>OX336388.2:732824392-733466178 GCA_946902985.2 Meconema thalassinum
TATTTGTGGGAGGAGAACTGGTCTGTGTTGAGAACTAGTATTAAGTAGAATATGGTCTACGGGAACTTAACAAGACAGGGCGATTACGGCACAGAAATATTTGGTGTTATATGTAATGCGCATTTACTGTTTTTTTTTTTTTTTTTTTGTTTTTTTTTCAGAAGTCAATATTAATTTCATCTTTTATAAAGAGAGATCAAGTATTATGGTCACGAGGCGCTGCCACAATAGTGTGATCGTGTGCTCAGTGATAAATGGGATTAATTTCACAATAAGGAAGGAACCTCCAGTGAAATTAGGAAGTTCTAGGGAGATATACATACATCAGTACACCTTCAATGCGTGTGATATGACATACATACATTGTGCTCACACATTACTTATGTCTATTTCTCCAACATAGAGAAATTTGAGAGGCGGAAATCTCCGTGGAACACTATTCTATATGTAAAACATTGGACTGGTTGCAAAGTGCAATCCATAGTGACAACAAACTTTGACGCAAAGTGCGTGAAGAAAAATTATGAGTGTATATATCTGTAATTTAGGGTGATTTCATTTATGTAATATGTAATTTGGATGGGGTTTATTAACGTGTCTGGGTTAATCGGATAATGGACCGTCGTCACGGTAAATCATCCGATGATCCGAGGCGAATATAATATCACGGAACCAAATTAAGCTGTAAAATTCATCAATATGTATAATGCGCTTAAGGGGGTCAAGGGGTACACTAGAATTTTTTCACGCGATTTACACCTGCGGGTGTGGTACGGCAGGTCTATTATATTCCTATCCCTATATTATATTAATATTATTATTATATTATGGCGTACAACGAGGAGACAACGCCCCTCGGTGCCAGAAACATAACTTGGGGGCCCTCCTCGAAAACTACATTATAAGGCTCTAAAACCAACAGTATCTGAAATATTCCCAGACAACTAATTTAATTTAATTTAACAAACTAATGAAGGAATGGAAATCGGTAACCATGACAACATTATCTCAAGGCGTGGCATCCAACTTTCCATCTATTTATGTAAGAAGCAATGTCACTCCATTTATACCTTGCCACGGTGAGTGAGTGGATAGCGTGTCGGTCTACTAACCCCAAGATTGCAGGTTCACTCCTGGCCGTGGTAAGTGATTTTTGAAAGGCGGCAAAAATACGACTCGTATGTCATACGATGTTGGCATGTCAAAGACCCATTTGAATTCAGTAGGCCGTGTTCATAATGGCAAAAATTAATCTCAGGTGTTTCCGCCAACACAGAGTTCCTCATTTCTCTACTAGAAAGCGCTATAGTGTTCAAGGAGCTTAGATATCTACCCTCCTTGACTTTCATAGTGATTCAAGGAACAACGAAATTTCGACATGCAAGCTACCCTCTGGGTGACAAATTACGAAGCTTGCACCCGGCACCCAAGGCCATACGATATTATTATTAGGCTAATCCATTTATTACATTTCTGTGAAAGTTTGCAAATGGCTATAAGGTTATCACGGAACCAACGTAGACTGTTTAATTCGTCAATGCAATTAAGGGGGTCAAGGGGTAACCTAGAATTTTTTCATGCAATTTCACGTGCGACATATAGTACAGAAAGTCTATTATATCTCCAAACAGCAACATTATTTTCAAAAATTCCTGAATTGAACCAGCATTTTTTGCGGCTTTTAGGAATTTGGGCCATTTGAGGCTAAAGAACCTGAATTTTCATGCACCACAAGCCTTTATAATTTATGAAAGAGGTCTTCCTGTGTATGGGGACCTAACACAACGTAGAGGGTCATTTTTTATGCGAGGTGTATTGCGTTTCGTCTACAAGGCTTTCAATTCTATTTCACGTCAGGAAGTACACGTTAGATGAATTTAGTTTGAGAGCACATTTCAACTTTTTTTTTTTTGTCGACATACGGGTTCATCGTAGGGATGATTTTGTTTGATACTGTGTGGTAGATATACCCATATTTGGATTTCTGGGTGATATGTTGTAGACAATAGAATTGTCTGTCTGTATCTTTATGTACGCCTATAACTCATGTTCGGATGCTTGGTGCATCGTAAAATTAGGTATGGTAACCATGAGAGTCAATACACCAATCATTTATAAAACTCTTCACCTTACTTTTCATACAGTAGAAGGGTGTATATAGGGAAAAACTTCTCAAAACACATGCTAAAATAGGCGAAATATAAAAGTTATCCTAGAAGGACTACCAAAGCATATGTTGCACTTCTCAATGTGAGACACAAAATTTGTGAGGCTATAAAGGGTCTCCGAAAACTACATTTTAAGGCTCTTAAGTTAACAGTGTGTGTGATATTCTCAGAAAACTAACTTCGTTCTGATAAACTTATGAAGGAATGACAAACCGCTAACCAGGCATTATACTAACACCGAACGGGTACTTCTGCTAGTATAATATAATACTATCAAAACACTAGGTTTACGTTCAACGATAATTGTAACGTTATTTTATGTTCGAACATAAATATTCATAAATATCTGTCAAAATTCCGCCAGTTGCATTTACTTAACAGAGCGCATGCGCTGGGTTCCCAGTTTTTCACTGATCAGAGTGCCTGCACTGGGTAATTCATTTTCCGTGGATCAGAGACCTTGACAGTGTCATATGTGTCGTTACTAAAAGTGTTGCCAAACTCCAACGAAAGCAATGTCCTGTGTTCAAATTGGAGTTATGGACATTAAGGTGCAGTGCTATTTCTTTTCCCAAATTCCTCAGGATATTTATGCCAAAAGTTTGGACGGTGCACTTTCCATATTGGTAATTTATAAAGAAGGATGGAGCGCTGCAAACTTCATATAATTTCTTGCATATTTCATAGTACTTTCCTATTACCACAAAAGTTCGTGCTGATTTTGTCTTTGTGTTTGGGATTGTAACAAGAATGGTTGATCCGATATACTTTACATTTGCGGAAAGTTTCGGTGGTGAGAGTTCAATGTTGTCACTTGTATCCGACATGTTTCATTTTGGCAACAAGTCCGTTGAGTGCAGGTGCGATGCTATCCTTACCTAATTGGTCAAACAGCTGTATCGTAATGGAAATCTTGAGCTCTGATAGGTGGATAACCTGTATCATAATGAAACTTGACCTATAATGAGCCTCATTAAGATGCAGTTTCTGGCATACAATATTTGATTCGTCGGAGATGAAAAGTATTAAGTCAGAGTTCACTACTTTTCAGGATACAGATAAAACGCTATTGATAGACCATAACTTAACAAACACACTATATTAAGTCATCTATGTTGTGAAGCAACTATTCAGGGTATATTAATGTTAATTTAATAATCATTTTTTCTAATCAATTTTGCAATCGTGACTTCATGCCTTTCAGCTCCGTGGTCAGCTTAGTGCAGCATAAAGCCATCCAGAATAAATATTTCACATGTTATTTTATTTTAAAATGGATTTGTAACATAAAAACCACCCAAATCCTATACAAATGTAATTTACAATAGCACTGTAACACGCGGGAATCTTGCTGCGAGGCCAACATTAAGTACGGAATACGGCGCTGAAAGGCAGCATGTGATGGATTTTGCCTTTCCAGTGAGCTTCCATGCTTTTTCTCCTGTTGAAAATGTTTTGTGTGTAGCTTAAACAGAAGACTGACTTGATTCTTTCCTATGCCGTTCCAAGGCCCTTGGGTCAACACTTCACAATACTAATTCTTAAAAAAGGACCATTTTTGACTTATTGCATTTCGGCTCCGACCGATTCATTTATATTTCGGCATGGTCGAACATAAAAACAATTATCCCAATAATACATTAATACTCAATTGTTTAAACACCGGTGACCCCGGTCAAAAGTTTGATTCAAGCAAGAGTTTCAAAATGTCAACGCTCTAAATTAAGTCTGTATGGCATGTGCTCAATGTACACAACAACATCCAACAAATATTCAGTTTGGTGATCAGCGTGATCATGAAAAATTTACTTCTTGGAATTCAGCCCGACAAAAGGCTATAATACCTAGTAGAGTGATGGTCCATTAGCATGCCCTGTATCCTCGCCCGGAGAGTTGAATGGTATGTCACGTTACTTCAATCGGTGTGAACACCGGCAGATAAAGCCGACTGTCAAAAAATTAAACCGTATAGCATATGCGCTTCATAGGATGGTACTTTTTGTTTCCGAATTTCGTAGTGACTAGTTTTGGTAGTAGTTCATTTAGCCAATGAAGTTTCAGGTGCTTACTATCTTGGTTTCGTAAATACGTCGGCAATATTAGCAGCTTTGTGTAAGAACTTTGTGGATGGAGTAACCCTGTACCAAGTTTCATTCAAATTCGTTGAGTCGTTTACAAGTTAATAGGGGATATTCAAAGAGGAAGCAGCAGTCCGAAAATTCCACGAATATTTCATAATTTCAAGATAGAAGATATATGAAAATTGCAAAAATTGGATTTCACATGCGCAATGATAAATTATTTGTGATCGACAGCGGTAGCTACGCTCGCTAACGTGCAGCACTAGGTCATGGGGTCAAGCTATCTGCGGACTCCGTAGACGTAGGTTTGAACCTCACCATCGGCTGTCCTTGAAATGGTTTTCCGTGGTTTGCCCATTTTCAACTCCAGGCGAATGTTGAGATGGTACCTTCTGACAAGCCTCGGCCGCTTCCTTCCACATCCTTGCCCAGTTTCATTTATCATCATTCACTTCATCTCTCATTAACTCCTCTTATGAAGTTGGCGTCAGGAAGGGTATACGGCCGTAGAAACCATCCGCCACAAAGACTTTCATCGCATCATATCCCCGAATCCGTTGGAAAACGGGATTTATAAGGGGTAGACATACACACACACAATGATAAATAATTTATACCAGCAGTTGTTTACAAAATCCCATATGGATAAACAATTATTTGTATTCTCTATTTCAGAAAGAGCGTGTCAAACGGATACCGGCAATGCAAGCCGCCATACTGAGCACATCGACACAGGGAACATGTAGTCTCTGAGGTCACTCAAAGGTGCTATGGACGTAAACGTGTGTAACACGACTGAGGTGTCAGGAGTAGTTATTAATGTCTGTTGACACGGGGCTTAATAACCACCATGTCAAAGCCCGGCAAATGAAACAACAACAAAAATTATTACTCAACAGAACTAGTAAACAGAGGAAGAAGAGCAACAGGACGGAGAAGAACAGGGAGGTGTAGATGAAAATGCAGAGGAAGATGGAAATCGAAATGAATGTGACGTTCTTGGTAGAATCAAGAGTGGAGCACCTAGTAGAGAAGAGATCAGAGCTGCTCTAAAGCAAACGAAAAGTGGCAAAGCGCCAGGAACAGATAACATCCCGCCAGAGCTCTTGAAAGAAGATCCAGCAACAACAGTAGATTTACTGTACACCCTGTTTGAAAAAATCTGGAACCGGGAAGAAATACCAGAAGAATGGAAGACCGGCACTTTAGTCAAACTTCCGAAGAAGGGCGACTGGACAAATTGCAATAATTGGAGGGGAATAATGCTGTTATCTATTTCTAGCAAAGTGTTGTCACGAATCATCTTCAACAGAATGAAGGACTACCTTGAAATCCACCTAAGAAGAGAACAAGCAGGGTTTCGCAGAAACCGATCGTGTGTCGATCAGATTAATACACTCCGCATTATCCTTGAACAGAGCATGGAATTTATGGCCAGTCTATATCTAGTGTTTATAGACTTAGAAAAGGCTTTCGATTCAGTAAACAGAAGAAGCATGTGGAAAATAATTGCAAATTATGGAATTCCGGGAAAGGTTATCAGAATTATGCAAGAAATGTATAACGGATACTCGTGCAAAGTAATGCACCAAGGGAAATTGACACCATCCATTGAAGTAAGAACAGGTGTAAAACAGGGGTGTGTTCTCTCTCCATCAATCTTCCTAATTGTGATAGATGAAGTGATGAGGAAAACAAATGAAGGTAAAAGAAGAGGATTAAGTTGGAATTTAACAGATCAACTAGAAGATATAGATTTTGCTGATGATGTGTGTCTCCTCTCACAAAGCTTTCGGCACATGAATGCCAAACTGAAAGATCTACAGGAACAGGCAAGAAGGCTAGGGTTAACTGTAAATTCAAGGAAGACCAAATCGCTAAGACAAAACGTAACAAGCGATAGGAAGTTTCAAATAAACGGATGAAACGTAGAGGATGTTAAAGAATTTACGTATCTTGGTAGCATCGTTTCTAAAACTGGAGGAGCAGAAGAGGACGTGAGCAGCAGGATCAAGAAAACAAATGCAGCCTTTATCCAGTTGCATCCTATCTGGAAAAGCAATGAGATTTCCACACGTACTAAACTCCGAATATTCTATAGCAATGTAAAATCAGTGTTGCTATTCGGATGTGAGACTTGGAAAGTAACAAAATCTATCATAACGAAAATCCAGACCTTTATAAACAGATGCTTACGAAGAATCTTGAGGGTGTTTTGGCCAAATGTAATATCCAATGAAGAACTATGGAATCGTACAAACGAGAAGCCCGTGGATTTACAGTTGAAGGCAAGAAAGTGGAAGTGGGTTGGACATACACTGCGCAAAAACCAGATGGCAATAGAGAGGCAAGCCCTGAGTTGGAATCCTCAGGGACATCGCAGAAGAGGAAGACCGAGGGAAACTTGGAGGAGGACAGTGGAGAGGGAAGCTGCAGAAGCGGGGAGAACGTGGGGAGAAGTGAAGGCAATGGCGCGCAACCGAGTCCGATGGCGATGCTTCGTTGAAGCCCTATGTTCCAGCGATGCGAACAACAGGACTTAAGTAAGAACTAGTAAACTATTAAGTTATATCAAGTTATTATATTTTACTGTTACATTGTGGTGTTTGAAGCCATATTTTCAGTGTTGCTTTAGTAAACAAGAGGTTAGTGCTTTTCAGTCGGTCAGCACGAATTCGTGTTGACCGACTGAAAAGCACTAAACTCTTTTTTACTGTTACTGTTAAATCATTAGAAGGGATTCAGGTATCTTGGTCGTCAACCCCGTGTAGCTGGGTGTGTGCTAATAACTTTTATTTATGTGATGGCTGTGGCATTGTGTGTAACTGTATACAGTATGGAATAGGCGCCTCGGGAAGTGGCATTAGGTACTATGCAAGCATTTTCCTGGGGTGAGTAGGGAAAGAAGCACGCTCAGGATAGCCGCTGCCAGTGCCAGTATTCAAACCTGTGATCTCCAGACTTGTTGGAGCTGGCCACGTGGCCGTGGTGCACGATATAACGAGCACGGTGACGGAGTGGGGTATATATATTTGACTACTGTCATGGTTGTTGTTGTTGTTGTTGTTGTTGTTGTTGTATTTTAGGTGTTTGGACATCATGGTCATTTAGCCCCATGTACTGTGCCTACGTTATATATCTGCCGGTGAGCTACGTCATTACTTCCAGGAAAGGTATACCGACAGTACCAGCATTACCAAAGACATTTCTCAAATTGGCTCACAGACAACAGTGTGGCAAGCACTAATGAGTGTGCCGAGTGCATTATGCTAAGTCGGCCGTGAGAACTCCCGAGCACCACAACGTGAGGTAATGTCTTACGAATAGGAGTAGAGGATTTGACGGCTATAACGGTCCTCACCGGTAGAGATACAATGCGAATACTGTACTTGGGTTAGTGTGGATTACTTCTGATAACCTGTGTCATTGTGATGGCTGTATTAGTGTGTGTACTAGCAATTCAAATGAAGATTGGGAAGGACGCGGCCGTGGCCTCAAGTTAGGAACCATCCCGGCATTGGTCTGGAGTAAAAGTTGGAAACCACGGAAAACCACCTCCTTCATGTCTGAGGTCTCAGTTTTTGTCTCACAAGGTAGAGCAGGGCCATCCAGACAGCGCTCCGGTCGCGCTCTAAGCCAGTGCTCCGAGAGCGTTGTTGGTAGTTTCAGAAGTGGTCGGAGGAGCTTAGCTGGCTGAGCACGTTGAATTTTGCAGCCGATCCATCAGTTGCTAGTCTAGTCCAATGCGCATTGTTGACAGTGCTAGTCTGACTGCCCAGTGCTCCCCAAGCGCGGCTGCACTCCCGGAGCGCAATGACTGGATGGCCCTGAGGTGGAGTGTACCCCGTTCCAGTCCTCAGACAAGAATTAATTTTCTTGGCAAAGCCGGGAATCAAAACCAGGCATCCGGGGCATAGCAAGGAATGCTAGCCACTACACCATGAGATGGTGATCACGATGTGGACAACTTACTCGACATTCACTGTATCTATCACCATTACGACAGCATTTGCTTGCCACGGTTACCATGGTAACTGATTTTTGAAAGTCGACCAAATTCACAGCACGCATGTCATACGATATTGGCAAGTTAAAGAACCCATTTCAATTCAGTAGGCCGTGTTTATAATGGAAAAAATTAATAATAGGATCCACCGCCAACACAAAAAAAATCCTCCATTCTTTACTAGAAAGTGCTATAGTGTCAAGAAGCTTAGATATCTAACTTCCTTGACTTTCATAGCGTTCCAAGGAACAACAAAATTCGACATGCAAGCTGACCTTTGGGCGTCAAATAACAAAGCTTGCACCTGGCACCCGATGCCATACGATATTATTATTATTATTATTACGACATCATTACCTGTAAGTGCAATCATGTGATCGGTAACCAATGAGATACTGACTTGCACTGTGCTCAATTGACTGCCTCTAAAATCTACTCTGCCGGTCATGTCCTGATCTCCGGAGGAAATGGCTTGTCTATTGTTGGCTGCCTTTGATGTCGATACAATAGCAGAAGCTAGCAAAGGAGCAACTCGGAATGATCTCTGAAGGGAAACTCGTAAAGAAGAAGAAGAGCAGACGGACTACGCTGGGATTAACTCGAGCGGAAAATTGAAATGGGGTGGCCGCGATTTCTTTCCTCGTGCTGTGTGGGTGTACACATCCGAAGGCGTCAATAGGAACCTGATACTGCTCTGTGAGAAGTGAGCGTTAATAATTCTGGGAAAGGTAAGGGCCAACAAGCAAGGCATTCTATACATTATTTCCAACACAAGTCGTCATTCAGTTCTCTCCCCAGGGGATCACAACTAGTGGGACGTGGGTTGGTGAACGCAGGACCCCAGTTGGGTCTAGGATTGCTTCCACTTACATATGCCAGGCTCCTCTCTGTCTAGTTTCCTGTCGACCTCCCTTGGTGAACTCCTGTTCTCTTCCGACCCCAACAATATTGGAGTATCCGAGGATTAGTTAGACTTTCACTTTTCCGCCTTAATTGGCCTTTGCCTCATCTATCCTGATACCACCATTTTTCAAGAGAACATACCTCTTCTTTTCTTTTTCATGGTCTCTCCTGCCTTCTGCTCAAAGCATTGAAGGAGGCAAGGTGTGTGTAGCCCCACCACTTATGGTGCACCCTGGATAGTGCTACACCCTTCTCACGGCTGGTGAGTTCGGGACTTGCCAACCCTAGAGGATTCCTCACCTGGGTCTGGTTTTTCCTTTTTCTAGTGCTTTGAAGCGGATCCTCTCTTGTTTCCCATTCCTGGCCCTATTTATTTGCAAGTCTCTCAATTCTCATTCTTCGATGGTTGAGACATTTCATTTCCCTGTCATTAATTACCCTTATTCCTTCTTTTCGGCATTTTCTTCTTCTGACCCGTAAGTTGGGTGTAAGTTGTAGTTAGTTTTAGTTCTAGTGTTCATTTCTTCATCTATTTATCAGTAAGCAGAGTCCAGAGTTGGTACAGATGCGGTTTAATTTTGACAATATCCTACGATGAAGGTCAAATACAGAAACTTCTGATATGACTGATGGCATGTCATGGAACTCTTCAGGGGTGAAAACTATCCAATCATGTGACCATTGTTGCACAAGATCAAAGTTTTTGTTGAGCAGTGTCATAGCTCTTGGGAGCAGCTTGTAAGGCAAACAGCAGGTATGTCAGCAAGAATTTGAAGGTCCCGAATTTTAGCCTATTTTCATCATATGAAATATAGGCTTATGAGATCACCTTTTATCGGTGTAAGTTTGTGTGATTGTGTGTGTGTGAATTTGTACTTAATACAATCTAAGCGGATGGAGTGATTTGAATGAAACTCAGTAATGATTAATAACATTCTGCTTGTCCGACCTCGACCGTACCTTTCAAATGTTAATAAATTTCACCAATCAAACAGGCATGCGAAATATTTCACCGGCATTCTATATCTTCGAAACTGTTCCTGATATCACCTTGAAATTTTGCATGGTGATGGAGAATACTAAGATAGTTCACACCGATGTGACTTTTATAAGTTCAAAACCAACATGGTGGCCAAAGGAAGTTAAACTATTTAAACACAACTTTTTCGTGATTTATTAACCGAATGTAGTAAAAATATTTATACAAGATTTAATCTAATGGCATCTATTTTAATTATTGCTTTCATAAACTCAAGATGGTGGCTGTTAAAAATGAAATTAAGTTTTTATTTATTGTGCATCAATTATGCGATAGAAATGAACGTTTGTAAAACAATTCAACGAAATCATCTTCATCTACTGGTACATAATTTCATGGCGTATATGTAGAACAATCCAACATGGCGATCATCCGAAATAATTCACCGTCTCTCAAATCTACGAATCTATTACAGCAATCAAACTGAAATTTTGTAGGTTGAAAGATTTGATTAGAATAAGCTCATCTATGAAACTTTCAATAACCTGATGAGCACAATCCCAACTTGGCGGTGACGGGAAATCAAAATATTTAAATACATTTTTCTCGCGACATAAATCTGCCGGGCACTTTGAAGCTTGGTATGGTAGAGTATCTTCATAAAAGGCTTTATATAATGAAGTCTAATTTCATTTTATGAGAATCTAAAACACGTGGCTGTGGAATTTTTTAAAATCTCGTTTTTATATCTCGCGTCCTAAACAAGCGATAAAAGTGTTAATGTGTATAACGATCCTCCATTAAAATATTAATATGTTGCCATATAATTCTATAGCGTATTCATATGTCGATGAATGTCAAACTAAGACCATCAATCCTCTACGCAGCTGAGTAACTGTTTCTAACTAAGAAGACCCACCGAAGGGCCCTCGAGTTACAGGTAAGGAAATTCTTGTGGAAAATAGTGGGACCAAGTATCTTCCCGGATGGAAGACGATGGTACAAACCAAATTGTGAACTCTACAAACACCAGGGAAACCTTACCGATGCCATCAGAAGGAGACGCCTGGCTTTCTACAGCCACCTGTACAGAATGGACCCCCACAGACTGTCTTATACATAGGTTGTTTTTTTAGTTTTGGCACCTTAGTTATAACTCGATTAATAACTCATTTAGATGGTTCCAAGTTTCACAGGCCCTCGATGTAGTCCCCACCGTTGCGTACAACGTGTTCCCAGCGATGCGGAAGTCGTTGGATCACGTTGGCACTGCCCAATCTATTGATGGTACGAAGAGAGCGCTCGGCAGCCTGCTCCCCGCGTATTGTCATCTTCATATTCGGGATAAGATCATAGTCGCAGGGACTGATGTCGGTAGAATATGGGGGGTGATAGAGGACCTCCCAGCCACAGCGATCCAACAATGCCGACACAACGCCTGCTGTGTGTGCCCTAGCATTGTCATGAAGAACGATGGGCGGTGTAACCATGTGGTGGCGCCATTTCCTTCTCAGAGCTCCTCGGAGATGGTCTTGCAGAAACGAACATTAGTACGCCGCATTAACGGTTTGCCCTCGGGGAACAGTATGGCAGCGCTTCCGTACCATTGAAGACATTAAGCAGGCTGCCGAGGGCTCTCATCGTACCATCAATAGATTGGGCAGTGCCAACGGGATCCAACGACTTCCGCATCGCTAGGAACACGTTGTACGCAACGGTGGGGACTACATTGGGGGCCTGTGAAACTTGGAAAAATCTAAGTGAGTTATTAATCCAGTTATAAATAAGGTGCCAAACTAAAAAAACAACTCATGTAAGATCCTCAAGGTAGCCAAGAAGGGTAAAGCCACTGGGTCCTTGTGATCAAACAAGTTGAGAAAGATCTTGCTGAACTTAATATTCAGCAAGACACAATAAATGACAGGAGTCGCTACCGTCTGACAGTTGAAACCAGACCTTTCCTCACATGCATTACAGAACTTCACCACAACGCGTCCAGGAAATGGTCCGAGGAACGTAAGATAGAGTTCAGCAAGAAAATGAAAGATTACTGGTCCAATAGAAAGGCCTAAGATTCCAGCAAAAAAGCAGCTGGCAAACAACCCACCAAAAACACCAGAAGTGGCCGACAACAGCGATAGCACAAGCACCGTGGTCCATAGGTGGCCCAAACGACCGAATATACAATATATAAAACAATTCAACATGGCGTCAATGCGATATCTTTCACTGGTTCACAATACCTCCGAAACTATATACGCAATCAAACTGAAATTTTGTATTATGTAAGTACATTGTATGTGTGTAAGCCTCCGTGGCTTAGGCAGCAGCACGCCGGCCTCTCACTGCTGGGTCCGTGGTTCAAATCCCGGTGACTCCATGTGAGATCTGTGCTGGACAAAACGGAGACAGACAGGTTTTTCTCCGGGTATTCCGGTTTTCCCTGTCAAAATTTAATTCCAGCAACACTCTCCACTATAATTTCATTTCATCTGTCATTCAGTTAATCATTGCCCCAGGGGGAGTGCGTCAGGTCTCGGCAGCCAGCACAGTTCATATCCTCGCCGCTAGATGGGGGCTTCATTCATCCCATTCCTGACCCGTTTGGAGACTGGAAGCAGGCTGTGGATTTTCATTTTTCATTGTATGTGTGTAGATTAAGGCTATCACGGCCCGGAATACTATTAAAATTATTCATATCTTTTTCAATAGAATTAATTCAATTGAAAAAGGAGGCAAGGTTCCTCTCGAATCGTCTAGAATTATAATTCTATTTTCACACGGCAATACCCCAGAAGTGTGAATAATGTTACTACATACACGTGACTTCCCAAATCCTGAGAAACACAAAAACAACATGGCGTCCAAGTGATTTTCCAATATTTTAAAAGGCTTTTATGGTGATGTTACCGAGATCAATGAAGCCTAGTACAGCGAATCTTTATTCAGAGCTTAGTATAGGGTCTTCTCATATTCAACTCTTCTCAAAAATAGAAGACTGCATTAGTTCGAAATTTAAAAATCTATTATTTTATTTCTCAAATCCTATTCAAGCAATTGAAGAGAAGATTCGTATGATGGGCTGTTATAATAATCATTATCTAATGACAGCAATTTTTCTAGGTTTAAGTCGTATCTTGAGTAGGGTTTTGCCTAGGAAAACCAAGATAGGCTCATCAGAGGGCTCTTGGTGTCAGTGCCTGGACCCCCACATGAGTAGCGAAACCCCACTCAAGACACGGCTTATACCTAGAACAATTGCTGAATTTTAATTCCTTGGCCGTGAAAGCCAATATACCATTATCTAATAACACTAAATTCTGATGCTTACTTTTTGTAAATCATAGAAGCAGTTCATCTGAAATGAAAATCCACAGCCTGCTTCCAGTCTCCGACCGGGTCAGGAATGGAATTAATGAAGCCCCCATCTAGCGGCGAGGATATGAACTGTGCCGGCTGCCGAGGCCTGACGCACTCCTCTGGGGCAATGATTAAATGAATGACAGATGAAATGAAATGATAGTGGAGAGTGTTGCTGGAATGAAATTTTGACAGGGAAAACCGGAGTACCCGGAGAAAAACCTGTCTGCCTCCGTTCTGTCCAGCACAGATCTCACATGGAGTGACCGGGATTTGAACCACGGACCCAGCGGTGAGAGGCGGGCGTGCTGCCGCCTAAGCCACGGAGGCTTTAGAAGCAGTTCATCTGACATTTCTTAAAATGAACTCCCGTATTTTTTTTTCAGGCATACATGTAGATATTCCGTATGTCCAGTCTAATAAAATCAGCTAGGCCTATAAGTACTGTTGGTCGGTTGGTTCCTCAGTTTAGGGGCTGCGAAAACGCGGTCATGTAGCCTCGTGAACTTTGTGTGTGTGTGTGTATGTTTGTAGAATCTGTCTGAAAACCTGTGTTAATTGTGATGGCTGTATTAGTGTGTGTTATCTGTTTTCAATTCAAGTAAGGAGTTTAGACATTCAATTTTCACGTAGTTCCTACATTTGCTACCAAACGCCACCGTCAACGACAACTAGTTCTCAACTAGGTTACTAGATGCCACCCCAGTCGGCTCCTGGCAACAAACATTGGAACCTAAGAGCGTTAGTCAAATCTAACCTATTTTGCTTCAAAAATGAAAATCCACAGCCTGCTTTCAGACGACCGAACGGGTCAGGGAATGGAATGAATGAAGCCCCATCTAGCGGCAGGGATATGAACTGTGCTGGCTGCTGAAGCCTGTCACACTCCCCTGGGGCAATGATCAAATGAATGACAGATGAAATGAAATGATAGTGTAGAGTGTTGCTGGAATAAAATTGTGACAGGGAAAACCAGAGTACCCGGAGAAAAACCTGTCTGCCTCCGCTTTGTCCAGCACAAATCTCACATGAAGTTACCGGGATTTGAACCACGGACCCAGCAGTGAGAGGCCAGCGTGCTGCCGCCTAAGCCACGGCGGCTCTATTTAGCTTCACGCAAGTGCAATTAGTGGAAGGTTCTTTTACATGGCATAAATCTATGACTTCGGACAGCCGGCTTTACTTCCCCTCCGAAGGAAGGCATACTGAGGGATCTTGAACGCTCTTAAATAATCCGACGAGTTAGGCCGGGTTTGAAACAGCGACCTTGGGCATAGAAGCTCGGCATGCTACCAACTACGCCATCAAAGCCACCTAAGTATAAGTACGTGTAGATCGACTGAAAAGCACACCACTTCATACTGGACGCTATAGAAACTGGAGTAACGCATGTAGAAGCAATAAATGTCATGCTACATGTCGCTGATACAATCAGAGCTGTACACGATATAACGCTTGAGTGTATACTTAATGGATTCCAGTTTATAAAATGCCGGTTTATAGCATTTCATTCAACAGATGTTGTAAACAAATTATAATTTCAATTCCCTTATGTTGAATATTAAACTGCGCCCGGCAATAACAAATTTAATTCAAAATAAATTAGGGCATGGTTCAGTAAATGTGATAACAAGCAGTTTTTGCTGTTTAAAATGTAAATTGAACATCATTAGTGTATTCCATGATGGACCTCTGTGGATAGGGACAGATGGCAATGTTTTATACTACCCAACCTCTTTCAAATCGCATGTACCTACAACTAGAGCCCTGCTCGGATAAACAAATAAAGGTGACAGTCAGTCTGAAAGACTAGACTTTGTATCATTTTAAATGCTACAATTGCTGAAAAATGCTAGAAAGGCTCGCTTCGCTCGAAGCCAATGACTCTTGACATGTTAGAAAATTATCTGCATAATACTTATCTTGCTTATCTTGTTTCAAATTACTCGCGAAGGGCAAGTGCAAACCAAGGGCAAAGCAAGGTCCAGTGCGGGCGAGGACTTGCCCCTTCCATCCAGTCTAAAAACACTTAGAGTGGGTGATGTATTAAAGATAGAGATATGCTCTCGCGGACTTTTTTGTAGAACATTTCATGCTGACCAATTCTTACGCTCATAGTATATTGATATTTTTAACGGTTTGCCCAGCGTAAGCTTAAGAAGCGCACGGACGCCAAGTTTGTTTACGACTTTTTTCACTGAAATCGTTACTGCTTGGCTTCCTTTGATCATACATAAATTATTTTCTACAGAATCTTTCCTCGAGACATCCTTTACAGAATGGTGAAAAACGCCATCAAAATCCATCCAGTGGTTCTCGAGATTACCCGTGACATCCAAGAATCGGGGATGTTTGTCTTATACTAACCAAGTAGAGATTGTCGGGGTACACATGCACCAAGCAGTACTATGATGTCACACACCTCAGTGCATCTGTCCGTCCGTCACCGTAACGTAACGCCAGACCCCAGCGTAACGACGAAGTCGAGAAGATCATTTAAAATGATAAAAGTTATCCGCATCCACCCCCCATCTGCACAATTGCTATCCGAATCTACTGGCTTTACAATAATATTTAAAATTAGGTAGAGTATTAAAGCAACATATTTAGACATTGGAGGAGAAAGTCGTTTCCTTAAGCTAAGTATGTAATGTGCTATGTTTAAAATGAATGTTGTGCAGCCAGAATTGCAACCCTTTTCATTTCGGAGTGTTAATTGTGCTTAATGTCAACATTTTAATGACATTAGCTTATATCATCATTTGTCATGAAAAGAACACAACGGAATAATATGATCTGTCATAAACAACCAGGTGCTAATAATGATATTCAACAAGTTCGGATTGTATTTTAACAAGTAGTTCCTTGAAGAATTAAATTCCGACATTTCTTAAAATTTAAGATTCATGCCAATCTGTTGGTTGGTTCCTCAGTTTAGGGGCTGCGACAACGCGGTCATGTAGCCCCGTGTACTTTGGGTGTGTGTAAAATCTGTCTGATAACCGGTGTTAATTGGGATGGCTGTAGGCTATTAGTGTGTGTATCTGATTTTTAATTCAAGTACGGACTGCAAATTTGAATTTTTCATATTGTTCCTACTTTTGCCGCCAAACGCCACCGTCAACGACTACTAGGCCTAGTTCAGAACTTAGATACTAGACGCCACTCTTGGCAACGAACGTAGAAACATAAGAGCGTTGTTTACATTCCTAACCTATCCAATTTAGCTTCACACAGGTGTAATTAGTGGAAGGTTCTTTAACATGCCATAAATCTATGACATGGGACCGCCGGCTTTACTTCCCCTCCAAAGGAAGGCATACTGAGGGATTTTTAACGCTTTTAAAACATCCGACGGTTTCGGCCGGATTTGAACCCGCTATCTTGGGCATAGAAGCTCAGCATTCTACCAACTACGCCACCGAAGCCGGTCATGCCAATCTGTATAGACCTATCAAAAATAATTACGAAATCAAGTTGATATTACTAACATATCTAAGTAATGCAGTTAGATATACAGCTGAAATAATGTAGGCTATTAAAGTAACTTACTACATTTGGCAGCCCTGGTGACTCGGAATATATTCTTAGTTCCATCTCTTAAGGTATAGAATGCACATACGATATGCGGTTGAAGTCTAATGGATAGTATGGACGTTACATGCTGTTTGGTATTGGATTTATCAGTGCACGGAAAATCATGTTAGTTACAATGTCCTGTGTGTGATGCTCAGAATTAATCTGAAAGGTTACGATCTATTTTAGTGCCAATTTTGGATAAAATCCATTTGTTAGAATAGAAGTTACACGTAATTAAAAATTGAAATTATTAGAAAGCTTGGAATCATGTTGGCAGCACCGAGGTATATTAGTTACTCCAAATTAATGTAGAATGTCAGGTATTATACGTGTGCAAAGTTTAGAGCTGATGGCTTGCATACTTTCTGATATATTGATATTAGAATCAAACAAATAGAGAAAGCATTTATTAGCAGTTGGCATCCCTACTGGTTTTCACGAATACGCGTAGTCAAAACTGTTATGGTACACAAAGCACATACGAAATTTGTTTGAAATCCATTTGTTAGTATAGAAGTTATATGCATTTAAAAACTGGACCTATCAGCAGGCTTGGAATCGTGTTGTCAGCGCTGATGTATATAAGTTACACCAAACTAAGATAGAATGTCAGGTACTATACCTGTGCAAAGTTTAGAGCCGTTGGATTGCATACTTTCTGATGTATTGATATTAGGGTAAAAGAGAGAGAGCATTTATTAACAGTTGGTAGCCCTGGTGGCTCTTTAGAATACTCAGTCATATCCGCTGAAGTACACATAGTATATACGAAATTTGGTTAAAATCCAATGGATAGTATAGAAGATACATGTATTTAGAAATTGGACCTATCGGCAGGCTTAGAATCATTTTGGCAACACTGGTATGTATGGACTTTTGAAAATTAATCTGGAATGTTAATATCTATATGCGTGCCAATTATGGAATATTTCGCATGCATAATTTCCTAGATATCCAACATAGAGCTCAAATTTCAATTTCGATCTTTCAGCAGTTGGTAGCACTGACGTCAATTTCAAAAATGGCCGTGAGATATTCAGGTATAGATCTTTACTCTTAACAAATTTGGTTTCGATAGCTGCAGCCGTTTATGAATTGATAGGTGGGGACACACACAAGACAGACAGACATTTTCCCGGATCGATCTCATACGTCTACTTTTTCCTCATTTAAATAAATAAGAAAAGTAGTCTAAAAACAATCCGAAAATTCACTCTAAACATTATCAGCTTATCCGCTATCCGCAGAGCCATGCCAACTATATCCGCATTGATAAAATGTCTCCACGCAGGGCTTTGCCTGTAAAAAAGACCACATCGTGGTGTAGTCTTGACTGTCGCCCCGGAGGTCCGGGTTCGATTTCCGGCTGTCATGAAATTTTAATTCTTGTGTGAGGGCTCGAACGGGGTGCACCCGACCACTTGATGCAGAACTGAGCCATCATGGACGTGACTTTCAGCAGTTTCCCACTTCTACTCCTGGCAATATGCTGGGATGGTTCCTAACTTAAGACCACGGCCACCTCCTTCCCAGTCCTATCCCCTATCTACAAAATACACACACTAGTAGGCCTACAGATATCACAGTGATACAGGTTATTAGACAAATTCCACACAGACCCAAGTACACGGGGCTACATGACCACGACGTCACAGAGCCCTTTCAAGAATTATCAACAACAAATAGCCTACATGGTTATTTATCTGAGCACAGCCGTTGGGTGTGCAAATGTACAATAGGCATTGCTTTAAGCGCTGTGCTCGGGGAAACAAGTGATGGTTGTAAAGCGAAAAAAGCTGACAATCTCTTCTTTTATCTAATAGTATTCAATTTCTTCTTCATTATATTCACACTATTATTATTATTTTCAATCATACAGTCGAAGATATTTCTTCAGTTTCCTATTTTACAACCTTTCCTCTGGCCATGCAACCTTTTTTTATTAACGACCATCTATATATATAAAGCACAAAGTTTGTCTGTCTGTCTGTCTGTCTGTCTGTCTGTCTGTTATGTATACAAATCTACATAGTTTCACCGATCTGAACCAAAATTTGTATACTTACCCTTTGGAACCCTGCGGGTAACCCCGTCAACATTAAATTTCGGACAGACCACTCCATGCCCTGCATTTAGGCCCTTTTGCACAAATCTACACCGTTTCACCGATCTGAACCAAAAGTTGTATATTTAACATTTGGAACCCTGCGAGTAACACTGTCCACTTGAAATTTCGGACAGACCACCCCATTCCCTGCATTTAGGCCCTTTGGTCCAAATCCACACCGTTTCACCGATCTCAACCAAAATTTGGATATTTACCCTTTGGAACCCTGCGAGTACCACTGACCACTTAAAATTTCGGACAGACCACCCCATTCTCTGCATTTAGGCCCTTTGGTCCAAATCTACACCGTTTCACCGATCAAAACCAAAATTCGTATTCCTACCCTTTGGTGCCCTGCGAGTAACACTGTCTGCTTGAAATTGCGGACAGACCACTCCATTCCCTGCATTTAGGCCCTTTGTCCCAAATCTATACCGTTTCACCGATCTCAACCAAAATTTGTATATTTACCCTATGGAACACTGCGACTAACACTGTCTGCTTGAAATTTCGGACAGACCCCGCCATTCCCTGCATTTAGGCCCTTTTTGCACAAATCTACACCGTTTCACCGATCTGAACCAAAATGTGTATACTTACCCTTTGGAACCCTGCGAGTAACACTGTCTGCTTGAAATTGCGGACAGAGCACTCCATTCCCTGCATTTAGGCCCTTTGGCCCAAATCTACACTGTTCCACCGATCTCAACCAAAATTTGTATATTTACCCTTTGGAACACTGCGACTAACACTGTCTGCTTGAAATTGCGGAGAGGCTACTCCATCCCATGCATTTAGGCCCTTTGGCACAAATCTACACCGTTTCACCGATCTGAACCAAACTTTGTATACTTACCCTTTGGAACCCTGCGAGTAACACTGTCCACTTAAAATTTCGGACAGACCACCCCATTCCCTGCATTTAGGCACTTTGGCACAAATCTACACCGTTTCACCGATCAGAACCAATATTCGTAAACTTACCCTTTGGTACCCAGCGAGTAACACTGTCTGCTTGAAATTGCGGACCGACCACTCCATTCCCTGCATTTAGGCCCTTTGTCCCAAATCTACACCGTTTCACCGATCTCAACCAAAATTTGTATATTTACCCTTTGGAACACTGCGACTTACACTGTCTGCTTGAAATTGCGGCGAGGCCACTCCATCCCTTGCATTTAGGCTGTTTGGCACAAAACTACACCGTTTCACCGATCTGACCCCAATTTTATATACTTACCCGTAGAACCCGACAAGTAACACTGTTCACTTTAAATTTCGGACAGACCACACTATTCCCTGCTTTTTGGCCCTTTGGCAGAAAAATACACCATTTCACCGATCTCAACCAGATTTTACATAATTACCCTTTGGAACTCGACGAGTAACACTGTCCACTCGAAATTTCGGACAGACCACTCCTTTCCACGCATTTAGGCCCTTTGGCACAAATCTACATCGTTCACCGATCGAAAACAAAATGTGTATACTTACCCTTTGGAACCCGATGAGTAACACTGTCCACTTTAAAATGTGGACAGGCCACTCCATTCCCTGCATTTTGGCCCTTGGCACAAAACTACACCGTTTCACCGATCTCAACCAGATTTTACATAATTACCGTTTGGAACTCGACGAGCAACACTGTCCACTCGAAATTTCGGACAGACCACTCCATTTCCCGCATTAAGGCCCTTTGGTACAAATCTACATCGTTCACCGATCGAAAAAAAAGTGTGTATACTTACCCTTTGGAACCCGATGCGTAACACTGTCCACTTGAAATTTCTGACATAGGCCTACCACTCCATTCCCTGCATGTAGCTCAGGAATTCCTCGGGGTTGCCAGCTTCCTAACTCACCAGTCATGAGCCCTTGAGGGTGTACCAGAAGTGGTGGGTCTACACACACCCTGCCTCTTTAAGGGCCTTGAGCAGAAGACAGGAGATATTATGAAAAGGAAAAGAAGGCAGACCCCCCGAAGAATGAGGGTATCAGGAAAGATGAGACAAAGCCAATTAAGGCGGGAAATTGAAAGACTCCCTAGCCCTCGGATACCCTAATACAGTCTGGGTCGGAAGAGAACAAGAGTTGACCAAGGGAGGCCGACAGGAAAGAGAACTGAAATGAGCCCGGCACCAGGAAGTAGAAGCGATGCCAGACTCAGCTGGGGTTCCGTGGTCGCCAACCCACATCCCACAAGTTGTGAGACCCTGGGGGGGGGATCAGTTGTGAGAATAGCTTGCTGATTCATCGTGAGGTGACTTGAGAGTACTTTCCAGTGCCCGCCGTGTTATCTCCTGCTGTCTATGCTGATGCCAGCATAGGGCCGTTGCGAAACAGTGAGTGATTCCCGGTCAATCTGTATAGGACGGGGAACCCCGAACGTGTGTCATCATATTTCGTCATCGTCTGCGATCATCTCAGGTTCGTGCAGCTTGGACCTATATTCTTTGTCTTTGCCGAGCAGTACGCTCTTTCACTAGACGCATCCAGTACAGGCCTAAGCCAGAAAATAAGGTTGAGACTTTGGAAGACATCGAAGCTAGACATCTGAATTACCTATATCAGTTTTAAAATAACACCATGTTCGTTTAGTAGTCATTTTTTCATTACCTTATTATTATCATCATAAGTGCAAATGACCTAGATGTTACGCGCATCATACCAATAATCACCGCCGCATAAAGTCTTTCTCGACTGTAATTTTTAAAATATTTATTTTTGGTTGGTTGGTTGGTTCATAAGTTTAGGGGCTACGACAACGCGGTCATGTAGCCCCGTGTACTTTGTGTGTGTGTAGAATCTGTCTGATAACCGGTGTTAATTGTGATGACTGTATTAGTGTGTGTTATCTGTTTTTTAATTTAAGTACAAACTGCAACTTTGAATTCTTCAAATAGTTCGTACTTTTGCCGCCAAGCGCCACCGTCAACGACTACTAGGCCAAGTTCGGAACTTAGCTACTAGACGCCACTGCAGTCGGCTCTTGGCAATGGACGTACATGAGCGTTGTTTACCTATCCAATTTAGCTTCACACAGGTGTAATTAGTGGAAGGTTCAATAACATGCCATAATTCTGACATGGGACCGCCGGCTTTACTTCCCCTCCGAAGAAAGGCATACTGACGGATTTTTAACGCTCTTAAAATATCCGACGGCTTCGGCCGGGTTTGAACCCGCTATCTTGGGCATAGAAGCTCAGCATGCTACCAAATACGCCACCGAAGCCGCCATATAGTTATTTTTATTACAGTACATTGTGTACATTATACGTTGAAGTGTCAATTCAATACCGGTAGTAGTTTCCCTTATCATCCTCATCATAAGAGCAAATGACCTACAGTAGATGTTACGCCCATTACACCATTAATCACCACACACAATAAGTCTTCCTCGCCTGTGAATTTTGAAATATGTATTTCTATTACGGTAGTTTGTAAGTTTGACGTGTCAATTCAACAGTAGTTTTTATTATCATCCTTATCAAAAGGGCAAATGACCTAGATATTACTCCCTCATTGTCATTGGGGGCAATTGACTTAGATTTTAAGTCCATTATATTTCTAAGGAGACCGTAAAACATTATCATCATTCCACCGGGCGAAGCCGGGTACTACTGCTAGTCATGAATAAAAATTAAAATTAAAACACAAAAAAAAAGAAACAATAAAAAATAATAATAGGAATAATAATAGGAATATGACTAACGACTAACGACAAACGATTAAAGATTAAAGATTAAGCATTAAAGATAAGAGATTAAAGATTTAAGCTTGAAGATTAAAGATTAAAGATTAAAGATTAAAGATTAAAGATTAAAGATTAAAGATTAAAGATTAAAGATTAAATATTAAAGATTAAATATTAAATATTAAAGATTAAAGATTAAATATTAAAGATTAAAGATTAAAGATTAAAGATTAAAGATTAAAGATTAAAGATTAAAGATTAAAGATTAAAGATTAAAGATTAAAGATTAAAGATTAAAGATTAAAGATTAAAGATTAAAGATTAAAGATTAAAGATTAAAGATTAAAGATTAAAGATTAAAGATTAACGATTAACGATTAACGATTAACGATTAAAGATTAACGATTAAAGATTAGAGCATAGAATAGAGCATAGAGATTAAAGATTAAAGATGAAAGGTTAAAGGTTAGAGAATAGAGAATAGAGAATAAAGAATAAAAAATAAAAAATAAAGAATAAAGAATAAAGAATAAAGAATAAAGAATAAAGAATAAAGAATAAAGAATAAAGAATAAAGAATAAAGAATAAAGAATAAAGAATAAAGAATAAAGGATAAAGAATTAAGAATAAAGGATAAAGATTAAGTAATAATCCTATTGGTTTTGCGTCCCTTTTAACTAGTCTGTTGCCGGAATTTAACATGCCAGTAAAAATACTGAGACGACTTCCTTGCATTTGCGCACCCTCAAATGCCAGCTGACTACGCCAGGATTCAATCCTGAAACCTTGGGAACAGCAAGCGACAACGTTACCGCTGAGCCATTCAGTCAGTCAAGAATGAAGAACAAAGAATAAATAATGAAGAATGCAGAATAAAGAAATAGTAGTAGACTAGTAGTAGTAGCAGTAGTAGTTAGTAGTAGTATTGTGTAAGAATCATGCATTTTATACTCTTCACGCATTTCACGACGTCACCTCTTCACTTGTGAAACGTGCCTTCTAAAATATGTTCGTCTCCAAGAGGAGGGTATCACCTCAGTAGTGTTGGATGGGAGTCATAAATTTGATACGTTGCATGCGTTTCAACTCACATCTAGCGAATGGAATTCATTACCAGGCTGTCTGACTGAAGTGTAATTACCTCCTGGCTCGAGGTTATTTTTACCTCACGGTATGCATCGAACTTTCTCAAGGGCCGCCCCTCACTCCCACTCACGGATCTGTTTACTCTCTGCCAGTAGTGCGTCAGAATCCTGTTTACTCTTTGGCTGGGGAATCTGCTGCTAGGTCGAGGAGGAGGAATATTCAATTTGTAGCCCACAACAAAACTAATTTACTGACGAGTGCTTCCCATACGCTTTAAACGAACACATATCCTTCAATTGTTTACAGTTTGTCTCGTCTAAGAAGTCATCCGTAGCACGTAACAGAACACTAAGGTATATGGCATGTTGAAGTACCTTCCACTAATTGCACCTGTTTGAAGCTAAATTGGATAGGTTAAGAATGTAAACAACGCTCTTAGGTTTCTAAGTTCGTTGCCAAGAGCCGACTGCGGTGGCGTCTAGAAATGCCATGTCCGGTGGTTCGGATTCCACGTAAAAAGGAGGTCCCGTGGCTCATAATCACAAGATTCACGGTCACGTAAAACTACAATCTTCCATTTTTAGTCCTTGACGGTGGCGCTTGGCGGAACTATTTGAAAAATTCTAAGTTGCAGTACTTAAATAAATAAATTTAAAAAACAGATAACACACACTAATACAGTCATCACAATTAACACCGGTTATCAGACAGATTCTACACACACACCCAAAGTACATGGGGCTACATGACCACGTTGTCGCAGCCCCTAAACTTAAGAACCAACCAACACTAAGGGATGGATTGAAAATTGCGTAGTTCAAATCCCCTGCAGTTGAGGCTGGCGCGTTTAGCCATTTACACGATTGACATGCGCTGAGTGTCAAAGCAGAGAGAGTAGCAGCAGATCAGAGTGTCCAAGTTCATTCGAGTGCAAACCAGTATGACAGAAAGCACATCGCCATGAAACAGGACAATCCTTCCAGAATTCTCGACGAGCAAAGCGAGTGCAGAGGAACACTGGCGCATGCGCTGAGTGCCAAAGCAGAGAGAGTAGCAGCAGATCGGCGTGTCCTAGTTCATAAGAGTGCAAACCAGATTGACAGAACAGGCATCGTCATAACAATGGACAATCTTTCCTGAATTGTGGACGAGTAATGTGAGAGTAGAGCAACATTGGCACATGCGCTGAGTGCCAAAGCAGAGAGTGAATCAACAGAGTGGCATGCCCGAGTTCATTCGAGTGCATACGAGTGTGGCAGAAATACGTATGCTGAAGCGTCCTCACGAATGGTTGTTTCTGCTGTCGAGTGTTGTGAATGGGTGTGTGGGTCTAGTGCTTAATATATTGTGACGGGATCCATCGTTTGCGCACTCAAAAACACAACTGGTAGCGTGCGTTACAAATCAGGATAATCACCAATTTCCCGCCTTGCGAACCGTCCAAAATTTGGGACCACGCAAATATCACTTCATTCCCGCCTCATCGTTTTTCTTCTTTCCTCTTCCTCCACATTTCCTTCATTCTTTCAGTGTTGCGCCTTTCTCTCTTCTGTCTATCCTCCTCCCCTGCGCTCTCTCTTTCCTTCCACAGGAACCTTTATATTAGAAAGTCTTTCCCTGAATTGTTTTCTGTCTTGACAGTCTTCATCTCTGATTCCTAACCTCCCGAGTTCTTCCTTCATTTGCTTAGTGTAGCCCCCCTGACTCTTCAGATTGCATAAGGTGGGTTCAAAAAGTAACGAGCCGGAGGCTGGAATGCGCAAACCGGTGACGACATCGGCTAATCGTGGCTTGTGTAACGAAGTGTGGTTCCGACGAGAGCGTGGAGGGTCACCGCCCGTCGCTAGAGGGCACGCGTTCACGTCACGTGACGATACAAAGCGAGCAGCAGCATACATCAATCGTCCAACCAAGACCAAGACAGTAGGCCATTCGACATGCCTCCTGGTGTGGTTGAAGACTGTAGGGCACCCTTTGGGTACACACTTTGCGCAAGTGCAGTCATTCCTTCATGGTGGTGTGCAGACTTCCGACGCCCAATCCGACCACAGCGGCTATGGCGTTCACTGTCATTCGGCGGTCCTGGGTAATGAGTGCATCAACCAGCTGAACGTTGTCATCGGTAATGCAGGGGGGTGCCCCAGACCGGGCATCATCGGCTAACGACACCCGTCCTTCCCTGAAGCGCTTGTGCCACGCCTTGACCCTTGCAAGGGACATGCAGTGTTCGCCGTACACTTGTGACATTCGGCGATGAATGTCCATTCCCCCTACACCTTTCGCTGTCACGAACCGAACAACACCTCTTTGCCTCCATGTCACTATATGCAATGCGAATGGCAGCGTTGGACGATTGATGCATGCTGCTGCTCGCTTTGTATCGTCAGGTGATGTGCACTCGTGCTCTCTAGCGACGGGCTGTGACCTTCCACGCTCTGCTCGGAACCACACCTCGTTACACACGCCATGATTAGCCGATGTAGTCGCCGGTTTGCGCATTTCAGCCTCCGGCTCGTTACTTTTTGAACGCACCTTATATATTTTATCAAAAGTTTGTATTTTCATCCATGCTGGATCCATTCTGACCATAGAAACTCAGTCGTCTTTTCTGATCGTTGTTTCCAGGCCTTCCACCTTACCGTATATCTCCTTGTTTGATCTTAGTCTGTTGTCGCATGCTGAGCTCAAGTTGCAAGATCAAATCCTGTCGCAGTCAGCTTTCATTTGAGAGTGCGCAAATGCGAGGGAGCCGTGTCAGTAGATTTACTGGCACGTTAAAATCCCCTTTGGTGCAAAATTACGCCACCCTGGCGTTTCTGTAAGCCAGAGTAGGCCTAGTTAAAAGGGACGTAAGACCAATATCATTATTACTTGATCTTAGTCTGTAATTTCCCTGTACCACTCTTGAGCCGTAAATCCTTCTCAGTATTCTCCTTTCGATCTTGAGGAGCTTTTCCAGGCTCGTTAAGTTGGCCGTTTCCACACCTTTATTTAAGACTTCTGAACAATTATTATTTACACAGTTATCACGCAGCAGACTGCCAAATCCACATTGTTCCTCGCCTGGTGTTGCTCCCATTCGATTCCCGTGTGTAGTTTCTGAGTCTGTCCCTACAAGCGTGTCGCACTCCTCAGCATACTCTGCTGGCAACCGAACGCACTAAGTAGTGATGGGCATAATTCTCGTTCGAGATACTCGAGACAGACGTCAGTACTCTCGATGCATTTCGAAGCATGCTCGAATTGGACCTCAGAGGTGGAACTATGTGTGTACGACGCGACGTTTCAAACTACATGAAAATGAAAATCCACAGCCTGCTTCCAGTCTCCGACCGGGTCAGGAATGGAATGAATGAAGCCCCCATCTAGCGGCGAGGATATGAACTGTATCGGCTGCCGAGGCCTGACGTACTCCTCCCGGGAAATGATTAAATGAATGACAGATGAAATGAAATGATAGTGGAGAGTGTTGCTGGAATGAAATTTCGACAGGGAAAACCGGAGTACCCGGATAAAAACCTGTCTGCCTCCGTTTTGTCCAGCACAGATCTCACAAGGGGTGACCGGGATTTGAACCACGGACCCAGCGGTGAGAGGCCGGCGTACTGCCGCCTAAGCCACAGAGACTTACATAAATAGGGAAATATTCTAAATTATAATTTCATATTTGGAATTATGACGTTATATAATTGGATTTATGTATGGCTATTAGCTGCAATAAATTCGTTAATAAATAGCGAAATTGGAATTTCACGAGCATCAGTCATGCAGGATAACTAACACCCATTTAATGCCATAATATCTGCGGAATAAACTGTGGTCCAGGCAAAATGAAAGATTCTTCCACGATACTGCGGCATCATGCAGAATGTTTGTGTGGCAAGTGGAATCCTGAGGGAGAGCCGCTGGGTAACTGGACCTTGTTCCGTGAAGATACGGATATTTCAAGGAAGAGTACGGAGAGTTTAGTTTTATGTAACGGAGAACCTGCTTGCCCGCTCGCCCGTGGTGTGAGCCTGTCTCCCGCCACGCACTTTGCCGTTAGGCGGCGCAACGCAGCACTGAGTCATTGAGTATAGGAATTTGTACTTACCTAGTTCACAGCTGGTGCTGAAAATGTTCGCCATTCACTGCTACACATCGCTGGCACCTTTTTATGAAACTGGCATTTACTTTATGAAGGTATTATACACATACACACTTTCACGTAATGAAAATCGCATTGGAACAGCACACTGAGCACGAAACACGTGAACAATTGACTAAACTGAACCTCACACTGTTAAAGCTCTCAGCAGACTGCAAAGGAGGGAAACTTGTGGCGCCACGAAGCGGATTACGGTCAAGTGCGTGGCGGGAGACCGGCTCGCGCCGCGGGCGAGCGGGCAAGGAAGGGTCTCCGTTACATACAAACTAAACTCTCTGTACTATGATTTACTGACACATGTGGATTCAAGAAGAAAACATACAATAGTAGTGCAAGGTTTAACAAGAACAAGGTGGGATATTTAATAACGGAAACAAACGGGATAGCATACGAACATGGTGTAATGTGCGTTTACCATACGTGGGAACTGTTAACTTGAAATAAAAATTACTGTTGTGATTCGTGATATCGAGAAAGACTATACTGTGCCCGTTCGCAACCACTGATTTGATTAATCTCTGTTCCACCAAATACACAAAAGAATTTTGATTGATTGCTTATAAATAGTATGAAACTGTAGAAGTATCGCAAAGAAAAGTGTAGAATTACATAATTCATAAAATGGTTATAAAACATGTGCACTTGGTAATGAAATGTACGTGATAATTCGGTCAATAAGATAATGCCCAAACTATGCACAAAATAGTGCTTTAACTGCGAGTAGGTTATAAACAAGTGAACGTACCGTTAGGTCATTGGCAGGCAAACAAATTACAGCCGAGGAACAGCACACCGCAACCGCCTGACGTCACGATACAGCATCGAGATAGCATTACAAGGCACGGGCCTGCATCGGTTGCTCAGACTGGATCGAGAGCTCTGCATCACGCTTCCCATCACTAGCACAAAGTTCCCATGATACAGCACTCATTCACATAGGCGGTCACCGCTGACTAAACTGCACTGGACTTGCTGCCGACTCTGATGTTAACTCACACAACTCTCAAGAGAACTGCTAGTCAACTCTACAGAGAACTCAACTAGTGAACTGCTGGACGAAACATAGAGGATATAAAAAGTAATTTGGCTCAGGCAAGGAAAGTATTTCTACAAAAAAGAAATTTTTCTGACATCAATAATATAGATTCAGGTATGAGAAAGTAATTTTTGAAGGCCTATGTCTGGAGTGTGACACCCGTTGGTAGTGTAGCTTGGATTGTTGGCCCAGCATTTGAAATGTGGTGTTACAGGAGAATGATGAAGATCAGATAGGTAAATAGAGTAACAAATGAAGAGGTATTGAGAATAATGGGCAAAGATTGATGTTTCTGGCGACTACTAATGAAGAGAAGAGAATGGTTGATACGACCTATACTATGACACCCCGAAATAGCAAACTTAACTATAGAAGGAAGGGTCGAGGATAAGAACTCTAGGGGTAGACCAAGATTAGAATAAGCTAAACAGGTTGTCTCGGATATAGGGTGTGGTAGTTATGGAGGTGTTCAAATTATTAGACTGAACGCCAGTTATTCAACATTTCATTTTTACTTTTTATAAATTAATGCAGTAAGTTTATTCGCAAGGCGGTGAAATTATTTCAAACGTTTAATTAATAGTCTTAATTATATTTTCTTAAAAAAGACTGACTAACATTATTTTTTAGAATTTGCACTAAAATAGTAGCTTTACTAATGCAGAATGTTTCGTTTCGTTTTGGTTACTTTAGTCTACTTTTTGTGTGAATTTAAAGCAGAGGAATTTGAACTTTTTCATTACTGATGGTTCGTCTTGAACTGTGGAAAGATTCGTGGACAATGGATTAAAAACCATCTGATTTAGATGATACATTCCAAAGTAAATTAAAAAAGAGAAAATCGACCCAGCTCAGATATTCCTGAGAATCTCCAATTTTGATATTTTTCAGATGCAATAGCTTATGGGAAAAGTTATAAGTCCTTAGGTGAGAAACCGTGACTAAGTAGGGTAATACAAATAAAATAAACTGATTTTCAATAAAAATGTGTGACTGATTTACATTCTTTATTTCAGTCTAATAATTTGCACACCCCTGTAGGTTGAGGTGAAACGATTAGCTCAGGACAGGGAGCCATGAAGACTGCATCACACCAGTCAACAGATTGAAGACTCAAACAACAGCCTACATCATTATCCCTGATAAATATCATGACCAAACTTCCATTTGGAGCCATCCTCGTATTTTGAATCTAAGGTAGCTGGTATTGTAATTCGGACTCCAAACCTCAGCCATTCCCTTACTCCTAAGCTACAGATTAAATGGTGGGCAGTCACCCATTCATTACTTGAAGTTTGCATTACCTGTACTCTTTCTCATTAATTCAGGTTTATACGCACATGCGCGATCAAATATTTGGAACACGTAATTGAGCGCTCGTGATATTTACATTTCATTCCCAATGTTTACTCGGACTGGGAATTAATTAAAGACAAAATGCATTTTAGTGATTGTAACTTAACTACTGGGAAAACTTTCATACCATGGGCTGTTTATCCAGCGGAGCGGAGAGAAGACAACGGAAATGTAATATAGGTTGAAGTAGTCAATGCTAACTAACTTTGACATTTCAGAGCATTGACAGGTCATTGTGACCATAATTTCTGGGCGGCTTCGGTGGCGTAGTCGGTAGCATGCTGAGCTTCTATGCCCAAGATCGCGGGTTCAAATCCGGCTGAAGTCATCGGATTTTTAAGAGCGTTAAAAATCCCTCAGTACGCCTTCCTTCGGAGGGGAAGTGAAGCCGGCGGTCCCATATCATAGATTTATGGCATGTTAAAGAACCTTCCACTAATTACACCTGTGTGAAGCTAAATGATATAGGTTAAGAATGTAAACAACGCTCTTAAGTTCCTACGTTCGTTGCTAAGAGCCGACTGCGGTGACGTCTGGTAGGTAAGTTCTGAACTAGTAGTCGTTGACGGTGGCGTTTGGCGGCAAAAGTAGGAACTACTTGAAAATTGATCATCTGCAGTCCTTACTTGAATTAAAACAGATACACACACTAATACAGTCATCACAATTAACACCGGTTATCAGACAGATTCTACACACACCCTAAGTACACGGGTCTACATGACCGCGTTGTCGCAGCCCTTAAACTTAAGAACCAACCAGCCAACCATAATTTCTGGATTCGAGATATGGAAATTGTTGTCGATTCATTTAAGGAAAACCATCTCGGGGTGTAGCGGCTAGCGTTCTTGACCGTCACCCCGGAGGTAAGAGTTCGATTCCTGGCTCTGCCAATACATCCTAATTCTGGTGTGAGGGCCGTAACGAGGTACACTCAGCCTCGTGAGACAAAAATGAGAGGAGGTTGATTCGATTAAAACCCATGCCATCCTGGAAGTGGTTTTCTGTGGTTTCGCTCTTCTACTCCAGGCAAATGCCGGGGTGATTCCACACTTAATGCCAGGGTCGCCTCCTTCCCAATCTCCATCTGAATTAATAACACACGTACTACTACTAATACAGACATCACAAGAACACAGGTCATCAGGAAAATTCTTTATAAGTTACATACTTATATACACCCAAGAACACGGGGATAAATGACCACGATATGCAAGCCCCTCAAATGAAACGTCATGACCATGAACGTTTTAACCAATTATATTCCTTAGCTCTTACATTTCAAATATCTTATTTACTCGATGAGCTTTTGTACCGACAGCGGTAGCTAACGCGCTGTGTTAGGCCATGGGGCCAAGATCTCTGTGGACTCAGTAGACGTGGGTTAGAACCCCACCGTCGACTGTCCTTGAAATGGTTTACCATCGTTTCCCATTTTCAACTCCAGGCAAATACTTGGACGGTACCTTCTGACATGCCACGGCTACTTCCTTCCATATCCTTGCCGAGTTTCATTCACCATCATTCATTTCATCTCTCATTAGCACATCTCATGAGGTTAGCGTCAGGAAGGGTATCCGGCCGTAAAAACAGTCCGCCACAAATACCTTTCATCGCATCTCATCTCCGACTCCGTTGGAAAACGGGAATAATAAGGGTCATACATACAACCTACTTACCGGGTGAGTTAGCCGTGGTCGTTACGGCATGACTGCTGGCAGTCGCTCACATCCGGGAGGCGAGGAGGTTCGAATCCCCCCGCCGGCAACCATGAAGATGGTCTTCTGTGGTTTCCCATCCTCCTTCCAGGCAAATGCCGGGGTTGGTCCCTAACTATAGGCCACAGCCACTACCTTCCAACTCCTCGTCCTTACATTCAGACTTTCCTCCCCAGACAACACTCCACACGCGACGGTACGTGTAGCTCACCCAATGGGTGTCCGCTTAGAAGTAGCTACAAATTGGCGAGCTGAACATGTCCTCCGACACTCCCGGCAATAACAGCCATACGCTAGGATAAAAAAACAACCTACTTGATGAGCTTTTGTTGTTGGTTGGTTAGGTTAAACACTTAAAAAATAGTAATTTCCATACGAGTGTCTTAATTACCATTATAGGCGAGTTGCATACGAATGTTTATGTTTGACGATAATTATAACTATTTTATGTTCGAACATAAATATTCATAAAAATCTGTCGAGATTTCGCCCGTTTTATGTACTGAACAGAGCACATAGGACGCAAAGAATACCTTGTATTTGACCATGGCCTCCTCAAATACCCCACTATGACACTAGCTAAGCAGTGAAATTTAAAATAGCAGGCCGTAAAAAAATCAGTGCAGGTGCGATGCTATCCTCACCTAATTGGTCACATCGGGAAAAACTGTTCTATAATGAAAAATAGTGTTAAAATGAACCTCGTTATGATAGAGTTTTCTGACATATAATATTTACATTTCGAAGTCGTCGAACATAAACAATGTTACTGAATTGATAGTGTGGTTTTATAGACGTAGCTGAGCTGTGGCTGTACCTGTACTGCCGACCTTACTCACGTCCCTTTGTTGCATATTTCAAGTTATTTCAAGCAGTACATAGACTAATAATTGGTAAAGAAAGAAGTTTGTAGTTTTACGTGACCGCAAATCTCGTGATCATGAGCCACGGGACCTCCTTTTTAATTGAAATCCGAACCACACGACATGGCATTACACTTTGAAAATCTATAGGCACGGGAAACTTCGTCTATGAGCAACGACGGTGGGATTCAAATCTGCTGTTCTACAAACTTCAAATGAGAATGCATAGAAATTTCAGGAATTAAAATAACTATGGCACATGGAAATTTATCATTCGATCAACTAGAATTGTAATGAACGTTGGCATTATTGCAGGGAGAATGTGCCTAAAGTAAATATTTATTTAAGCTCTTTGGTCCCTTTCACTTCGTATCTCAAAGTCTGAGCTATGTCCATAAGTCTTCATTGGTGTACATTTGTAGAGGATTGTAAATTGACGTCCAGAGATGGGGTGCTTATATTCGTTAACAGTAATCTTACGCAAGTGGTACAATAATCTGTCCCGCTCGACTCGCTTTGATCACTGTTACGGAATAGTTGAGCCCGAGGGAACGGGGAATCTTCTCAAAGTCCATCAAGGATTCGTTTATCTCACTAGAGCTAATTACTCTAGCATCAGTTCAAATTGAAATGTGTACTCTCATGGGAAGTAATTACTCTTAATATGGTATGGTACAGTCAGATGCGAGGGAGGGTAGCACCCTTCAACAGCTACAACTTACTATATATTTGGACATTATATTTGTGAACATAGGCGCTGAATTGTCAGTATTCCGACGTGTGCACGAAGGAATTAAATAAGTTATAAATATTCAATGAATGTTTTCTTTTCATTCTGTGTGTATTTCTGGTTTCGAAGATCCAAATTTCTACTAGAACGAACGGGATATTCCAACATCATCTTAGACTTCGATTCAAAGAGGTGATTAACGGAGAAATTTAGCATTAAGATTTGTACCCTACGAATCCAAAAGAGGCAGCTCTTTCATCAGGTCCATGGCTGAATTCCTTCCAAATTCCCTAACTTGACCCTTCCTTAATTAAACCCAAGTTAACGATCGCCTGGGCAATCGGCCTGTCTCCATCCTCATTTGTATCCTGTTAACACATACTGTTTTCAGCTCCCAGACTCCGTCCTTGCGACGCAAGGGGAATGATTCCTCGCAGAGGTCATGGGAAAGATAATCGATAAAAATATTTTTATTATCATCATTATTATTATTTTATAAAAAGGAAGAAAACCCGTTAATCTCGCGGTCGTGAACACCGCGACCTTCATTTTTACGTAGAATCCCAACCACAGGACGGGAGATTTCTCTTGGAACATCTCCAATGCATTGACATGAAATCAAACCCGTTCTGCCTTGGTGAGAGGCAAGCAGCTAGACCACTGCACCACCACGCCCTATTCTTCGTCTGATTATTATATCTTCTTATTATTTAATACGCTAAGGCTAAGGTGTATGTTTCACAAAACTCAAGCTCCTAAACTAGAAGGAGTTAGAAGGTGTGGTTTTTACCAAAATCTTCCAAATCGTCTCAATAGTACAAGAAAAATCTTGCATTTTTTGAATAGTCAACGGAAATATATTTATTTGTTTATAAAGTGGTTTTAAACAAATAAACAAGACGATAGCCCCAGCGAGAAATCTCTTGCCTACAGCCCGCATAGCACTAGGGCTAGGCGGGTAGTCTGTACACATGGGGCGCACACAACCCATTATGCGAGAGTTCTCAGACGGGTCCACTAGTTATTATTATTAATAGTATTATTATTACCGTCCTCAATCTACCGACGGTGGTAGCTACGCTCACTAACGCGCAGTGTAAAGCCATGAGGCAAGCTACCTGCGGACTCGGTAGACGTGGTTTCAAACCCCATCGTCGAGTCGGCCGCCCTTAAAATGGTTTTCCGCGGTCTCTCATTTTCAACTCCAGGTTAATGACGGGAAGGTACCTAACTTCTAATAGGCCACCACGGTCACTTCCTTCAATTTACTTGCCAGTTTCATCCATCTTCATTCGCGTCATCTCTCATCAACTCCTTCCATGAGGTAGGTATCAGGAAGGGCATCCGGCCGTTAAAAACACCCGCCACACGGATTAACATCGCATCTCATCCCCGACTCCGAAAACCTAGCCATGCTATAGACAGCGATACTGTACGCATGTGAATATGGACTCAAGACCAGAGTTACCATGTCCCCTCCGGCCAACACACTGTTGCAACCTTTGATCTCTAGCCTACATACAGTGCGCAGTGCCTACAAACTGCTGCGAGAGAATACGTCACCAGTTACGTTGGCAGCACGGCTGTGGCTTGTAACATAACAAACAGTAAACATTATACTCACCAGAGCCATTCATAACTGATGCTAGAAGTGCTGATGACACACATGCTGGCTTATTGCAATACGCACTGACGAATTCGACAGCCCACAGCTCACACATGGCCTTCACCCTATCAAGGACAATGTGCTGCCAACTAAACTAATGACGCAACCTCTCGCAGATGCACGTAGCCACTGCGAAGAACATTACCGGGGGCTCTGTACTACTGGATGTCTCACTCGTCTCATCGGCCGCACGAAAAATTGTGTCCAGGTAATCGGCTACATTCGCCTGGAGGTGAGGGAATCTCTGTTCTCCGTCAGCTGTTCGACAGTACGTAATGTGTGAAAGGCGAGAAATATCTTATCGAAAATGGCCATTTCTCGTAAATATATTTATTCCATAAAAGTTTCAGACTACACATTTCTCTTACTAATTTATGAGGATCTGAGAAGAAAATGAATATGATGTTTATTTTATAGGGCCTGGTTGTTAAGTCAGGTTTTTCATATATTATAAATAGAGAGTAGTGGAAAGGGTTCTGAATATACTTGCGAAAAGCTGCGTTCTTGGCTGTCACCGTGGAGGCTCGGGTTCGAATCCTGCCTCTGCCAAGAATATTTTAATTTTGGTCTGAGGCCTAGAGCAGGGCACACTCAGCCTCGTGAGGCAAACATGAATAGAGATTGGTTCGATTCCTACCTCAGCCATCCTGGAGGTGCTTTTCCGTGGTTTCCCCTACTTCTACTCCAGGCAAATGCTGGGATGGTACCTAACTTCCGTTTCCTAACCAAATCCTACCTCAATTGCAAATACACACACCAGTACAGACATCATAGTGACACAGGGTATCAGACAAATTCTACACACACACACACACAAGCACACAGGGCTACATGACCACGATGTCGCAAAGCACCTAAAACAATCAACAACAACATAAAACTGCAGCCCAGTTTGGAAGTACTTTGGAAGTGCACAGTAGGTTCTGTAAAAACATGTACCTTTCTCTCTGAGTCCTAAACATAAGGCATTACTGCAATTGATGCCAGCATTTTCTGAGATGCATGAAAGATGTAGCGTATTTTCATATAAAATTGCTTTCACACTTTTCAGGCTAACATATTTAATGCATGAACTCCCTTGGTTAACTCATGTTATCGTCTGACCCCAAAACTATTTGGGTAATGATTCTGGGGACTAGAGTATCCTTCCTTTTCCTGTCGCTCATGCCCCCTTCTCTTTCTTATTCTGATATCCTAAATCCCCATGGACTGGAACTCTGAACTGTGATATGAGTTACATATTAAGCACCTTGCAGATTGTATGTGTTCAATAAAATGGAATTATTTCCATACAAGTGTATTTTTTTGCAACAAACACACTTCATTAGAGTCAAACTTCAGAATGATATTTTGTGATAAATTGAAGCTAAAGTGTAAAATTTAAAATGTTGTCCAAATAATCCAGAACAAATACCATCTGAATAAGGAAAATTTACTCTCTATGTAAAAGAAAGCCGTCATCTTTTAATGGAACGACCTTCTGGATGTTTTTTATTGTTGTATTCATAGGAGCGGATGACCTTTCTGTTCCACCCCTTAAAACAACTATAACTAACTGATGCATGTCAATTTCATAAATGATTGTAGGGTACATATATTTAGATAGGCCTGCAGAAAGAAATGACATGGAAGAAGCTCATGTTTGCATATGCCTAGAAGATTGAAAATCAAAAGGGCTTAGAAGGTAATACCGAACAAGCGAATTTTTCATATTATGCTGAAATCTAAGGCACATTGTAAGGCAATGGATGTGGCTGAAATGAAAATGTTAAGAAGAATTTGTGGCGTCACCAGAGCCGATAGGATTGGAAATGAGAGACTAAGAGACAGTGTTAATGTGACGGAGATATCAAAGAAGGTTCAAGAGAGGGTGGTATGGCCATGTCATGAGTAGGGACGACACTTACGTTGGCAAGAGAATGACAGTAATGGTAGTGGAAGGGGACAGAGGAAGGGGAATACCAAGAAGAAGATGGAGTGACTGCATACGAGATGACTTGAGGGAGAAACATGTATGGGAAGAGGACGCATGGGACCGAGGGAAATGGAGAAGAATGGAGAAGAATTGCCAGGAACGTTAACTCCACTTCAGTGGGAAAAGATGAAGAAAAAACAAGATGTTCAGTAAAGAACATATAGCCTACTTTCTCCTAAATGCATGGGTATTGTTATAACTCTTTGTCCTTTTCAAGGAGTATGATTGAATGTTGGTTGTAGTAGCTTGTTGAAATACAACGTGCTATAGGGATATTAAACATGAATATGAGGTGCCCTTTGCTAGTGCTACCTCTGTACCAAATTTCGTTCAATTCGGTTTCGCCGTGTTTGAATTGATAGGGGGAATCGATTTGCACACATACTTGGCCACCATCTGCAAACTATTGGGCTGATGTTCTTGCAGTTTGGTCAGAATATGTTTCCCACATAAAGATATGGTGTTGCAAAATTTGGTAGAGACTAGATTATTAGGTTGGTCGTAATTACATTTTAGCTTTTAACATTTGGGTGGCCGCGATTACGTTTCCGTCAAGATAGCGGTGATATAAAACATGACACTGAGGTGCCTCTTGCTAGTGCTATCTCTGTACCAAATTTCGTTCATTCGGTTCCACCGTGTTCGAATTAATAGGGGGAATCAATTTTGACATAAAGATGGCCGCCATCCGCAAACTATTAGGCTAATGACCTATTATATTGGTCAAAGGATGCTCCCTCCATAAAGGTATGTTGTTGCAAAGTTTGGTAGAGATCGAATGGTTATGTTAGTCGTAATTTGATTTAAGCTTTAAACATTTGTGTGGCCGCTATTACGTTTCTGTCAATATGGCGGCGATATTAATCATGACACTGAGATGCCCTTTGCTAGTGCTATCTCTGTACCAAATTTCGTTCCATTCTGTTTCACCGTGTTTGAATTAATAGGGGGAATCGATTCTGACACAAAGATGGCCGCCATCCGCAAACTATTAGGCGAATGACCTATTAGATTGGTCAAAGGATGCTCCCTCCATAAAGGTATGTAGTTGCAAAATTTGGTTGAGATCGGATGATTAGGTTAATTGTAATTTGATTTAAGCTTTGAACATTCGTGTGGCCGCCATTACGTTTCAGTCAAGACGGCGGCGATATAAAACATGACACTGAGGTGCCCTTTGCTAGTGCTACCTCTGTACCAAATTTCGTTCCATTAGGTTCCTCCGTGTTCGAATTAATAGGGAGAATCAATTTTGACATAAAGATGGCCGCCATCCGCAAACTATTAGGCTAATAACCTATTAGATTGGTCAAAGGATGCTCCCTCCAAAAAGGTATGTTGTTGCAAAGTTTGGTAGAGATCGGATGGTTATGTTAGTCGTAATTTAACTTAAGCTTTGAACATTTGTGTGGCCGCCATTACGTTTCTGTCAATATGGCGGCGATATAAAACATGACACTGAGATGCCCTTTGCTAGTGCTACCTCTGTACCAAATTTCGTTCCATTCGGTTTCACCGTGTTTGAATTAATAGGAGGAATTGATTTTCACACAAAGATGGCCGCCATTCGCAAACTATTAGGCTAATGACCTATTCATTTGGTCAAAGGATGCTTCCTCTATAAGGGTATGTTGTTGCAAAATTTGGTAGAGATCGGATGATTAGGTTAATCGTAATTTGATTTAAGCTTTGAACATTTGTGTGGCCGCCATTACGTTTCCGTCAAGATGGCGGCGATATAAAACATGACACTGAGGTGCCTTTTGTTAGTACTACCTCTGTACTAAATTTCGTTTCATTCGGTTGCACCATGTTCGAATTAATAAGGGGAATCGATTTTCACACAAAGATGGCCGCCATCCGCAAACTATTACTCTGATGACCTATTAGTTTGGTCAAAGGATGCTCCCCCATAAAGGTATGTTGTTGCAAAATTTGGTAGAGATCGGATGATTAGGCTAGTCGTAATTTGATTTAAGCTTTGAACATTTGTGTGGCCACCATTACGTTTCCGTTAAGATGGCGGCGATATAAAACATGACACTGAGGTGCCTTTCGTTAGTACTACTTCCGTACCAAATTTCGTTCCATTCGGTTGCACCGTGTTCGAATTAATAGGGGGAATCGATTTTCACTCAAAGATGGCCGCCATCCGTAAACTATTACGCTGATGACCTATTGGTTTGGTCAAAGGATGCTCCCCCCATAAAGGTATGTTGTTGCAAAATTTGGTAGAGATCGGATGATTAGGTTAGTCGTAATTTGATTTAAGCTTTGAACATTTGTGAGGCCGCCATTACGTTTCCGTCAAGATGGCGGCGATATAAAACATGACACTGAGGTGTCCTTTGCTAGTGCTACCTTTGTACCAAATTTCGTTCAATTCGCATTCACCGTGTTCGAATTGATAGGGGGGGACAGACATTCAGAATACACACACTCACACACACACACACAGACACACACACACACACACACACAGACTCACACACACACATACACACACACACACACAGACTCACACACACACATACACACACACAGACAGACACACTTTTTTCGCCCTGTGTTGATCTCATAAGTCTACTTTCATTTTTTGCAAAAATCGAAAGTAGGCTAAAAAAGAGGCTAAGAAATGAATTTAATTCAGTTTAGTTTAAGTGTGCTTATAGTGTCGGGCTACCAACCCCAAGATTGCAGGTTCGCTCCTGGCCATAGCAAGTGACATTTGAAAGGCGACAAAAATCACGATACTCATGTCATACGTTGTTGGCATGTTAAAGAACCCATTTGAATTCAGTAGGCCGTGTTCATAATCGCAAAATTAATCTCGGGATTTTCCACCAACACAATGTTCCTCATTTCTCTACTAGAAAGCGGTATAGCGTCAAGGAGCTTAGATATCTAACCTCCTTGACATTCATAGCGCTCCAAGGAGCATTACATTCGACACGCAAGCTGCCCTCTGGGTGTCAATTAACCAAGCTTGCACGCGGCACCGAGGCCATACGATATTATTATTATTAATAATTATATAATGTAGAAAATAATTTGAGGGATAAGCTTTAAGTTGTAAATTATAAGAATGCTGAAATCTACTATAATAGCCTACTTTTTTCTATTAGAGCACGTGGAAATTAAGATTTCCTATAGGGCCATGTATCACTTCTCTCTTCCTGTAGAATGTAGCCATTACCGTGCATTTTGAAATGAAGAAATGTTGTAGAATGACAGCTTGCACCAAATGTCTTCTTTTTCATTTGTAACGGCTCATGATAACAATTTCCCATCGGAATTGGGGTGTTAATAAGCCTAATTAAGCATCCTTTCAACGAGCGCGCCATGCATCTTGAGCGATGTTTACCCTTACCACCAGGCAAATGTAATCGCAGATTAAGAAGCCTCACTCCAGCCGTGGGAGTGAGACATACAGTAGTATTATAGAGATCAATGGTTGTAACTACTTTCCTCACCTCGCTACATATGCCCTGGTGAGGGACTGGTTCAAGCACTGTGATTGGTTGGCGAAGTGCATACCCTACAGGGAGAAAGTTGAGCTTGCTTCTTTTTACCCAGTTGATCAATGTTCGTTTATAGCTTTGTAAAATACAACCTTAAATCGTTCTCAACATTAAGCTTGTTTCTATACTTACTTTTTAGATAAGTTAAACTCGAAAACCCCCTTTCACATAAGTATGTGGTAGAAAATCCAATAAGAACCTTTACAGCAATAATTGAAAGTTCTCTGTATTCCTTTCCAAAACTGATCTAAAAATTTAACAATGCAACTTTCAAATATTTATTTTTTAATGTTGGATCACACGACAGTTCGATTAGTTGTTCCTTCTGGGAAGTAGTCAGATTGCTAGAAGTATATGTAGCATCAAAACTAAAGGGGTCACGTATCCAGTCCAAACTTTTGTCTGTAGGTGGGAAGTATTGCTTTATGTGGGTATTCGATGAGTTCAGGTGATGTCCCATTTGAGTTGTAAGGTCAGCTATAGGAGCGGGTAGTGGGGAGGGGAGGCTACAGACAAAGCTGGACTGATTAGTTATCACTCCACTGCACGAGCACCGTAAATAACTCACACAGTAGTCACGGCACGAAGCTCACTCCCATGTGGATCGGGTAGAAGGATGGCCTGCCACGTACCCCCTGAAATGTTTCGCGTACCCCTAAGGGGTACGCGTACCACAGGTTGAGAACCCCTGGATTTGCTGATTGGAGTTTTAAATGATTAATCAGATGGCCGAATAAGTGATCATTTGTTTTGTTGATTAATCGATGTACTTCGCTCCTTTCACTACGCTCTCAAAGAAGCAAAACAGACATTTAATTAATTAATTAATTAAAATACGAGGCTCGTTTTTTAAGTAAGACCCGTTGTGATATTACGCCATTGCAGCACTGCGGTCGGCATTCCGTGCAAGTGCGCTGTGTACCTGTATCTATTGGCAAGGCTGAGACGCCATTATGGCAACAGTCGCCCATGTGTGGGTGTGTTGAAAAGCTTTTGAAATCGCACCGCCGATCGCGAGTCCCACCGACTTGTAGACAAGGGTGAGAACTCCCCTGTAAGATATGCTGCCATTTGGCCACCACTGTTAGGCAAATTGAGAGCTTACCAGGAGAACTTCGTATGGTTAGGAGTTCTCCTGACCACATACGCAAATTTTTAGCCTATTTTCATTCATAAAAGAAAAATAGGCTTATGAGATCACCGTTTGCCCCTGTATGTGTGTGTATGTTTGTGTGCGTCCATGTGTGTGTGTGTCCCCCTCTAATAACTTCTAAACGGCTAAAGCGATTTCATTGAAACTCGGTAAACTCATAAAACTGTTTCAGGCAACCCACAACGTGCCCTCCAAAGTTTATTAAGTATCTCTAATTCAACATAGTGGCTGTGCGAAATATTTCACCAGCATTCTATATCTCTGAAACTATTATTCATATCGCCCTGAAATTTTCTACAGTGTTACATGGCACTACTGGACGTTTACCTATGCAACTTTCAAAAACCTGTTAACTACAAAACGAACATGGCGGCCTAGCTAAATTGAAACATTTAAATAGAATTTTGTCGCGATTTAACCATCCGAACGCAGTGAAACGTGGTACAGAAAATTACTATACAAATTTCAATGCACTGACATTTAATTTAGTTCAATTGTTTACATAGCTCAAGATGGCGGCTGTGCGCAATTTTAAAATTAAGTTTTCATTCCTTTTGTTCTAATCATGTGATCTTAATCAAACGTTGAATGACGAACGTACACAATAATCCTCATCTAATAGTACATAACTCTATGACCTACATATATTGAAATACAACATGGCGACCATCCGAAATATTTAGACGGTTCTCAATATCTATTACAGCAATCAAACTGAAATTCGTATGTTGATATAGGCAGTTAATATATGTAGGGTATATGAAAATAGGCTATTTAGTTCTTCACGAAACTACTTGTTAAAATCCTATAATTGCTTAGCCGAGTATCACGTTAGATTCATATTTTTCACTTACTGAAATAATGAATGGTAAATAAAATGAAAACTGAGTGTTAAGACTTTGTTGGCTAAACTACAGTAATTGTAATTTCATTTCATTTTCAGAAGTTATATTTTGTTACATTAGCTTATTGAGCAATTTTAAACCACGTCAAACCACATCAGCAAGCTGTGGTGATACCCCGAGAACATGGTGACGCACTTGACTTGACATTAGGTATTTACTTTCTTGGCTTGATAACTCCTAGAAAACCATTCTATTTCGAGTGTCTTGCCAGGTAATATTTAGTATAATGAAGTAGTTGCACGCTATCTTCCACACCCATGGCTCCTCGATGCCCTGTGTACCCAAGACCAGCGAATTGCCTGTAATTTGGACGTGGTTAGATCAAGCAGTGCCGTGCGGGAAGTCCATTGTCTGTAAAATACCATTAAAACAGCGGGCAAGCATAGTTATTGGCTAGCAGTGGTATGTAATTCCCACTGCAATTGTGGTTCTGTGCTGTTCAGTTCATGCTGCCGCACTATTGACTCAGCGTGCTTATGACTATTACTGGATATAGATAAGGTTCTGTGAGATACAATTCGCAGATGAATATCAAGGCTTCCTAGGATTACGAGTACCTGCATTTTCTTATGTGGAAGGGTTACCAGCCCTTCACCTTCACACAATCAAAAATCAAAAAAATTCTCTGTGTATAACAATTAAAATAATCTCAAAAACAAATCCAGTATCAAACAGCAGATATGTGAGTATTAAGTCTACAAAATGTTCTAACTTGTAGCTTGAAACATTTTTATACTGAACGTATCAAAGAATTTGGAAAAATAACATTGTTGGTATAGGCAGTACCTACTCCCCTTAAACATATCGACATATTTAATTAGACAGAGAATAATTCCCGCGTTGTCTTGGTTACAACACTGATAGCACTATGTAGCTGGACAAATATTTAAAATAACTGGGCTGGTGCCATTGGTAACAAAAGCTCCCTCGACGGATATATCAGTCCCCTGGCACTGTAAGGGCTAAAATAAACAATCAATCAATCATTCAATATTTATTGTCATTTAACAACTTATCGTTTTATTAGACTACGTCACATTGTTAAAAATACATTTTCAATTTACAATAAAATCACAAAGTTATGTATAATATATTACAAGTATAATTACCAGCTTACTGAATTCTGTCTGTCTGTTAGGTCTGTTAGGTCGTCAGCCCGAAGGCTGGTTGGATCCTCAAAGGCACTGCCATTAGATTATGCGGGTAGATACCCACAACAATCCAAGGCATCACTATAATGAGGCATACTAGGCAAGAAGAGGAGTGAGGTAGTTTGCCATTGCTTTCCTCACTGAGTCAGTACATCAGTACTAACCCTATGAGTAGAACCTTTCACAGCAACCACAGGCACTGACTGTGCCTGAATGTCATTACTAAGCACCATCCACACCTCAGTAGCTTGCATATAATCACAGTCATGAGGGAGACTGAGACATCGATGTAAAGCCACATTTTACTCTAGCCTGTGCCAGCAGACAAATGCAAATGTACTGCTTTCATCAAGGGATGGCAAACAGATAAAATAAAATAAGAATAAAATAACACGAATACAGTAAGAAGAAGTTGATCTTCTATAGTACATCTGGGTAGAGTATAATTTTCTCTTCAAATTCGACCAAAGTGTAAATACTGCTGTTAATGAGCCATCGCTTAATGGAAGCTTTGAAAATGTTTATAGACTCCTGCTGTAGTTGTGTTGGTAGTTTGTTGAAGATTTTAATTCCATAGTATTTGTAGTGGTCTTGTGTTTTCTTTATCCTGACATGAGGCGTATCTAACTGGTTTCTTATTCTTGTGGTGTGTGAATGCACATCCCTTCGATTTTTATATACACTGAGATTTTCTTTAATATACACTAAGCTATGGAATATGTATATTGATGTAAGAGCCATAATTCCAAGTTCTTGTAAGTGATTTCTGCAGGATTCTGTACTAGGCTTGCCTTGTAGACATCCTATTGCCTTCTTCTGCCATCTGAAAACATCTTGTGCCCCTGTTGAGTTTCCCCACAATATTATACCATAAGTTAAATGTGAATGGAAAAATGCATAGTATGCGAGAATCATCTGATTAGCACTAACTGATTATTTGAGTCTTCGCAATAAAAACAAGACTTGTGCTAATTTTTTACATAATATTTGGGTGTGAATATCCCAGTTTAATTTAGAGTCTAAATGGATTCCCAATGTACGGCCCAGTTTCTCAGCAGGTGTAATTGGCGACTTAAATAGATTGTATGGTTCCATTGGCAGGTTTCCTTTGTCGAGGTGAAAAGTGGAGACGTATTTCAAAAGAGATTCTCAAGTAAGCTTTTAATTTATCTTCTTTGTCTGTTAAATGCTTATTAATCAATACTTTGAAAGCTCCATCTTGTTTCCTTGTCTTATAGATTCCATCCTCCACTCTCCTCGTTTTCGCCAGTCACAAAGCACGAAATCATCATCTACATCCCCAATATCTTGATCAAGTAATAACCGCATCAGCATTAGTTTCCTGCTCAAAATGATCCATGTCACTCTAGACGGTAATAGTAAGCAGCACTTCACGACTGAGGACCTAAACCTTGCTAGGAAAACACACTCACTGAGCACACAACGCTTCGCTGGACTCATTCTAACCTTCGGAGCGACGACGCAAGAAACCTGTTCCAAATCCCCGTAAGCCTTTATAGGATAGTGGTCTTTATATTAACCACCTACTAAATGAAAGAGTTTGTAGACTATTATCAAAGTTGCTAATAGTTGAAACTTTCAGCCTAATTACAATACAATTTCTTGTAGATGTAATATTTCTGATAAGCAAATATATCTATCTAGTTTTATGGCGCTGGATAAAATTTCAACTAGTAAATATAAACAGAAATATTAAAATTAAACAATAAAATAGAACATAAATATAAAAGTTAAAATAAAACACACTAAAAATTAATTTTTTTTATAAAATTAAAAAGTTAAAATTATGAAATTAATAAAAAGTTACGAGCCTTACAGTAGTCGCATATGATGTGTAACATCTGACAGAGAACAAACCTCACATGAAATTATTGATACACCGGTAGTTTATATTATTATTGGCACAAATATTAATCTATTGTAAAAGGGAGAATTTTCAGATATTGTAGTTAATAATACGGAACTCATTTTATTATATGATTTGTAGCTTCCACCAGCACTAGCCTAAATAAAGAATACGATATGGATCAACTAGATTAATAGACGCGACACCGCTCATAACCTTCAATTCCTTATAAACAGGTCCTCTTGATTCTCAGACCAACACGTAATTTCATATGGATTCTATTAAAATGAGAAGCCTCCGTGGCTTAGGCGGCAGCACGCTGGCCTCTCACCACTGGGTCCGTGGTTCAAATCCCAGCCACTCCATGTGAGATCTGTGCTGGACAGAACGGAGGCAGACAGGTTTTTCTCCGGGTACTCCGGTTTTCCCTGTCAACATTTCATTCCAGCAACACTCTCCACTATCATTTCATTTCATCTGTCATTCATTTACTCATTGCCCCAGAGGAGTGCGTCAGGCCTCGGCAGCCGGCACAGTTCATATCCTCGCCGCTAGATGGGGGCTTCATTCATTCCATTCCTGACCCGGTCGGAGACTGGAAACAGGCTGTGGATTTTCATTTTTCTATTAAAATGAGTCATATTGATATGATAAATATCGTTTAAAATGATAATCTGGAAGCAAAAATATCTACCCTGCCCAGGATTCGAACCCAAGATCTCTTCATTCACAGTCATACGCAATAACCCCACGGCTAATTCGACTACGCAAATATTGTGCACAACATGGTGACTTATTTCCACGTTCCAATAAATTCGTTACGAAATTAATTTTCATTTATATTTCACTTGTTTCGATAATGTTCCTGAGTGACATTGAGTTTTAAATGCCTTATGCCAATGCAATGCCGACTACTTACAATGTTTGATATTAAGGCATTTTACCATTTAAAAATACTGATACGTAGACTTCGATCATGTACCATGTCATTTGTTTAAATCACTTGACACCAGAGTTCGCATGAGCGTTTTCCGTTCAGTATGTCATATACATTCCACATGGCCGAGAGTGCGTCATGGTATCGATTTTCGACACCGCGCGCTGATTGTTTCTCTTACCAGTGCCAGCTGGGTCAATCGATCGAGTTGGCAGTGCGTCTTTTACTTCCGTTCGATCCACCACTGCCAGCTAGGGCACACTTCCATTCGATCGATCGAGCGGGCAGTGCATACTTCCGTTTGATCCACCACGGCCAGCTCGAACGTTCCGATCCACTTCCGTCCCCAATTTTCAAAATCACTCCCACAAATCTATCCAGCAACCGAGCGGAAAGATGTTGCACATCAAAAATCATAAATAAATAGATAAGTTATAATATGTATTTAAAAATAATATTAAATTCTAAATAAAAATTAAAATTAAAATTAAGTAATAATTAGAAAAAAATAGTCTGCCCTATAAAGGTTTAACACATCACAGCATTTAACACAGTGCTCGTAGACAAACACTCCTATTAGTGACTGTGGTTCTATTTCTGGGGATTATCGGTAAAGTATATTACAGTGGTATTAGCTGCACATTCATGGATTAGTCGAGTGTAAAATTGAGGGTCCAGTAATGCAATTCTTGTTATATTTTTGGTATGGATAGTATAAAGTACGGACTTGACTAATATGATTAACATGGATCTGATGACGTTCGCTTGAGGAACGAAACATAAAATCTTGTTACCCCCCTCCCCCCTCTCGTGATCTGTGCAAACAATAAATAATCGTATGATCACTTTTTCAGGTGGAGTATTTTCTTTTCTGGGGAGCTTGGTCACGCGGTGGCTTTTCTGCTCGTCTTTCACCTGGACGACCGGGGTTCGAATCTCGCTGCCAGCGGGAAGGAATTTTCACATAGAGAAACACGTGGCGTCAGGAAGGGCATCCAATCTTAAATCCACGGCCAACAACCCGATGTGTCTGGTTGCCATAAGTGGCCCCGAACAATAGGGATAAGCCGCAGACAGTGAATGAGTCTTACATTCTCCGCCCATTACGATTGGTGTCACCCGGGTACGATTACCGGCTTTGACAAGATCTGTAATTCTGGTCTGAAGGCTGGGGTGGGGTACACTCAGCCTCGTGTGGCAACGTTGAGGAGAGGTGGGTTTGATTTCAGCCATCTTGGAAGTACAGTAAACTCTCGATTATCCTCGGGCGGATAATCCGCTTTGCGGAATATCCAAGGTCCCTGTAGGAGAACATTTTTATAAAAAAAAGAAGGTTTTGAAACCGAAAATTATTTCTCAAAAATTGAAATAAAGTTACTAAATACTTAAACGTAACAAAAATCGTAAATCGCAAATACAGCACAGTACACTTAATAATGTACAGTACAAAACGTGTACAGGAGTTCAGTATTAGTGTAGGCTACAGTACTTCTACAATACCTTGAAGAGCAAGACGACGCATCACTTTGTGACAAGATGGTGTTGAGAAAACTCAAATCACAAATAAGAAAAAGTGTTTCATTGCGAAAAAGCATAAGCAAATGACCGATTTTTTTGTTAAACAGTAAACAAGACTTTTTTAATAACACACATAACATCGACTGAGTTTTGTTATCATGTACGTACTTTTATTGTATAATAATAGTACATTAAGCAACGAGCCTATAATGGCTATAATTAAGACACGAGTATGTTTATAAAACGAGCGTATGCGAGTTTTATAATTTCCATACGAGTGTCATAATTACCATTATAGGGGAGTTGCATACGACTGTTTATGTTCGAAGATAATTATAACTTTATTATATGTTTTAACATAAATATTCATAAATATCTGTTGAGAGTCAGCCACAATAATTTTGTTATCGGAGAGCGAGCGCGAGACATCTCTCTGTCTTTCAAGATCTCTGAACGACCGACGCATGCGCTCTGTGTGCTTGCAATGCTATATTATGCAGGCCATATGTTTACATCTGCCTTCCGTCAGTAATATTGTCACCGGAGTCGTTTGAAGGCTGTGTAGAAATTAGGGTTGATGATATTAAGGTACAGTGCTATTTCTTATCTCATATTCGCCAGTTTATTTACGCGAACATATGGACGGTGCGTATTCCATGTCGGTAATTTATTATAGTTCGATGTTGTGTTTATGTCCGACATGTTGGATTTTGAGCGCATGCGCGAAGGTATCGTTACCTAATTGGTCAATGAACGAACTCTGATTGGCTGGTGAAACTGTATCGTAATGAAAAACAGTGTTATAATGACCATCATTATTATACAGTTTTCTGACACATAATAGTGAGGGTCGAACATAAACTTATTTAAAGCACTTGTGTGTTGTTTTTTAGTGCCTTCAACCTTTGTTTAACCATTACCAGCAATTTTGCGGCTTTTCCGCGAAATTCGATTATCCGCGGTATCCGCGCCAGTCAATTTCGCGGATAATCGGGAGTTTGCTGTAGTTCTCCACGCTTTCCCCCTTCTAATCAAGGCATATGCCGGGATTGTTCTTAACTTTAGGCCTCCTTTCCATTCCTCATCTGAATTACAAATCACAGATTTTTTCAGATATACATAGCGTTAACCATACAATGGACTTTCCCGCCCCTATCTTGTCTCTTACATGTTTTAACCCGTGATGTGTACTCAATTCACAATCCCTTTCCAAGATATGGTTGCATTTATGTTCTCCGCATGATTTACAGGCAGTCTGTAATTTGTGAGTACACACTGTGAACGCGATAAGGCACGTTAAGTAGACAGTCTAATGGTCTCCTTGCTCCTCCGTGACTTTACGACATTCATAAGTAATGGTTTAACTGAGCCCTATATTATCAGCAAGAAGACTCGCACCAACCTTACAATATACAGTACTCGCTCATCCAATACATGTGCTTCTAACTGCTAAATTTAAATCATGATTATCACCATATTCGAAGTCCTGCTCCAAGGCTAGGTGGTGCGGTAGGGTTGCCAGACGTCCCGCTTTACCCGGAACAATTCCGATTTTTAGCCTATTTTCAATTTTGAAAAAAAAAAAAAAAATAGGCTCATGAGATCACCATTTGTCCGTGTGTGTGTGTGTGTGTGTGTGTCCCCTAATAACATCTAAACGGCTGGAGCGATTTCAATGAAACTCGGTAAGTTCATAGCACTATTCCGGACGACCCCGACCGTGCCCTTCAAATTTTCTTACGTATCACCAATCCAAAATGGCGGCTGTGCGAAATATTTCACCAGTATTCAATATTTCCGAAACTATTCCCGATATCAATCTGGAATTTTCTACGGTGATAAAGGAAACTACTAGAAGTTCACCTATGTGACTTAAAAAAATGGTAACTACAAAACCAACATGGCGGCGACGCGAATTTGCGACATTAAATAGACGTTTCTCGCGATTTAACCAACCAAACGCAATTAAACTTGGTACCGGTACAGTATATGTTTATACACATTGTAATGCACAGACATCTAACTTCGTTCAATTGTTTACATAACCACAAGATGGCGGATATGCGAAATATTTCACCAGCATTCTATATCTCTGAAACTATTAGCGGTATCACCCTGAACCTTTGTACGGAGATAAAGGGCATTACTGGAAGTTTATCTATAAGACTTTCAAAAACCGGATAACTACAAAACAAACATGGCGGCACAGCGAATTTGAAAATTTTAAGTAGACCTTTCTCGCGATCTAATGTTCCAAACGCAATGAAATCTTGTACAGGAAATGTTTATGCTCATTGTAATGCACTAGTATGTAATTTAGTTCAATTGTTTACATAACCTCAAGATGGCGGCTGTGCGAATTTTAAAATTAAGATTTTATTTCTTGTGTCGTAATCATGCGATTAAAGTGAAAGTTTTAATAATGAACCTACGCAATAATTTCCCTTTAATGGTACATGACTCTATGGCCTATATATTTAACAATCCAACATGGCGACCATCCGAAATATTTAGTCGGTTCTCAATATCTACGAATTTATTACAGCAATCACACTGAAATTTTGTATGTTGATAGTGGCAATTAACATAAGTAGGATATATAAAAACAAGATGTTCAGTAAAGAACATATAGCCTACTTTCTCCTAAATGCATGGGTATTGTTATAACTCTTTGTCCTTTTCAAGGAGTATGATTGAATGTTGGTTGTAGGAGCTTGTTGAAATACAACGTGCTATAGGGATATTAAACATGAATATGAGGTGCCCTTTGCTAGTGCTACCTCTGTACCAAATTTCGTTCAATTTGGTGTCACCGTGTTTGAATTGATAGGGGGAATCGATTTGCACACATACTTGGCCACCATCTGCAAACTATTGGGCTGATGTTCTTGCAGTTTGGTCAGAATATGGTTCCCACATAAAGATATGGTGTTGCAAAATTAGGTAGAGACTAGATTATTAGGTTGGTCGTAATTACATTTTAGCTTTTAACATTTGGGTGGCCGCGATTACGTTTCCATCAAGATAGCGGTGATATAAAACATGACACTGAGGTGCCCTTTGCTAGTGCTACCTCTATATCAAATTTCGTTCCATTTGGTTTCAGCGTGTTTGAATTAATAGGGGGAATCGATTCTGACACAAAGATGGCCGCCATCCGCAAACTATTAGGCGAATGACCTATTAGATTGGTCAAAGGATGCTCCCTCCATAAAGGTATGTAGTTGCAAAATTTGGTAGAGATCGGATGATTAGGTTAATCGTAATTTGATTTAAGCTTTGAACATTCGTGTGGCCGCCATTACGTTTCAGTCAAGATGGTGGCGATATAAAACATGACACTGAGGTGCCCTTTGCTAGTACTACCTCTGTACCAAATTTCGTTCCATTCGGTTCCACCGTGTTCGAATTAATAGGGGGAATCAATTTTGACATAAAGATGGCCGCCATCCGCAAACTATCAGGTGAGTGACCGATTAGATTGGTCAAAGGATGCTCCCTCCATAAAGGTATGTAGTTGCAAAATTTGGTAGAGATCGGATGATTAGGTTAATCGTAATTTGATTTAAGCTTTGAACATTTGTGTGGCCGCCATTACGTTTCCGTCAAGATGGCGGCGATATAAAACATGACACTGAGGTGCCTTTTGTTAGTACTACCTCTGTACCAAATTTCATTCCATTCGGTTGCACCGTGTTCGAATTAATAGGGGGAATCGATTTTCACACAAAGATGGCCGCCATCCGCAAACTATTACGCTGATGACATATTGGTTTGGTCAAAGGATGCTCCCCCCATAAAGGTATGTTGTTGCAAAATTTGGTAGAGATCGGATGATTAGGTTAATCGTAATTTGATTTAAGCTTTGAACATTTGTGTGGCCGCCATTACGTTTCCGTCAAGATGGCGGCGATATAAAACATGACACTGAGGTGCCTTTTGTTAGTACTACCTCTGTACCAAATTTCGTTCCATTCGGTTGCACCGTGTTCGAATTAATAGGGGGAGTCGATTTTCACACAAAGATGGCCGCCATCCGCAAACTATTACGCTGATGACCTATTGGTTTGGTCAAAGGATGCTCCCCCCATAAAGGTATGTCGTTGCAAAATTTGGTAGAGATCGGATGATTAGGTTAGTCGTAATTTGATTTAAGCTTTGAACATTTGTGTGGCCGCCATTACGTTTCCGTCAAGATGGCGGCGATATAAAACATGACACTGAGGTGTCCTTTGCTAGTGCTACCTTTGTACCAAATTTCGTTCAATTCGCATTCACCGTGTTCGAATTGATAGGGGGGGACAGACATTCAGAGTACACACACTCACACACACACAGACACACAGACACACACACACACAGACTCACACACACACATACACACACACAGACAGACACACTTTTTTCGCCCTGTGTTGATCTCATAAGTCTACTTTCATTTTTTGCAAAAATCGAAAGTAGGCTAATAGGCTGTATAGTTCCTCACGGAATTACTTGTTCATGTTTTGTTCCGCGTTCCGTTTCAATCTTTAACGGAACGCCAAATATTCCGTTTTTTTAGGTTAATTTGATAATATATTAAATTTCTCGACCAATTTACAAATGCCCTGCTTCAGAATTGATTGTAATATCTAGCTTGTTTTCTGGTGATATAGGCACAAGTTTGAAAGAGAAAATGATTTCTATGTCTGTATCAGATAGATGGGTATATGTTATAGATTTATTAGGGGCAACAAAATTAAGGAATATCTTAGTCCTTGTGAAGTTAATACTCAGCATTTTTTTCCTTCAATGCTTTTACGGAGAGAGATTTTTCTGTCATGAATAGCAAATGAGAAATGATAGAAACAGAAGCTCAATTAGTTTGATAAAACAAGAATTGTTCATATATTACAATTACTGTATGACGAAAATTGTAGTGAAATTTATCAGAAGGTACTTAAGAATAACAAATCCTTGCAAAGGGTCGTTCAAATGAAAAGGATTTATAAGTTGCTGGAAACATAGGCCTATATGATATGTTGCCATATCTAGTTTTAATTTTGTGTATTTGATTATGTAATGCTTATTTAAATGTGTATTATATTACAGAATTTAACAACCTTGATAAAAAAAACAATATTTAGGACGTGTGTTCCGTTTATCCATTCTTGAAATCTGGCAACCTTAGGAGAGGTTGTTGTTGATGATTCATTTAGTAGCCGTGCAACAATGTAGCCCTGTGTATTAGGGTGTGTGTGTGTGTAACTTGTCAGATAAGCTGTGTTACTGTGTGTGCAATTAAGATTGAGACTGGAATTGCGGAAGGAGACGTGGTTGGCCTTAATTTTGGTTCCATCCCAGCATTTGGGTGGAGAAGAAGTGAAAAACCTTGGTAAAAGAAGAGCTTCAAGTTTCAAACATCTTCCAGTACTTCCGATTAACTCGCCAGGCCATGCAAATGTTATAATAACCTTCTCGTTTGAGGTGATGCATTCATATGTGCACCCTATTTTACTCTGGGATATCCTAATCCTCCCTTTATCTCACGTGCAGACATATTTGTAGTCACTAGGATATTTAGCCTACTTTTCACATTTTGCAAAAATGAGGAAAAAGTAGACTTATGAGATCGATCCGGTAAAATATATAAATTGAGCACCATGTATCTTGCAAGGTATGCATGGCAGCTATTCCAGAATAGACACACATATAGATAATAATATTTCAGTTTAATTTCCAGGAGGCCATGCATGGCATTGTTGCCAAAATGATTCTAAGCCTGCTGATAGGTCCAATTTTAAATGCATATAACTTCTACACTATCAATTGGAATTCAACCAAATTTCGTATGTACTATGTGTACGTAAACTGATATGACTGAGGGTATTCTTAAAAGCCACTAGGGTTGCCAACTGTTAATAAATGCTCTCTCTCTCTATGTTATTATCCAAATACCAATATATCAGAAAGTATGCAAGCCGACAGCTTTAAAATATGCACACGTATAGGACCTGACATTCTAGATTAATTTGGAGTAACGTTTATACGTCAGTGCTACCAACATGATTCTAAGCCTGCTGATAGGACCAATATTTAAACACATGTAACTTCTATACTATCAATTGGATTTCAACCAAATTTCGTATGAGCTATGTGTACTATAATAGATATGACAATGCTTATTCTTAAGAGAAACCAGGTCTGCCAACTGTTAAAAAATGCTGTCTCTATTCTTTACGCTAATATTACTATATCAGAAAGTATGTAAGCCAACAGCTTTAAAATTCGCACACGTATAGTACCTGCAATTCTTGATTAATTTGGAGAAACTAATATACGTCAGAGCTGCCACATGAGTAAGTTTGCTGATGGGTCACATTTAAAAATACATGCAACTTCTATACTAACAAATGGATTTCATCCAAAATTGGCACAACAAGAGATCATAATATTTCAGATTATTCCTGACCAACACATGCATGACATTGTTGCCAACGTGATTTTACGCACGCTGATAGATCCAATGTCTAACTGCATGTAACGTCCATGCTATCCATTGGACTTCAACCAAAATTGTGTTCTGTACCTTAAGAGATGGAATTAACAATATATTCAGTCACCAGGGCTGCCAACTGTAGTGCTTTATTAGGCTACATTATACCAGGTATATTTCGAACTAATTAGAAATTTCGATATTACCAATTTAATTTCGTAATTATTCTTGATATGTCTATATAGATTGGCATGAATCTTACATTTTAAGAAAAATAGGTGCTTTAGTTCGTCACGGAACTTCTTCTTATGCTACTTTTCACATATTGCAAAAATGAGGAAAAAGTAGACGTATGAGATCGATCCGGGCCAATGTGTGTCTGTCTGGCTATTAACTCCTAAACGGCTGCAGCATCGAAAAAAAATTTGGTAGGAGTAAAGATCCATACCTGAATATCGTAATGCCGTATTTCAAAATGATGTCAGTGCTACCAACTGAAGAAAAATCGCAATTGAAATTTGAGCTCCATGTTGGATAACATGGAAGGTATGAATGGGAGCTATTTCAAAATTGACACACGTATAAATAATAATATTTCTGTTTAATTTTCAGGAGGCCACACATGGCAGTGTTGCCAAAATGATTATAAGCCTGCTGATAGGTCCAATATTTAAATGCATATAACTTCTACACTATAAATTGGAATTCAACCAAATTTCGTATGTGCTATGTGTAACTAAACATATATGACTGAGCGTATTCTTAAGAGCCACCAGGGCTGCCAACTGTTAATAAATGCTCCCAATTTCTTTTATCCAAATACCAATATATCAGAAAGTATGCAAGCCGACAGCTTTAAACTATGCACACGTATATTACCCGACATTGTATATGAATTTGGAGTAACTGATATACGTCAGTGCTACCAACTGATGCTAAGCCTTTAGAGGTCCAACTTTAAATACATGTAACTTCTATACTATTATTTGGATTTGTTAACTCAATACAAATACTGTAGTCTCGTAGCTAACTCCGTACAAATTATGTAGTCTCGTTGCTAACTCGATACAAATACTGTAGTCTCGTTGCTAACTCCCTACAAGTTATGTAGTCTCGTTGCTAACTCTATACAAATTATGTAGTCTCGTTGCTAACTCCATACAAATTATGTAGTCTCGTTGCTAACTCTATACAAATACTGTAGTATCGTTGCTAACTCCATACAAATTATGTAGTTTCGTTGCTAACTCCATACAAATTATGTAGTCTCGTTGCTAACTCCATACAAATTATGTAGTCTCGTTGCAAACTCCATACAAATTATGTAGTCTCGTTGCTAACTCCATACAAATTATGTAGTCTCGTTGCTAACTTCATACAAATACTGTAGTCTCGTTGCCAACTCCATACACATTATGTAGTCTCGTTGCTAACTCAATACAAATTATGAAGTCTCGTTGCTAACTCTATACAAATTATGTAATCTCGTTGCTAACTCTATAAAATTTATGTAGTCTCGTTGCTAACTCAATACAAATACTGTAGTCTCGTTGCTAACTCCATGCAAATTATGTAGTCTCGTTGCTAACTCCATACAAATTATGTAGTCTCGTTGCTAACTCTATACAAATACTGTAGTCTCGTTGCTAACTCCATACAAATTATGTAGTCTCGTTGCTAACTCCATACAAATTATGTAGTCTCGTTGAGAACTTCATACAAATTATGTAGTCTCGTTGCCAACTCCATACACATTATGTAGTCTCGTTGCTAACTCAATACAAATTATGTAGTCTCGTTGCTAACTCTATACAAATTATGTAATCTCGTTGCTAACTCTATAAAATTTATGTAGTCTCGTTGCTAACTCAATACAAATACTGTAGTCTCGTTGCTAACTCCATACAAATTATGTAGTCTCGTTGCTAACTCTAAACAGATACTGTAGTCTCGTTGCTAACTCTATACGAATTTTTCATCAGGTGGTAGCACTGACATCATTTTCAAATACGGCATTGAGATATTCAGGTATACATCTTTACTCCTTCCAAATTTTGTTCCAATTTCTGCAGCCATTTAGGAGTTGAGAGGGGGACACACACACACAGAAAGACAGACAGGCAGACAGAAGGACAGACAGACACACATTTTCCCGGATCGATGTCATAAGTCTACTTTTTCCTCATTTTTGCAAAATGTGAAAAGTAGGCTAAAAATATATGCAGTGAATATGCTGTATATCTTTGAAATCTCGCCATGCGCTACGGTACTCCATTTTTTCCTCAGTTCATTCGTTGCCGTATGAAACATACAAGGCATGTCCAAAATGTTGTTTCATGAAATTCCACTAATGAACCGTACCTGTTATGCGACAATAATGTACAATACGTTGAAATTCAGACATCACAAGTACTGGACGACTTTCCCGGTTTACTTCGTAAATAAGCATACAATATTATGGTATTTGAAGCCATTTTTAGCCTATTTTCATTTCTGAAAAAATAGGCTTATGAGATAACATTTGTCCGTGTGTCTGTGTGTGCGTGTGTGTGTGATGGTGTGTGTCACCCCTAATAACTTCTAAACGACTGGAGTGATTTCGATGAAACTCGGTAAGTTCATAGCACTATTCCGGACCACCCCGACCGTGCCCTTCAAGTTTTGATATGTCTCACCAATCAAACATGGCAGCTGTGCGAAATATTTCACCAGCATTCAATATCTCCTAAACTATTACCGGTATCACCCTGGAATATTTTACGATGATACTGGTAACTTCAAAACCAACATGGCGGCCAAGCGAAGTTGCGACTTTTAAATAGACGTTTCTCGCGATTTAACCAACCAAACGCAATAAACTTGGTACATTATATGTTTATACACATTGTAATGCACCGACATCTAACTTTGTTCTTTTGTTTACATAACCTCAAGATGGCGGATGTGCGAAATATTTCACCGGCATTCTATATCTCTGAAACTATTAGCGGTATCACCCTGAAATATTTTACGGTGATAAAGAGAACTATTAGAAGTTCTCCTATGAGACTTTCAAAAACCCGGTAACTTCAGAACCAACATGGCGGCCAAGCGAATTTGCGACTTTTAAATAGAAGTTTCTCGCGATTTAACCTACCAAACGCAATAAAACTTGGTACAGTATATGTTTATACACATTGTAATGCACCGACATCTAATTTTGTTCAATTGTTTACATAACCTCAAGATGGCGGATGTGTGAAATATTTCACCGGCATTCTGTATCCCTGAAACTATTAGCGGTATCACCCTGAAATTTTGTACGGAAATAAAGAGCACTACTGGAATTTCATCAATAAGAATTTCAAAAACCGTTTAGCTACAAAACGAATATGGCGGTCAAGCGAAGTTGAAAGTTTTAAATAGACCTTTCTCGCGATTTAATAATCCGAACGCAATGAAACTTGGTACAGGAAATGTTTATACGTATTGTAATGCACTGGTATCTAATTTAGTTCAATTGTTTACATAACCTCAAAATGGCGGCTGTGTGAATGTTAAAATTAAGCTTTTATTTCTTGTGTCGTAATCGTGCGATCAAAGCGAAAGTTTGAATAATGAATCCACGCGGAAATTTCCCTTTAATGGTACATGACTCTATGGCATATACATATAACCATCCAACATGGCGACCATCCGAAATATTTAGATTGATCTCAATATCTACGAATCTTTTACAGCAATCAAACTGAATATTTTAATGTTCATAGGGGCTATGAACATAAGTTCACCTATAGGACTTTCAATTACCTGGTGATCACAAATCCATCATGGGGGCGACGCGAATTATAAATATTCACATGGTCGTTTCTCGCAATTTAACCATCCGAGTGCAGTGACACTTGGTACAGTAAATACTTATAGAAATGTTAATCCACTTGCCAACTATTTTTTTTGATGTGTAACATCTTTCCGCTCGGTTGCTGGATAGTTTTGTGGGAGTGATTTTGAAAATTGGGGACGGAAGTGGATCGGAACGATCGAGCTGGCAGTGGTGGATCGAACGGAAGTATGCACTTCCCGCTCGATCGATCGACGGAAGTGTACTAGCTGGCAGTGGTGGAAAACGGAAGTATGCACTGCCCGCTCGATCAATCGAACGGAAGTGTACTAGCTGGCAGAGGTGGAAAACTGAAGTATGCACTGCCTGCTCGATCGATCGAACGGAAGTGTACTTGCTGGCTGTGGTGGAAAACGGAAGTATGCACTGCCCCTCGATCGATCGATCCAGCGGGCAGTGGTAAGACCCAGCTGGCAGTGATATGAGAAACAATGAGCGCGCGGTGTCGGAAAATGATACCATGACGTACTCTCGGCCATGTGGAATGTATATGACATACTGAACGGAAAACGCTCATGTGAACTCTGGTGTCTAGTGATTTAAACAAATGACATGGTACATGTTCGAAGTGTTCGCATCAGTATTTAAATTGTAAAAATGCCTTAATATCAAACATTGTAAGTAGTCGGCATTGCCGGTATTATGTTTCTGGACAATGGCTATTCAAATATTAACCCACATAACGGTAATGAAGTCATCAATATAATATATAATAATAATAATGATGATAATTGTTGTTTTAAGGGGCCTAACATCTAGGTTATCGGCCCCCATATAATATAATCGTTGTGGTTATACGAGAATTGAACAAGCCTTCATGAACTATTACTGAATGCATTCTCTTTACTCAGAAGAGGACCTATTCATAAGGCATTTTAAACTCAATTTCACGCAGGAACATTATCGAAACAAGCAAAATATAATGAAACTTAATTCTGTAATGCAGTATTATTGGAACGTGGAAATAAGTCACCATCTTGTGCACAAAATTTGCGTAGTTGAAATAGCCGTGGAGTTAGTGCTTATGACTGTGAATCTAGAGATCTTGGGTTCGAATCCCGGACGGGGTGGATATTTTTGTTACCAGATTATCATTTTAAACGATATTTATCATATCAATATGACTCAGTTTAACAGAATCCTTATGAAATTACGAGTTGGTCTGTGAATGAAGAGGGCCTGTTTATAAGTAATTTAAGGTTATGAGCGGTGTCGTGTCTATTAATCTAGTTGATCCATATCGTATTCTTTATTTAGGCTAGTGCTGGTGGAAGCTTCAAATCATCTAATAAAATGAGTTCCGTATTATAAACTACAATATCTGTAAAGCACTCCCTTTTACAATAGATTAATATTTGTGCCAATAATAGTATAAAATAGCGGTGTATCAACAATTTCACGTGAGGTTTCTTCTATGACAAATGTTACACATCATACGCGACTACTGTAAGGCTCATAATTTTTTTCAATTGTTTCCATAACCACAAGATTGCAGCTGTGCGATATTTTAAAATCTCGTTTTTACTTCTTGTGTCCTAATCATGCGATTGAAGTTTGAATACTACACGTACAAAATAATCTTCATGTAGCTTAACAGTGTATAACTCTAAGACCTACATATATACAAATCCAACATGGCGACCATCCGCCATATTTAGTCGGTTCTCAATATCTACGAAACTATTACAGCAATTAAACTGAAATTTTGTATGTTGATAGAGCTAATTAACATAAGTAGGGTATATGAAAATAGGCTCTATAGTTCATCACGGAACTTCTTGTTCAGTGTTGCCTTAGCAATCGAAATGTAATGTTTTTCATTCGGTCGACATGATTGTACCCAATTGTAATGGGTGGTACCCTAATCCCGACAGAAATTGCGAATATAGTCCCTGCTAGAACTATGTCGCGTTGAACCTGCATAACAATAAAGCCAGGCGGGTGGTTTATACCCATTCGAGAGTTCTCGCACGGGTGCACAGTGTAGGGTCCTTGACGAACAAAATTTAAAACATTGTTCTGCATTGTATTTTTCTTGCGAGAATTCAACGCTTGGTTACTTTGGCCTTTCTTGTTGAAATGGTAAAATTGATCTGCCGGAATAAAAAATACCTCACAGGCTGAAACAATTTTTGTCTGGAGATGATCTCAAGGAATTTCAAAGATAATACTCGACAGTACAACAATTATATGTCCTTTGTTTCCTTTGGTGCCAATGTTACCGTGCCACATGAATACGGTCCATATTGATTTAAAATTTCTGGAATGACACATCATTGCATTTCTTCTCTATATACCAAAAATATAAGCGAAGGTTCTAACGGCCAGTTGTATATATTAGACTCCTCAGAAGCTAATCAAGTCAGATCTGTAAATCAAGTGATTCTTGCATTAGGGAGGGCACACTTCACAATTTAGACAATATTTTGCAAGAGCATAAGCCCTACATTCAGCATTCAAAATACCTCCCAACTTGAATGAGAGTTGAATGTCTAGATAAAATTAAATTGCAATCCAGCGGACGTTATTCAATTGTCATGGTTCATAATATGGGGTGAAGCCACAATGGCAAATATTCATTCAATAATGTGTGTGAATCGACTTCTAAAAGATATACGAAACGACATTATTCCCTTTGTCGGAAAGTTATTTTTCTTGGAGGAGACTTCAGGTAGGTTTTGCCTGTTGTGCCTTCTCGCCAAACAGTTATTCCCAATTGTAGTAAATAGGCCTACTCCGCCCCATGGCCCTTCTTCAAAATACGCCCACTACATAAAAACACGTGATCGAAACCAGATAAAATGTTCTGATTTTTGGTAGGCCACAAGTTAACGATGACTACCCTCTGTGGATTATGAGGAATCAAATGTTATTGAATTACCAGCCAGATTTCCAACACATGATGATATCGTAATTGAGATTTCCGGCGAAACATTCACTTCTGCGAAGGACATAATAAATTTATCGGAAGTTTGCATTCTTACACCAAGAAATGAACACTGTAATGTAATTAATATTAAAGTCATTGAACTGATATCCAGTAGCTCAAAAATATACACCAGCGTTACCATATTAATCAAAGATCAAATCAGCTACTTCAGATTCCTACAGAATTCTTGAATTCCTTGGAATTAAGTGATTACCTCCCCATATACTTACCCTAAAAATTTGAGCCATAGTTATCTCCATAAAAATTTGAACGTTTCCCGAGGGCTCCTACATGGAACCAGATTATTTTTAAGAAATATGTATAAAAATTGCTTGGATTTGGAAATAATAACTGCAGATAGTATAAGACAGAGAGCTATAATCCTTGAACTCGATTAAACATCATCAGATAAAACACTTCCATTTTCCAATTCCCAATTCGCTTGGCGTACTTTTATCACAATCAATACAGCTCATGGGGAAACTCTGGAACGTGTAGGTCTCTATTTGCCTCGTCAAGGTTTCAGTCATGGCCAGTTATATGTTGCGAAGTCGATCTTTCGACGCTCTTAAAGTTGCAACAGTGTCAAAACGTAATCGTTCAAAAAATGCATATAAGAGTATCCTTCAGTAAATATTTTCCCAATGACCGTCATGTTTTGACGGGTTTCAACTAGTTAGTATTGAGTTAGCAACGAGACTGTGAGGCTTACCTGCAGGATGCCGTACTTGAACTCGATGTCGAGGAAGTGGTACTCGCGTGCGTGTTGGGGTGGTCGTGGGGCACTGGCGGGCTGTGTCGGCTGGGACGCCCCAGTGGAAGGTGGTCCGGTACTTCCTCCACCCCCATATTCCTGGAAGGCTAGCACATTAGCCATGCTGGCGAACACGGGCTCGGACGCGAACGCGAGAGTCTCACTGCACTCCTCCACAGGGTGCAGCACCTGCAGGATCTTTGGGTGACGGAAGCGCTCCAGTTGCCGCACGCTACCACGGAGGATCTCTGTCACGGTCTCCTTTCTCTTGGGTTTGTGGAGTTTCTCCGCACAGCGCTTTTCGAACAGGAACACCGACACTTCCTGGAAAGAACAGAAAAGAATATGAACATATAGCTCTCATCCAATTGTGTTTGCAACTCAATACCCATTGGGAGACGTGGGGCGTGCGGCGTCCTATGAAGGATTTAGGCACTTCAAACGTGCAATCAAACATAACCAGTTGAAATACAAACAACATCAATAGCATATCCAAGCACGCCGCTCTATTCCACTCACACCAAACTCAAACATCACCAGTACCTTCTCGCAAATTCTACAACTACTCCAAACATCGCCGTCTACAGTTCTCAAGCCGTGGCATTACGTTTGGCAACACCGCCCATCTGTCATCTGGGAGGCGTAGCGCAAGCACGTGGTAATTGCTAACACTGCATAAACACATAGATTGTGACGCCAAATGTTTCCGAAAATACAACAGACCATAACGTCCGCTAAATCTACTCACAAATATCCCAGACAAAGGATATACAGGTTGTATCTTAATTAAACCGACAAAAAAATCAGGGACGCTCTGCGTGTTATGTAAAAGACGATGCCGCAATCGGATTGGCGGAGAAAATTTTTCCCTCCGAGAAAATGAGGTTACTTTGTTACTTCCGGGCGCGCGATTCAAATCTACGAACTGGCCGTATTTGTTGAGCCAGGCAGCAAGCCGCTGGCCACTGCTGTGCTTCAGGCAAGGGAAGGGAGTGTGATAGAAGGAGACAGAGATATGCTGGCGGGCATGCGGCAAGCCGAGGCGATCGAGGAAACTTGCGCATGCCCACCAGCATATCTCCGTCACCTTATATCACACTCCCTTCCCTTACTTGAAGCACAGCGGTGGCCAGTGGCTTGCTCTCTAGCTCAGCAAATACGGCGAGTTCGTAGATTTGAATTGCGCGCCCGGAAGTAACAAAGTAACCTCATTTTCTCGGAGGGAAAAATTTTCTCCGTCAATCCGATTGCGGCATCGTCTTTCACATAATACGCAGAGCGTCCCTGATTTTTTTTGTCGGTATAATTAAGATACACCCTGTATATTATCATGCTGTGTACTGTATGTGCTGTACTGTAGCTCAATGTCCAAATGTCTGAAGATTCCTTTTCTTGCTACTATGCTCACTGCCGTCATAAACTCGCTCAGAAAAAATATATTAACTATTCTAACGAACTTAGAGACTGCCTAAGATAATAAATCCTTCACTTTTTGTTCCTTGATGAACTCATCATAGACACAATAGGCCTCCAAGCTTAATGTTGACAGTAACAATAATGCTCCACTGGTCACTTAATTTAAAAATACATAGCTTTCAAATGAAATCTACCTAAAAGCACTAGCAAACTGAGTACAGTTCATAATATACTGGAATACAGAGGCCAGATGAAGATATATGAAAATGAAACTAAATTACTACAAACTAAAAGTTCACCTCGCTGTAATTGATTAAAATGTAAAGGAGAGACGTGCACGAAATGCTTCTGATATATTATTTTTTTGTTGTTGCTTAAATTGCAAGCTTATTATCTTGTAAATATATTCCCAAAAGGATTTGGTTGAATTCAATGCCTAAGTCCATTTAAACAAGTAGTTCCGTAAATAACTATACAGCCTATTTTCATATATCCTGCTCATGTTAATTTCTTCTAACAACATACAAAATTTCAGTTTAATTGCTGTAACAGATTCGTAGATATTGAGAACCGTCTAAATATTTCAGATTGTCGCCAGGTTGGAATTTTATTTTTGTACTATTACATTAAGATTATTGTGTACGTGTGGTATTCAAACTTCAATCGCATGATTAGAACACAAGAAGTAAAAACGAGATTTTAAAATTACGCACAGCAGCCATCTTGTGATTATGCAAACAATTGAAATAAATTAGATGCCAGTGGATCAACATTTGTATAAGCATTTAACGTGCAACGTTTCACAGCACTCGGATAGTTATGTAATTCGCGAGAATCGTCATTTAAATATTTATACTTCGCGTCGCCGCCATGTTGGATTCGTGCTCACCAGGTTAATGAAAGTCCTATTGGTGAACATATGTTCATAGTTTCTATGAACATAAAAAATTCAGTTTGGTTGCTGTAAAAAATTCATAGATATTGAGAACCGTCTAAATATTTCGGAAGCTCGCCATTTAGGATTGTTATATGTTTAGGCCATAGAATTATGTACCATTCAAGGACAATTATTGCCTAGGTTCATTATTCAAACTTTCACTTCGATCGCATGATTACGACACAAGAAATAAAAACTTAATTTTAAAATTTCGCCCAGCCGCCATATTGAGGTTATGTAAACAATTGATTTAAATTAGATGGCAGTGCATTACAATCTGCAAAATCATTTACTGTACCACATTTCACTGCGCTCAAAGAGTTAAATCACGAGAAAAGTCTATTAAAATATTTCAAATTCGCTTGGTCGCCCTGTTCGTTTTCTACTTTACAAGTTTATGAAATATACATAGGTAAACTTGTATCAGTACCCTTTATCACCGTACTAAATTGTAGGATGATATCTGTAATAGTTTCGGAGATATAGAATGTCAGTGAAATATTTTGCACAGCCGCCATTTTGAAGTTATGTAAACAATTGAACTAAATTAGACTCCAGTGCATTACAATGTGTATAAACATTTGCTGTACCAAGTTTCATTACGTGTGGATAGTTAAATCGCGAGAAAAGTCTATTTAAATGTCTCATTTTCGCTTGACCGCCATGTTGGTTTTGTAGTCACCAGGTTTTTGAAAGTCTCATAGGTGAACTTCTAGTAGTACTCTTTATCACCGTACACAATTTCAGGGCGATATCGGTAATAGTTTCGGAGATATTGAATGCTAGTGAAATATTTCGCACAGCCGCCATTTTGCATTGGTGAGACGTAACAAAATTTGAAGGGCACGGTCGAGGTCGCCGGGAATAGTGCTATGAACATACCGAGTGTCATTGAAATCGCTCCAGCCGTTTAGATTTTATTAGGGGGGGACACACACACGAATCACACACACACACACACACGCACACACACACGGACAAAAGGTGATCTCATAAGCCTATTTTTTCAAAATTGAAAATAGGCTAAAAATTAAATTCCTAACATATGCACGTCAGGTGCCCTTTTCAATGCATTTCTATTTTTAGATTTTCAATTTTGAAAAAATAGGCTTATGAGATCACCTTTTGTCCGTGTGTGTGTGCGTGTGTGTGTGTGTGTGTGTGTGAGGAAAGTGTGTGTGTGTGTGTGTGTGTGTCCCTAATAACGTTTAAACGGCTGGAGCGATTTCAATGAAACTCGGTAAGTTCATAGCACTATTTCGGAAGACCCCGACCGTGCCCTTCAAATTTTGTTACGTCTGACCAATCCAACATGGCGGCTGTGCGAAATATTTCACCAGCAATCAATATCTCCGAAACTAGTACTGATATCAACCTGCAATTTTGTACGGTAATAAAGGGAACTACTAGAAGTTCACCTATGTGACGTTTGAGAAATTGATAACTACGAAAACAACATGGCGGCCACGCGAATTTGCGACTTTTAAATAGACGTTTCTCGCGATTTAACCAACCAAACGCAATAAAACTTGGTACAGTATATGTTTATACACATTGTAATGCACCGAGATCTAACTTGGTTGAATTGTTTACATAACCACAAGATGGCGGATGTGCGAATTATATCACCGGCATTCTATGTCTCAGAAACTATTAGCGTTATAACACTGAAATTTTGTACGGAGATAAAGGGCATTACTGGAAGTTCATCTATAAGACTTTCAAAAACCGATTAACTACAAAATGAACATGGTGACCAAGCAAATTTTCAAATTTTAAATAGACCTTTCTCGCGATTTAATATTCCAACCGTAATGAAATGTGGTACAGGAAATGTTTATACACATTTTAATACGCTGGTACCTAATTTAGTTCAATAGTTTACATAACCTCAAGATGGCGGCTTTGCGAATTTTAAAATTAAGTTTTTATTTCTTGTGTCGTAATCATGTGATCGATGTGAAATTTTGAATAAAGAACCTACGCAATAATTTTCCTTTAATGGTACTGCCCTCGAAAATTGCATTATTCTGGGACAAAATGAGAGTATTTTCCGTCCCCATGATACAATTCAACCAGCAAATATAAATTCTGGAAGTGTGACACAGGAGGGTAGTGTTACAAGCTCGAGGCCGTGGGAGAGCCCGATCACGTGATATATTGCACAATAGACGCTTCTAGAAGGTTAAAATTGGCATAACAACAGTGAGTTTGGAAATTTATATTATAAATATTGTTATAAATTATGCTTTTGGATCCCAGCGCAGAGCCAATGAGAAGAGGTCTTATCGAAGATGGGATCAACTTCAACTATATAATTTGGTAAAATTATGCATTTAGGCCCTTAGAAGAAGATTTTCTTATTTGGTAATGAAGAGAAAATTAAAAGAAATTATGTCTGATACTTTAAAAACCGCAGATCGGTTAATCTATGCAGTAATACGCATTAGTAATCAACGCGCTAAAATTATGGTGGGAGATTGATATGGCCGCCAAAATTTCGACATGGAGGGGGAGATCCAAGGATCGATGTTCTTATTCCAGCAGTCTATGAAGAGTGAGGAAGTGTTTTTACTGGGTTAACGGAGATCCCAAAGCTTTGTCCGAGTATGACGACTGTCGACTTGTGGAGACGCGAGGATAGCTAGGTGGAACGTAGGAGATTGCCGCACTTCCATTTTATGTCAAGTTGTGAGGAACATTGAAACAATTATATCTCATATATAATTGAGATCTGAATTTAACTAAGCGAATATATATAAAGAACAGGTCGAATACTACATTCTGTTGAAAGTTGAGCGTTCTAAAATTTACCGTTTCGACAATATAAGCCTGTTAAGACAGATTTTCAAATGTGTTGGAAATAAAGCTGAATATCATTTTAGATTGCAACGTGAAGTTGGCGAACGCAGTTCAAGTGAACAGTAGCGAAGAACTTTTAACATTGGCGCAGCTCATAAACATTATCATAATGACTATCATTATTCTTCAAGTGGTTTCATTCAACATAATTAACATTGTTGATATGATGAACTAAATAGTCATGCGCCAGAGACATATTCGATAACAGAAGTTAAGATACAACGATGGAACTTCGTTAGACGACGTATTCTTGAATACAGACGTAGTGTACGGTAATCTTTTACATTTTCGTCAGTCTACGAACACTAATGTAACATCAATTAGCAATAGAAATATTTCATTCACCATATATATGAATAATTTCTATAAATTATATTCCAATGATGAGGCTGATACATATTTGCGACGGAGAATGAAGATTCTACAGAAGAGATTTGTCAAGATGCTAGGGGTAGCCCAGCAACCACAGAAGAATTTGCCAGAAGGATGTCGTTCGAGCCCAGGCGAATGTTGGTGAATTCCGGAGAGGGAACGTTTTTCCTATCTTTGAGGTCGCAGATCCGAGGTTCGAATGCAGATCCATCTCAGTATCTTGAACTGAGGAAACATCTAAAGTATTGTGTGAATACTTACATAGATCTTCATGTTTTCGTCCAAATAAGGTAGCTGTGTCTCTTATTTATAGTATAGAGCTTGATTAGTGACATCCTGAGCCAACGATCTTACTCCATATTTTCATATTTCATGTATTTCAGTGTTCTCATGTATTTTACACTTCAGATGCGTGCTAAGATTTTTATGCTTCAAGATTATTTAGGAGATGATTGCCTTTCATCTATTTTTCAATATTATTCCACGGATCAGTTGTGGAACTGACATTAAAAATTTTGTTTGAGGAATCATATTGCCTCATAGAAGACTAATCGTTTCGACTCTCGAATTTTAATAATTTGTTTTAAACCAAGTATTCTGACATTGTGTCATAGCTTCTAATTAAATTCTTTTTAAATTTATTTTGAGCACTTTAATGTAACAGCATTAAACTTTAAGAACAGAAAAAACATCGAATGATATTGTTATATCATTATTGTACATAAACTGTCGACGATCTAGGAAATACTAGTCGTTTGATAAGACCAAAGTCTTAAACCTATAAACATTCTTTGTGTAGAGTGGTAAAACATTACGACGTTGACAAACCTTTTTATTATTTGTAAAGCTGAGAGCTTTGTTCATTTAATATGTTAGAGGAAATACCTTTTGATAGAAGATTATTCAAATCTTTGGCTAGGAATTCAAAGCTAGTTTATCCCGGTCAAGATTGAATTCTATTTGACACTATAGATAACATGTGTGTTATTTTAGACTATTTGTGTTACATCACGTCATTATGTCGACCTGATATTACAACGATATACAATTTAAAGCTTGATCAGCGAAGTGAGACAGGAGTATTATTTTTATTACATGTATTTGCGACTGATGAGTTAACAGTTAATTATCTTTTTGTGCAGTGAACTTTAGGAGGTCAATCACGACAGTCTAATATCGTTCAATACAATTAGAAGTTTCGTTTGAAGAAGTTAAGTATGTATAATTGTAGATCAGTAGTCATGTGAAACGATACTGAGGGTCACGCCTTTATTTGAGAGAAGTTCCTACCGAAGAAATGTTAATAACAATTAATCCGTTTGGGTTATTGTTTAACATAGTGGATGATAATTGTTTATGCCATATATACTGTTATATGAGGATTTGTAGAGATATGGAGGTGCTCGTGCGAAGGAAGTTCCGCATTTTAAGGGAAGTCAAAGTATTATTGTTCTTTGAAAATAAAGGCATGGATCGTGATCAGAGTCATTATATACAAGTAGTCCAGTTCATGTGGAGTAACGTTTTAGCTGTGTTGACACAAGGGTTTTTGCGGAAATACAACTAGAGAACGATTGCCTACTCAAGGCAATGATACAATTATTATATTTTATTAAACCCGAAGTTTTGTTATTACGTACAGTTAACCTTAGTCAGTCGACTGTATTAGACCGACAATGTAAGGAAACCTATATAAGACGATGTGTAAGCAGTATATCAAAACTACGGAGTGTTAGAGAATGAATATGTGGAAAACAGTGTATATAATTAATTGAGAGTTGTATTGTAACCGAGAATCCAGAAACTCGTAAGTAACGTGTTAACAACACTAATTAGTGTCTATTATTATGAACAAATTACATGTAAATATTTTTCGGAAATGATTTAATTAGTTAAATAATTTTGGTAGGATTTATTAATCGATTGTTTTAGAATAGCGTGTGTTTTGTGAGCAGATGTTTTGTATGAATGATTGCCCACTGTTAATAGTAATTGTTGAACCGGACTGGTCGAGAACAATTTCGGGGTGTGAATGAAAGGTTGTATAAAAATTTTCAGAATGATTTTTAAAGGAACATAGAAGTTATGAGCATTTTTTGTAAGATCTGAATGTTAATTTTACGTGTATTTTAAACGCACACAAAGCAGTCCCAATGTAGGCTAGCCAGAATGATTCACCGTTAGTATTGGAGAGCGGTGTGACATAATATGAACAGGTGGAGATTCACAGCCTCGTATAAAATTAAAAAAAGTTCTGAATGCAGCGCGGTGCTGGCGTTTCATTGATAAAGCAAGCTGATGCACGTGCGTTTTCCAGACGCGTGCTAGTGAAGGTAACCCGTTCTCAGGAATGCCACGAATGTAAGAGCCTTCCTTAAACGTTTTTCTTTTTTACGTAGTGTAGGCCTAAACAAACCAAGGCTTTCACGCTGATATTTTTGCACGGCATTGTAGTAAGATGTGTAGTAGAAAGGAAGTGTGTATGATTGTGTGGTTTTCTTTTTCTTTTGTTATTAGATTAGTTTATTGTTATTTTGTTTCTTTAGGTTAGTTTACCAATGTTAATAATTTTTTTCAGTTCGTTATCTGTTGGTGTTGGCCTGTGATTCATTTTAAATATTAGGAGTAGAGTATTGAGGATGTATTGTAGGCGAAGCTGAATTCCCAGTCCCCGAGAACATAAGTAAAGGTAGGTGTGCCCCGTGTAGTTTGTTGTTTATCCACAATATTCTTGTTACTGCTGTATGTAAATCCATAAAGACCATGTTTGGAGCGATTTCTAATGTAGTAATTGGCCGGTGCTGTTAGAAATAGGCGATCCAGCAGGGTCAATGGATATTCCAACAGGCTACTTTCCGGATTTACGGGTACAGTACATGACTCTATGGCCTATACATTTAACAATCCAACATGGCGACCATCCGAAATATTTAGACGGCTCTGAATATCTACGAATATATTATAGCAATCAAACTGAATTTTTTAATGTTCATAGGGGCTATGAATTTAAGTTCACCTATAGGACTTTAAATAATCTGGTGATCACAAATCCAACAGGGCGGCGACGCGAAATATAAATATTCTCATGGACATTTCTCGCAATTTAACCATCCGAGCGCAGTGAAACTCGGTACAGTAAATCCTTATACGAATGTTAATCCACTGGCATCTAATTTATTTCAATTGTTTCCATAACCACAAGATGGCAGCTGTGCGAAATGTTAAAATCTCCTTGTTACTGATTTTGTCATGATCATGCGATTGAAGTTTGATTGCTGCACGTACACAATAACCTTCATGTAACAGTACATAACTCTATGACCTACATATATAAAATCCAACATGGCGACCATCGAAGTATTTAGTCGGTTCTCAATATCTACGTATCTATTACAGCAATCAAGCTGACAATTTATTTGTAGATAGAGGCAATTAACATTAGTAGGATATATGAAAATAGGCTGTATAGTTCTTCACGGAACTACTTGTTTAACCTTTGCTGAACACTTTACGTCATTTTAGTCGGACAGTTGGCGGTATCACACTTGGGAATATTGAAGAAGGCTGTGGTGCGCACTTCCGGTTGATCAAGCATGGCGATTACCGCGGAAAGTTTGTTTTGATTTCAGAGATACAGTGCGAGGTAGGGAGGTGTTATTTCTTCAAAATTTGTAAGAGACGTTATTAATAACAATGGGCAGGTCTGTTAGAGGGTTCAAGAAAGTTAAAAGATCTGTTGTACTGAATCCAAAAAGAATATACCGGGCTTATCTAGTTTAGTCCAATTGTTTACACACCTCAAGATGGTGGCTGTAGGAAATTTTGAAATTAAGTTTTTTATTTCTTGTGTCCTAATCATACGAACGAAGTTAACGTTTGAATATTGATCCTACGCAATAATCGTCATCTAATAGTATATAACTCTATGGTCTGCATATATACAAATCCAACATGGCGACAATCCGAAATATTTCGACGGTTTTCAATATCTACGAATCTATTAGGCCTAGAGCAATCAAACTGTTTTTTTTTAATGTTGATAGGGGCAATTAACGTAAGTAGGATGTATAAAAATAGGTTATTTAATTCTTCACGGAACTACTTTTTTGGCTGTGAGTCGCTCGCTTTTTCATGGAGAACATTCTACAGGGCATCGACAGGAGGCGTATTGATTCTGCAAACAAGGCTGTGGATGACTCCATAAGGAGGAAAGGGAAAATAAAACACTTGGGAGGAAAGCAGCTGAAGAGATGGATGATGAGCATTATGGATATGGTCAATTTTGATGTTGTTGAGTCGAGACAAGTAGCATGTCTATCTTGCTAAAATTCAATTGTCTTTTCCTGGACTACCTTTTTCCAAAACAAATGTACCTTTTCCACTTGAACTACTAAGGATATTAATTCAAAACTTGGTAGACGGACAGATTAAACATTGTTACACAATTTACTGGAAGGGAATTACAAAATATGTAATTATATGGATTTCAGAGGTCCATATGTATGCATTTTTTGTGAATTTTCCAAATTCAAAAGTTCTTTCATTTTCAAAAGGTCTAAATAGACATGGAATTAAAAACAGCTCCAGGGATTGCATTAACAAGGTTATAAAAACCACTAAAATAAATTACAAATTCCAGGACTTTAGTGTTGGTGAGAAAAAGGTACATATATGTGACCAAAATTCATATTTCAATTTTTTTTCAAAAACGTTCTACCCAAATTAACTGATTAATTTTAGTAGCAAATACCAATGCATTCTAAATCAGTGTGCAAATTTTCATGATTCAAACTCAAATAACGTCCAAGTTATAGAAAATTTAGAAAGTCAATGCAATTTCGTGCACGTCTCCCCTTGCCAGTTGTTTTAATAGTGCTGTCATAATTTGACTTACCGCCAGGCTTCCTAGGCTTCTGAAATAGTTTAATGAAATATTAGTGAAGGATTTGTTGGATTCATTACCAGGCATTGGTTACACATGTAACTTAACACGGGAAATACTTACTTCTACAACTTTCAGCAAGTCTGATTTACCGCGAGGAATTTCACTGGTGTTTCAAAAAAGTTATAGTCGTTTAAGAGTGTTGGAATTTGAATTTCCTAGATTCGAGATGCCGCTACATATTGGCATATATAAACATCGTATAAAATATTTGTAGGTTGCTGATATACATTGCCATAACAAGAGATATAAAGAGGACAATTGCAGGAATAGCAACACGTTTAACTTTCAGAACTGAAGAACGTAGCAACGAATAAAGACTTGACGCTCTGAGTAGGATCATAGGTTGTTTCAGTTTCCTGGAGGTTTGACTACTTGCGATATCCATTTTCTTAGTTTAAGTCTCCTTAGGATAAGTTTTCTTACCGTGCTGATGAATGAACCAACTTGTTTCGAAACATGTACTCATAGTCTATAAAATATAGACATTTAAGTGTGTTTAGTATTGATTTGGCGAATATATAATATAAGTGTTTTTAATTATTCTATCAATACGGATTTAAACAATTTGCTATTATGGCAAATATTTTTGCTTATTAGAACATCTGTTATCAATACTTGTGCACAAGTCTCAGTCCCTCTTGTTGCAATTAATACCTGTGTTAATTTGTATTCTAGTTTTAGTTTCTTCTCTTGTTTTGTGCCATGGACATTAGTGGTTGGTTAAGTGCCGTAAATGAAGATGATAATGATGGCTCTCATCACACTATTAACTTTACAAGGGACAAACAAAGAAAATTTACAAGTAGATTACTTTAGAACTGTTAGGAAATATACCACTTATTCCCTTCACCACGGAAATGGTCATAGCCCATCGTCATATTTCACGCACAATGCAAAAAAAGATACAGTCAGTCTGAGAGACTAGACTTTATTTCATTTCAAATGACACATGCTACAAATGCTACACATGTTAGAAAGGCTCAGGAGGGCTTCTCGCTTCGCTCGAAGCCCCAGGACTCTTTCAACAGACTCCATTACCCATTAACTTAGGCTTCCCGTGCGGGGAGCGGAGAGTGAGAGGTGCACTCTGCTGTATGACGTCACGCACTCGCCGTCTCCGAATCGCATAACGTCAGACCCCAGGAGTAAACTCAGACTCGGTGCATATGCACTGCACAATATGATGACGTCATACACTCCGTAACCGTAACGCATAACGGTAGACCTAAGCATAACGATGAAGTCGACAAGATCATTTGAAATGATAAAAGTAAACCTCAGTGCTCGAACACTATTTGACTAACCGTTACGCACGCCTAACTAACCAAACTTGGTATCTGTCAAAACTCAGCAAATCTTCTAGGTTTGTGCCTTGTCTTGTGTGGGGTTTCGCCTAGGACACCAAGCTGGCTCATCGGGGGCTCTTGGTTTCCCCGCCCGGACCCCCACAGGAGTAACGAACTGCGCGCTACCTCCCTTTATATAGAGTGCAACTGCACCACTCGACTGCGAGAACTAAAATCTCAAGCAGCCTGAACCTCCCTATGAAGGCTTCCAAAAAAGATGGTATATTGGCTTTCACGGCCGGTGTCCTAGGCGAAACCCCACACAAGGCACGGCACAAACCTAGAAGAATTGCTGAGTTTTAATTCACCGGCCGTGAAAGCCAATATACCATCTTTTTGGTATCTGTCATCTCAGGAGCCCCCTACAAGCTTCGACTAATTCTTCTTTATTGTCACTCAAAAGCATCTAAGTCCTTCTTCTTTTAGGCGCAACGTACTTTCCATATAAACTGCTACCTGATCCCAGGATTTTTGATTTTTCAACATAACATGCAGGATGTTGTCTGGAGACAGTTCTCCCTGCTCAGTTTCCAACCATCTTCTTTGTAGCAGCCAATGGACACACACACACACACACACACACAAAAGAAAGTGTGTACTGAGTCACTGGTGTCATTGCAGTAAATGCACACCGGACTACTCTCTCGGAATATTCTGTGGAGGAATTTTCGGAAGTATCCGTGACCTGTCAAGAACTGTGTAAGGTAATAGTTCACTTCACCATTATTCCAGTTGACCCAGGCAGCTAGGGATGGTATCAGCTTCTTTGACCGTTCTCCTCAGGAATCTACATATCTCTGTTGCCATCGATCCATTCTGTGGCTGACAGCTTGCTCCTTTGCCCGTTTCCTTCCCAGTTCTCCTTGGGAACGCCAGATCTCCTGTCCTTCTAAGGCTAGTAAGTCAATAGGAGCAACTGCTGCTATTATGAGAATCGCAGGTTCAGACACCGTACGATATGCGCATGCAATTCGTAAAGCTGCTCTCCGCTATATTGCCGCCAACCATCCCCGATACTTTTCAAACTTCAAGGACTCAGCCCAGACTTCAGAACCGTATATAAGGATCGATTTGACTGTCGACGTGAGATGCCACCGTTTACTGGGTGTTGGGCCTCAAATATGCTTCTGCTGATAATAATAATAATAATATACAAATAATAAAAATAATTTGGGAGGAGGATATTCCGAACATTTGCTCTCATGAACAAATTGATCGAAAAAAATGGATGATTTCCTAACATACTCAAAATTAACGTAATTTGAAAAAAAAAGAATGAAAAATTTGTCAGCCACAAGATTTGATAAAATGTGTACTCAGGAACAGGGAATGCAAAATTAACTGTTAGAGAGAGCGCGAGATATACAGCAGGACAGTTATCATACCACGAGCCTACCTTGATTATGTTGTACCCATCAGCAACTCGTAACGCAGTAAGATTCTTTTCACGTTGTTGAATATGTATTACTAAGTCCTTTACTCTCATCAAGATGAACGTAAACTACAGGGAGTCCGGGAATGTTCTTCGCAGTGGCTACGTTCAGCAGTGAGTGGTTGCGTCATCTGTTTAGTTGGCAGCACGGTGTCCTTGATAGGGTGAAGGCCACATGTGTGAGCTATGGGCTGTCGAATTCGTCAGTGTGTATTGCAATAAGCCAGCATGTGTGTCGTCAGCATTTCTAGCATCAGTTATGAATAGCTGTGGTGAGTATTAAGTTTATTGTTTGTTTGTTATGATACAAGCGACAGTCGTGCTGCCAACGTAACTGGTTACGTAATCTCTCGCAGAAGCTTGTAGGCACTGCGGAGAACATTTCCGGACTCCCTGTAGCTACCATTAACGTACACTTGTTGCTCTTGAAATGAGGAAGATGAGCCCAGGCTAGTGGAGTCATCTTACAATTCCAGTTCATTAAACCACTATTGTACAAAATCGTGATGATATCGGGAACGAGGGGCTACTTGTTGCTGTATTCAACAGGTGGAGCGGTACGCAGTATTGATCGAGAGATCGGGGACTGTGCCACACAACTTTGGAGATTATCTCGTGCTTTACGGCATTTCACAATGAGCTCTTTTATTCTTCACTGGTCATTTGCCATCTGTAGGGGTGTACCTACGTGGCACAACACAATATGCACTTTGGTTGTTTGAGTCTTCAGTAAGACTGGTTTGATGCAGCTTGCCCTGTCTCCCTGCCTGGAGCTAATTGTTTCACCTCACATAGCTAGCACACGTTACACCCGAGGCAATCTAATTGATATATTCTAACCTTGGTCTACCCCTACAATTCTTGTCCTCGACTTTCCTTCCATAACTAAGTTTGCTATTCCCGGGTGTCTGCGTGTGTCAAACCAACCTATCTCTTGTCTTCATTAACAGTGACAGAAATATCTCTCCTCTCCCACTCGTCTTAATAGCTCTTCATATGTTACTAATCGAATCTTCATCATTCTCCTGTAACTCCACATTTCAAACGCTTCAATTCTCCTCTTTCCTGCTGTGCCAACAGTCCAAGTTTCACTTCCATCGAGTGTGACGCTCCAGGGAAAGACTTTCTAAACTTACTTCAAAATACCTAAATCTATATATTATGCCAACAGATTCCTTTTCCGTAGAAATGCTTTCCTTGCCTGAGCCAACCTAATTTTTATATCCCCTTTGCTTCGTCCATCATTTGTTACTTTGTTTCGTAAGTAGCAGAAGTCTCCTACTTCTTTCAGCTGCCAATTTGACGTCAGTGAGTTTTTTTGTTTTGTTTCTTGTTTAACAAGTATTGATAATAATTACGAATCCTTTCCTCAAGACGAAGTCCATACCATTCAAAAAATCATTCAAATCCTTTGGGGAATCAGCCATGGTGGCAATGTCATCAGCAAATCTCAGTGTTGACATTATTTCTCCTTGAATCTTTACTCCTACTTTAAATTTTGGATATTATATCGTAATGTGAACACTGATGTACTACCACCGTCAAAGTAATACCTTTAGGCGACTATAAACGTGTACGTCAAATAGAAGGTAGCACTTGTGATAGTCATCTTTCTAACGAGAGATTTTGGTTGGTTGGTTGGTTCCTCAGTTTAGGGGCGGCGACAACGCGGGCATGTAGCCCCGTTTACTTTGGGTGTGTGTAGAATCTGCCTGACAATCGGTGTTAATTGGGATTGCTGTATTAGTGTGTGCTATCTGTAATTCAGGTAAGGACTGCAGATCAATTTAAAGTAGTTCCTACTTTTTCTACCAAATGCTACCGTCAACGACACCTAGCCTCAAACTTGGCTACTGAATACCACCGCAACTGGCACCTGGAGGCGAACGTTGGAACTTATTAGAGCGTTAATCAAATTTAACCTACACACATTTAGCTTCACACAATTTTAGTTAGTGGAAGGTTCTCTTACATGCCATAAATCTATATCATGTGCCCGCCGGCTTTACTTCTCCTCCGAAGGAAGGCATACTGAGGGATTTTTAACGCTCTTAAAACATCCGACGACTTCGGCCGTGATCTTCGGTATAGCTGCAACGAGAGATCTTAAGCCATTCTGCAGTGTTGCCTTGTTGACAATAGGATGCTGCTACTCTTCAGTTGGTCAACATAATAATAATAACATATTATGGAAGATTTTAGGCAACATATGGGTTGATGGCCAGGTACGGTTGAGATCCAATGAAGAGCTATACACCAAGATAGAACCAAGACTATCGTCCATCAAAAGAAAAAGATAGCTATTCTACGGGCACATCTTCCGTATGATTGATACAGACCGACCTACTAAGAAAATCTGGAATTTCACAATGCCAAAGGCAACCAAATGGAGATGGTACCAAGAATGTGAGGAAGATCTGATGCAAATTGATATCCCAGGAACGAAAATCCACGACGAATTTGAATTTCAACAATGGTTAAAAACTATCAAAATTTTAAAGGGGAGTCCAAGCTCAGGAGACAAAAAGCACGACAGAATCCTCTGATCGATGGACACAAACATTATTTGGAGGATGCCAAGGCCGATTGAAGAACAAGATCTAGGCAATAATGAAATTGATTTGTTAACCCGCCATCGGTAGCGTTGTCCTCACTTACGCGAGAGGTAGCGTGTATAGGCGCTCCCTAACATCAGCTTCGTATATGTATTAGTGCTTATACGGGCTCTTCTTGGCATTGAGAATAAATGATACTAGTCTTTGGTTATTTATTAATATATCTAGGTAAGTATGTACTTACATATTTGTATATATCCACAATAGTTTATTACCTAAAAATGAACTACTACAATTTTGACTCCTACATTATTTTCGTTCTTTTAGAAGGTAATTATAATTTTGTTTTATTAGACTCGTTTTATTTTACCCCTTTTTATACACATAAATCTACATAAACATTACTGAATATTATAAAAAGGAACAAAAAACCTTGGCATTACATTGCTAAACAACAAATTTGATCATGATTTGTAAACCACATTATTTTCTATCATTGTCCTGTTCACTCATTTCACTATCTGAATACCGGGTGAGTTAGCCGTGGCTGCTACGGCGTGGCTGCAGGCAGTCGCTCACATCCGGGAGGCAAGGAGGTTCGAATCCCCCCGCCGGCAACCTTGAAGATGGTTTTCTGTGGTTTCTCATCTTCTTTCCAGGCAAATGCCGGGGTTGGTCCCTAACTATAAGCCACAGCCGATACCTTCCAATTCCTAGTCCTTACATTCACACTTTCTTTCCCCAGACAACACTCCACACGCAACGGAACTTGTAGCTCACCCCATGGGTGTCCGATAGAAGCAGCTCCTAACTCCGGCGAGCCGAACACTCCCGGCACTAAAAGCCATATGTAAAAAAAAAAATCGTTGGATTGCTCAGTATCAGTTTGATGCATGTAATGTTCACTAGGAGCATCATTTAGACAGTCAGAAGCACAGTCTTGGTCGTCAACATCTGTAAATACGTCGTCCTCTTCTTCAATCCAGCTCAAAAGAACATATTCATTAGGCTTATTAGCCTTTAAAACTTCACTTTGACACTTCTCACAAAAATATTACACCAGCACGGAACGCGCAAAAAATGTAACGCCAAAGGTATCGAGGCTAGAAGCCACCTAACACTGCCTGTGACGCGACTGGTACGCACTTATCCCTTTCCCACACGTGACACGTGTGCGTGAATCGTCGCATAACAAAGCAAAACATGTGACTCTTATACTCATTTGAGAATACATGGAGTTTGAAAAGGTTGAGTCTTAAAACAAAACACTTTTCTTAATAAGGATTGTTTTTGTTAGGAGCAACCTAACAACGATACCGATGGCGGGTTAATATGCAGTCCATAGAGGCTCAATTCATATGCGAATAATAATAATAATAATAATAATAATAATAATAATAATAATAATAATAATAATAATAATTTGGGACCAAAATTTTTCAAACCAAATGATCGTAATAAAATTATGAAATGATTTCCTGACCTACTATCAATTATCGTAAGGGAATTATTTGTGTTGACCGACTGAAAAGTTGCAATATCAAAAGCCATCTTTCTCTCATAAGAGCTCCTCTGGTGCTGATGTAGTTAAACGTCTTTGTAGATATAATTTTTATGCTTGATGGGAAGTATAATTCACAGGGGACTAATCCAGGTAAAGAAATGGCGACTGAAATATAACAGAAAAGTGTACGAGACAATTACGATGTTTTGGACATGTCCAATTAATGTAAGACACCACAATAGCTTAACAAGCGTTTGATACCGAAATGAAATGATTTAGGCCACGCGGGAAACCTAGAAGGACGTGGAAGTAAAACGTGAAGGCAGCAGTGGAAGCCGGAGGAGGAGGATGGAGGAGAGTGAAGAAGACATAATCAGTTTGAGGACCCCATGGACAACTTCGAGACCACAAGTTACAAGAGGCTGACGAAGTAAATAAAGAAGGTCATACTGCGGGTTTAATTGCTGATTCACAGAGAATCCTCTATGTTAAATGCAACACTCAAGGCTAAACTATGAAGAAAATGATGTACAGTATCTCCTCTACTCAACATATTGCCTAGAGCACACCTAGATTCTTCAACAGTGTACAATTATTTCAATAGGTTATTTTCAGGACCACCTTATGATGGCTGAAGATCCGGAAGTCCGAGTTCGATTCCCGACTCAGCCAAACCGAGAAGTTCCGTGACGAACTAAAGAGCCTACTTTTCTTAAAATTTAAGATTCATGCCAATGATTAATCTATATGGATCTACCTAGAATAATGACGAAATTAAGTTGTAATATTTAAATTACTAATTAGTTTGAAATACTGTATACCTGGCATAATGTAGCCTAATAGAGAACAAGAGTTGGCAGCCCTGGTGGCTGAATATATTCTTAGTTCCATCTCTTAAGGTACAGAATACAAAATTTGGTTGAAGTCAAATGGATAGCATGGACGTTACATGCAGTTAAACATTGGATCTAACAGCGCGCGTAAAATCATGTTGGCAACAATGACATACATGTATTGGTCAGAAATAATCTGAAATAATATGATCTATTGTTGTCTCATTTTTGAATGAAATCCATTAGTTAGTAGAGAAGTTACATGCATTTTAAAATTGGACCTATCAGCAGGCCTAGAATCATGTTGGGAGCACTGGCGTAGGCCAATATTAGTTACTCCAAATTAATCTAGAATGCCAGGTACTATACGTGTGCAAGGTTTAGAAATATTGGCTTGCATACTTTCTGATATATTGATACTAGGGTAACAAAAATAGAGACAGCATTTATTAACAGTTGGCAGCCCTGGTTACTCTTAAGAATCGGCATAGTGATAGGATCTGTTATGGTACACATAGCACACACGAAATTTGGTGGACATCCAATTGATAGGATAGAAGTTACATGTATTTAAATTTGGAACTCTCAGCAGGCTTCGAATCATGTTGGTAGCACTGACGTATATAAGTTACTCCACATTAATATAGAATGTCAGGTACTACACGTGTGCATAGTTTAAAGATGTCGGCTTGCATACTTTCTGATATAAGGGTATTTAGATAAAAAATGTGAGAGCATTTATTAACAGTTGGCAGCCCTGGAGGCTCTTAAGAACACGCTCAGTCATATCTGTTTATGTACACATAGCACATACGAAATTTGGTTGAAATCCAATTGATAGTGTAGAAGTGATATGCATTTAAAAATTGGACCTATCAGCAGACTTATAATCATTTAGGCAACACTGCAATGTATGGCCTCCTGGAAATTAAACTGCAATATTATTATCTATACGGGTGCCAATTTTGAAATATCTCCCATTCATACCTTCCAAGATATCCAACATGTAGCTCAAATTTCAATTACGATTTTTCAGCAGTTGGTAGCACTGCCATCATTTTCAAATATGGCCGTGAGATATTCAGGTATAGATCTTAATTCCTACCATTTTTTTTATTGCTCCAGCCGTATAGGAGTTGATAGGGGGGGGGGCGACACACACACACACACAGCCAGACAGACGGACAGACAGACAGATAAACAGACAGACACACATTTGCCCGATCTCATAAGTCTACTTTTTCATCATTTTTACAAAATGTGAAAAGTAGGCTAAAAATTAAGTTGTGGAACGAGCTACGCTCATCCTCGTGAAGCAAAATTGAGAAGTTTCCCACCTCAGCCATCCTGGAGGCGGCTTTTCCCGTGGTTTTACCACTTCTCCACCGGGCCAATGCTGGGAAGATTCATAAAGGCCACACCCTTCTCAATCCTCACGTGAATTACAAGTACATGCACTAATAACGACTTCACAATAGCACTGCTTATCAGACAAAAATTACATACCCACGATGTTCGGACCACGTTGACTAGATACGTACGTACACTCGTGCGGCTGACGGCATTTGTGGGATTGTTGACATATTGATAGGGCTGTTTTGCCATAACAAATATACCCCATTTACAAATCAAATGGTGCTCCCATGTGTGGAATGTGCAGGAAACGAACACAAGTGTTAAGTAAAGAATGTTGTGATTTATTCCAAACTGAAATGTGAACATATTAGAGAGGATAATTCACAAACAAATTGTGTTCTTTTTAACACATTACATCTCTGTTGCACACTAAACATTTGGCATGCTTTTTATAAGCTGTACAGGAAAATGAAATTTCCCATTATGATTTAAAGACTGCTGCTTCACCAATCCTTTTTTTTATATGCTGTTCAGTCATGACCACTGCGAAACTGATTTATTTACACGCTGTCAACAATGCGCATTGGACTAGACTAGCGACTGATGGATCGCCTGCACACTTCAGCGCGCTCAGTCAGCCAAGCTCCTACCACCACTTCTGAAACTACCTCGGAGATCGGAGCACTGGCTTAGAGCGTAGCCGGAGCGCTGTCTGGATGGCCCTGGTCTAGAGAAAGGGCAGCCTGAGTTAGAAACGGGAAAATCATTGCCCCAGAGGAGTGCGTCAGGCCTTGGCACAGTTCATATCCTCGTCGCTAGATGGGGGCTTCATTCATTCCATTCCTGACCCGGTCAGAGACTGGAAGCAGGCTGTGGATTTTCATTTTCATTTCTTTAATGTGTTCCGTGGATCAATATTCTCAGGTGTGTTTTTGAGTTTTTGCAACATCTTCATACCAGAAGTAGTTAAAAATTCATAAGTGAAACTCAGCATTGATTCACACTAGCGGTACAAAAGAAAAACTGCTAATCTAATCAACCAGATATGCTTGATTTGCATGGACTCATACTAGCACTCGTAGTGGTAGAAAAGGCAAACTGCTAATCTAATCGACAGGATATGAGAAAGTTTGTGTTTATTTATTTATTTATTTATTTATTTATTTATCTATCGTATGGCTTTTAGTGCCGGGAGTGTCCGAGGACATGTTCGGCTCGCCAGAGTCTGTAGCTGCTTCTAACGGACACCCCTAGGGTGAGCTACAAGTTCCGTCGAATTTCAAGTAGTTCCAACCTACGCTACCAGATGTCAATGACACCTAGTGACAAACGTTGTAACTTTGATATAGCGTTACAACGAAATCTAACCTAGAAAGTTAGCTCCACACAAGTGTAGTCTGCGGAAGGAACAATCATCAATCTACCACGTGGCATCATGCCGGCACCTCGTAAGAAAAACAAGTAGTTCCGTGAAGAACTATACAGCCTATTTTCATGTATCCTACTTATGTTAATTGCCACTATCAACATACGCAATTTCAGTTTGATTGCTGTAATACATTCGTAGATATTGAGTACCGACTTAATATTGCGGATGGTTGCCATGTTGGATTTTTATATATGTAGGTCTTTGAGTTATGTACTGTTACATGAAGATTATTGTGTAGTGTAGTATTCAAACTTCAATCGCATGATTAGGAGACGAGAAGTAAAGACGAGATTTTAAAATCTCGCACAACTGCCATCTTGTGGTTATGGAAACAATTGAAAAAAATTAGATGCCAGTGGATTAAGATTATTTTGTATAAGGATTTACTGTATAAAGTGTCACTGCACTCGGATGGTTAAATTGCGAGAAACGACCCTGTGCATATTTATAATTCGCGTCGCCGCCATGTTAGAATTGGGATCACCAGGTTATTGAAAGTCCTATAGACGAACTTTTGTTCACAGCCCCTATGGACATGAAAAAATTCAGTTTGATTGCTGTAATAGATTCGCAGATATTGAGATCCTTCTAAATATTTCAGATGGCCGCCATGTTGGATTGTTATATGTATAGGCCATAGAGCCATGTACCGTTAAAGGAAAATAATTGCGTTGGTTCATTATTCAAACTTTCACTTCGATCTCATGATTACGACACAAGAAATAAAAACTTAATTTTAAAATTCGCACAGCCACCATCTTGAGGTTATGAAAACAATTTAACTAAATTAGATACCAGTGCATTACAATGTGTATAAACATGTCCTGTACCACGTTTCATTGCGTTTGGATAATTAAATCGCGAGAAAGGTCTATATAACATTTTCAACTTCGCTTGGCCACCATATTCGTTTTGTAGTTAACCGGTTTTTGAAAGTCCTATAGATCAACTTCCAATAGTGCCTTTATCTCCGTACAAAATTTCAGGGTGATACCGCTAATAGTTTCAGAGATATAGGCTAGAATGTCAGTGAAATATTTCGCACAACCGCCATCTTGAGGTTATATAGACAATTGAACGATGTTAGATGTCGGTGCATTACAATGTCTATAAACATATACTGTACCAAGTTTTTTTTGCGTTTGGTTGGTTAAATCGCGAGAAACGTCTATTTAAAAGTCGCAAATTCGCTCGGCCGCCATGTTGGTTTTGTAGTTACCAGGTTTTCAAACGTCACATAGGTGACCTTCTAGTAGTTTTCTTTATCACCGAAAAATATTCCAAGGTGATATCGGTAATAGTTTCGGAGGTATTGAATGTTGGTGAAATATTTCGCACAGCCGCCATGTTGGATTGGTGGGACATAACAAAATTTCAAGAGGACTGTGGGGGTCATCCGAGATAGTGCTATGAACTTACCGAGTTTCATTGAAATCTCTCTAGCCATTTGGAAGTTATTAGGCGGGGAAACACACCATCACACACACACACACGCACACACACACACAGACAGACACACGGACGAAAGGTGATCTCAAAAAGGAAAATAGGATAAAAGTAGTGCGTCCCTTGGGTTTGGAAAAGTGGAGAAAACAACGATCATTAATTACAAATGCATCAACAATATGATTCAGTGGAGAACTTGGTTCTAGTCTATGGTATTATCGGATATTTTCAACTTTGAGTTGCTTGCCTCAGGGCTAGAACAGTGAATTTTGTTAAAAGAACAGAGAAATCTCGCGGTGTTCTACAAGAATCGCAGCCTCAGAAATCGTCGATACAATTTTAGGGATGCATGACATTTGCCTCCCTGAAATTAATGAAAATAGGGGACCGTGGTCAGTGATTCAATGGCCTGACCTTTTGTGTGTGTTATATAGGGATCACTTGTTTGTGGCAGTAATTACTGCAGTTGTCGGCACCGCACAAATGATAAGTGACGTCACAGCCTGACCAGTAACCTGACCACCGTAGATTATTGACGCAGCCCCATCATTCGAGCTTGACGACCGTACTGGGCCGGAAATATGTACACAGCAGTTTGATTGCAAGAACTGGTACAGGGAAAACATTTTGTTTTATGAATTGTGTTCCAATAGTAAATGGTAACAGAAAAGGAAGCTGGTACAGTTGTTTAACGTGACCGTTAATTGCGCGATCATGAGCCACGGGACATTCTTTTTTTACTTGGAATCCAAACCACAGGACATGGTATTTCACTTCATAAAACTCACATGCAATGACCGGGAGTCGAACCCAGTCCGCCTTGGTGAGAGGCAGAAGGCTTGACCACTGAGCCACCACGCCCCCTAGTGGTAACAGAGTACATTATTAATTACAAGTGTTTCGGGCTTGTAGGCCGTGGTTCAGACAGGACATCTCCCGACATTTCACCGGAAACTGCGTCCGGCATTTTCAAGGGTTCTGCTCCTTTCCTTGGTTAGCAGTGGAATGCCCGACGCAGCTTCCGCGGAAACGTCGGGAGATATCTTGTCTGGACCACGGTCTACAAGCCCGAAAAACTTGTACTTACTAAAGCCATCATAACTTCCGACTTGACGTTTCAGTGTTACCCTACAGTTATCTAGCGGTCAGAAGGAAAATCACTTTAACCAGACAATCACAGACAGTCATTCAAATCGATATATCACGACAAATCGAGTATCGTTCGCGATGACGTGATTTAGCGAACGAAACTCTAGGCTAGCAGTGAAACGTCAAGTCGGAAGTTATGATGGCTTTACTATAATTATGAACGCCAGCCGTGAAAGCCTAAGCTGTTGTTACAGAGTACATTCTTCAATATTTGAAGAAAGCAATACAAATTGAGGAGCATTCGTCAATCATGCATTTCCGGTAGCTGGTTCATGTATATGCCACAATACGTACATGTCTAGCGGAATTTTGTCTTACTGCGTGGCGCAGTGGTAACATTCTCACCTGCTGTGTCCAAGGTTGTAGGATCGAATCACGGCACTGCCAGTTGTCATTTAAGGGTGCGCGAATGCGAGGGAGCCGTGTGAGTAGATTTACTGACATGGTAAAGATCCCCATCAGGGTACATTTTGGGCAACCCGGCGTCTCTAAAACACGCAGTAGTTAAAAGGGATGTAAATTAAATACCATTAATATTAGGTAAGCATCTTTTTTTGGTTGGTTCCTTAGTGTAGGGGCTGCGACAACGCAGTCATGTAGCCCCGTGTACTTTGGGTGTGTGTAGAATCTGTCTGATAACCGGTGTTAATTGTGATGACTGTATTAGTGAGTGTAGACTATCTGTTTGTTTTTAATTCAAGGACTGCAACTTTGAATTTTTCAAATAGTTCCTACTTTTGCCGCCAAACGCCACCGTCAACGACTACTAGACCTAGTTCAGAACTTAGCTACTAGACGCCACAGCAGTCGGCTCTTGGCAACGAACGTAGCAACCTAAGAGCGTTGTTTACATTCTTAACCTATACAATTTAGTTTCACGCAGGTGAAATTAGTGGAAAGTTCTTTAACATGCCATAAATCTATTACATGGGACCGCCGGCTTTACTTCCCCTCCGAAGGAAGGCATACTCAGGGATTTTTAACGCTCTTAAAAAATCCGACGGCTTCGGCCGGGTTTGAACCCGCTATCTTGGGCATAGAAAGTAAGCATTTTAAAGCCTATTTTACACAATGACGCCTACTTATGTGCCTATAGTGTTTATGTTAGTCTCGATATGCCAGCATATTTGACTGTCTTACTGTCATATTATTCGTATTATTGCCGTAATTCTCTTATTAACCCTTCCAGTGTCACTGAAATGTGTTGAACTATTTTTTTAAGGGGGGACCTACACTTGTATGGATCAATATTTGTCATTTTTCAATTTTTTTTCAACATTTATTGATCCTTTCTCTTTAAATCACTGCAACAATTTCGTTGATATGTATAATACTTTTAATGTTATGACAAAATGTGCAAGGGAGTTTTATATGTTTCGTACACATTGGTAACTTTGTTGCTTGTTTTCCGTAACTACGGATTTTCAAATCCGTTTCCTTAGTAACTGCCCGAGTTTTCAAGATAATGAAGTGAAATTTAGTATGCATGTGTATCTTATAGGGAAGAACAATATGACCTAGAACTGTTGCTGTAAATGTCATAGTTTCGTTTTTTTAAATATTTAGTGAAAACACTTGAAAAAAGTTACACTTTAATATAAGCTTTTTTAAAAAAATATGTTTTCTTTATAGATTCCAATGATTCAAGGTCACTCTTGAGCTACTGCATTAGTCAATACAATGAAAAAAGAATTTTTGGAAAACAATGATATTTGTGTAAAATATTAGGGAGACGGTGGAACAGTGCACAATATGCTGCCGCCATTTTTAAATGCCTAATTTCCTGAAATACATTCGCAATATGACTTGTAAATACACGAACGTATTGACAAAGTATAGTGTGATTGGCAGACCAAATTACAATTCTTTAGTACTTTCTGTTGCTCAGGAATGAAAAAGTGAATTATACATGATTTTTGGATCCTTATAGGTGTAGGTCCCCCCTTAAGTGATCATTTTTTTAAAGGAAATTCATTTAGGTGGGCTTATGTGTATTACTTTTCTTGTATTGTTTAGAAGAACATTTAAAAGGAAAAGAAGCTGTGCAAAATGTGAATCAATTGAAGGAAACCAAGGAATTAGATCACAGAAAGCAGGAGTAGTATACTTGTATCTGCTCACTACATCTCATTTCATTCAGTTTCATTGTCTCTTGTTGATAAACTCTTAATATCTTCAACACACTATTCAATATCACCGTCCGATTTGTCCAAATATCTTGAAATCGTAGAATCATTTTTTACGTACGAGCCCGACATTTCACTGTTTACGTCGTATATCCGCTGATACTGTCAAACTAGAGTAGATCTAACCAATTATGAAAAATTTAAATTAAGTGATTCACGTATTCATTTTCAGTTCCAGTTGCGTCGTAAAGGTTGTAAAATAATGTACCTTCCTGCCCCCTACCGTACTTAAAGGTAGCCTGCGGAATATTCCGTACACTACCCAGTTGGGCGGAATTACGTTGCGGAATATATCGTAAACGACACGCAAAGCAAAGGTATTAGCGCAGAATATTCCGGAAAATATACGGTGAGGGTTAATGGGAGTGAAATGATCAGGGTGCAAACGCTACGAGAGTGGGCGTCAGGGAAATGTTATCGAGGGAGCAAGTGTTACTCCAGACACGGAGAACGAGAGGGATAAGTGAATTACGAGATGTGCAGTACATACTAGAGGGGTGATGAGCAGTTAAAATTCACATGAATATTCATGTGGACTATTCTTGCAAATGACTCACAGACCCAGGAATGGTGAAAATGAGCAAATGTACCACAGTGGCAGGAGGACACTGTTGTTGCTTCAATAACAGATTGAGGACACCGTGGTCATCATCTCAATGCGACGCCCCTTTTAAAATGTTTCATTTTATTGCTTCTGTATCCAAGGACGTCTAGGTTGTCACCATAGAGTTTCGGGTTCAATTCCCGGCTCTGACAAGAAATTTAATTCTGATCTGAGGTCTGTAACGGGTTACACTCAGCCTGGTGGGGCCAAATATGAAGAGCTGAGTTCGATTCCTACTTCAGCCATCCTGGAAGTGGTTTCAGGTGGTTTCTAACCTGAGTCCACGGCCGCCTCCTTTCCATTCTTTACCGTAATTACAAATACATACAGTGCTAGTCATCATAATAACACAAGTTATCAGATATATTCTATGTATATACACACACACAATTCAGTACACGGGGCTAACTGGTCACGATGTTCAAGCCACTGAAATAAAACAACTCATAAATTATCTGATGAGATTGACGTCAGGAAAGGCATTCAGCCGGAATAAAATACTTATAAGGTCATCTCACCAGAACATTGACTCTATAGAAACGGGATTAATGATAAAAAAGTCATTATTTATTTATTTATTTATTAAACTAGATATGGTGAAGCACAATAGGCTAATATGATTTATACGGGATAGGAAGGTGGTGGTGTTTTTCTTTCTTCTCATTTAAGCATTTGCCTTTAACATAAAGTAAGTGTGGAACAACGGAAAGTCATTTTAGGGTGACTAACTTGGGAATTCAACCCAAATCTTCCCAGTTCTGCCTCACGATAGTGAGTGTACCCCATTCCACCCCTCATCTTCCGAGATTCAGGGAGTGAGAGCTAAGAATGCTAGCCACTACACCACGAGGGGAATTTCAATTTATTATTACTTTTTACAAGCCACTGAGGCTACAAAGCCTGTTTATGCAGGTCTCGAGGTGGAAGTACGCACTGGAGGGGAAGGAAGTTCTTGTTCCATTTTAAATCTGAAAGCTAGTTGTTTGACTAAGCCTTATCGGTGTCGACTTAAGGTAGAGCCCTACTAATGGAAGGTGGTTAAAAGCTTCTCCTCAACTTGAGCTAACCTTTCAAACCACACTTTCAATACATAAGATTGGCCACAAATTGCTCTACCTGAGGGAAGGTTAGTATGAGCAACATGCCAAAATAATAGTCCAGCAAGGGAGCCGAGGCTAAACCAAGCTCCATGGGAGACATGGTTTGTTTCAATGGCTGACCGAATAACTTAAGTTGCCCCAACACACACATTTAACCCGCTGAGTGCCAAGTAGTTTCCTGAAATACTAGTTGAAAATGCAATGACATTATTATGGATTGAATATTCATAAAAGACACACTCTTTTCAAGGTTAGATTCATTATCTTTGCTGTAATTTAGACAATATACCCTCCTCCTGTGGATGAAAACCCTTGTAGCAGCACGCGGTCCCCGGCCTGATCGCGTAAAAGGAAAAATGAAAAAAGGATTTTTTGAATTGCTTTAATTTGATGATGATGATGATAATTCTTGTTATAAGGGCCTAACATATAGGTTATCGGCCCCTAATGAAATGAAATGGTATGAAATGATGAAGATAAAGACAGCCCACTGCCAGAGATGAAACAAAAATGGTTTATATAAAACAGGCAGTGAGCCCCAACAATTTTGCCTTATTTGAATAAAACTAGTAAAAGGGGGACCGTAAAAACAATAAAATATGGCATAGTGAACAATAAAATAAGTGAACGCAATAAAATATATAAAACAGACTATAACTGAATCAAAAGTCTTAAACTACATTAACATTTAAAATCATTAATTTGACATTGTTTTCTCAAGAAAGTAATTTTTTTAACTTTCAGGCCAAGTTTATGAAAAATACAGTTTGTAGGCCTACCGCATAACATAAATGCCATACGTACAATTTTCATTCAACTCGGAACTGAAACCGGTCAATTATTATTATTATTATTATTATTATTATTATTATTATTATTATTATTATAGTGTTGAAAGTCACTTTTCAGTGTTACGTTAGTAATCATCATTAATGCTTTTCAGTCGGTCAACACGATTTTACCCGATTTTAATGGATGTTTATCTGAACCTGAAAGAAGTTTACATGTGATTAATAAACAGGTTAATATAATGTTGATACATTTTAATACAACCATCCCCAAAAAGAATATTCATATTATTTTGCATTTATCACTTCCATAGATGAAGTGCAAGGACCTGAACATTCGGTATGCTCGGTCCGAAGTAACACTTGCTCTTCAGGTAAGGATGAAACCTTAACTTTCCAAAAATATGAAATACTGAAGTGAAAGATAACTAAGCCATCGCGCTCTTTTCGTGCGAGGATCAAAAGCCGAACAAATCGGTGCGTGGTACTAGATGGTTTATTTATTACTTATTTATCGTATGGCGTTTATTGCCGGGAATGTCTGAGGACATGTTTGGTTTGCCAGAGGCTGTAGCTGCTTCAATGCGGACACCCATGGGGTGAGCTACAAGTTCCGTTCAATTTCAAGTTATTCCAACTTTCACCACCAGATGTCCCTGACACATAGTTGTGAACGTTGGTACCTTCATAGAGTGTTTCAACGAAATCTACCCTTAAAATGTAGCTTCACACAAGTTAATTAGTGGAAGGTTCTTTTACATGCCATAAACCAATGACATAGGACCGCCGGCTTTACTTCCCCTCCAAAGAAAGGCATACTGATGGAATTTAACGCTCTTAAAAATCTGCCAACTTCAGCCGGGCTTGAACCCGCGATCTTGGGCATAGAAGCTCAACATGCATGCTACCGACTACGTCACCGAAGCCGCTACTAAGATGGTTAATTCTTGGAATTTGATGTTAATTTCAAAGTTCGTAAAGATTAACTACTGTACAATGTCATTGCGACTAAACTTCATAGGATTTAAGTAATTCTGGTCTGAGGGCTGGGTTGAATTTCCCCCTCATCCATTCTGGAAGTGGTTTTACGTGGTTTCCAACTTCTAATCCAGGCAAATGCCGGGATGGTTCCTATCTTAAGGCCACGGATGCCTTCTTCCCATCCTCACATGAATTACAAGTACCTTAATACAACCATCACAATTTATTTATTTATTTATTTATTTATTTATTTATTTATTTATTTAGCGTATGGATTTTAGTGCCAGGAGTGTCTGAGGACATGTTCGGCTCACCAGAGGCTGTAGCTTCTTCAAGTGGACACCCATGGGGTGAGCTACAAGTACTGTTCAATTTCAAGTAGTTCCTACTTTCGCTACCAGATGCCATTGACATTTAGTGGTGAATAATCACAATAATAAACGTTATCAGATAAAAATTCAAATACGCATCCATGTACACGGAGTTAAATGACCACGATGAAACAACAAGAACAACAACGTAAATTATTACTTGTGTGGACTAAAATTAATATCCTCCATAGAACATTGGCCGTCCTTTTAGTGCAACAGTCATATAGGGTCAAATGTTGAAAAGAGAAAATGAATAACCTGCCTGTAACTTTGATTAGTAAGCATGTTTCTATCTATAGCGCTTAATGAGCTGCCGTAAAACAGACCAACAGGAGTAACAAATACAATTAAAGAACACCTGCAGCCGGTAATGCCCTTAATGAACAGCATTCACTCGCTGCCTCCCTGAAGCCTTTTCACGCTTCAGTGGATGCAATATCTCAGGTCAGGCTAATCAGGACTCGAACTCCACCCTCGGCAGTTCTCCAAGTGGATCTCCACTGACACCCAGTTTCAACTCAAAGCAATAACCGTCGGTTTCCTGTCATTAAAACAGTAAGGCTACCTACCGTCCACTCCACGTCGTTTCTTATATCTGCATTCACTTCTATCAGGTGTAACTCTTCATTCGGCCAACACTAATTTATCCAACATGACTGGGCGGGGGGAAAATGTATTTAAATATATATGTATACATAGGCTTTAACACTTCTGAAAAGAATACATGTACTAAAATACAATAACTATTTAATAAAGGGCAGTAATCCTAAATTACCAATTTCAGGAGCTGAGATTTAACACGCCAAATGATAGGATAAGTCGGGAGTGATGGCGCACTGTTTTAGTTGTTGTTGTTGTTGATTCATTTATGGGCTTTGCGACATCGTGGTCATGCAGCCCCGTGTACTTGGGTGTGTGTGGGTGTGATGTAGTTTTCTGATAATCTGTTCTATTTTCATGGCTGTATTAGCGTGTATATTTGTAATTCAGATGAGGATTGGGAAGGAGGTGGCCGTGGCCGTGGAGTAGCAGTGGGAAACCACGGAAAACCACTTCCAGGATGGCTGAGGTAGGAATGGAACCTGTCCCTTCTCAAGTTTGCCTCTCGTGGCTGGGTGTATCCCGTTACAGGCCTCAGACCAGAATTAAATTTCTTAGCAGAGCCGGACATCGAACCCGGGCCTCTGCGGTGATAGCAAAGAGTAGTAGCCACTATGCAACGAGGTCGACGCACTGGTTTTTAAAGTGTCTTGGACACTACAACTTACCTTATGAATAATAGGCCTCATAATACAAATAATGTTATTGGTATACGTTCCTTTTTAACTACCGTGGCTTTTAGAGACGCCGAGGTGCCGGAATATTGCCCCAAAGGGGATCTTTAACGTGCCAGTAAATCTATAGACAGGATTCCCTCACATTTGCGCATTCTCAAATGCCAACTGGCTGCGCCATGATTGATCCTGCAACATTGGGAACAACAGGCGAGAACGTTACCGCTGAGCCCAGCAGCCAGTCTACCTTATGAATATGATAACATTCATGAAACTTTGTGCACACACTATTCATGAATAAACCAATGTTTTGTACAACTTTGTACCTGATCTATGAAAAACAAAATGTTTTAAGAAACATTGCTTTATCTTCTTTTTTCCCACAGGGGTGGTTTAGGTGACGCAATTATGAGGTTGGTTGGTTGGTTGGTTCCTTAGTTTAGGGGCTGCGGAAACGCGGTCATGTAGCCCCGTGTACTTTGGGTATGTGTAGAATTTGTCTGATAACCGGTGTTAATTGTGATGACTGTATTAGTGTGTGTTGTCTGTGTTTCAGGTAAGTCTGGCTGCGTGGCTCAGGGGTAACGTTCTCGCTTGCTGAGCCCAAGGTTGCAGGTTCGAAACCTGGCGCAGTCAGCTGGCATTTGAGGGTGAGCAAATGCGAGGGAGCCGTGTCAGTACATTTACTGGCACGTTAAAGATCCCCTTCGGGGCAAAATTCCGGCACCCCGGCGTCTCTAAAAGCCAGGGTTGTTAAAAGGGACGTAAAACCAATAACATTATTATTATTATTATTGTTTCAGGTAAGGACTGCAGACGATAATTTCAAGTAGCATTCAGTAGCGAAAGTAAGAAGTAGTTCCTGCTTTCGCGACCAAATGCTACCGTCCACGACACCTAGCTGTGAACTTCGCTACTACTTGATGCCATTGCAACCAGCGCCTGGTGCCGGACGTTGGAACTTAAAAGCACTAATCAAACCTAACCTACACACTTTGCTTCACACAAGTTTAGTTAGTGGAAGGTTCTTTTACATGCCATAAATCTAAGACATGGGCCCGACGGCTTAAATTCCCCTCCGAAGGAAGGCGTACTGAGGGATTTTTAATGCTCTTAAAAGATCCGACGGCTTCGGCTGGATTTGAACCTGCAACCTTTGGCATAGAAGCTCAGCATGCTACCAACTACGCCACCAAAGCCATCGCAATTGCGAGGGAGAGATGATTAACGTGAAAACACTCACTGATACACTACATTCCCAACTTAAAGCGTATCTTTCCTTCTGTTTCTTCTTCTGAATTCACCTACATAATGAACACATTTCAACCTTCTTGTGGTGTAGTGGCTAGCATTCTTCGATATCACCTCGGAGGTCAGGGTTCAATTCCCGCCTTCATCAGGTGTCTTAGAAACTGACATCAGGGTCGGTACGCGGTGCACTTAGCCTCGTGGGGACGTTTGTGTAGCTGTCTGACAGTGAATCAGCGCCCCGGTCTCTGATACCAAGATAAATGACCGTGGAGAACCGACGCACTGACCTCGCGCTATCTTCAACAGTCGGGAGAGATTGTGCACCTACATAGTCCCTCGGAATGTGGTTAACAGCATTCGAAACTGTGTTAGTGAAGGGAGAACTTACCCAATGTAATGCTAAAGATGGCTACACGAAGGAGCATAAGAAATACCAGCGGGATCAGTAAGCTATTCGAGAAAAAGAAAATATTTGAACTCACCAACTCTCTTCTTTTATGAAACCTACGTCTCAAAACAAAATTATGTAAGAAACCACGCTACAAAACTACTGGTACCACTCTCCCTCAGTAAAGTTTCCACTTAACAACCTTCAAACGTCTTACGCCTATGACAGTAGTCTTCGGAAGGGATACGCAATCTCTCCTGACTTTACTCTATATGGTTATCGTTTCGACAGTCCAAGTCTGTACGAAGTGTGATGGGAATCAGCCGGTTTATTTATTTATTTATTTATTTCTTCTTTGTTCGATTTTGGCCTACTTTGGACCACGGGAAACAATTGACTTGCTGATTAGGCCTTTTGTCTGCTCCCAGAAACTCTTCATCCTTTCACTGTGGATTCTCTTCCTTTCTTCCGACCAGATGTTTTTGGATCTTCTCCTTTGCTTTTCCTGGAACCCCTTGAATGCATCAATCGTAGCTCGAAACACCTCTTTATTCCAAATCTCATTTGGACAGACCCCAACTTTCTCCATATCCTTTCTTATTTCATCTACCCATTTTATAGTCGCTTTTATCTTGGTGATGTAATTAAACATCTTCTTCGTTAGTCGACTATCGCTCATTCTCGTAAGGTGTCCAGAGAACTTCAATCTTCTCTTATTTATTTATTTATTTATTTATTTATTTATTTATTTATTAAAGTATACAGGCCATAAAACCAATTAAGTACCTTCTTGATACAAATACGAAGTAGATAATTGTAAATCTAAATAATTTTAGCAAAAGACAAGAAAAGAAAAATAATTAAACTAAAAACTACAAAATAAAATAAAAATCTTAAAATACATAATTAATAGCTAATGCTTAGTTATGAATAAAATGATCTAAAATAATACAAAACAAAACATGATCATGAACACTTCACGAAGCATGGACAGTGCCTAATAAAGAGGTTGGTCGGTTCCTCAGTTTAGGGGCTGCGACAACGCGGTCATGTAGCCCCGTGTACTTGGTGTGTGTGTAGAATCTGTCTGATAACCGGTGTTAATTGTGATGGCTGTATTAGTGTGAGTTATCTGTTTTTAATTCAAGTAAGGACTGCAGACATTCGATTCCAAGTAGTTCAAACTTTTGCAACGAAACGTCACCGTCAACAACTAGTTATGAACTTTGTTACTTGATGCCACCGCAGTCGGCTCCTGGCAACGAACGTTGGAACCTAAGAGCCTTAGTCAAATATAACCTATAATTTAGCTTCACAAGTGTAATTAGTGGAAGGTTGTTTTTCATGCCATAAATCTATGATATGGTACCGCCGGCTTTACCTCCCCTGCGAAGGAAGGCATACTGAGGGATTTTAACGCTCTTAAAAAATCCGATGACTTTGGCCGGGTTTGAACCCGCGACCTTGGGCATAGAAGCTCAACATGCTACCAACTACGCCACCGAAGCCGCCTAATAAAGAGGAACAGCTTATAATTTAGACACAAGAACTTTTAGTTTTATTATTGAGCACAACGTCTGATTCAATAAATGTATCTATGACTGTGGTAAATTTATTGTAGTTGGTTATTCGTTTCAGGAATGGTGAGTTTAATTGGTGGGAAGTCCTTGACCTTTGAATGTGACATAATTTACTTTATAGCTTCGCGATATCTAACCTGTGGAACGTGAAAAGAGAGAGAATTCATTAATTCTATATCATATATACTTGTTATTATTTTCCTCACTGTTTTCAATTAAATAAACAGCCGTGTATGAATCATTCCAATCACCAATCCAATAAAATGAGGGTAGTCTGAAGCAGAGCTGGATCCTCTGTTTATTACCAACCTGTGTTATTTTAATCGTTTTTGATGTTATTGTTATTTTAAGAGGGGGTGTAGCGAGGTAATCTGCCCCATTGTTATCGTCGTTGTTAATTCGTTTAAGGGTCTTGTGACAGCCACGTGTACTTGGGTATGTGTAGAAATTGTCTGATAACCTGCGTCACTGTTATGTCTGTACTAGTGTATTTGTATTTGAGGTAGGATTTTTAGTAGGAAACGACCATGGTCTAACGGTATGTACCATCCTGGTATTTGCCTGAAATAGGGGTAGGAAACCACTTTCAGGATGGCTGATTTAGGAATTGAACCCGCCTCTTCTCTGTTTTGGCACGAGGCTTAGTTCACCCCCAATATTACCCTTAGACCAAAATTACATTTCTTGGCAGAGCCGGGCTATTGAACCTCCGCGGTGACAGCCATGAATGCTAGCCACTACGCAACGAGGTGTTCTCTCTGGACTTGCTGTATCTCCCCCATCACATTCGTGGTGGGCAACCTAACGGGCCCGACCTCACCACCGGGTGCCTACCCATGTGATGCAGGGACTGATTGCAAGTGAAACTAATGAATACACGCAGAATTCACAGGGACATCACTAAAATAACGTTTGTGGACTAATGGGCGGAAACACTGCGCACTTTGAATGAACTTCATTAGTAACGTCAAACTCAATTTCCATCTGCTATTTCCGAGTGATATGTATGAATGCTGTGCGTATTTACACTGGTAATCATGTGTAGCTTTCAGCCACATTAACATGGTTAAATATTTAACATATGTTATTAATTGAAATCATGTGCCACTTCATGTTCACAGACTTTATTTGGATCCATATGGCAGGGAACGTTTAAAAAATTCTGCTGTCCATTAAAGATGATATTAATTCATACAAATATAGCACCATATGGGCACATTTAGATGCAACCTCATAAACAAATGGATCACATGCGCACGGGACAGAAGCCCAAAAAAGATAGCTGGCCTTAGCCAAGAGTTACTTTTAAAGTACGGTATAAACATTTTATAACTCAGCAATTTTTCTAGTGTGGAGTTTTGCCTAGGAACACCAAGACAGGCTCATCAGCGGGACCTTGGTATCCATGCTTGACACCCACACGAGTAGCGAACTGCACGCAACCTCCCTTCTTCTCAAATTCACCTGCGCTTCTTTAATGCGAGAGCTAAAAGCTCAAGCAGCCTTTCACCTCCTTATAAAGGCTTCCAAATAGATGTTCTGTTGGCTTTCATGGACAAAGAATTAAGCGCATAGTTCGCTTCACCTGTGGGGGTCCAGAAACGGATACCATGGACCCGCTGATGAGCTTATCTTGGTGTTCCTAGGCGAAACCGACACAAGACATGGCATAAACCTAGAAAAATTGCTGAGTTTTAATTCCTTGGCCGTGAAAGCCAACATACCATCTATAACAATGCAACCATTTGATTTTCAGGACGGACCAGGGAATGTAAATCGGTTGTGGACCTATTGAAAGGAACCATCCCGGCATTTACCTGGTGGTGAAATTGGGAAACTGCGACTTCAACGCCCAAGCGCTGGAATGGGGCATGACTCAACCGGACTCTAGAGGGCGGCGGTCAATGAAGTTGGCTGCCAGATTGGGATTAATGGTTATTAACATTTGGAACGTGCCAACCATTCGTCGACCAGGCTGCCGCAGAACTAGAACAGATGTGACTTTAGATTCAGAAGACATTGCGTCCAGAATTACTGAATGGAGAGTGATTGAGGATTATATGAGAAGTGACCATCAGTATATCATTTTTCGTGAGCTTCAAGAAACTCAGGAGGCAAGGATCACTTTGCGCAAGCCAGTAAGGTGGGATACAGCTCGTATGGACAAAGATAAGTTTATGGATGTATTACGGAATGGAATGGAGAGTATAACGGAGAAATATAGCGGCTAACAAATGTGTGGGACTCACCATAGGGGTCATACAGAAGGTATGTCATGCGTCCATGACTAGACAACACCAGCGAAACAACAAGTGTCCAGTATACTGGTAGACCGACGAAATTGCCGAGCTGAGAAGACAGTGTCTGAAATTTTGACAAAGGGCACAAAGAGCACGAGACAGGCAAGAAGATAATACACTCTTAGCGGAATACAAGTCTATAAGGAAAGAACTCCTAAATACAATTAAAAGGAGTAAAGTTGACAAATGGTGGGAAATGTTTAAGGAAGTGGACGACGATTTATGGGATTAGGTTATAAGATTGTCATGAAGAAACGTGGAAGCTCTCGAGCCCGATCATGGATTAACAAACTATGAAGGGCATAGTGGATAAATTATTCCCTGATCTTTCAGAGAGGACCGACAATGACAGTGGAATGCAGTTGGATAATGTACCACTGTTTACATCCGAATAATTGATGAAATCGATTAATTCTCTCAGAAATAAGAAGGCCCCTGGACCAGATGGTACTCCAACAGAAGTGCTGAATGTGATAGCTGAATTCTACCCTCATCTACTGCTGAGAATGTACAATTACTGCCTGAAAGCGGGTGTATTTAGTGCTCGCTGGAAAATATCCCCACGGGTTTGAATCAGTAAAGGAAAAACTGGGAGTTACAGACCTGTATGCATGATGGATACTGCTTGCCACGGTGGGTGAGTGGATAGCATGTTGGTCTACTAACCCCAAGATTGCAGGTTCGCTCCTGGCCGTGGTAAATGATTTTTGAAAGGCGGAAAAAATACGACACGCATGTCATACGATGTTGGCATGTCAAAGAACCCATTTGAGTTCAGTAGGCCGAGTCCATAATGGCAAAATTCATCTCGGGAGTTTCCGCCAACACGAAGTTCCTCATTTCTCTCCTAGAAAGCGCTATAGTGTTCAAGAAGCTTAGATATCTAACCTCCTTGACTTTCATAGTGATTCAAGGAACTACGAAATTCGACATGCAAGCTACCCTCTGGGTGTCAAATTACAATGCTTGCATCCGGCACCCGAGGCCATACGATATAATTATTACTGCTGGGAATGGCTTAAGGAAGCTCTACAGCCCAGAACAATTTCGGCAGTTCAATGTGATGGGGATCTATTTGAGAGTCAACATGGATTCCGCAGGGGTCTCTCCACGATTAACGCAGTGAGGGAAGTGGCGAACACAGCAGAAAGAGCACAAATGGGCAATAATTACTCTAGAAAGGTGACGCTTCTTGTGACCTTTGAAGTCAAAAATGCTTTCAAGTTGGCAGGATGGAGTGATATGTTGGAAGCGCTCCAAGAGACTTTCAAGCTACCAGAGTATCTCATGAACATACTGAGAGACTATTTGAAAGATCGCACTATATTATATGATACAGAAAATGGCCAGAGAATAAACCGGCTCACAGATGGTGCAGCGCAAGGGTCCATTCTTGGTCCAAACCTTTGGAACATCACGTACGATGGCTTATTATGTCTGGAGATCCCAGAAGACACGACACTTGTGGGTTTTGCTGATGATGTGGCTGCTTTGATAGTAACCCGCAACATGTAGATGGCTCAACTGAACCAAGTGATGTGGAGGGTAAAAGAATGGATGACGAATCACAAATTAGAACTGTCTGACCATATAACAGAAATGGTCCTTCTGACAAGAAAGATTGATACCCTCGTGCCGATGCAGGTCGGGCAGATATTCATCGAGACATCTACGAGTACAACGTATTTAGGGATAACGTTCACATTCTGGAAACACATCAGCGGGTAACAGATATGACTGCGTTGAGTCGACTGATGGGCAATATTAGAGGCCCAAAACCCAGAAAACGGCGGATTCTCATGTCAACTGTCAAATCAATCCTTCTATATGGTTCCGAAATCTGAGATGGGCCCTTGAAGTTTCAAAAGTATCGGAGATGTATGGCGGCAGTACAGCGGAGAGCAGTTTTACAAATGGCATGTGAATATAGTAAGATGTCTGAACCTGCGATTCTCACAGTAGCAGCAGTAGCTCCTATTGAATTACTAGCCTCAGAACGACAGGAGATCTGGCGTTCCCAAGGAGAACTGGGAAGGAACCGGGCAAAGTAGTTAGCAGTCAGTCACAGAATGGATCTATGGCAACAGAGATGGGAAGATGATTCCCGAGGGAAATGGACGAAGAAGCTGATACCATACCTAGGTGACTAGGTCAACCGGAATCATGGTGAAATGAACTATTACCTCACACATTTCTGAAAATTCCTCCACAGAATAGAGTGAGCGAGTAGTCCGGTGGGCATCTACTGCAGTGACATCGACAACATACTCCACGCTTTGTTTGCTTGTGGTCATTGGCTGCCACAAAGAAGTAGTTTGGAAGCTGAGCAGAGAGAACTGACTCCAGACAACATCGTACATGTTATTCTGCAATGTCGAGAATCCTCGGATCAGGTATCAGTGTATGTAGAAGATACATTGCGCCAAAATAAGAGAGACATAGGTGCTTGTCAGCGATAAAAATGAATTGAAAGAAGAGGAAAGAGCATAAGAGGCTTCACACACGATACCGCTCTGAAGTAATGCGAGAGCGATTCCGGGGCGGAGACACACGTCGTGGGAAAAGGGTGTGTGATTTCTAGTGGCTAAGAATCCCACACACGTGTGGAGTGCGGACTCCCACAGGTGTCTCATGCAGTATCTTACATATTCGCTCGTAAAAAAAAATATATCACTACTGCGCAACACTGGATAAATTACGGCGTGCAATTAAGGCAAAACGTAGAAGAAAATTGCAACAAGCGGTTCTGCTGCTTCATGATAATGCACGGCCATACCGCAATGGTTGTAACGCAGAAAGTACGCCCTATAATCCTGATCTCTCCCCATGCGATTGTCACTACTTTGGTCCGTTAAAAAAGGACTTGAAGTGTCGACGATTCCTGTCGGACGAGGATGTGCAGCAGGCAATTACGGACTTCTTCACGCAGCAGGACAGAGTGTTTTACCACACGGTGATCTTCAACAAGGTGTGTCGGTGTGACGAGTGTCTCAATACTCACAGCGATTTTGGCTGGTTGGTAAACTGATTCTGGACTGTACGGCTGTCAAACGGAAACTTTTTGATCACCCCTTATAATTAGAGGTTATCAGACAAGTTCAACACACGAGTGCATGGCGCTAATGACCTAAATAAATTACTAATAATATTATGAGATAGAGGAAAGAACCGTGGTTGGTTGGTTGGTTGGTTGCTTAGTTTAGGGGCTGTGACAACGCGGTCATGTAGCCCCGTGTACTCTGGGTGTGTGTAGAATCTGTCTGATAACCGGTGTTATTTGTGATGACTGTATTAGTGTGTGTTTTCTATTTTAATTCAAATAAGGACAACATACGGTAATATGAAGTAGTTCCTACTTCTGCTACCAAATGCTACCGTCCACAAGGCTCAGCGGTAACGTTCTCGCGTGCAGTGCCCAAGGTTGCAGGTTCAAATCCTGGGGCAGTCATCTGGCATTTGAGGGTGCGCAAATGCGAGGGAGCCGTGTCAGTAGATTTACTGCAACGTTAATGATCCCCTTCTTGGCAAAATTCCGGCACCCCAGCGTCTCAAAAAGCCATAGTAGTTAAGAGGGACGTAATACCAATAACATTATTATTATTATTATTAGCTACCATCCAAGACACCTAGCTTGCGGACTTGGCTAGTAGATGGCATCACAGTCAGCACCTGGCGGTGAACGTTGGAACTAATATAGCATTATCAATTCTAACCTACAAATTTTACTTCACAGAAGTGTAGTTAGTGGAAGGTTCTTTTTCATGCCATAAATCTATGACATGGGACCGCCGGCTTTACTTTCCCTCCGAAGGAAGGCATACTGAGGGATGTTTAACGCTCTTAAAAATGAAAGAACCTTAGAGATATTGTTTCTTAGGTATTGTTATCCACAATTTCCTAGGCCATAGTGAAAGAAATGGAAAGTAACAGACTTGTGTAATACGAAGTCATTCACTCCCTCCCAATCCAACAATATTTGAAATGCAAATATATTTTGGAAAGAAAAAATGTAAAACTGTCTTTGCTCTTCCCTGCTTTAACTCATGGAGATTCTCCTTTAATTTAAACCCAGCAGTGGGTGGAGGAGGATGTAATCCGCACTTGGGAAACAGACTGAGGTTTAGAGAGGAAAGCTCGTCTTTTGTTAACATGGAGTGGCTTCCTTGTCGCCCAATGAGATTAAAGTCTCTGGCGTGGGTGGTCACGACTCACCAACAATAACGTTCCTCCCACAACCTGATTAGTAGGAAAACGTTCACTCAATCACTGTTACACACAAAGCATCCCTATGTAACTAATATCACCGCGTTAATCCTTCATTTAATCTCCATACCATACAAGTTGTCACTATGAAGCCAAGATCACTGTGTTCATCCTACATTTAATCACTGTAACATAACATTTTTCACAATGTAACCAAGATCACTGTGTTAATCCTTCATTTAATCACCGTACTCTACAAGTTGTCACTATGAAGCCAAGATCACTGTGTTAATCCTACATTTAATCTCCATACCATACAAGTTGTTCCCATAAAACCAACATCACCATGTTAATAATTTATTCAATTACCGTACCATGTAACTTTTTTCCATGTAACCAAGATCACTAGGTTAAACTTTAATTAAATCACCGTAACATACATGTTATCCCTATGTGACCAAAATCACTGTGCTAATCCTTCATGCAGTCACCGTAACATGGAAGTTATCCATATATCACCACGTATTCTCAGAACAGTACCTCCCATACATAACTTTAGGACAGTCTGTCTTTTATTCATTCAGAATTGTCAGCCTGATATTTGTAAATAGCATTTCATATATATTAAATATATGATTAGGTATATTTATACATGAAGATGTTCGCCTAATATTATAATATTATGTAATTTTATGTAGTACAGTTTATAATAATTTATAAGTGTGTCATTTGTGTATTTATTTCGCATTGTAATATATTGTAAGGTTTAGTTTGAATATGCTATGTGTATACAAGCATTTCATTTCAGGATAACTGGACTCCCGGCTACGTGTTGAATCATTGAAGAAGAAGAAGAAGAAGAAGAGATAGGGAACAAAATTATTTAGTGCTTCCTACAATTACTACCTTAAACTACAGCTCGACATTAGATTAAACGCTATGTAATTCCATTGTGTATAAAGTGAGTTTAATTCCTTTCGAGTAACTGCAGAGAAATTCGGCTCTGAAATTGAATGTGTTGGTTAAGGAACCAACCATTACTCTCCAGCGAACTGTCAGAAACATCTGGCACACGGTCTGACCCCACATAAGTTGAATTGCACTGTTCCCGTGCTATAAAGTATTTGCGAGGTTTTCTTTTCTAGTGAAAAGAGTAATGTTCGTTTGCTGGTCATCTCTCTCCGATTACAAACAAACAAACAATCAAACAAACAAACAAACGTCTCCAATGCGAGAGGAGGGGGCCCGTCAGATGAAAGGGCGGTCCTTCAAGCAATGTAGTCAAGTATATCTACTTACAAGGGCTGGTACTTTAATAGATTAATACCAGTTATCGCATAATCGATTAAACGAATCGATTGCTACAAATAACGATTAATCGATTAGCCATATAATCGATTAATAGGTTGGTGGAATAATTGAGTGTTTTGTCGATTACAGATGTGTGCAAATTATTACTCAATTAAAGAATTTAAATCAGTCACATTTGTTTATTCAAAACCATTTTATTTTATTTTTATTAACCTACTTAGAATTTTTTGTTTCCTCTGCTGACTTTCCCATAAGGAATTGCATCTGGAAATTTTCGAAATTGGTGATTATGAGGGACACCTGAGCTGGGTCCGTTCTTTCTTTTTAATTGTTGTCCTTGGAATGTATCCTCTAAATCGGGTGATTTGAATCCATTATCCACGAATCTTCGAACAGCTCAAGAGTGAACAATCGGCAATAAAAGACTTCCAATCTCTCAGGTCTAAATTCACACGAAAACTAGAATCTTGTAATCATAACAAAACGTGTGACATTCTGCATTAACAAGGTTCTTCCTTTAGTAGAAACTGTAAAATATTAGTTTACCGTCAGATTCTTTAAAACAATGTTATTAAAACCTTTGATTAAATGATGATGATGATAATTGTTGTTTTAAGGGACCCAACTTCTAGGTCTGGGTGGTAGCGAAAATGTCAATGAAGTGGAAACCAGAACGAATATTAAGTGAGAAGGAAAATACTTACAAAAAGGAACTCAGATTGAAACTACTCACAAAATGGAGAGCGATAATACTTACAAAAGGGAATTAAGAACGAAAAACTTACAAATGGAATAGATTGAAAAATATGCTCAAAATGTAGGTTAAGTTCAAAATACGTACAGAATGCAATGTACAGTCGAAATACCTACAAAATGCAAGTGAAATTCGAAATACTTACAAAATGCAAATGAGAGTGAAAATACGTACCAAATGCAATTGAGGTTCAAAATACATACAAAATGTAATTGAAATTAAAAATACACAATACATTGAAAAATAATAATCACTAAGTGCTTGAAATTCAAAATACTTACACAATGCAATTCAGTTTGAAAATATTTACAAATTGTAATTTAGATTTAAAATACCCACAACATACAATTGAGAATCAAAACACTTGCAAAATGCGCACCCTACAAAATGCAATTTAGATTGAAAATACTTGCAAAAAGCGGTTTAGGGTGAAAATACAAAATGAAATTGAGGTTCAAAACACTCATAAAATGCAATTTAGATCTAAAAGACTTACAAAATGCAACGGAGATTGAAAACACCTTCCAAAGGGAGTGTAGATGAAAAAACATAACACTAAATGGAATTTAGATACACAGGGAGCCAATTAACAAAAACAAGATGTTCAGTAAAGAACATATAGCCTACTTCCTCCTAAATGCATGGGTAATGTTATAAATTCTTGTGCTTTTCAAGGAGTATAATTGAATGTTGGTTGTAGTAGCTTGTTGAAATACAACGTGCTATACGGATATTAAACATGAATATGAGGTGCCCTTTGCTAGTGCTACCTCTTTAAAAAAAATCATTCAATTAGGTTTCACCGCGTTTAAATTGATATGGGGAATTGATATGCACACATTCATGGCCGCTATCTGCAAAACTATTGGGCTGATAACCTTGTAGTTCAGTCAAACGATGCTTCCCAAAAGAAGGTATGTTGTTGAAAAATTTGGTAGAGATCAAATGATTAGGTTGGTCGTAATTTGACTTAAGCTTTTAACTTTCAGGTGGCCGCCATTCAGTTTCCGTCAAGATGGCGGCGATATAAAACATGACACTGAGGTGCCCTTTGCCAATGCTACCTCTGTACCAAATTTCGTTTAATTCGTTTTCACCGTATTTTAACAGATAGGGGGAATCTACTTGCACACATACGTGACCGACATCCGCAAATTATTGGGCTGATGACCTTGTAGTTTGGTCAAAAGCTTCTTTATACATAAAGGTAAAACGTTGAAATATTTGGCAGAGATCAGATGATTAGGTTGGTCGTAATTTGATTCAAGCTTTTAACATTTGGGTGGCTGCCATTACGTTTCCGTCAAAATAGTGGCGATCTTAAACATGACACTGGAGTGCCCTTTTCCAGAGCTACCACTGTACCAAATTTCGTTCAATTAAGTTTCATCGTGTTTGAATTGATAGGGGAAATCGATTTGCACACATACATGGCCGCCATCTGCAAACTATTGGGTTGATGACCTTGTAGTTTAGTCAAAAGACGCTCGCCATGTTGTTGCAAAATTTGGCAGAGATTGGATGATTAGGTTAGTCCTAATTCGATTTAAGCTTTGGACATTATGGTGAACGCAATTACGTTTCCGTCAAGATGGTCGTGATATAAAACATGACACTGAGGTGTATTTTCTAGTGCTACCTCGTTACCAAATTTCGTTCAATTCGGTTTCACCGTGTTTGAATTGATAGGGGGAATCAATTTGCACACATACATGGCCGCCATCCGCAAACTATTGGGTTGATGATCTTGTAGTTTAGTCAAAATATGCCTCACACATAAAGGTGTGTTGTTGCAAAACTTGGTAGAGATCATATTATTGGGTTGGTCGTAATTAGAGTTAATCTTTTAACATTTAGGTGGCCCCCATTACGTTTCCGTCAAGATGGTGGCAATTTAAAACACGACAGTGAGGTGCCCTTTCCAGTGCTACCACTGTACCAAATGTTGTTCAATTCGGTTCCACCGTGTTTTAATAGATAGTTGGAATCGATTTGCACACATACATGGCTGCCATCCGCAAAGTATTGGGCCGATGACCTTGCAGTTTAGTCAAAAGATTCTTCATACATAAAGATATAACGTTGCAATATTTGGTAGAGGACGGATGATTAGGTTAGTCTAATTAGTTTTAAGCTTTGAACATTTGGGTGGCGGCCATTACGTTTTCGTCAAGATGGCGGCGATATAAAACATGACACTGAGGTGCCCTTTGCTGGTTCTACCTCTGTACCAAATTTCGTTCAATTCGGTTTCCCTGTGTTCGAATAGTTAGGGGGGACAGACATTCAGAGTACACACACACACTCACACACACACAGACAGACACACAATTTTTGACACTGAGTAGATCTCATAAGTCTACTTTCATTTTTTGCAAAAATCGAAAGTAGGCTAACAGTGCGGGAACCTTAAAGAGAAAAGGAAATATAATGAAAAACAACAAGAGGTCTGACCACTCGAAGAAGGAGGGATCAGGAAAGATGAGACAAGGGCCAACTAAGGCGGGAAAGTGAAATACTTCCTAGGCCTCGGATACCCTAATACCGTCGGGGTCAGAAAAGAACAAGAGTTGACCAAGGGAGGTCGACAGGAAAGAAGAGGGAGAGGAGCCTGGCACAAGTAAGTGGAAGCAATGCCGGACTCAGCTGGAGTCCCGTGGTCGCCAACCCACGTCCCACTAGATGTAAGCCCCTGGGGGAACTTTTGATTAAACATTTATACTCTATTAAGTTACAAGCCGTAAAAAGTAGATGTTGGAGCACTGCCATCGAGTCTAATAATTTGCGCACCTCTGTAACTGTTGTACTTAGCTAATTTCACCACGCTCTACCTGAAACACAACACATATTTAATTAATTAAAAAAACAAGTTGTTCAGTAAAGAACATATAGCCTACTTTCTCCTGAATCCATGTGTATTGTTATAACTCTTTGTCCTTTTCAAGGAGTATAATTGAATGTTGGTTGTAGTAGCTTGTTGAAATACAACGTGATATACGGATATTAACTTTGAATATGAGGTGCCCTTTGCTAGTGCTACCTCTGTAAAAAAATCATTCAATTCGGTTTCACCGTGTTTCAATTGATATGGGGAGTCGATTTGCACACATACATAGCCGCTATCTGCAAACTATTGGGCTAATGACCTTGTAGTTCAGTCAAAAGATGCTTCCCACAAGAAGGTATGGTGTTGCAAAATTTGGTGGAGATCAAATGTTTAGGTTGGTCGTAATTTGATTTAAGCTTTTAACATTCGGGTGGCCACCATTACGCTTCTGTCTAGATGGCGGCGATATAAAACATGACACTGAGGTGACCTTCGCTCGTGCTACCTCTGTACCAAATTTCGTTCAATTCGGTTTCACCATGTTTGAAAAGATAGGGGGAATCGATTTGCACACATACATGGCCGCCATCCACAGGGTATTGGGCTAATGATCTTGTAGTTTGGTTAAAATATGCGCCCCACTTAAAGGTATGTTGTTGAAAAATTTGGTAGAGATCAGATGATTAGGTTATTATAATTTCATTTAAGCTTTGAACATTTGGGTGGCCGCAATTACGTTTCCGTCAAGATGGTGGCGATACAAAACATGACACTGAGGTGCCCTTTGCTAGTTCTACCTTTGTGCCAAATTTCGTTAAATTCGGTTTCACCGTGTTCGAATTGATAGGGGGGGGGGGGGGCAGACATCAGAGTACACACACACACACAGACGGACACACAATTTTTGGCCCTTTGTTGATCTCAAACGTCTACTTTCATTTTTTGCAAAAATCGAAGGTAGGCTAATAGCTTGTTGTATCAAATATTTTTAAATAATGTACTTTCTTTGTGAAAACTAGGCTAAAACGAAGTAAATCAAATATGATCTTGAACTAAATTGAAACATTGACCATTTCTATTTAGGATAAAGTTAGACAATGATTTGAGAAAGACGTGATCGTTCACTTCCGGAAACGTCAGGTACTGCAATAACTTTGAAATTTGTCCCTAAGGAAGTATTCTACGAGTCTTAAGTCTGGTTGGTTGGTTCCTCAGTTTGGGGGCTGCGACAACACGGTCATGTTGCCCCGTGTACGTTGGGTGTGTGTAGAATCTGTCTGATAACCTGGTGTTAATTGTGATGACTGTATTAGTGTGTGTTATCTGTTTTCAATTCAAGTAAGGACTGCAGATATTGAATTTTTCCAAGTAGATCCTACTTTTGTCGCCAAACGCCACCGTCAACAACTACTTGTTCAGAACTTGGTTACCAGATCCCATCGCAGTCGGCTCCTGGTGACGAACGTCGGAACCTAAGAGCATTTGTCAAATGTTTAACCTTGCTATATAATTTAGCTTCACAAAGGTGTAATTAGTGGAAGGTTCTTTAACATGCCATAATCTGTGACATGGGATCGCCTGCTTTACTTCCCCTCCGAAGGAAGGAATACTGAAGGATTTTAACGCTCTTAAAAATCCGACGACTTCGGCCGGGTTTGAACCCGCTATCTTGAGCATAGCAGTTCAGCATGCTACCGACTACGCCACCGAAGCCGCTATTATATGAAGTGAGCCACATACATTCCTTCAGGAACGACTAATTTCAATATTACTGGAGAGCGTTTCTAACTTTAAATATCTAGGCGTGACACTTCAGACAACGGGCAACGTCTTTACGCTTCACGTTAACGATAGGATCTGTGCGGCTACGAGGGCCATAAATGATATCAGACAGTTGAGAAAACTCTCCGTCAAAACAGCCTTGAAACTCTTCCAGCTCAAGGTTACACCCGTTGTAACATATGGATTAGAGAATATCTGGACACATCTCAAATTGAAACACCTGGAAAAGTTGGAGAAACTAAAAGCGACTTTCTTAAAGAAGGTTCTGTGTGTTTCAAAATACACGCCTTCAAGACTAGTCTATGAATTAACACGTGAATTATATTATGTGGAAGAGCTCCGCCTCCAACTGTCGCTACCGTCTACACCAGCATACGTGCAACTCATGGAGAACCTGAAATCGAAGAAGAGAGACATATGGTGGGATTTCTACATCACTGACGCAATGACCTGCAATGATTGGAAACGGGGAGGCTACGAACTAAGACATACTGTTACACGCTTTGCCATACATGGCTTTCACCATAAGCTGTGCAAGTTAAAGAAGTTTCACCAGCCAGACGCAGACTGTGTATGTGAACGTTGCGGCAAATGTTGCGAAAGATATCATGCGATGTACTGTACATATAGACTTGAATCTCTGACGTCCTTATGTTGTAATGAATAGTTTATTCCTATGTATGTTTCATTTTGTCTGTATCATTCCTTTGGCTATTAGCTGCAATAAATATTTTATTAATATTACTTCTGATCCAGCTTTTACGGGTATTGTATTGCTTCCAAAGTCCTTTCAATAAAGTTAATTGTTATCTTCTGTTTCCTAGAAGGGATATTATACTGCCTGATTGGATCAAACCACCTGCACCATTGTCTCAGTTCTTCTGCAGTGTCTGCAACAGGTGCCGTCCTTACGTCGTCAATGGAGAGCCCATTTTCTTCAACCTGTAGCTCTACGTAAAATATGTTAGCCACCTGTTAGAAGACAATCATTCCTGTATGCATCATAAGCTGGGGACAGGTTTTCTAATTCTCCATATAGTTTCATTCTACATGCCAATTCTTCTGTGATAGTAACGAACGATTATCCAAGGTGTAAGTTACACAATGCTTACTAAATAATAATCATGTGAGTCGTCCAGTTGCAAATCTACTCGTGAATAAGGATCATGTCGTATAATTATTTATTTAATTAGTTCATTCTATTTTATTTTACTTTATTTTGTTTTATCTTATTTTGTTTAATTATATTTTGTTTTATTTTGTTTTGTTTAATTTTCTTTTGTTTTATTTTGATTTTGTTTTATTTTATTTCATTTTATTTTGTTTTAAATCGTTTTATTTAATTTTTGGTTTAGTTTTTTTATTTTATTTTATTTTATTTTATTTTGTTTCGTTTATTTTGTTTTATTTTGTTTCGTTTTATTTTGATTTTGTTTTGTTTATTTTGTTTTATATTATTTTTTTTTGACCTTCCAGAAAACAATCATAAAAACAAAACAAAAAACGAAACAAAAACAAAAATTCATAAACAAAAGCAAAAGCAGAAAACAAAAACAAGAAACACAAAGCAAAAGCTGAAAACAAACACAAAACCAAACCCAAGAAAGAAAATCAAAAAGTACAATTCAAAAGCAAAAGCACAAAGCAAACACTAAACCAAAATCACAAAGCAAAATGAAAAAAGTAGAAAACAACAAACACAAAAGATACTCGAGGCAAAGTCGAGAGAAAAGTTTCTCATGAAAATGATTCTTATTCACAAGTGGAATACACAAGTTTTGCAACTGGACGACTCATGTGATGATGATGATGATCATTGTTGTTTTAACGGGCTAACCATCTAGGTTATCGGCCACTAATGGTGTGGGTGATGACAATGAGACGGAAACCATAACGAAAACTAACGGAGATTGAAAATGCTGACAAAAGATTGAAAAGACACAAAAATCGAATTTAGAGTGGATAGCACTGAAAAAATTTAGATTGAAAATACGCACAAAAACCAGGTTAGAATCAAAAGAATTGACAAAGTGCAATTTAGATTCAAAATACTCACAAAATGCAATTGAGATTCAAAATACGTACAAAATGACCAACCTAAAAAATGCAATTTAGATTGAAAATACTTGTAAAATGTGGTTTAGGTAATAAACATGTGAATATATAGGCTAAACAAACGAATAAATACACTCTGTGCTGAGCCCGTATCCGCTCATGTGCTTAATATTTCTTTGAGAGCATACGCACTCCACATGCTCCGTTCGATAGAACGCACTCTGAAGCTTCCTCATAATTATTACGCTATTTTGACTTCGGCGAAGACAGCTTATTTTCTTCCTGGAGATATTTTGCATACAATTTTGATACCACATATCTCAGGAACATGCCACATATAATTCTATTTAATTTACCATTCATCTATGCCTTTAGAATTGGTAAATATTATTTTTGGTGAAGGTATTTACACCGCAGACATGCGGGGATGGATGTAATTAGTCGCTTAACAACTTAACAACTTCCTTGGAATCAGGAAGCTGTTCCTGGCGGCATCACACCGTCTTGACAGTCCGATGTGACTGCACGTGCTGTGTCCATAGTCTGTCAGATTGACGAAGGCCACGTTTTGGCATAAGTGAATACCCCATAGTTGGGAGGAAATTATATACAGCCATCGTGCTGAGTGCATCGCAATATTACAGCGAACAGTATTTATTTTGGCCGTGTCAGGCCGGTGAAACGATATTCTGCAAAGCGAAAGTTATTTTGAGTGAAGTTAACATTTTTCACTGTACCACGAGGACCTGAACACGCTGTCTGAAGTCAGACGAAATATTCAGGCTACTGTAATTTATAACAGCCTAGTGAACGCCACAAACGAAACGAACCGTGGCAATGTTACGCATCACACGTGCTCATTTGTAATTTCTATGATTTTCAGTGATATTTGACAGTGTAGATTATGTGAGAGATACCACGAGTATCGTAAATTCTGTGGCAGGAAACCAGAGCCATTTTTATAATCACCTACAATAGTGTAAAGCCAGTGAGAGCACTTTTTCCTACGTAAAATTTGTAGTCGGGGTCGTTCGAAGTACCATTTCTTTCGGCGGATGGTACCTGAATAACCTCCTCTAACGGGCTCAGTACTTTACTTGTACTTAACATTTAAACTTTAATGCTGACCGGTTTCGCCTTCCCGCATTGCCATGGGAGTTGATCAACTTCATCGTTGCAAAAGTAAAATAAATAGTAAGTCAGTCCATAAGTGAATAAGACAAAGACATCGTAGTAAATAATTCACAAGACGACGTTTGATGTCGAGTAAAATGTCGAAACCTATATAAATTATGTAATTGTAATAATTATATAATTATGTAATTGGAGCGTGGCTCTCTATGAAAGTGAAACTTGGACTGTCGGCACACCAGAAATGAGGAAAATAGAAGCGTTTGACAAGTGTTGTTATAAGTGAATGATCAAGATCTGATGGGTAGATAGAACAGATAGATTCAAACACACACAGTAAATACCGTGATGCTTTGTCAAATCCAGAGAATCTGCTCAATAGGGAACATCAGGTGAAAATCACCGTTTAGTTATGACTAATTCTTTTTAACTTCACTGAAGTTCAACTTTGTCTAAGTTTTAGTTTCATTAATCACCGAATATTTTTGAATTTGATCTTCTTTCACTTAACTTGAATTAAATCGTATCTAGCTATTAGTTTGAATTTCAAATTTTTTTGACTTACATTTAGTTAAGCTGTGTTAAGCTATTTAGTCTTATTAATCACCAAATAACATTGTCTTTGGAGGGTAAATTTTGCAGTTGATTCGCTTTATTAACGCAGAGCTGTCGAGAAACTTGCTTTAAATGAAGTTGAAAACATGCCAGACTCTGAATGAGTGGTATCGCGCCTGTCTACTGGTCTGAAGGTCCCGGGTTAAGGGCTTTACTTCTTTTCAATTATTTCATGATACTCTCCTTCGAATAGCAAGTTTTCAACGTTGTTTTATTCATATGATCTATGAATACGATTTAAATTATGGACATTGATATGGAAACAGTTTTTTTAACCCATTTAAATTGTATTCCCCATCCGCCCTTTCTGTTAAAGACAATGGTTGGATACTATTCGTGATACTTTTGAGAATTTTAATAACACTTTATCTACCCCAGAATAGCAATAATAATAATGATAATATAACACTTTCTGTACTGACTGTATATAGAAAGGGCTTTTCGCACAGACGCCGATCAAAGAAAATATAGTTTATTTCTAATGTGTTTATTTCGTGGGTCTACCCACATATCAAATATATTTGTTTATATTGCCACTAGGATTTTGACTAGAACAAGAAAAGCAATACGATTTGTTGTTGTACTCAATCTTCCATGCAAACCTCCAGGAAGATTGGCACGTATTCAATTCCGTGAGTTATATAAAATCTATCATGAAAGGCAAAACCTAGGCTAGAAGGTAGAAATCACACGGTAATTGACATGTGTATACCCGTACTGGCAGTTGCTTTCATGCCAACGAGTGTCATGTGATACAGGTTTCAGGGCCAACCTAGCAAGATGGGGTTATATCGATGCCAGCAACATCAAATTAATGTGACTGTGGCGAAGAACAAACTAAGCAGCATATGCTCCAGCGTCCATTGTGCCCATCTTCCGCACCGAAGATGATCTTTTTCATGCAACACAAAATGCACTAGGTTCTGGTCGAGATTGGAGTGAAGGGCTTTTCATTTTATTTGTGTTATAGTATGTTATGTAATTTGCTATGCATAATTGAACTGTGTAAATGGTATTTATGATACGATAATAATAATTATAATGATCATTAGTGTTGCTATTGTCGGTGTTGGTGTTGGTGTTTGTTGTTGTAAATACAGTAGTTAATATTATTTATATTGCAAAAATGGGGGATCCTTCCACAGACGCAGACACCTCTTGTGAATGTGGAGCTGAACAAGACCCAAGCCACCTACTTATCAGCCCCCTCCTGGAGAACCCATGCACAATATAAGATGTCTTTAGAGGAAGTAACAAGGCCATCGCAGCTGCAGTTTTTTTGGAAATGTTGACTGGACACGGAAATGAATGAATGAACGTATGAATGAGTATTTATATTATCATTATTAATAAGTAATAATAATAATAATAACAGCCTATGCATGATTCAGTGGTTAGCATGCATTGGACGGATGTGTACAGGTTTGATTCCAACCATGCCGTTGGGTCTCCCTATTTATAATTTATGTGGTTTCTGAACATGGTGTTCGTGGCATCTAAATCATTTCATCCTTATTACGACGTGCAGGTCAGCCACGGGTGACAATTCAAAAATTCTGTGGCTTCAGGCACAGCTGAATATGGTGCATGGGAATAAGGAATTCTGACTGATTCTATTTTATCATCGATTTTTCACGACATGTAGTCTCCTCCTCTACATATTTATCTCGCAAGAATGATGCACGAGACGTATTCTTTCATACACAAGACGTCTAGCATGGGCTCTTGAAGAGCTCTGACATTCAATGCAAACTGGAGGACAGTGAGATTTAATGCAGTCTACGAACAGAGTTGCAACATTTCTAATGGGATGTCTTCCTCCTTCCCCTTCACAAATCTATCCCCATGATGTCCACAGACATGAAAACGAGAAGAAGAGGAGTAACAGTTGAGTAAGGCTTGGAAATGTGACCGCAGTCGGGAACAGAACCTGAATCTCTGGCCAGGTGCGCTAAACAATCTAAAGTAAACGAACATTTGATTCTTTTCAGTCGGTCAACACGATTGTACCCAAATGAGATGGGTTATTTCTTAAACCTGGATGTGGCTGGAAAGAGGCCCAGAGGGCGACCAAGGCAACGGTGGGCCGATACACTGCACAATGATCTAAAGGCTGTCAATCTTCATCCAGACATGGCCCATGACCGAGGGAAATGGAGACTACGATCCCACATAGCGGACCCTGCCACAATGTGGGACAAACGCTAAAGAAAAAGAAGAAGAAGATTCCTTAAACCTGATAAAAATTACATAAATTAATAAATGTAATTTTAAGGGTTTAAGGAATAACTCATTTCATTTGGGTACAATCGTGTAGACCGACAGAAAAGCCTTACATTTTTGTTTACAAAGGCAACACTGAAAATGGCTTCAAAGACCACAATAATCAAATACACTATAACAGTCTAGAGTCATGGCAATGCTATGACAAGGATACATTTGCTGGTCTTTAATGAAGAGCACGCCAAGTGGTGGCTTCCTAAATGTTCCAGAAAGAACACAATCTATACTCTGTATTTCAAAAGGATGAACGTGATGGAAATGGCGGGAGCTTGGAACAGCTGACCGCCACGGGCTCCTATTGGATGGATTTTGACAACTAATACCATACGTTGCCAGCTTACTGTTATTCATTCAGTCGCCTCTTAACTGTGTCGGAGTTTGTTTCATTGCCATCGTTTCGTTTACGTTAAGCATCGAGTCAATAAGTTGTAAATAGGAAGAACGTGGGGAAATGCTGGAAATACAGCTGGAGACAGCGCGCCAACCTGTAACGGCCGGCTATCGTTCATTTCGACATCAAACTATTTTCATGATTAGCCTTGTTTGTTCAATTCAAATTTAAATATATTTAATTTAGAATACATGCGTGACGCACAAAATAGGCTATGTACATTTAGTCTTAATGTTTACGTATCCAGTAATGTTTAATTGCATACCGTCGTGTTCAAATTAACGCGTGTCATTCAATAACCTACAAATCGACAATGTAAAATCACTGCAATAATATCGCCGCAGAACAGCTTGTTTGTGTGCTTGGTGATAAATACTTTACCTTGACATTACGTTTGTGGATGCTATTATTAACCGTACAGAGTCGCTATACAGTGAGTGAGTGTGCTTGGTATTGTCATGATGTTAATTCTGCGTTCTGTGTTAACTGCTGTAAACTGCGAACGACCGTCACCAAAATTCTAGTTTCATCTTGAAGGATATAATCATTGCATGGTGAGTGCTGATATATTCATCAGATTACTTTGTGTTTGTATTTTGTATTATATTTCTATAGCTGTCGAGTGTATGGCCTCTTTCTCGTATTTATTGAATAACGGTGACAACGGTAGCATAGCTTCGGTGTGTTGTTTATTTATTTATTTATTTATTTTATACCGTATGTCTCTATTTGAATGTCCTCGGCGTTGACTTAGGATCGACATTTGCATTATATTGCACATAATAGTACCAAAATAATATCCGAAGTGTAGCCCTGTGTATTATTCGAATCAGCTGTTCTACATCAACTATAAAAACTTCGCAACACAGCTCAGCTGTTCCAAGCTCCCGCCATTTCCTCCACGTTCATTCTTTTAAAATACAGAGTATAGTATATCTCAGTTTGATCCATATTATGTCTTAATTGAACGCATCCCGTTTGTAATTCTTTGATTCTTTCCATGGACGGCACTCTTGATAGCGTCTGATTCCAAGTGACTAGCTATCTCCTTGGATGTCTGAAGAGGTACTCCATCCCAAGATGTTTTAATCTTCAACCAGTGCTGTGGGGTCTATTACGATACCTGTGGAATTGTACACTCCCAACGCTTCCTCCAGATCTTGAGTTTCTAGCCCTCGACCTTTCGCAGGTCAAAAGCACAAGCGCATCGAGTTGATGATCACAACCAGGAAGAGATAGAGAGTCACAACGGGGATAACAATTGGTGGGGAAGAATTGAGGAAAGTAGAGACTTCCAAATATCTGGGAAGCATGATACAAGGAAATGGAAGAAACGACAGAGAAATAAATGAGTGGGAGAGACAAGCAGAAGTATACAGGAAACGTGTTAGGAGCCTGATATGGAGTAAGGATGTCTCTCAAAAAAGCAAATGGGTTGTATAGGACGTACTACGTTCCAATCCTGACGTATGGCTTTAGAAACCTGGGTTATGATAGGAAGGGTGCGACGCAGAATACAGGCTAGTGAGATGAAATTCTTGAGAAACAGTATTGGAGTGACAAATGTGGACAGGTTAAGAAATGAGAAGATCAGAAAATCAGTCAAGGAGGGAGCATTACAGGATAGGATAGAGAAATCAAGGCTTTAATGGTATGGGCATATTAAGCGAATGGATGGGAGGAGGATAACCCGGAATATACACGAGATGAAAATAGAGAGAAAAAGACCAAGAGGAAGGCCAATAGATAAGTGGCTCAAAGGTGTGGAGGACTGCGTGCGAAAGAAGGGAGAAGACTGGACCAAAGTGGTGAGGGAGAGATGGTGGGAAGACGGAAGACGATGGAGAAGCTTATGTTCCAAACGGACCTGGCCAGTGGCTGGAAACTGTGCAAGATGATGATGATGAACAACCCGTGTACCTTTCATTCAGTTCAAACCCAACTGGCAGGTAGAGTGGACAGCAGCTTCTTCAGTAACTTGCTTCAAATATGTGGTGCCATTCATGTCCTCACGTTCATGACCATTACGTTTCCGTCAAGATGGTGGCGATATAAAACATGACACTGAGGTGCCCTTTGCTAGTGCTACCACTGTACCAAATTTCGTTTAATTCGGTTTTATCGTGTTGGAATAGATAGGGTAATCGATTTGCACATATACATGGCAGCCATCCAGCAAATTAATGGGCTGATGACCTTGTAGTTTTGTCAGAAGAATCTTCATACACAAAGATATAATGTTGCAAAAATTGGTAGAGATCAAACGATTAGGTTGGTCGTAATTTGATTAAAGCTTTTAACATTTGGGTGGCCGCCGTTACGTTTTCGTCAAGATGGCGGTGATATAAAACATGACAGTGAGGTGCCCTTTGCTAGTGCTACTCCTGTACCAAATTTCGTTCAATTCGGTTTCACCGTGTTTGAATTGATAGGGGGAATCGATTTGCACCCATAGATGGCCGCCATCTGCAAACTATTGAGCTGATGACCTTGTAGTTTAGTCAAAAGACGTTCTCCATATAAATATATGTTGTTGCAAAATTTGGTAGAGATCGGTTGATTAGGTTAGTCGTAATTTGATTTATGCTTTCAACATTTGGGTGGCCGCCATTACGTTTCCGTCAAGATGGCGGCGATATAAAACATGACACTGAGGTGCCCTATGCTAGTGCTACCTCTGTACCACCTTTATTTTAATTCAGTTTCACTGTGTTCGAATTGATGGGGGGGGGGGGGGCATTAAGAGTACACACACACAGACACACACACAGATAGACACACAATTTTTCGCCCTGTATTGATCTTAGAAGTCTACTTTCATTTTTTTGCAAAAATCGTAAGTAGGCTAAAAAGGGCAGAAACTTCCGAAGCAAAACTACCAGCCGGTTTCACAGAGAAATGGAGTACATGGAGATCACTCAATAGACTTCGGTCGGGTGTCACAAGATGCAAAAACAACTTAATGAAATGAGGTTTCCATGTGGAGTCACCGTTTTGTGAATGTGGAACAACGCAGACGTCCTACCATCTGCTTCAGTGCAGTCAGTGCCCAACAACTTGCACGCTAGAGGACCTGTTTCATGCAACACCTAATGCCATAGAGGTCGCCAACTTCTGGGCGGCTATAGTTTGACAAATTGAAATTTAAAATTTTGAATATAATACTATGTATTTATTGTATATTCAATTTCACACTGTAAGTGTTTCTGACACGAATAAATGAATTAATTAATTAAATGTTATTGTACTGTCATTTAAATGGTTTATTAAGCATGCTTATATCATTCAGGGTGTGTATTAAGTAATTTTTAGCCTACTTTTCACATTTTGCAAAAATGAGGAAAAAGTAGACTTATGAGATCGATCCGGGAAAATGTGTGTCTGTCTGTCCTTCTGTCTGTCTGTCTGTCCTTCTGTCTGTCTGTCTGTCTGGCTGTCTGTCTGTCTGGCTGTGTCTGTGTCCCCCCCATCAACTCCTTAACGGCTGCAGCAATAGAAACCAAATTAAGCATGAGTAAAGATGTATACCGGAATATCTCAAGCCCATATTTGAAAATGATGTCAGTGCTACCAACTGATAAAAAAAACGCACAAGAAATTTGAGCTCCATGTTGGATATCATGGAAGGTATGCATGGGAGCTATTCCAAAATTGGCACACATGTAGATAATACTATTGCAGTTTAATTTCCAGGAGGCTATACATGACTGTTGCCAAAATAATTTTAAGCCTTCTGATAGTCCAATTTTTAAATGCATATAACGTCTACACTATTAATTGGATTTCAACCAAATTTTGTATGTAATATGTGTACATAAACAGTCATGCCTGAGTGTATTCTTAAGAGCCACCAGGGCTGCCAACTATTAATAAATGCTCTCTCTATTTTCTTCATCCAAATATCAATATATCTGAAATTATGCAAGCCGACAGCTTTAAACTATGCACACGTATAGTACCTGACATTTTAGATTAATTTGGAATAACTTATATACTTCAGTTCTACCAACATGATTCTAAGCTTGCTGATATGACCAATTTTTAAATACATGTAAATCCTATACTATCAGTTGGGTTTCAACCAAATTTCGTGTGTGCTATGTGTAACATAACAGATATGACTATAAGTATTCTTAAGAGCAATCAGGGCTGCCTACTGTTAATAAATGCTGTCTATATTTTTTTACCCAAATATCAATGTATCAGAAAGTATGCAAGCCAACAGCTCTATACTTTGCACACGTATAGCACCTGCCACTCTTGATTAATTTGGAGCAATTAATATAAGTCAGTGCTGCCAACATGATTCTATGCTTGCTGATAGGTCCAATTTTAAAATACATGTAACTTCTATACTAACAATTGGATTTCATCCAAAATTGGCACAACAGGTTAGGATAATATTTCCGATTATTTCTAACCAGCACACGCATGACATTGTTGCCAACATGCTTTTACGCGTGCTGATAGATCCAATGTCTAACTGCATGTAACGTCCATTGGACTTCAACCAAATTTTGTATTCTATACCTTAAGAGAAGGAACTAAGAATATATTCAGTGACCAGGGCTGCCAACTCTAGTGCTATTTTAGGCTACGTTATACCAGGAATATTTCGAAATAATTGGACATTTCGATATTACCAACTTAATTTCGTCATTATTCTAGATAGGTTCATATACTGTAAAATAATCATTGGAATGAAAAGTAGGCTGTATAGTTCGTCACGGAACTTCTTGTTATTCATGCTGAGTCACTAATATGGCTTCTACGTATCGGGCTGGACTGTGTGTGTGCGATCCCAGGATCAGAGGCTATATACCGGAGCTTTTGAGGATGAGGTCAAAGAAAGTAATTAATTAATAGTGCATTATTTTAGAAAATGTTAAATCATTAACAATATTGCTTTATCGTTGTTTGAACTCTAAAAGTTGCAAATTTTCAGAATATATGTGTGTTTTCTACAAAACGCTGAAACAATAGGTATTTGTGATCAGTTTTCGTGGTATGTTTCCCGACCCTACATCACCTTTATTAATCCAATATCTTCACGACACTGGTTCAGGGTTAAATATTCTTTAAATTCAAATTTGAATCTATCTTTTAATCTTTTAATCTATCTATACGAGTGGAGTCAAAATTTAATTGTTTTTATCCTGAATTCTGTCTCTTTAATTTCGTGTTTTTGGTCAGAATTTAGTTCTCGTAATAATGACAGTCTGAGCGTTAAAATCCCTTAGTATGGCTTCCGTTGGAGCGGAAGTAAAGCCGGCGGGCCCATGTCATAGATTTATGGCATGTAAAGGAACGTTCGACTAACTACAATTGTGTAAAACTAAATTTGAAGGTTAGATTCGATTAACGCTCTATTAAGTGTCAACGTTTGCCACCAGGTGCATGTTACGGTGGCATCTAGTAGCCAAGTTCACAGCGAGGTGTCGTTGACGGTAGCATTAGGTAGCAAAAGTAGAAACTACTTGAAATTGATCGTCTGCAGTCCTTACCTGAATCACAGATAACACACACTAATACAGCCATCACAATTAACACCTGTTATCAGACAGATTCTTCACACACCCAAGGTACACGGGGCTACATGAGCGCGTAGTCGCATCCCCTAACTGAGGAACCAACCATCCACTAGTCTCTAACCAATATTAAATATATTTTGACCTATGATTTAATACAGTAAGTCTACTTAGTTGTTACCCTGTGACTGTGTCCTTTTGAATGATCATGTGCGTTTAGTTTATGTGTTATTCCAGTGTATTTTATTTGTGGCAATGCTATGTAATGGGTTCTTCGAGTCTTTGAAGACGTTGGCAATACTTCATAGGGAGTTGAAGGCTGCTCGAGCTTTTAGCTCTCTCAGTTAAGACACGCAGGTGCGCTTCATAAAAAGGGAGGTAGCACACAGTTCACTACTCCTGTGGGGGTCCGGGCATGGACACCAAGAGCCCGCTGATGAGCCAGCTTGGTGTTCCTAGGCGAAACCCCACACAAGACACGGCACAAACATCGAAAAATTGCCGAGTTTTAATTTACTGGCCGTGACAGCCAATATACCATCTTTATGTGAGTAATGTTTAAAAATTGCATGTGACTTAAGACTTTTATCCATTATCTTTCTGATGCATGTTTAATAATTAAATCATGTCAAAATATCGTACATGTGTCAGCATGAACATTGATTCCCTCATCAACGAGAACCGAGTAACCGCCTTTAACAAGATTAATTGAACGTTGACAGCGTAGGACATTCCGGCTCCCCTTGAAGAAATATATTATAATTAAGAATTATACGAGAATTATAACATTTGAAAAAAAAACTAGAGGAAATGCCTTGTTAGGACAGGGAACACATGATGATTTGCGTGTCCCAAGAAATAACCATGTTGATTCCTTCGGTGGAAGAACAAACATTAAGAGGTAGCTTTTATTCTGAATTTCTCGCCTAGCGAGAAAGCACGATTTGTCCGGCCGGTGTGTGAGCACAGGGAATAACTTACATCGCAATGGAGTATTATAACGATGTCCATAACTGAGCTTGCCCATGGAATACAGGAGTATGTCCGTAAAACATTCCCTTCATTGCATATGGCATGTTATAAAAATATTATTCAAATGAAAGTATTCCAGTGATGTATCTGTGTGTTCAGTCGACGGTATTTTACGTCTGTCTGCTCTACCTCGCACTTTATTTGCTGCATATTTTTGAATTGATAGCCTGCAAATATTTTGTTTTACTGCAGGGAATTCATGACGAACTTAAATGAAGTTACTGCATCATGGTGGAACTGATACGGTTCCGCAAACACTTTTGCCATACAATACTGTAAGTGTGGCTGCAGTCCCTATCTGGTTCGCACATAGTGAGGTACGTTCTTGGCAGGTCCAGAAGTAATGTTGGATCAAAATAAAAATGATAAAATGAACACGGGTGCCTTCCAGTATACGACAGCAGGACTCGTATTTTTTTTTTTTTTACATCTTCCGTGCTTTAATCCCTTTGAGATGCGTAACCGTTTTACAACTTGTCGTCCATTTCACCCAGTCAGCTGTGCCGGCTAAACGAACGCCTACAGCTTCCATATCCACCCGTAGGCTGTCCATCCACCGCTTTTTAGGGTCTTTCGTAGCGTCACCGTCCATCAGAAATGAGAACAAGGCATCAATGCATAATTATATGACGTTGAAATCTCGGCCGACTTGTCGCAGTCAGACTCCTACTCTTCTCCTTCATCTAGGCTTAGGACTGGCACACGGATTCCGAGGTATTTCTTTTGGAGGACTCATGTTTATGGAAGGTTAAAATTGTTTATGAAAACATCCTGTAAAAATCCCCTCTTTTCACCGAGCCCAACTTTTTTCTCCTTATCACACGGATCAAAATCAGCGTGATAGTTGAAGATACCAACTGACAGTGATGTAACAGAAAAGGCAACGAACTCTTGTCTTTGGTTTGCTTTCAATCTATGGTACGCTGTCTTCGTAACCTCAAGCTATTGAACTCTTTCTTGTCACCCGTCATTGGGTTCCTTCTCTTCGTGCTTTATACCAACGGTATCTTCCCCACAATTAAATATAATAGACATCACGTTTACTCAGACGATCTACAGATATACAGCCAGACTAGTATATAACAAATGGAATAAGAGATAAAACACTGGATCTACAACAAATTAGTGTGAACGCCAGTGACAACTGTCTCCCCCTTAATCCTCAAAAGACTCTCAATTATCATGATTAGCTCACATAAGTTACTAAAATTATTTAATAACTACTACGTTATTTCCTTTCGTGAAACAGTAAGGTGCCCCGAGTTGATCATGACAGAAACTCTTGACTGGTCCACACTTGTAAGAAATGCATATACAGATGTGCGTACTCCACCAGCACGTACGCCATTGGATCATTTTATACACTAACACTACCGATACTCGTTTACTGTAATATTATTCTTGATGACGCGACACATGAACAAACAATGGAACACCAACGAACATTGAACTTCCGTTGTATTTTTAATGTCGACTACGATGCCCACATAACCTCAATCTACCGAACCCATTCTTGGCTGAAACGTGATGGACGCCGTAAACTTTACTTACTGATATCGTACGTCGATTTCTGAATAAAAGCACCCTCACGTACATGTCGTCAACTTTTAATTACTTGCCCTCATATTATAACTGAAACACGCGATCTGGCTCTTCCTTCGTCATTCCCAACAAACACTCGTTAATGAACATCCGTTTTTTCTCAAAGCTGGATCCCGATTAGCGAATTATTACCCCGGCTGACATAAAAAATTAAGGCAAAAAAGAAACTTAGGGTCGCTTGCCTTGATTGCCATTTGAATACTAATGATTGTCTCGTGTGAGATTTAATGGACAGTAGCACGTATGACTACTGTACGTACATATATTTAGGATATAATAGATGATCTTGATGATGATGATGATAAAATATATTGTTGTTTTAAGGGGCCTATGATCCAGGTAATCGGCCCCTAATGGTTTGGGTGATCATGAAGAATGAAAATGGACCTATAATTAAATCTAAATACAAACTTACCACTAAAACTAAATACAGCTCGTACACTAGAAGAAGAAAGAGGATATCAAAAGAAGAGTAAGGGAACTTAAAGAAAGGGGAAAGAAATACTCTCAACTCTCGGAGAATGAGGATTAAGGGACTTAGAAAGAAGTTGAGACAGGAAAGGCAGATAGGGAAGGGAAAGAGGAGAGGGCCCGCCACAAAAGGCAATGGAGAAAGGGTAAAACGGACCCAGCCCAAGAATCACCTCGGTGTCTCCAACTCCCGAATTCACCAGCCGTGAGCCCTTGAGGGTGTAGCACTATTAAGGGTGCGCCACTAATGGCGGAGCTACATAAACCCTGTGTCCTTGAGGGCCTAGAAAAGAAGACAGGGGATACCTGGAAGAAAAAAAAGAGGTCTGACCCCTCGAAAAATGTGGAATTAGGAAAGACGAAGGGCCAATTAAGGCGGGAAAGGAATAAAGTCCCTAGGCCCCGGATACAAGAGTTGACCAAGAGTGGTCGACAGGAAAGAAGACTGAGATGAGCCCGGCATAAGTAAGTTGAAGCAACGCCGGACTCAGCTGAGGCCCAGTGGTCGCCAACCCACGACTCACTAGATGTGAGCTCATGGGGAGTAGGATATAAGAGAAATACCAATGAAGGCGTTCAGCTATAAGATCGTGTAATAGTCTACACATGTACATGGGAGTTAGAGAATTAAAATATATGATCCTAACGGGAATCAAACCCGCAACCTCCAACGTTGTACGACGGAGCCGTGACCACTGAGCTATAGGGGGAATTTGAATTATTTTATTGGCAATGATGCACTTAAGGCGCTGGGGATGGACTTATTATTTCTCTAGCTTCCGTGTACATGGCCTGCACTATTTGTCCATTACACGAGCTAATAGCTTGAAGCCTTCATTTGTATCAGAACGTTCGTGAAATTGCAATTCTTGGAATCTTTATTATAGATATTATTTTAACATTATTATCATCATTATATAAGGGGTGATCAAACAGGTCCCGTTTGACGGCCGTACAGACTAGAATCAGTATACCAATCAGTCAAAATCGCCATGAATATTGAGGCCCTAATAATAATAATAATAATATTAATAAACATATCATATGGCCTCGGGTGTCGGGTGCAAGCTTTGTAATTTGACACCCAGAGGGTAGCTTGCATGTCGAAATTCGTTGTTCCTTGAATCACTATGAAAGTCAAGGAGGTTAGATATCTTAGCTCCTTGAACACTAGAGCGCTTTCTAGTAGAGAAATGAGAAACTTTGTGTTGGCGGAAACTCCCGAGATTAATTTTGCCATTACGAACACGGCCTACTGAATTCAAATGGGTTATTTGCCATGCTAGCATCGTATGACATGGTGTCGTAATTTTGTCGCCTTTCAAAAATCACTTACCACGGCCAGGAGCGAACCTACAAGCTTGGGGTTGGTAGACTGATACGTTAACCACTCACCCACCGTGGCAAGCTATTAAGCCACTCATCCCACCTACACACCAAGCTGAAAATCCCCGTGTGGTAAAACACTGTGCAAGCTGCGTGAAGAAGTCCGTAACCACCTTCTGCACATCCTCGTCCGACGGAAATCGTCGACACTTCAAGGCCTTTTGTAAAGGACCGAAGGCGTGATATCACATGGGGAGAGATCAGAAATATAAGGCGGGTGCTCAAGTGTCTCCCTCTTGAGTTGGCGCACCTTCTACGTTACGACCTTTTCGGTAGGAGGACGTGCGTTATCATGAATCTGCAGCACCGATTGTCGCAGTTTCGCCTTAATTTCACGCAGTAATTTCTCTAATGTTGTGCAGTACTGTTCCTCAGTGATGGAGACACCAGGTTCCTTGAAATCAATACGTAATGGGTCTCGGTAATCAAAGGACAGGGTGAGCATCACATGGTTAGCTATTGAACTTTTTGGGACGAGGGGACGATGGGAAGCACTACTGCATCGTCGACGCTTTCGATTTCGGTTCCCAGTCGTGGCACCAGCTTTCGTTGCTTAAAACAATGCACTCCAGGAACGTATTGCCTTCAACATTGAAACGCATCAGGTGCTGCAATCAAAACTACCATCCGGTGTGATTTTTGTTCGGCATTCAACGACCGGGGTATTGCTGGAGCAATGACCTCAAACGGGAACTTTTTGAACACACCTTACATAAAAAGGCTATGGTGTATATGTCACAAAACTCAAGCTCCTAAAACAGAGGGATTTAGAAGGTGCAGTATGTGCCAGAATTTTCCAAATCTTCTCAACACAATGAGTTTAAACAAATAAACAATATGATAGTCCCTATCAGATCTGTGTCGCGTCCTGCCCGCATAACAGTAAAGCCTGGAGGGTGGTTTATACACATGACGTGCTCACAAGTAACCTATAAATAATGTTACTGGTTTTACGTTCCTTTAAACTACTGAGGCTTTTACAGACGCCGGGGTGTTGAAGTTTGCCAGATGGGGATATTTAACGTGACATTAAATCTACTGAAACGGCTCTCCCTAATTTACGCACTCTTAAATGCCATCTGACTGCATCAGGAATCGATTCAGTAACCTTGGTCACAACAGACGCAAACGCTGCCGCCGCACTACGCAGCCAGTCCTAAGTTTTTTTTTTAAATTTATCTATCATATGGCTTTTAGTTCCAGGAGTGTCCGAGGACATGTTCGGCTCGCCAGAGTCTGTAGCTGCTTCCAGAGGACACCCAGAGTGTGAGCTACACGTTCCGTTCAATTTCAAGTAGTTCCAACTTTCGCTACCAGATGTCAATGATACCTAGTGGTGAAGGTTGGAACTTTGATAGAGCGTCTGATAGAGCAGTAACCCAGGGGTAGCAGTATCTTTCCTCATTACACCACTTGTTAGTTACCATTCTGTTAGTTTTCGAGTGTGTGTGCCATTTTGGAAAGTCATTAATATTGTGCCTATTTGTATTGCTGTTTTAAATTCAACTTTAGTTGTAAACTGTAGTTCATTAATATTTACACAATCTCGGGGAATCAAAGGGCCAGATGATTTCGCGAAAGAAACTGGACTTTATAATTTAATATCAACAAAACTGCGCAACTACAACGTATCAAATGCTAATGTAATCAAACACGAAAAAAATATATAGATGGGAGGTTTAGAAACTCCGAGACCATAAAATAGCTTGCTCTCACCCCCACCCTAATATAATTTCAAAGAAGCTCATCCCCCTCTGAGCAGAGGAAGATGTGAAAGCAAGAATTAGAAAAACAAATGGAACTTTCATTCAGTTATATGCAGTATGGAGAAATAGGAACATTTCTAAGAAAACAAAAATTAAAATCTTTAATACTAATGTGAAATCAATCCTCCTGTATGCATGTGAAACGTGGAAAGTTACTGTTAACTCTTTACAGACTTTTAGAAATTGGTGTCTGCGTCGCATCTTAAACATCAGGTGGCCAGAAATTATATACAATGAAGAGCCTTGGGAAACAACAAATCAACTCCAAGTAGAGGTTGAAATTGAGAAAAGGAAATGGAGTGGAGGTGGATAGGACATACCTGGAGGAAGCCAGCAGGATCCGTAGAACTGACAGCTCTAGAATGGAACCCACAAGGGGCACGGAAAAGAGGCCGTCCTAGAAAGACCTGGGAGAGGACTACCGATAGGGTTGCCAGACGTTCCGTTTTACCCGGAGCAATTCCGTTTTTAGCCTACTTTCGATTTTTGCAAAAAATGAAAGTAGACTTATGAGATCAACACAGGGCGAAAAAAGTGTGTCTGTCTGTGTGTGTGTGAGTCTGTGTGTGTGTGTGTGTATGTGTGTGTGAGTCTGTGTGTGTGTGTGAGTCTGTGTGTGTGTGTACTCTGAATGTCTGTCCCCCCCTATCAATTCGAACACGGTGAATGCGAATTGAACGAAATTTGGTACAAAGGTAGCACTAGCAAAGGACACCTCAGTGTCATGTTTTATATTGCCGCCATCTTGACGGAAACGTAATGGCGGCCACACAAATGTTCAAAGCTTAAATCAAATTACGACTAACCTAATCATCCGATCTCTACCAAATTTTGCAACTACATACCTTTATGGAGGAAGCATCCTTTCACCAATCTAATAGGTCATTCGCCTAATAGTTTGCGGATGGCGGCCATCTTTGTGTCAGAATCGATTCCCCCTATTAATTCAAACACGGTGAAACCGAATGGAACGAAATTTGGTACAGAGATATCACTAGGAAAGGGCATCTCAGTGTCATGATTAATATCGCCGCCATATTGGCAGAAACGTAATGGCGGCCAAACAAATGTTTAAAGCTTAAATCAAATTACGACTAACATAACCATCCGATCTCTACCAAATTTTGCAACAACATACCCTTATGGAGGGAGCATCCTTTGACCTTTCCAATAGGTCATTAGCCTAATAGTTTGGGGATGGCGGCCATCTTTATGTCAAAATTGATTCCCCCTATTAATTCGAACACGGTGGAACCGAATGAACGAAATTTGGTACAGAGGTAGCACTAGCAAAGGGCACCTCAGTGTCATGTTTTATATCACCGCTATCTTGACGGAAACGTAATCGCGGCCACCCAAATGTTAAAAGCTAAAATGTAATTACGACCAACCTAATAATCTAGTCTCCACCAAATTTTGCAACACCATATCTTTATGTGGGAAACATATTCTGACCAAACTGCAAGAACATCAGCCCAATAGTTTGCAGATGGTGGCCAAGTATGTGTGCAAATGGATTCCCCCTATCAATTCAAACACGGTGAAACCGAATTGAACGAAATTTGGTACAGAGGTAGCACTAGCAAAGGGCACCTCATTTTCATGTTTAATATCCCTATAGCACGTTGTATTTCAACAAGCTACTACAACCAAAATTCAATCATACTCCTTGAAAAGGACAAAGAGTTATAACAATACCCATGCATTTAGGAGAAAGTAGGCTATATGTTCTTTACTGAACATGTTGTTTCTTGTTTTGTTCCGCGTTCCGTTTTAATATTTAACTGAACGCCAACTATTCCGTTTTTTTGGTTAATATATTCAATTTCACACCAATTTTCAAATGTCCCGCTTCAGAATTGATTGTAATATCTAGCTTTATTTCTAGTGCAAGTTCGAAGGAGAAAATGATTTCTATGTCTGTATCAAATAGATGGGTACATGTTATAGATTTATTAGGGGCAACAAAATTAAGGATCTTAGACCTTGAGAAGTTAATACTCTGCATTTTAGAAAGAAAATAAAGGGATTCTGCCTTTTCAATACTTATATTGAACCTACTCCCAGGAACATGTTTAGAAGGTAAAACTCCTTCTTCCTCAGCCTGTACATAAAAATAACAAAGATAAGTTACCTTTATAAGAAAATACGTTACATGAATAAATATTTGTGAAATAAAAAATAAATAAAAAAAGATTTGTGAAATAAAAAAATCACTAATCTTTATTCATGTAACGTATGTTCTTATAAAGGTAATTTATCTTTGTTATGTTTATGTACAGGCTGAGGAAGAAGGACTTTTACCTTCGAAACATGTACCTGTGAGTAGGTTCAATATAAGTATTGAAAAGGCAGAATCCCTTTATTTTCTTTCTAATATATAGTTAGTCAATACGGACCTCAATTACTGAAATTATGACTCAGCATTTTCCCTGCCAATGCTTCTACGGAGAGAGTTTTTCTGTCATGAATATCAAATGGAGAGATGATAGAAACAGAAGCTCCATTAGTTTGATAAAACGAGAATTGTTCATATATTACAATTATGACGAAAACTGAAGTGAATTTTATCAGAAGGTACTTACAAATAAAAAATCCTTGCAAAGGGTCGTTCAAATGAAAAACATTCGTAAGTTGCTGGTGTCATAGGCCTATGTGATATGCTAGCAATATCTAGTTTTAATTTTGTGTATGTGATTATGTAATGCTTATTATCATTTCAAATGATCTTGTCGACTTCGTCGTTATGCTTGGGTCCAACGTCATGCGTTACGGAGACGGAGACGGAGACGGAAGTGACGTCATGCAGCCGCGCGGGAACTGAGTGCGTGACGTCATGCAGCCACGCGGGAAGCAGAAGATAATGGTCATTGGAGTCTGTTGAAAGAGTCCTGCGGCGTCGAGCGACCCGGGGCTTTGAGCGAAGCGAACACAAGAATACTTCTAAAGAGATATACAATATGCCATATAAGAATACAGTGTGCCTCCTAAAGAGGTGTGCAGGATGTCAGAGCAAAATACAGTACAATATGCCAGATAACAATACAGGATGACTCCTAAAGAGATATACAAGATGCCAGATAAGAATACAAGGTAACTCTTAAAGAGGTGTAGAAAATGGCAGAGAAGAATACAGGGTGTCTCCTAAAGAGGTGCACAAGATGTCAGACAAGAATAAAGGGTGCCTCCTAAGAGGTGTGCAGGATGTCAGAGCAAAATACAGTACAAGATGCCAGTTAAGAATACAGGGTGACTCATAAAGAGATATACAAGATGCCAGCTAAGAATACAAGGTGACTCTTAAACAGGTGTACAAGATGGAAGAGAAGAATACAGGGTGATTCCTAAAGAGGTGCACAAGACGTCAGACAAGAATACAGGGTGACTCCTAAAGAGGTGTACAAGATGTTACACAAGAATACAGGGTGACTTCTAAAAAGATATACAAGATGCCAGATAAGAATACAGGGTGCCTCCTAAAGAGGTGTGCAGGATGTCAGAGCAAATTACAGGGTGACACTTAACGAGGTTCCCGCACGGGAAGCCTAAGTTAATGGGTAATGGAGTCTGTTGAAAGAGTCCTGAGCCTTTCTAACATGTGTAGCATTTGTAGCATGCGTCTTTTGAAATGATATAACGTCTAGTCTTTCAGACTGACTGTAATTTTTTAAATACATATGTGTATTATTTATTACAACATTTAACCACCTTGATTTAAAAAAACAATGTTTTGGAACGTGTGTTCTGTTTTTCCATTCTTGAAATCTGGCGACCCTAGCTACGGAAGAAGAGGCACTAAAGCGGGGAAACGTTGGAAAGAAGTTAAAGCACTCGCAAGCCGGAGATGCCCTAGTTACACCATTGAAACTTACTTTATAAATAGAGATAGGAATTACGTCCTCAATGACGCTGTTGAAAAGTCTTTATTTACGAACGATAATTTGAATGAATTGCTGTAAGTATAATTTCCACTTAGGTCGGTTTCTGTCTCGCTGGTATGGATATCTCCATGATGATCGTGTTTTAGATGGACGAAGGAGTGAGAAGAGACCCTACACGCGACACTGCGTGACACACGACAGAATTCTTATCTAGATACAAGGCGTATGATATCTCGAAATTATCAAGGGATTTTCAATTACAGTCCACAAAGCTGATATTATCTATACTTCTGTGTAGCAATTGTGAGAAAGATTACATTTGATTACTTACAAATGAAAGAGAAATATACTGTAGCTCTCTAATTAAATCTCTACACTCTGATGCTAAACTAGCCCAATAAAAGGAACTCTTTGCCCAAATATAATAGGCTCTGTAACTAACACGACGTCCCAGCATCACATTATACGAGAAGCTCCATGACGCTGTCATCAACACCATGATCTCCTGGGATGAGTCCTAAACTTATCTTTCCTGTCATAAACAGGGTAGCCTACTTCTCAAATTTGTTTAAGAAATCACTTCTACAAATATATCTATTGATTGAAGATGAACTACAGTACAGTCCTAGAAGAAGCAGAAGTATGTGTACTATTCATCATCATCAACATCTTGTACAGTTTCCAGCCCCAGGCTGGGTCTGTTCGGAACATAAGCCTCGCCACTTATTCCTTTCTTCTCACCACCTCTCCGCTGTCGCTCTGGTCCAGTCCTCGCCTCTCTTCTCGACACATTCCTCCACTCCTTCAGCCATCTATCCCTTGGTCTTCCACTTGGTCGTTTCTTCTGCATCTGCATCTCAGGTGGCCTCTCGGGAATCTTCTTCTCTTCCATTCTCTTTAAGGGTCCATACCACCTCAGTCTTGATGTTTCAATCCTACCTTGCAAGGGCTCCTCTTTTACTATTTCCCTGACCTTTTCATTCCTCACCCTGTCTCTTCTTGTTACTCCGATCCTACTTCGCAGGAACTTCATTTCACCTGCCTGCATTCTGCTTATGTCTCTTTTCTTCATTATCCACGTTTCTGATGCACAGGTCAGTATCGGGATATAGTAGCTTCTGTATAACACTTCTTTGCTTTTTTGTGGGACATCTTTATTCCACACTAAGCTCCTAATGCATCTCAGAAATGCTTCTGCCTGTCTGCCTGTCTGCCACGTTCCGTAATCTATTTGTCATTTCTCCTATTTTCCTCCACCATACTTCCCAAGTACTTGAGACTTTCCACCTTCTTCAGCTGTCCACCCTAAGTGTTATCCCACTCATCGGACTGTCCTTTTTCCTGGTCGTTAACAGGATCTCACAGAAACTGATCTTGAACTTCCATCCGTACTCTCACACTGTTTCTTCCCAAGCCTTCAGTTGCTTCTGAATTTCCTCCTCCTTGTTTCCCCAGACTATGTGATCATCTGTCAACACGATTGCTTTCATCTTATCTTCTATCTTCTACCTCGTCCATAACCAAAAAAAGAGAAGGGGTGACAGTGCACTACCCTGTTTCAGGCCACGCATTTGTCTGAACCAGTCTGTTCTTTCCCCTCCAACTTTCACACAACTCACACTTCCACAATGCATCTCCTTCAATCTGCCTACAGTCCCTTTTTCCACTCCCATGTTTTCCATTGCTTTCCAAACCTTCTCCCTGCACACACTATCATAGGCCTTATCGATGTCCAGGAAGGCCATCAACAGATCCTCTCCAAATTCGTAGTGGTGCTCCGAGAGCTGTCTCACTGAAAATATGAGATCCACTGTTAATCTCCCAGGTCTGAATCCATACTGCTCTTCTTTCAATTCTCTCTCCACTTTGGCTCGTATTCTACTTTCTAATATCTTTTCAAAAATCACTTACCACGGCCAGGAGCGAACTTGCAAGCTTGGGGTTAGTAGACCGACACGATAACCACTCACCCACCGTGGTAAGCTCAGTCACGGTACTACCGTACCATATTCTGGTACACACGATCACCAATCCCACCAATAACCGTCGCAGACATAACCCGCGCCAGTAGGTCTTCCTCGGTTTCCGCAGCGGTCTCATAAATCAACGTTTTCATGTGACCCCGACAGGTAGTAGTCAAGCGCTGTCTAGTCGAATGAACGTGCAATACAAGCAATTGGGCCACCACGAACTATCCACTGTTGCCTAAATCTGTGGTGCAGATGAGCTCGGACCGCAAGTTAAAAATTACATGTTGCGCCATCGTGCTGAAACCACATGTTTTGACGCACATGCAGTGGCACATCGTCTAAGAACTCATGCAGTTCAGGGGGATTAAAAAAATTGCAGCAATTTGACACAAGAAGTTCCGTGACGAACTAAAAAGCCTACTTTTCTCGAAATGTAAGATTCATTCCAACGATTAATATATACGGACTTAATTAGAATAATGACGAAATTGAGTTGGTAATATAGAAATGTCTAATTAGTTCGAAATATAACTGGCATAATTTAGCCTAATAGAGCACTACAGTTGGCAGCCCTGGTGACTGAATATATTCTTAGTTCCATCTCTTAACCTTTAAGTTTTTGGGTGGTTTAAAATTACATAACTGGTTATGTGGGGTGCTGAGATCACCCCAAAGTTTTGCTGGGATATCTCGGACATACATTTTTCAGGAAATGTCTTACTCATTTCTCATACTATTCACATCCTTTTAAGCCAGTTTTAATTACCTAACAACAATAAACTAATACATTAAATAAATAAAAACCTTTGGAATATATACCTATATTTTTTCGCTGCTTGATTCTATATGTTGCTATTTCAAGCATTTCGCGTTGGCTCATTTCTTAGAAAATAATAATAATAATGTTATTGGTTTTACGTCCCTTTTAACTACCCTGGATTTTAGAGACGCCGTGGTGCCGGAATTTTGCCCCGAAGGGGATCTTTAACGTGCCAGTAAATGTACTGACACGGCTCCCTCGCATTTGCGCACCCTCAAATGCCAGCTGACTGCGCCAGGTTTCGATTTCTTAGAGAAGTTCAGACTTGTGTTATACTAATCTAAACATACCACAATTCCATAAAACAACACAATATTAGTGATATTCTGTTCTACAATGAGAAATTTTGAATGAGAAGGAGACTGATAGTCATTAATGCAAATTGGAAAGTTTCTGTCTTTAGTGCAAATTTAATGTAAATATCACTCACTAATGTAATATTATATTGTATTTTTAATACATTTAAGTCACGAAACAATTACTGAAAATTTAACAGTCTTCAGAGGAAGAATCATTGCAGCACGTGCGGCATATACTCTCCATATGATTCAGGCACTAGAACTGTTGACATATGTAGCAGAAGTGTATAGTTTTCTTGTCTGACTTCCTAGGACAAACAGTGCATCTTCCAGGGTAATTGTTCTGATTATAAGAGCACACTGAAACAATCGTGTGGTGTTTTAGCAACTTAAGCTTGCAATCTAGTACCTGGTAAATGAGTTATGATATTCTGGCCTGGTGCGTACGTTATTGTTCATTCTAATATTTCGTAACCACTTAGTTTTTCTGTCCTTTCCAAGCATAAAATTCGTCACTCCTGTTGCAACCGGATTAGAGGAAGGAAGAGTATCCATAATGGGAGATGAACTCGTTTCATCCTCATCGGCCGCACTTTCATTCGATTGCTCACTTTCAGTCAAATGCTCACTAAGTTGACAATCATCCCGCTCACCATCATATGACTCCCGAAAATCTGAATCGCCACACGAATCTTCAGTTTCTTCTTCAAGCATTCTCCGTACACGCTGTTGCTCCTTATTGGAAAACATGGCAAGGCAAACAAATCTTCCACACTGAACTGGGTGTATAATCTAAAAATGACTTTGACAACAATGATATTACGCAAGTTGTTAGGTGGGGTGTATACAGCACCCCAGTGTCAATAATCGTTTATAGCATTCAAACAGTTTGTTACTTTTGGCCAACAATGAGTTGATTTCATATGAAAATGTTCAGTGAGAAGGTACTGAGCCCGCCACCAACATAACCAACTTAGTAACTTTACAACATAATAAATAATAATGCTGGGGTGTTGTGAGCACTCCATATAACCACTGGAGGGTTAAGGTACAGAATACAAAATTTGGTTGGAGTCCAATGGATAGCATGGACGTTGCATGTAGTTAGACATTGGACTTTTCAGCGCGCGTAAAATCATGTTGGCAACAATGACATACATGTATTGGTCAGAAATAATCTGAAATAATATGATCTATTACTGTGTCAATTTTGAATGAAATCCATTAGTTAGTATAGAAGTTACATGCATTTTAAAATTGGACCTATCAGCAGGCTTAGAATCATGTTGGCAGTACTGGCGTAGGCCTATATTAGTAACTCCAAATTAATCTACTCGTAGAATGCCAAGTACTATACGTGTGCAAAGTTTAGAGCTATTGGTTTGCATACTTTCTGATATATTGATATTAGGGTAACAAAAATAGAGACAGTATTTATTAAAAGTTGGCAGCCCTGGTTACTCTTAAGAATCGGCATAGTCATATCTGTTATGGTACACATAGCACACACGAAATTTGGTTGAAATCCAAATGATAGTATAGAATTTAAATGTATTTAAATTTGGAATTCTCAGCAGGCTTAGAATCATGTTGGTAGCACTGACGTATATAAGTTACTCCAAATTAATATAGAATGTCAGGCACTATACGTGTGCATAGTTTAAAGCTGTCGGCTTGCATACTTTCTGATATATGGGCATTTCGATTTAAAAACAATGAAAGCATTTATTAACAGTTGGCAGCCCTGGTGGCTCTTAAGAATATGCTCAGTGATATCTGTTTATGTACACATAGCACATACGAAATTTGGATGAAATCCAATTGATAGTGTAGAAGTTATATGCATTTAAAATTTGAACTTATCAGCAGGCTTATAATCATTTTGGCATCACAGCCATGTGATTTGGAAATTAAACTGTAATATTATTATCTATACGTGTGTCAATTTTGAAATAGCTCCCATTCATACCTTCCAAAATATCCAACATGGAGTTCAAATTTCAATTGCGATTTTTCAGCAGTTGGTAGCACTGACATCATTTTCAAATATGGCCGTGAGATATTCAGGTATAGATCTTTACTTCTACCAAATTTTGTTTCGATTGCTGCAGCCGCAGCACAGACAGACATACAGACAGAAGGACAGACAGGATTACAATGAAACTCGGTAAGATCATAGCACTATTCTGGCCGAACCCGACCGTGTCTGTCAAATTTTATTGTGTCTCACCAATCCAGCATGGCGGCTGTGCGAAATATTTCACCAGCATTCAGTATCTCCGAAACTATTACCGATATCGCCCTGAAATTGTGTACGGTGATAAAGGGCACTACTAGAAATTCACCTATGAGACTTTCAAAAACCTGGTTACTACAAAACCAACATGGCGGTCAAGCGAAGTTGAGACTTTTAAATAGACTATTCTTGCGATTTAACTATCCAAACGTAATGAAACTTGGTACAGCAAATGTTTATACAAATTGTAATGCACTGGAGTCTAATTTTGTACAATTGTTTACATAACTTCCAAATAGCGGCTGTGCGAATTATTTCACTGACATTCTATATCTCTGAAACTATTACCGATATCACCCTGAAATTTTGTACGGTGATAAAGGGGACTGATACAAATTCATCTATGTAACTTTCATAAACCTTTAAAGTACAAAACGAACATGGCGGCCAAGCGAATTTGAAACATTTTAAAAGATTTTCTCGTGATTTAACTCTCTGAGCGCAGTGAAATGTGGTACAGTAAATGATTTTTCATATTGTAATTCACTGGCATCTAATTTAGTTCAATTGTTTACATAACCTCAAGATGGCGGCTGTGAGAATTTTTAAAATTAAGTTTTTATTTCTTGTGTCGTAATCATGCGATCGAAGGGAAAGTTTTAATAATGAACCTATGCAATAATTGTCTTGAATGGTACATAACTCTATGGCCTATGCATATACCAATCCAAAATGGCGAACATCCGATATATTTAGACGGTTCTCAATATCTGTGAATCTTTTTCAGCAATTAAACTGATTTTTTTAAATGTTCATAGAGGCTATGAACATATGATGTTCACCTGGGGAGCACAAATCCAACATGGCGGCGACGCGAAGTATAAATATTTAAATGGACGTTTCTCGCGATGTAACTATCCGAGTGCAGTGAAACGTTGCACGTTAAATGCTTATACAAATGTTAATACAATGGCAACTAATTTATTTCAATTGTTTGCATTTGCAGTTTCAATTTTAAAATCTCGTTTTTACTTCTTGTTTTCTAATCATGCGATTGAAGTTTGAATACCACACGTACACAATAATCTTAATGTAATAGTACAAAAATAAAAATCCAAACTGGCGACCACCTGAAATTTTTAGACGGTTCTCAATATCTACGAATCTATCAAGACCTTCAAACTGAAATTTTGTATGTTGATAGAGGCAATTAACATGAGTAGGATATATGAAAATAGGCTGTATAGTTTTCCACGGAACTACTTGTTGTTTAAGGGGATATGTAAAAAACATTGTATTCAGCGACCGGTCAGAGATCTACAACATTTAAGACAACGCATCGCCGCTGCTCTTGCTACAATCACGCCTGAGATGATCCAGCGCACTTGGGACCAAATCGACCATCGACTGGATGTTTGCAGAGCCACCAAGGGAGCGCACATAGAAACATTATCAGCTATGAGAAAAAAATCGTTGAGTTGTTGAAGTTAACAAAAGAATACTCGATTTAATATCTCAAATAGTTCCTGAGCTTTGAGTTTTTGAAATTGCTGCAACCTTTTGATGTGTAACATCTTTCCGCTCGGTTGCTGTATATTTTTCTGCGGGGGTGATTTTGTAAAAAGGGACGGAAGTGGGACGGAAATGCAACGGAAACAATGAGCGCGCGCGGTGGCGGAAATTGGTACAACGACATACTGTCGGCCATGTGTCTATGAGGAATGTAAATCTCATTCGGTTTACTTCAAGGTTTGGAGGCCTCTTTACAGATATTCCTAAGATAAATAATCTTCAAACTGTCGTTCTTTGGTGTGAAAATATTCATTAAATCATATTTGCTGAAAACAATTATGATTTATTGAATTTTACTACCTTTTCTGTGTTCTTATTTAATGTCAGCACTCGAGGTACTGTCGGCCAAAATACATTACTATTATATCATATTTGCTGAAAGGATTTGTCACTGGAGTTTTACAAGTAGTTATTGCAGAAATAATAGTAATGGGAACTTACCGATGGTAATAACACGAAGGAATCCTTCATGCTTCCTGGCACAAGATAGCACTACGAGTTCATTGTAAATAAAATGCGAGTAAGTAATATGGAATTATTCGAATAATATTTAAGATGGTACACATCATATGCGACTACTGTAAGGCTCGTAATTCTTTTCAATGACGCTCTACGCCTTCTAGGAATACCAAGTACGCGGCACCCGTGTTATTTCGTGGAAGAAGGTAGGGGATACAACCTGTAGGGGATATGGGACACCACATGATCGTTCAATGACGTATGTATTCTAGTCAGTGGCAGGGGATTTGAACGTGTGCTGTGGTGGTTATTTGCGGGTAGCGGAAGCCGATACGTTTCCGGAAACAAGTTCCTATGCTAAACTTAACCGTCTAGGTCCCACTACAAGCCCTCACAGTCTGTAATAGGAATTTATAAACACAAGTATTGCACCCGTTTAGGAAAACGGAAGTACCGGTCATCATCCGACTAAATGCTCAGCTCGGGGCGTGTACAGTAAGTTATCCCCACTGTCTGACCATGTACTCAGAATGTGAACTATAGGAAGGACAAGCACGAACGGACTATAACACCAACTACTTTAAATTGCTATCTTTAATTCACTCAAATATTTCTAAATATAAAGTCACAACACTAATACCTTGGTTGAAATTACCTTCAAACATAATTTAAAAAAAAAACACTATAATGACCCACAGTCTATCTTGCTTCATTTCCAATGGATTCGTCATGATCCATCTGCTTACACTGATACTTTAGCCTTAGATATTCTAAATCTTATATTCCCAAAAATAAGGATTTTCAGTCACTTCAACTGAGTTCCGCCTGGTCAGGCTCGAACTCAGGATATTTACCTTTATTATTTCAATGCCTTCATTTGGCTATAATCTGAACTTATTATTCTTCACATTTATTTTATCCTTTTAAATCTCTTTTTCCACACATTTCAAACACAAATTATCCCCCAAAAACACAAATAACATTATTTACACATGAGTACCATTACTTCTCCACTGCCATGCCAATTATATTTTATTGCAGCCATTGTGTTCCCCAGAACAGGATGTTTGTAAAGCCCGCACTTTACAAAGTCCCATTATAGTGCTTTTTCCATTTCCCGTTTTCAAATTTCTTTAAGGCCATGGAACCAAATTGTTACATTTTCAAAAATGCAATTATTATTATTATTATCCTTTATATTCATCATTATCATTTTTATTACTATTATCATTCAGGATGGGCAATCCATGAATAATAATGATCTTTGGCAGGTATTACTTCTGTGACATATTAATCCTTCAAATAAAACCACGAGGTCTTCATTACGTTATTCTTTTAACACAGTGACAGTTATGACTCGGCCTGCGTGCGGTGCGACCGTCATTAAGTCTCCCCTCGCTTGGAGCGGGAAAACGAACCTCTTATAAACAACATAGCCTTCCCCTTTGGTATCTTGACCTAGCTCAATCTTTAACCATATGTTTTAACATTCAAAGAAAAGACCACCTCTCCATTTGAGACTCCAAGCATTTTTCTTATATTCCTTATATGAATTGTACTTATTCTGATTCTTCACATTTATCCGTGCTTATTTTAGGGATAATTATTCTCTGCTATTAGGATGACAAACAAACGAATTATATAGCCCGTTGTGACCACCATATTATTATGCTGTGATAGGCATTCCAAATACAAATGCTAACCAATCTAGAAACGCTATGTTCTACCTGGCTGCAGAGATCGGCCTAGCTCGGAGAAGGGAATCAATCTCACCCTGCTTCCGGCTACCCGCCTAGACAAATATCATCTATCCAGTCTTACGATTCCTTTTCATTCATGTGCTCCCTAGCGACATGAGAATAACACAATACCTGAGTGAGCATTTATTCTTTCACTCGAACAAATTATATGACCTTTCCCTGGTCAATCGACGAATTTCCCATAGCCTATAACAATTATCCGATACTTGCACGTTAATTCAATATTTCAAGGCCCTAGCTTACATTTGGTCTAGCCTATTTTTGGCGACAATAATATTCTTGGATACTCAATTCATTATTACTGTGGTCCATATATCCTGGCGAGGATAAATGAATTTACCTTTTCATTATTACATTACCATGTATGGTTGGTTTATTATGTTTATCACTGACTTTAATTTTATTTGCATTACTTTAAACTTCATTAAATTATCTTTCAATTTCCTAATTTCCCTTTCGTTATTTCGTGGTCTTTTATAATTATATTTATTTTCATTAGGCCTTTCATTGCCTTTACTCGTGATGCTAAGGTCATTTGCAATTACTTTTAATTTATATCATTTAACCGTGTATGGTTGGTTTATTATTTTTATCACTGACTTTAATTTTCATTGCATTACTTGAAACTTCATTAAATTATCTTTCAATTTCCTAATTATTTACTTTCGCATTAACTTAAGTTGCGTTCAACTTCTATTGCGTTTACTTTACATAACAAACGTCACTGATTTCAATTACTTAATTTATTTATTTCGACAATAATTTGGTTCCACCCCTTTATTAATTACTTTATATGCTTAAACGCACTTGGGTATCATCTGTACAATATTTAAATCATTACTGGGCCTCAATTTTATGGCCTTCCTTATTAAAAAGTGACACTTTAAAGCACTGTTCACTATTATACCTTTATCATTAAACATTTCACAATAGTACATATCAAATTATGGGTCCACAATGGCTCAATATGTTTAATTCATTTTGGTACTCACCAACCCAGGATCCGCCGTTGTGAAGAATTTTACCCACATGGTTGTGCTAATACATTTTCGCAACAATATGGCCACACATAACAAACGTGATTTTTACCTGATATGACATACTGATATTTCTACACCTAATGATTCTTGATTATGAAGCACTTTCACAAAATTTATATTATTTTTAAACAATTACACTATACCTTTTCACACGTTTCCATTTTCTTACTTATTCACTGTATGACAATTCACACGTGTTAACCCTTGGGTTATGTTCTATTTTATTATCTATTTACAATTTCTTTACACACTGTGTAATAGTTCTTGTCGCATCTCAGAACACAAGCGATGACTTCCGATTGGTTCCCTGATGACGGCTCCTCCCCTAGATCTAGTTGCACGATCTGTCCTATGATGACTTCTAGATCGGACCCCCTAAATCTCGAATCAAAGTTCTGCCGTTTATCCATGGTTTAAACCCACCGGTTTATTAACTTAACCTGGCTTCTCTTTTAACAACGTTATGTTGTGAAACGATGTAGTTATCGACCTGTTCTTTGATTTCAAAAAGGCTCGAAATGTTCCTTTTCTTTGACAAAGTTCGGAACTATCCACTTTTCACTGCGCATTTATTTTATACTGAAACGCGACTCTACTTTTACTTTCGATACTAGGCCCTAATATCTTACTGGCTTTCATTTAAAGACCAATAGATGATGCTAGCGATACTTGTTTCTAGCTATCGTGTTCGGACCTAATTTTCACTTCAGTTGCGTATTGTTCGTCTATCTTCACAATTTTATATAGGCGGAGTTCTTTCTACTTTCGGTAACTTCTGCCTGGTCTCGAACCAGCTTACTTGTACTCTTGAAACCTTATAGTTCTTTCCGAAGCTACGTAACTTTCCCTGATGTCTTTGTGTTCGATGTACTGAACTACCCCGCCACGGCGGACACCAAACTGAATACTGGGAGCCAGTGCCGTGCTCCTTGGCGCCTACGGTAGACTGAATATACTGAAAATTGTTCTTTTCGCTGATATGGCCCAACTTGGCTCACTGACGATTCGTACTGGCGGTCTAGATACTGTGATCCAGCGTCATGTCCGAATGGACTGACTAAACTGCATACTCCTTGGCTGAAGACTCGGCTATATATTGGGAACTTGCAAAAATAAATTAATTTGGTCTTCTTCTCGGAGCTATCTTTTGAACTAGACGTCGCACGTTTTTGAAAAATAACCATTATGTTCCCTACAATCGAAACGTTACATTCTCATCTCGTTTTCCGAAAATCGATCGTCTACTTATTTTAAATTAAATCTACAAGGCTCCTTAGCTGTGTGGGCGAGTTGGTTTTATTTTCTCTTTCCCAGGACCTCTTCATAGCCCCGCCTAATGACGTAACTGCTTCGTAAGCGCTTTTTCCTTGTGCCTAAATTACTAGATTTTAGTCTTGATTAATTCGTAATTCCCTGGATTATTCTGATTGACATAAAAATACTTATATGATTTTGCGTTATTTCTAAGAAAACGGGTTATTTCATAATTTTGCGGTGTTGGGATGCAATCCAGGGTTGCCATAAAAACGCTGATATCGAACCTTCGCAGAGGTTCCCCTGCCTACCTGCTCTGATCGTTTCCTCACAGCAGGACTGTACTCGTGATTCATACACGGGTTGCATCTTGTGACCAGATAAGGCTGTCAATGCTCTGCGTCATTGCCTGAATCACTTCATATTTCCTCATGGCTAGCTTATGTGTAACTGAAAGTCTTATAACTATTTTACATTTCTCGATTTATAATAACTTAGGTTCGAACCCCGTACCTCTCGATCGGGCACAGTATACTATAATACAAGCCAAATGCACAGCTAACCAGACATTGCAATCACGTAGTCTGTGAGATTGAAACGCAGTGTACAGGGTCATTATGTGTGTGTGCGCGCCAGTAAACACGGCAAGCTGAGGTGGCTGTGACTAGCGCAGATCGCGGCCGCGCGCACCCGGTCCAGCAGGCTATGGCGTGCTCCGCTGACTCATATCGTTATTTCACACGTGTTTTGTCATTCATATGGGCGCGTATTTGCAAAGCTTAGACGTTAGTGTTGCACGTTTTGTGAGTATTGTGATTACTGTGATTGTTGGTCATGCCTAGACACCAATTCACATTGCGCGAACGTGTGTATATCCATAATTCGCATACCTGGTATTAAAAGCAGAAAGTCTTGTTCTGAAACAAGACCAACATTCGAATCAAGTTTTCAGGAAGACCTGTGCCTAATGCCAGTACAATTAGGAGACTCGCTAAACGATTCAAGGAAACAGGCTCCGTAAATAATAAAAGAGTTGACTGACATTTTTTCATTAAATGATATCAGGTGTGTGTTACAAGGGAGGAACATTTTCAGCATCGCCTATGAACTCTGTAAGTGCACATTATTCAACATAGTTGGTAACAGTATGATAGTGCGCGCCGACCGTCGCACAGTGTGTCAAAATCGAAATCTAGGAGGACAAAATTATTTATTTTCATAATTAAAAAATCAAAATTTATTACTTCTACAGCATTCTCATATAATTGCCGCTCACTATTCTGGGATATAAACGCATCTTAGTGTAAATCTGTCACCACTGTTCGAGCAGTCTGTATTGGAGAGTGAATGTAAGTGGCCGTGGTTTGGTTGTCTTTGTGGTTAGTGTGATGCTTTAATATGGAACATGCAGCTGAAAGTATGATCTTTGTAACGTGTTTCAGTTATTAATGGGCGTTATTGTTGCGTAATGTTATCTATATTTGCATTATACAATATTTAACTATTATTTTTAAAATTATATTTTCACTTCGATTTCAAAAGCTTGTCAACACACCCACACAAGGGCGACTGTTGCCGTAATAGCGTCTCAGCCTTGCCAATAGATTCAGGTAGACAGCGCACCTGCACGAAATGCCGACCGCAGCGCTGCAACGACGTAATATCACAACGGGTATTACTTAAAAACGAGCCTCGTATTTTTTTCAAACCTGGAACGACATCGCTGATAGTCTCCACCCTATAACGTCGCTGACTAATCACAGCCCTTGCTACAGTCGTGTTTTGTCAGAATAGCCAATTAGGAAGCCGTGTCCTTCTCAAATGCTAAAAGTGAACTTGAAATTGCAATATTGCGTCCCGAGTAAAGCCTGTTATGATCTTATCACTAACATAGACAAATGAATGACAAGGCTTACCAACTTCAATGAGGTGTTCGAGAGCTTTTAGCCCCGGGGCGATTCAATGTACAGAGAGAGGAATTATGATGTGTCAAAGTGTGGGATAATGTTTATTGCAAAAAGCACTCTAAATGCATGCTAGAGCCTCAGGTGCGCGCTTAGTGTCACACCTCATTACATGCATTTTATAACTCACAACATTGTGGAGCAATTTGCACAAATTGAATAATCAATACCGTTCGGTTTTCGTTATCGGAGAAACCATCGGAATTACATTTTATATTCATGCAGAGAACAACATCAGAGAGGGTAGCTAATTTCACGGTAGGGCTATGTTCGATATGATTCTCAAGAGAGAAAATTACATACTCATCAGGACATGCAACATTCAATCTAAATGCAGACAAGAATTATCATCATCAATCGGTGTGCTTATGTCTGACGAGGGAATTCCTTGATATAGCTGAAACTTGGCACAAATATTGGACAGATCAAAAGAATAACATCTATAAGGGTATTTAGTCCCCAAATTTACTTACTGTAGGAATTCCCAATACTTAAAAAAAAAAAAAAAAAAACTCAAGAGAAAACGAATTTTATAAAATCTCAATTTCAAAGCTTGCAGAATTAAATAGATCATTCCATAGTAATAGTTCATTAAATCAACAAGTGGTTGTCTGACTAGCATGTGGACATTCCACAATATTGAGTGACTGTTTGGTTAATGGGATCGTCGTTTCTAAGTCTTGTAACATTCAAATAAATAGTTATTAGCCTACTTTCGATTTTTGCAAAAAATGAATGTATACTTATGAGATCTACACAGGGCCAAGAATTGTGTGTCTGTCAGTGTGTGTGTGTGTGTGTGTGTGTGTGTGTGTGAGTGTACTCTGAATGTCTGTATCCCCCTATCAATTCGAACACGATGAAACAGAATTGAACGAAATTTGTCACAGAGGTAGAACTAGCAAAGGGCTCCTCAGTGTCATGTTTTATATCGCCGCCATCTTGACGGATACATAATGGCGGCCACCCAAATGTTCAAAGCTTATATCAAATTACGACTAACCTAATCATCCGATCTCTACCAAATTTTGCAACAACATACCTCAATGTGGGACGCATATTTTGACCAAACTACAAGATCATTAGCCCAATACTTTGCGGATGGCGGCCATGTATGTCTGCAAATAGATTCTCTCTATCAATTTAAACACGGTGAAACCGAATTGAACAAAATTTGGTACAGAGGTAGCACTAGCAATGGACACCACAGTGTCAATTTTTATGTCGCCGCCATCTTGACGAATACGTAATGGCGGCCACCCAAACGTTAAAAGCTTAAATCAAATTACAACCAATCCAATAACCTGTTATCTACTAAATTTTGCAACGTTGTACCTTTATAAATGTGGAATATTTTGACAAAATTACAAGATCATTAGCTCAATACTTTGCGGATCGTGGCCATGTATTTGTGAAAGTCGAATCCCCCTATCTATTCAAACACGGTGAAACCTAATTGAACAAAATTTGGTACAGAGGTAGCACTAGTAACAGGCACCTCAGTGTCATGATTTATATTGCCGCCATCTTGACGGAAACGTAATGGTGGCCACCCAAATGTAAACAGCTTAAATCAAATTTCGAGCAACCTAATCATCTAAACTCTACCAAATTTTGCAACAACATACATTTATGTGAGAAGCGTCCTTTGACCAAGCTACGCGGTCATCAGTCCAATAGTTTGCATATGGCGGCCATGTATGTGAGCAAATCGATTCCCCCTATCAATTCAAACACGGTAAAACCGAATTGAACGAAATTTGGTACAGAGGTAGCACTAGCAAAGGGCACCTCACTGTCACGTTTTATATCGCCGCTATCTTGATGGATACGGAATGACGGCCACTCAAATGTTAAAAGCTTAAATCAAATTACGACCAACCTAATCATTTGGTCTCTACCAAATTTTTCAACAACATACCTTTTTGTGGGAAGCATCTTTTGACTGAACTACAAGGTCATCAGTCCAATAGTTTTCAGATAGCGGCCACGTTTGTGTGCAAATTGATTCCCCATATCAATTCAAACGCGGTGAAACCGAATTGAATGATTTTTTTTACTGAGGTAGCACTTGCAAAGGGCACCTCATATTCAAGTTTAATATCCGTATAGCACGTTGTATTTCAACAAGCTACTACAACCAACATTCAATTATACTCCTTGAAAAGGACGAAGAGTTATAACAATGCCCATGCATTTAGGAGAAAGTAGGCTATATGTTCTTTACTGAACATCTTGCTTTTTCGGGTGTTTTAGCCCCGGACCGATTCAATGTGGAGAAGAATCATGATGTGCCAATGTGTGGGATAATGGGTTTTGCCTTAATATTTATTAGTAGACTAGTAATTACCACACGTACGAAGTGAAGATAAGAGATAGGTTGGTAGGATACATACAAAGACACCCAGGAATAGCAAGCTTAGTTATGGAAGGAAGCGTCAAAGACAAGAACTGTAGGGGTAGACCAAGGTTGGAATATGTTAAAAAGATTGCCTTGTATGTAGGGTGTGGTAGCTATGTAGAGATGGAACGATTATCTCAGGGGAGGGAGGCATGGAACGCTGCATCAATGCATTCAAGAGACTGAAGACTCAAACACACACGCACGCTAAGTTTTCAGACAGATTATTAGCCTACTTTTCACAATTTGCAAAAATGAGGAAAAAGTAGACTTATGAGATCGATTCGGGCAAATTTCTGTCTGTCTGTCCTTCTGTCTGTCTGGCTGGCTGTGTGTGTGTCCCCCCTATCAACTCCTAAACGGCTGCAGCAATCGAATTCAAATTTTGTATGAGTAAAGATCTATACCTGTATATCTCAAGCCCATATTTGAAATTTATGTCAGTGCTACCAACTGCCGAAAAACCACAATTGAAATTTGAGCTCCATGTTGGATATCATGGAAGGTATAAATGGAAGCTATTTCAAAATTGGCACACTTATAGATAATAATATTTCAATTTATTCTCCAGGAGGCCATGCATATCAGTGTTGCCAAAATGATTCTAGGCCTGCTGATAGGTCCAAATTTTGGATGCATATAACTTCTACACTATCAATTGGATTTCAACCAAATTTTGTATGTAATATGTGTACATAAACATATATGACTGAGCGTTTTCGTTAGAGCCACCAGGGCAGCCAACTGTCAATAAATGTTCTCTATTTTCTTTTATCCAAATACCAATATATCAGAAAGTATGCGAGCCGACAACTTTAAACTATGCACACGTATTGTACCTAATATTCTATATTAATTATGTGAAACTATAATACGTCAGTGCTGCCAACATGACTCTAAGCCTGCTGATAAGTCCAATTTTAAAATGCATGTAACTTCTATAGTAACAAATCGATTTCATCCAAAATTGGCACAACAAGAGATCATAATATTTCAGATTATTTCTGACCAACGCATGCATGACATTGTTACCAACATGATTTTACGCGCGCTGATTGATCAATGTCTAACTGCATGTAACGTCCATGCTATCCATTGGACTTCAACCAAATATTGTATTCCGTATCTTAAGAGATGGAACTAACAATATATTCAGTCACCAGGGCTGCCGATTGTAGTGCTCTATTAGGCAATAGGTATATTTGGAACTAATTAGAAATTTCTATATTACCAACTTAATTTCGCTATTTTTCTAGATAGGTCTTTATAGATTGGCATGATTCTTAAATTTTAAGAAAAGTAGGCTCTTTAGTTCGTCACGGAACTTCTTGTTTTCTTTTGTGATTTTGGAGGGCAGAGACTGCCTGTGGGTGTCACTTTAGATTTTGTAGTGCTTTTTAGAGCAGAGGTCCTCAAAGTGGGGTGCACACCCTCTAAGGGGGGCCCAGAGAGTGATAAATGGGGGGAACCGGCTCTGATTGAAATATTTATTATTCATATACTGTAACAAATATTGCTATCCTCATGCCCATGAACCTACCATAGACAGGAAGCTCCCACGAACAATCAAAACTAATAAACTCGTACTTTTGCTGTGTTATTTTTTCTCAAGATCTGTCCAGTAGATCCTGCCAGCAGGAATTGTGAGAATAGGTGTACATAAATGCCCGTTGCTCACGGTAACATTTTCCTTCAAATTTATTGTACAATAATTTTATTTTATAAAATTTCTGTTGCTCACGGTCAAATTCAAGTTTTATAAAACTTTTGATAAATTTTTCCATAAAATAGGACATGTTCTATTCCGTAAAATTAATTATGCGAAACGAACCAATCAGGGAAGCTGACATGACGATGATGCTGGCGCCACGTGGTGAGAAGATTGTGAAGCTCGTTTGTAAACAAACACTTCGAAAATGGCAGGCTCCGGCTGGACTAAGGAAGCTGTTTGTGTTTTACTGGACGAGTACTAGAATTATCACTGTTTGTATGAGGTTAAAACGCCTATATACCGCAATAGAAATGCAAGAAGGGAGACAGAAATCTCAATTGCCGAATATGTTTCACAAATTCGATCGAACACAAGCCAGGCTGATGTGAAGGCGAAGATAAACGAGCTTCGAACTCACTTGCAGTCTCATTTCTGGAGAAATGGCTTGCCTCAAGTTAGTGTCCTGTCGAATAATTTTGGGACCAACAACATCTAGGAGGTTTTTAAAAGTGCTTTCCTCCAGTTCTCCTATATGAATTCTGATCTTCTAACCTCAACTCATTTTCGACCAAGGAAAGCATTCCTCTACTTTTCTTTTTATCCATTCCCGATTCCAGGCCTTCCTGGAATTTCTTTTCTTCCTTTCTACCACTGTAAGACATAATAATTGTAGCTAAAGCAGCATTTTTTGCAATTTTTGCTTTGTTTGTTGGAACCATACTCTCAAACCAATGTGTGTTGAACAGCTAATTCTTGGTTCAGAAGTTTATCGGTAGATGGCGATCCTGATACATCCACGGATTTTATAAACTAATTTTACCGTGAACAACACAGCTTGCTTTCGTAAAATTTTTATAAAATTAGTTGTAAAATAAATTTTAAGAAACATTTTACCGTGAGTAACGGGCATAATATTTCCCATACAGCACCGTTTCACCCACCATCCACAGGGATATCTCCTTGCACTTGCCAACAACTGATGACAATAAGCCGCTTGACAATGTGACCATCCTTTCCTTACGCAGTCAGTTCAAAGAGTGTGAGTGGAAAGGTGAATTATACTGTGTTGCGTGTTCAGTGGGATAAATCGATACAACTGAATACAATAAACTGATACAAGTAACGCCAATAGCCTACAATTGTATAATTTTAAGTGATTATGTCGACTTCGCTGGGGTCTGGCGTTACGTTACGGTGACGGGACGAAATGTACCGACAATGCACTGAGGTGTGTGACGTCATAGTATTGCTTGAGCTTCCCCCTTTCCCCGTGCGCTCCGGTGAGCGTGACGTCATCCAGCCAACTACCTCCTATGACCTGGTATGCACTTATTTTTTAGTTCCGTTAGGGCCGGCTGTGGACCACGTGGTTCTTACCTCTGGCAGCTTTCCTCCTAGCCCAGTATTCCTTCATTCTGGCACTGTGAATGTCCTTCCGCTCCTGAGTCCATTTCACACCTACTCCTGGACGCACTGCTTTTGCTGTTAGTGACTGGAGAGAGTCTGATGTTCTGACTAAAGTCCTGTATTAATTCCTGGCATAGATGTTACTGGGGTCAATATCCAATTGTTCAAGGTCTTTCCTGACTAGTTTCGACCACTTGGCGTTAGTTGCTTTCCCTCTAAAGACAGTGTTGAAAATTCTGGAGGTGAGCCTCTGATTATCCATTCTCACAATATGACCATAGAAGATCAGCCTCCTCTTCCTCATGGATGTTGTAATGCTCTCCACTTGTTCATAGAGTTCATTGTTGTGCCTGATTCAATACTTGCCTTCCTCTTTAATAGGGCCCATGATTTTTCGCAGAATCTTCCGGTCCTTCAGCTCCAATTTCCGGAGTTGTCCTTTTCTGACCATATTTAGGCATTCTGAGGCATATAGTACTGATGGTCCCTCTACAGTACTGTAGTGTCTGAGTTTGAAATTCATTGAGAGGGATTTGGTTTTTTTTTATTTCTTTATTATTTGGTAACGGACTTTGACTTCACGCAGCATTTGTAGCATTTGTAGCATTTAAAATGATATAAAGTCTAGTCTTTCAGACTGACTATCAGTGTTTTTTTAAAGAGGTGGTCAATTTGGATGTGCTTCAAGAATAGTAAATTGGCTTGCCGCATGCCCACCAGCATATCTCTGTCTCCTTCTACCACACTCCCTTCCCTTGCCTGAAGCACAGCAGTGGCCAGCGGCTTGCTGCCTGGCTCAGCAAATACGGCGAGTTCGTAGATTTGAATCGCGCGCCCGGAAGTAACAGTGTAACCTCATTTTCTCGAAGGGAAAAATTTTCACCGCCAATCCGATTGCGGCATCGTCTTTTACATAACACGCAGAGCGTCCCTGATTTTTTTGTCGGTATTGTCGTGACTGTGAGCCTCCATGGTTCAGAACCCAGGACTGCGGTTCGGAGGAACATTATATAAGGGCAATAGAGTTATTACTATTATTACTAAGTTGGATGTGAGCTTTTGTAAGCCAGGATGTATTTCTCAAGGAAATAAGACTGCTGGAGCCAGGATGTGTACAGAGGTCTGTAAATATTGATTGGTACGGAAGGACACTTGGTCGAGTACTCTGTACTGAAAGAGAGAGTGATTCATGGTCACAAGCTAGTTCAGAAATTGAACCCTGGAAGTCACGTAGACGCTAGTATGGGCAGTCGCCGCTAGCTTAGGGAGCAGCACTTGCTGGGTGCTGAGGGTGGAATGGACCACAGGCCTCAGTGGAAGGAAGATATGGACTCCGGTCATCTCTATTTGGATATAATGGTATCCAAAATGGCGAGCGGGGTTCTCACGCCTCAGTTCTTGCCCGAGTAACGTCGTAACGCACGCGAGCAGAAATCAGCCTCGCGGAGACATGCTAAATGTCAAGTAACAGTAAAGACTTAGTAGCGCCAATTCAGACCTGCGTGCACTTCCAGCAGTAACTTCACATAAGTTGTATATAGTGTATATACTTCGACTGCCAAGGCATAATAAATCGGCAGTAGTTCAAGGGAAATTCATCTTTTATTCCGGAAGTTCCGGGACTAGTCTACAAAACCTCAGGTTCCCTTATCTAGTAAACCGCTCGGCTAGGAGGGAAAATCGTCGGAGGACCTGTCAACCTGCCAGAACGTCTCACAGGCCAGGTAGGTCACGACAGGCCTTACTTTTTGGTGTCAGAAGTGTAGGGTCCCGAGTTCGACGCACTGAACAGAGCAACTTCGGAATAAAGAGAGAGATCGCGACATCGCAGAAGATTGTCCGATAAAGACCGCGACAAAGCAGATTGTCCGTCCGCGCATCCGCGTAAATCGTACCGAGTGCCGCGCAATGCAGAAGAGAGAAGAAGAAGCCTACTAAGCAGAAGGAGCCGTGCAGTAGCGAGCCATGCCGCCAGCAGAGGGGAGAACTGAGAAGCAGCAGTATCCAGGTAGCAGAGACAACAAAGAAGAAGAAGAAGCCGCCAGGTAAGCTAACCTTATTACAATGGCAACACAGACAAGTGCAGCTACCAGTGCCCAGGTAGAGGAGAGGTTAGCAGACGCAGACACAGTAAGTACAAGTGGGCCTTTTGTATCAGTAACCGAAGGACATCGCCTGATAGGTCGGGAGTTCGATGGAACCCAGCCCGACAGATTACGTGAGTTTGTGGCTAATGTAGACGCTGCTGTTCGTATGGTAAAGGACGATGATCAAGAGTTATTTTTTAAGTATAATCTGACCAAAATTACGGGCAAGGCCCGAGATAAGTTGTTGGTTAGACGAGACATAAATCATTGGGAGGCTGCCAAGCAAGCATTAGGAGAGTACTACGGATTTCAGGGCACATTAGACTTATATATTTGCCGGATGTTTCAAACAGCGCAGGATCCGAGGGAAACGGTGGCGACATGGGCGCATAAAGTAGAGACTCTGTCAGCTGCGTGCAGGGAAGCAGTCCTCGACGGAGAGAGCTGGGAGGATAGGGAAGATCAGTTAAGGATCACAAGGAAAATATGCGTAGCTAGCTTCATACAGGGGTTAAGTAACCCACGAATCTAAGCTAGGGTCCAGGGCCACGGGGCCATTACCTTCGAGAAAGCGGTAGCCACTGCAAGGCAAGAATAGGCGGTAATACTCTCAAATAAGGCACGAGAGGGATTGCACACGAAACATAGCTCAGGGGTAGGAGCAGGTAAACCCGATCAGGAAAGGAAGGCACCACTAAGGTGGCATGCTAAGCCAGCGCAAGCAAATGTTAGGGTGGTCTGTTACAATTGTAACAGGGAAGGCCACATCGCACGGGAGTGCAAGGAGGCACGAACCCGAGGTGGACGCACCGCGTTAGGTAGTACACCCAAGGTACAGACAGAGGGCACCCCAAGTAAGATCATATGTAGATAATGTAAAAAACCGGGACACATAGAGCGCGATTGCCGAAAGAAGCAGAGAGATAAGGAAGCCGTGCGCATGGTTAGGGAGAAGCCTCACATGGAATCGGACAGGAGTAGAACCTGTTACCGTTGTGGGAAGAAGGGGCACATACAGAAAAATTGCTGACAGACAGCCCGGGCACCACAATCAGAATTGGACCGGCGGAAGTGCTATAGTTGTGGCCGGCAGGGTCACATAAAACGAAATTGTCAGGAGGCCAAGAAAGGCCAGGGCCAGGGCCAGGGCCAGAGTAGGCGCACGGGAGGCAAGGCCATGAAAGGCCGACGCCAGTGCGATGTTTGTGACCGGTGGTCACATGGAACCAAGAACTGTTGGTTCAAGAGTGGGAAAGGTAATAATAAAAGCACGAAGACAGGGGAGACAAACTGGAACGGGTCCATAACACAGGGACAGCTATGGAATCCCGTAATTTAAAGAGTCCCAAGGCACGTGACACGGAGGGCACGATATTAATGCATTGTGGGGGGCCTCTGAGGTTTCTAATTGACACTGGCTCCGATGTCAGCCTAGTGAAGAGGCAATCAGTGCCTAAAGAAGTTGCAATTAGTAGAGGCACCACGATCGAATTAACAGGTGTAAGCGAGGGAACGATTTGCACCCAGGGCACCGTTCAGTTTGTTATTGGAGGTACTAAACACACAGTTCATGTGGTGGGCAGTGATTTCCAACTAAGCCAGGATGGTATAATAGGGAGAGACATCCTAGCAGACAGCGTGATCGACTACCGGGAGGGTCATGTTACGATCCACGGTAAAAAAAAATACCCGCTGGGAGCGAGGGAGGCGAAGATAATCAGTCTCGAGCCTCGAACCCAGAAGGTGGTAGTTATTGAAGTCGATAATAATCTACCAGTGGGAATTATTGAGAGGGCCGAGGTGGCACCAGGGGTTTACCTCGCAGAGTGTCTAACAAGGTCAGAGCACAACGAGGCAGTAGTCAGAATGATGAATACTACTGAGGAAGAAGTGACTCTGTACAGCCCTCGAGTGCGAATGCAGGAGGTGGACAACACCTGCCTGGCAGAAGTACGCAAGGTACAGCAGGGCAGTTGGGCGGTAACCGGAAAACCGGCTACTCAGAAGCCCAGATCACGCCGAGTGATAGACTGCTTGCGAGTAGACTATCTCACGCAGGTAGACAAGGAGGGTATATACGCCATCTGTGCGGAATACAATGACATCTTCCACCTTGAGGGAGATAGGCTCACGTACACGGACGTTATACGTCACGAGATCCCAACGCCCCGGGATCAACCCCCGATTAATGTGCGGCCGTATAGACTGCCGGAGGCACAAAAGGGAGAAATACAAGCGCAGATAGATAAGATGCTAGGTGATGAAATTATTGTACCTATTACATCCCCTTGGAACGCACCATGATTGTTAGTACCGAAGAAAATGGATGCGTCAGGTAAACAAAAGTAGAGAGTTGTGATTGACTTCCGAAAATTGAACGAAGTAACGATAGGGGTTAGTTATCCCCTCCCACTCATCTCAGAGCTGTTAGATGCTCTAGGTAAGGCCAGGTATTTCAGTACACTTGACCTTTGCAGCGGTTATTATCAGATGTTATTAAAACCTGAAGACAGGCCCAAGACAGCTTTTTCAGCATTAGGGCGCAAGTACGAATTTGCAAAGATGCCCATGGGGCTGAAGGATGCGCCAGCCACATTCACAAGGCTGATGAACACAGTGCTTACCGGATTGACAGGTATTCAGTGCCTGTGCTATCTAGATGATATAATAGTGTATGGTAGCTCAATAGAGGAGCACAATGCTAAGCTGAGAGATGTTTTTCAAAGGCTGAGAGAAAACACGTTGAAGCTCCAGCCAGATAAGTGTGAGTTCCTGAGGACTGAAGTGACATTCTTAGGGCATGTAATTACTGAAGGGGGAGTCTTACCAGACTCACGAAAGGTGCAGGCCGTGAAGGATTTTCTGAGGCCTACCACGAGCCGCCAGATTAAACAATTCTGCGGGCTCAGTGGGTATTATAGGAGGTTTATATCCAATTATAGTAAGATAGCGAAGCCACTATATGAATTAGTGAAGAAAGACGTTCCCTTCGTGTTGGGGGATGCACAGGAACAAGCGTTCGAAACGCTAAAGCAAAAACTCATTGAAGAGCCTATTTTGCAGTACCCAGACTTTGAAAAGCCATTCGTTCTTACCACAGATGCTAGCAACGAAGCAGTGGGGGCCGTATTGTCACAAGGGCCCGTGGGTAAAGATCTCCCCGTAGCATATGCAAGCAGGACGCTTAATGAGGCAGAAAGAAATTATAGCGTCACAGAAAAAGAATTATTAGGCATTGTTTGGGATGTAAAGTATTTCAGGCCGTATTTGTTCCGACGGCATTTCACGGTGGTGACATATCACAAGCCGCTGAAGTGGGTGTTCAATGTCCAAGACCCATCGTCACGCCTGCTAAAGTTCCGACTGAAATTGGCAGAGTATGATTTTGACATCATTTACAAGCAGGGCAAGCAGAACTGCAATGCTGATGCTCTTAGCAGGAATCCCACTGATGCACAGTGTCAAGCGCGAGTGATTAACTCGGCTGGGCACAAGTTACGGCAGGGGGCGGCCGTGGCCACTCATATGGAAACTCGTAGGAGGGTAGCAACGACTTCAAAACCCGAGGACGCTACGGTAGAGGGAATTGAAGCAGACGGTAGTGAGGTCTCCGAGGACGCTAACGCAGAGGAGTCCTCGCCCGAAGACAGCTTACCCGAGGTAACCGAGTTGCAGGAGGCTGATAAATTGGCCATCCTGAAGGAGTGTCATGATCCCTTGGTTGGAGGACACCAGGGAATAGCCCGCACGTACGCCAGGGTACGTGAACGATTACAGTGGAAGGGGATGAAGGGTGACATTGAGCTTTACATACGCTCGTGTCCTTCATGCCAAAAGAATAAGGGGACTAGACCAGACGTCAGAGCGCCGATGGTAATTACGGACACCCCTAGCACGGTCTTTGAGAAGGTATCTCTGGACGTGGTGGGTCCACTTCCGGTGACAGAGCTTGGCAATAAGTATATTTTGACATGCCAGGACCAACTGTCGAAGTACTTGGTAGCTAGTGCCATGCCGAATCAGGAGGCTGAAACAGTGGCACGGACGCTAATTAATAATGTTATAAGCATTTACGGGATACCGGGGCAGAATCTCACTGACCAGGGTAGTTACTTCATGAGCGAAGTGTTCAAGGCACTTTGCAAGAAACTGCGAATTAGGAAAACAAACACAAGCGCTTTCAGACCACAATCCAACGGTAGCGTAGAGAGATCCCACAAGGTACTAGCAGAGTACCTGAGGCATTATGTTTGCTCAGGTGAGCAAAATGATTGGGATAAGTATCTGCCCACAGCGAGCTTCGTGTATAATACTACCAAGAGTACTAGTACAGGGTTCACACCCTACGAGCTTATTTTTGGAAAGAAGGCGAATTTACCAGGTATATTGCAAAACCCACCTGAGGTGGATTATAATGAGCATCAGAATTTGGTAGAGGAGCTGACGTCACATCTCAGGAGAAACCATGAAGCCGCTAGGAGGACGCTAATTGAGCGTAAAGAGTTGGAAAAGGCTAACTACGATAAAAAGCAGAACGAAGTCACTTTTCGAATTGGTGACAAGGTACTCTTGCGTAATGATGCATTGCGAAGAGGGCGATCCAAAAACTGAGTCCGCCATTTGTAGGGCCTTATGAGGTCGTGGACGTTTCAGGGGTAAATTGTACCCTATTACTAAGTAAGACAGGCAGAAGAGTCAAGGTGCATAAGAATCGTTTGAAAATGTATTTGTAAAAGGACTCCAACGGGATTAGAACCCGGCTGGGTGCAGAAGCAGCACTAAACGGATTAAGGGGTAAGGATGTATATACATGGTTAGTAGATACAGTGACAGCTAAGGGTAACACAGCTGTAAGGGATTGTGTGCGCATGGAGTCAATATAGTTTATCAGTAGGCACACAATAATATTTGAACAACGGACGGAGAGGCGAGCAGCCTAGATAATGCACCGGGTGACATGAGTTATGTAAGGCGAAATACAGGGATGTCCATAGTGGCCCCAGAGCGGCCATCCTGAGGAAGCTAAACCTCCCGTGTGGTGTTCGGGGACCATTGGTACGTGTAGACACGTGATCATTGGTGTTAGAATACCCCCAACAGTGAGCCTGCTGTGTCGTAAGAGGCGACAGAAAAGAGGCGTAGCCTGATGACCACGATGACCTACTAGTCAGGCAGGCGCGAATCCCGGTGAGTAGCTCTATGTAATCGAGCCGTGTGTTGTGAATGGCAACCCCAGGGATGCGAAGGCTTGCCTTTCGTAATATACGGAAGCCAATCAATTGCATAAGGGTGAATCAGAGACACCTGTGTTATAGGTACAAATTATGAAGCGACACATACGTGTGTATAGCAAGTAGAGAAGAAGTGCTCCAAGAGGCACATTTGAGGAAAGTGAAGAGTCAGAAACTCAAATTTTGGCCACGACGAAGTTACACACCCCTTCGTCTCAATGGCAGCTAGGAGATAGCGACAGCTGCTGGTAGGGTTCTTTAATACCCCGCCAAGCTACGGAAAACAAAATCGGGTCGTGTTAGAAATTATAACAGTCAAACGAACAGAGGTTCGACGGGTGGCACCAAGGTGCTCGTAAGTAAAGGGTTGCACGATGGCGAGCGTGTAGCCATTTGTGACTCATCACCCCTAGGGTAGTCGCGGATACGCACCCGTTAGGACAGGGGTAGGGAAAATCGGAAATTAGCTTAGATGAAATGAAACAGATACCGAGCCATGAAAGGCACAATTTTTGAGCATTCAGAAAAATGCAAACAGCAAAAGTATAGCCACATTCCCGAGGCGGTCTGTGAAGCCGAGTTTCTGAGCAGCAGAACTCGAGGTTAGTAGAAAGTGAATGTCAGTTTGTGACAGCTGATATGGTAGAGCCACATCCCCGAGGTGGGCTGTGAAGCCGAGTCTCTATGTGACAGAACTCGAAGTTAAGCGAGCAAGTTTTTGAACTTAGTGTATGACACTGCTGATAGTTTTGTAGCCGCATGCCTAAGCCAGGATGCGAAGCAAAGTCTTTTGAGACTGAGACTTTGGATTTTGAAGTAGATAAAAATGTTGATGACATGTCAGTAAGATAGGTAACGAATAACCTGTCTTTACCTTGCAGGTAAGACAGAAGGCAATGGCACGAATGCTAGGAAGGTTCTACACCATGGTGGCGGTGGTAACAGTGACGTCATCACCCCACGGCATTATTGGAGAAGTAATAGACGTACAAGGGACACCATACGAGAATACACCTGGAGTATACTTCGACAACCAGGGTGAGATACAGTTGTATAACATGGAATGGACATTAGTTACCTATGTAAATTTGAATCAGCTAAGTGATGTATTTTCAAATATCAGGGAGCATATACACTGGACACAATTGGCGTGTATATTGTTAGAGCAGAAAACGAATTTGACATGTCAGCATGAAGTTAAGATGTTGAGTAATCATTTGCAACGAATTAAGGAATTTAAAGAAACGATAGCCAAAATCACCAGACCAGATGGGGAGACAGTTAATACCAGATCAAGAAGGGGACTTATAAATGCTGTAGGTTCAATAGCCAAAGCGTTATTTGGAACATTAAGTCAGGATGATGCGGATAAATATGAGTCACAAATAAGTGAGTTAGAAAGAGAGCAACTCTCGATGATTAAGGTCACTAAAGAACAGATGTTAGTGGTTACGTCCACGTTACAAATAATGAACAGCACCATCTATGATGTAACTGAAAACGAGCATAGGTTGACTCAGGGTTTAAATGAAATCAGGACATATTTGTCCAATAGTACGCTTCGGATTACAGAGGCATTTGAGCAAGCAGAGTTAGAAATCTCATTAAACTGGCATTTATTTGAGATAGAAGGCTTACTTGTACAGCTGTATGAGCACTACAGTGTGGTACTGTCAGGCATTATCAATGCACAGGTAGGAGTCATCCAGGTACAGATAATATCACCGGATGACATCATAGAAAGTTATAAGAAAGCCCAGGAGGATTTTCCAAAAGGGTTACCCTTGCCATTTTAATTAAGGTCAGCTTACGGCTATCTGGTCTACAAGGTGGCTACAGTGGAAGTGTTTACAAGTGAAAATTATCTTGTGTGTGTTATAAGGACACCCCTTACAGACAGAGTGATTTATAGTGTGTATCATAAGATCCCATTCCCCACCTATATGAAGAGTAATCCCCACCATTTTGTGTACATTCAAGAGGCCAAGGACTATATATTGATGGACAAGGAAAAACAGACATTTGCGTAGTTAGATAGGGAACAGGTGAGGCAGTGTAAGGTAGTGACTGCCACGTGGAGGTTGTGTCATGCTCAGTTCCCTGTTAATATGGTTCACTCGCAAGACAGTTGTGCAGTGAAGATACTCAGTGGAGTTAGCCAGGTACCTGAGAATTGTGTTAAGAGAGTACTACCAGTACAGCGATTGCTGTGGATACCTATAAGGGAAAACTGGTATATATATATGTCTCCAGGCGAGGCAAGGGTCACCTGCATGTGTAAGGACACTACAAGTGATATTGGGTTAACTGGCACAGGTATTGTTGTGTTAAGTCCAGGGTGTACGTTGTACAGTCCACATAGTAAGGTACAAGGGGTAGGTAAAATAAACACTACTTGAGGTAAGGACTTAGTGACAGATTTGATCCTTAATTATGACTGCTGCGAGCAGATTGGTAGTGAGATTAAGTTAGAGCAGGTACCGGAGGTTAATAAACTGCCACTGAATAATTTGTTAAATCATGTGAATGATTTAAAGTGGGCCACGCACAAAACAGAAGAGGTGGAGGACTTGGTAAGAAAACAAGAAGAAGAAATACAAAGTCAGATGATGTATAAGCATTTCAATGTATATAAGTATATTGTACTAACTATAGCAGGTACAATTGGGATAATTTTATGGTGCTATTGTTGCAATTGTTGTTGTGATTGTCCTAAATTAGGGTTTCCAGCCAAAAAATGGTTTGATGATGCAAGGTCGAATTGCCCAAATATTTGCATAAGGCAAACAGTAATTACGAGAGAAGGCAAGGCTAGGACTTCAGACGAAGACATTACGATATTCCAACGTCCCAGGCAACTTCGGGGACGCCCGGAGATGTCTGAGGAAATCCTGGAATTACACTCTAGGCCTGCTGAAGGACGCTTTAGTACGCCTACGGGGGCTATTGTAGATTCAGATATGAGTGCGAGTCAGGTCGCATTACAGCCTTCCCCTCAACGCAAAGTCGCAGATCATTACGACTCGACAGTGACAGAGTGTAATATTGGGACAAAAATGAATGCAAGGAGGATTGCACCCATTTCTTCCCTGGGGAGGGAGATGTCGTGACTGTGAGCCTCCATGGTTCAGAACCCAGGACTGCGGTTCGGAGGAACATTATATAAGGGCAATAGAGTTATTATTATTATTACTAAGTTGGATGAGAGCTTTTGTAAGCCAGGATGTATATCTCAAGGAAATAAGACTGCTGGAGCCAGGATGTGTACAGAGGTCTGTAAATATTGATTGGTAAGGAAGGACACTTGGTCGAGTACTCTGTACTGTAGAGAGAGTGATTCATGGTCACAAGCTAGTCCAGAAATTGAACCCTGGAAGTCACGTAGACACTAGTATGGGCAGTCGCCGCTAGCTTAGGGAGCAGCACTTGCTGGGTGCTGAGGGTGGAATGGACCACAGGCCTCTGTGGAAGGGAGAGATGGACTTCGGTCATCTCTAGTTGGATATAATGGTATCCAAAATGGCGAGCGGGGTTCTCCCGCCTCAGTTCTTGCCAGAGTAACGTCGTAACGCACGCGAGCAGAATTCAGCCTCGCGGAGACATGCTAAATGTCAAGTAACAGTAAAGACTTAGTAGCGCCAATTCAGACCTGCGTGCACTTCCAGCAGTAACTTCACATAAGTTGTATATAGTGTATATACTTCGACTGCCAAGGCATAATAAATCGGCAGTAGTTCAAGGGAAGTTCATTTTTTATTCCGGAAGTTCCGGGACTAGTCTACAAAACCTCAGGTTCCCTTATCTAGTAAACCGCTCGGCTAGGAGGGAAAATCGTCGGAGGACCTGTCAACCTGCCAGAACGTCTCACAGGCCAGGTAGGTCACGGCAGTATAATTAAGATACACCCTGTATATAGGTTTAACATTTGAATAACGTTCTTAGTTTCTTCTGTTCGTCTTCAGGAGCTGACTGCGGTCGCATCTGGTAACTAACTTCTGAACTAGTTGGTCGTTGACGGTGGCATTTGGCGGCATAAGTAGGAACTACTTGAAAAAATTCAATGTCCTCAGTCCTTACTTGAATTAAGACAGATACACACACTAATACAGCCATCACAATTAACACCGGTTATCAGATAGATTCTACACACACCCAAAGTACACGGGGCTACATGACCTAAACTAAGGTACCAACCAATTAATATTCCAAACGTTAGAAATGACGATCCCATCAACAAAAGAGGCTTCCTCCCTTAACTAATCTATGAAGATGTAGCTACTATGAGACCAAAAGCAACTATAGAATATTGTAAACTAATATGCGGAGTGACCTACAAGTATTCTGCCGGGATGATGGAACAATGATAGAACTGCAACATATGAAATAGTGGTTCTCTAATGTGTTGAAAATTTTGATGTGGAGACTAATTTGAAATGGTGGTGGAACGTCTACAGGCTGCTCAGACAACCACATTCTTATGTTAACCCGGGAGAGGTGGCACGGGGGACTTTGTGACCCCACGCAGTTTAGTTAATCAGGGGTTTCTACATTTTACTACACACAGACCAAACCTGCCACATACTTTTCCCGACATGCCTTTTCTATTGTCTGAGGGCAGTAGCCTATTAGTGGAAGGGATGAGGGCCAGGACAAATGTATTTTTATAGAGCCATGTTGCAATGTGTTCTGAAAGACCCCGTGCCACCAGCATCGCTGGCAGAGTGAACAGCTGTTCCAGTCTTACGTGTACTCCATGAGAATGTAGCTGTCTGATCACGAAATTGATTGTAGTTATGTGTTAAAACAAAATATTATGAATCGTCGGAGCTACGAAGAGCAAGAATCCATGGTGTTATCTCTTCTGCAAGACGTCGAAGAGGAAGACATATTAAGAGGTGAAAACAGTGATAGTGGAGATGAAGTAGAAATAACAGAATCTTAAAGTGATACTGAGCAGAGTGCAGACGAAGAAGAAAATGAAGAAAGTGACGATGATATGCCTCTTTCTCAGCGGATGTGTACCCTTACTGGCAAAGACAGTTACAAAATTGAGCACAATACAACCACAATACAATACAATACAACAAGAGATTTCTCTAAAATGTGTCACTGGCTAAGAACTAGAATCCTTCATTATCTAAAACTTGTCGAATCATTGATTTCGATATTGTTAATAGGCAAACTGAAGTAAGAATTATCAGATATTTCATAAAAATAGATGATTACCTGTCAGATCCACACCATTTCTATTATAGTGCAAATAGCCGTTTATAATATGTGCATGACTTTCATGTTTCACAAATATACTTGCACATTAGTTCAGTGAATATTTTCATGCCATATCAGTAGCGTAAACGAAATAATTGTCGTTATTACTGAGAAATAATTGGGAGGGGTCAAAATGTCCCCGCGCCACCTCTCCCGGGTTAACTACAAATATGAATTCTTTGAATTTGAATAGCTTTCATAAAAGCCGTAATCTGTTGAGAAGTTTTCAGATTTTCATTTCATTTCATATTTATTCATCAGTGCCTTACACTATATTTACAGTACACTGAAAGGAGTCTATGAAAAGAACAAAGCCCCACTTCGCATTCGGGATGCGTCAGAGTCCCCAATATATACAGGGTGTATCTTAATTATACCGACAAAAAATCAGGGACGCTCTGCGTGTTATGTAAAAGACGATGCCGCAATCGGATTGGCGGTGAAAATGTTTCCCTCCGAGGAAATGAGGTTACTTTGTTACTTCCGGGCACGCGATTCAAATCTACGAACTCGCCGTATTTGCTGAGCTAGAGAGCAAGCCGCTGGCCACTGCTGTGCTTCAAGCAAGGGAAGGGAGTGTGATAGAAGGTGACAGAGATATGCTGGCGGGCATGCGCAAGTTTCCTCGATCGCCTCAGCTTGCCGCATGCCTGCCAGCATATCTCTGTCTCCTTCTATCACACTCCCTTCCCTTGCTTGAAGCACAGCAGTGGCCAGCGGCTTGCTGCCTGGCTCAACAAATACGGCCAGTTCGTAGATTTGAATCGCGCGCCCGGAAGTAACAAAGTAACCTCATTTTCTCGGGGGGAAAAATTTTCGCCGCCAATCCGATTGTGGCATCGTCTTTTGCGTCGGTATAATTAAGATACACCCCGTATACATGGTTATATTCAGTGCTTTTTTAAGGGGGAACACGGGGTACTCGTACCCCTTAAACATTTGAAAACTGTTTGAAAAAAATATTGGTACATTTGTATCTAGTCCGGCAAATATAACTACCGACTTGAAAGTTCATCGATCAGCGGGCGTCAAAAGCGCTGACCACAACAGCTGGAGGAGATTTCGAGTAATCCTCGATTTAAATCGCTCAATCGAATCAGTTTCTCATGGTCGGTAACTCGGCACTACGTTGTTATAAGCACGCAGGCTATTGTTTGGAGGTGGGATAGGTTCTTATTTTGTGCGAGTGGTTAGTTTTGAAGGATGGAGAAAATAACGAACTATTTAACATCCACTAAGGCATTGAAAAAGCTGAAAGTTGATGATTCGATCACAAACAATGACCGAATTTTGTAAATTGCCAAAAACTGCAAGATCGTGGTATTTTGTTGACTATAACTGAGAGTAACCCTTTAATTTAAAAAAAAAATACGAGCCTTACAGTAGTCGCATATGATGTGTAACATCTGACATGTCATTCGAATAATTCCATATTACTTACTCGCATTTTTTAAAGAATGAACTCATAGTGCTACCTTGTTCCAGCAAACATGAAAGGATTCTCCAATGCATCTGCAGTAGTGACATATACCTGCAACTGTATGCGGGAGCAATCCACTGCCGGAAACTCCCACGAGAAACTGGCGACACCGATTATGCGTGCCATCTAGCGGTTCGCGCAGACAACTACGAACTCGATTTCAATCAGCTGGCAAGTTTATCTGCACATGTTAGAAGTGTAACTTTTGGGCTATATATGGGTGTTTTCATTACAAAATACAAAGTGATTAAGTGATTAAGCTATTTGGACCAACGAAGTTTCAATTATTGTTAGTAGTCGGTGTTAATATACTGAATTCCTACGTTGTTTGGAGTGTTGGTTGATGCGATATAGCACCCGAGGTATCGAGTGCTTACATTAAAAAAGAATACAGCAGAAGTATGAAGATTTAATAAATCGTAATTGTTTTCAGCAAATATGATATAATAAATATGTTCACACCAAAGAACGACAATTTAAAGATGATTTATTGAAGCAATTTCTTTAATGGGGCCTCTAAACCTTGAGGTAAACCATATGCGATTTACATTCCACATAGTCACATGGCTTACAGTACGTCGTTGTACCGATCTCCGCCACGGCGCGCGCTCATTGTTTCCGTCCCATCCACTTCCGTCCCATCCACTTCCGTCTCTTTTCCAAAATCACTCCCACAAAAATGTCCAGCTACCGACTGCCACAAAAATATCCAGATACCGAGTGGAAAGAAAAAAGCTAAAGGAAGCTTGTAGTTTAACGTGACCGTTAATCTTGAGATCATGAGCCACGGGACCTCCTTTTTACGTGGAATCCGAACCCGGACCGCCTTGGTGAGAGGCATACAGCTAGACCGCTGAGCCACCACGGTTCCCCCCCCCCGAGTGGAAAGATGTTACACCTCAAAAAGAACTGGTTATATTACATATGTACACAAGATGGCAATTAGTGATAATCGAGCAATGATTACATTATTTACAGAATAGATTAGGGGGATGGTAAATGCACATTTACATAGGATAAGGGAGGAACAACAACAGAAGATATGAAATGAATATTGGAAATAGAGAGTCACGGCAAACACTACCATAACATAGAATTGAGGCATAATTTATGAAGAACAACCTACTTGTTGAACAAAAAAATATACGAGCCTTACAGTAGTCGCATATGATGTGAAACATGTGACATGTTATCCTACTATGTGTGTCCCGGGAGCGCAAATCCCTTGTTGACGGTGAACTCTGTTGGTCATTGAAATAACTACTTGTAAAACTCCAGTGCCAAATCCTGACCGTAATGAATCATAATTGTTATTTGCCGTGGCGAAAGCAATCCACTGCCTACTTGATGCGAGCTGCGCTCTATACCGGCCAGTTAGTGAACTCATGCCAGCGATGTTATTGAAAATGGCCTCATTTTGCCGATCAGCGCACTGCCAAGTATAGGCGCGATTAAAAATTAGGTGTGCGGAAGGCAGCCTATATTAAATGTGTTTCTCCCAGTGATATGTTTAGACCAACGAAGTTTCAATTATTGTTGGTAGTCGGCATTAATATACTGAATTCCTACGTTGTTTGGAGTGTTTGTTGATGCGATATAGATTCCACATAGCCACATGGCCGACAGTACATCGAGTGCTTACATTAAATAAGAATACGGCAAAAGTATGAAGATTTAATAAATCGTAATTGTTTTCAGCAAATATGATATAATGAATATTTTCACACCAAAGAACGATAACTTGAAGATGATTTTTTGTAGGAATATCTTAAAAGGGGTCTCCAAACCTTGATCTAAACTGTATGTGATATACATTCCCAATAGCCACATGGCCTACAGTACGTCGTTGTACCGATCTCCGCCATCACGCGCGCTCATTGTTTCCGTCCCATGCACTTCCGTCCCATCTACTTCCGTCCCTTTTCCGAAATCACTCCCACAAAAATGTCCAGCTACCGAGTGGAAAGATATTACACAACAATAATGCCGCGGCTTCCTCTTGAACTGTACGGCATTATTGTTGCTGGCCTTCAGGGAACACGGTAGGCTGTTCCGTGCACAAATCGATCATTTATAAACCCCAGTTTGTGCGACTCAGTCCTGGGCAGTGGGGCATACAGCAACACTTCGCGGCCCTTCTGAGCTGATCGTAAGCTTTAGACTGAAGTAGGGAAATTGACGCCTTGACTGTAATGATATCAAAGAATACGTATATACGTATTGCACAGAATAGTTAATTTAAGCCATGTGCTACACTCTGTAGGGAGGCTTTACAGCCATACTCCGAAAAGCTGACTTGATTCCAAAGTTACTTGGTTGCATTTCTATTTATTTACTGCATCCTTGGTTAAAGAGATGCTATTACTGAAAATGCTTATAAATCTTTGAATACAGAAGTTCATTAACATTTTGCTAAGAAGAGAAAACGGAAGAAATAATAAGAAGTTCCGTGACGAACTAAAGAGCCTACTTTTCTTATAATTTAAGATTCATGACAATGATTAATCTATATGGATCTGTCTAGAATAATTACGAAATTAAGTTGGTAATATCGACATTTCTAATTAGTTCGAAATACTGTATACCTGGCATAAAGTAGCCTAATAGAGCACTACAGTTGGCAGCCCTGGTGAGTGAATATATTCTTAGTTCCATCTCTTAAGGTACAGAATACAAAATTTGGTTGAAGTCCAATGGATAGCATGGACATTACATGCAGTTAAACATAGGACCTAACAGCGCGCGTAAAATAATGTTGGCAACAATGTCATACATGTATTGGTCAGATATAATCTGAAATAATATGATCTATTGTTGTGCCAATTTTGAATGCAATCCATTAGTTAGTATATATGTTGCATGCATTTTAAAATTGGACCTATCAGCAGGCTTAGAATCATGTTAGCAGCACTGACGTATATAAGTTACTCCAAATTAATATAGAATGTCAGGTACTATACGTGTGCGTAGTTTAAAGCTGTCGGCTTGCTTACTTTCTGATATATTGGTATTTGGATAAAAGAAATTGAGAGCATTTATTAACAGTTGGCAGCCCTGGTGGCTCTTAAGAATACGCTCAGTCATATTTGTTATTGTACACATAGTACATACGAAATTTGGTTGAAATCCCATTGTTAGTGTAGAAGTTACATGCATTTAAAATTAGAATTATCAGCTGGCTTAGAATCATGTTGGTAACACTGTCATGTATGGCCTCCTAGAAATTTAACTGAAATATTAGTATCTATATGTGTGCCAACTTTCGAATAGCTCTCATGCATACCTTCTAGGATATCCAACATTGAGCTCAAATTTCAATTGCGATTTTTCAGCAGTTGGTAGCACTGACATCATTTTCAAATATGGCCTTGAGGTATTCCGGCATAGATCTTTACTCATACCAAATGTTGTTTCCATAGCTGCAGCCGTTTAGGAGTTGATAGGGGGGGGGGGGGGGCACACACACAGCCAGACAGACAGAAGGACAGACAGCAGACAGACAGACACACATTTTCCCGGATGGATCTCATAAGTCTACTTTTTCCTTATTGTTGCAAAATGAGAAAAGTAGGCTAAAAATCTAGAATTAATGATTACATCTGTTGATGTTAAATAATGACAGACAAAAGAATACAACGTAAATACCAGCCATTAGGTACATGATGTAATATTGCAATCGAACCCTCCATAGCTGATTTGGCAATATAGAACGGTGGAGTTGGGGATTCCCAGTCTTTTGCACACGTTCGCCAACATACAGTAGATGGAATGTTACCACGAGCTCCTACCATGAGAAGTTCATATTTGGACCTACAGTACTGTATATTAGGGGATGGACTTCCTCTTGGTATAGTTGATATCATTCTAGGCTGTCATTCCGGCTCTTAGGGTTCGATACCCCGCTCCGCCAAGAAATTAATTCAGGTTTGAAGACTGGAACGGGGGACACTCAGCCTTTTACAGGCATATATGATTGCTCATCCTGCTCTGTACGAATTTGATATTCTATTTCATCCTGTCTTCATCGTACTGCAGTAATACAATTGAAGGATATTTATCTCAAAATGTAAATGAATGAACTCCTTCTTCCTGTTCTACGTATAGATAATATTTCCTTTTTTCACTATCATTTTACCCCCCAGAATCGGCTTTTCCCATGGAGAAAGCGAGGGATCCCACCTCTACCGCCTATAGATATTATTGCTGTCTCCAAAAGCAAACAAGTCGGGTTTAGGTATACGAGTGTGAAATATTGGATATTCTACAAAAATATGACAAGTCCAATGCTTTTCCAATTCTTTTTCAAGATAATTACCTGGAATGTTTGGAATTCAATAATTATTTGTAGCCTACTTTGTTAGGATTTACATAATAGATAATTGTATTTAAGGATTCAAATATTTTTCGTATTTGTATTCAACTAAAATTGTAGCAAAAACCAGACTAGACCAAAGTTCTTTTCAGGTTTTCTCAGCTATCCTCACAAAAATATATTTCCTTTGTGTGCAATGTAAATCTGTAATTGAGACAACAGTGGGTCTAAAGGCATATTTTTATTTCATTCAGCACAAATGAAGCTATACTGTTCTTGTTTTAGTTTGCGAAGAATTTAATCTTTGAACTTACCTGCTTCTTGGAATGAATCCTTCAATTCGATAATTGTCCATTTATAAGTTAAACAAATGAGTAGGAATTGGAAAAATCATTTAAAATACATACAGGGTGTATCTTAATTATACCGACAAAAAAATCAGGGACGCTCTGCCTGTTATGTAATAGACGATGCCGCAATCGGATTGGCGGAGAAAATTTTTCCCTTCGAGAAAATGAGGTTTCTTTGTTACTTCCTGGCGCGCGATTCAAATCGAGCTCGCCGTATTTGCTGAGCGAGGGCACAAGCGGCTGGCCACTGGTGTGCTTCACGTAAGGGAAGGGACGATAGACGGAGACAGAGATATGCTGGTGCGATTGACGCACTCGGTACTCGGCCCCAGTGGGTTGTGTACAGTTTATTATACTCATATTGGCTACTACATTTGTGGCATAAATTGGTGAGAATAGCTCCTTTTTGGTACACTAACGAAGAATTGGCTGATATTTCCATGTTGTGAGTAAACGAATGCACGCTCGTACAACGGCGTCTTTACGTATGTCAGTTATTGAGACGAACAGACGAGAAAAGAAACTATCGGGTACATTTCATGACTGGCATGTGTGTCCTTGAACTGTGTGTAAGATTATGGCTGCTTCGTAAACAAATTTGGATATTGCCTGAAAGGGGCAAGAACAATTCTGCGCGAGGCGAACGAGGAAACTTGCGCATTCCCGCCAGCATATCTCTGTCTTCTATCACTCTCCCTTTCTTTGCCTGAATCACAGCAGTGGCCAGCCGCTTGTGCCCACGCAAATACGGCGAGCTTGTCGATTTGAATCGCGCGCCGGGAAGTAACAAAGAAACCTCATTTTCTCGAAGGGAAAACTTTCTCCGCCAATCCGATTGCGGCATCGTCTTTTATATAACACGCAGAGCGTCCCTGATTTTTTTGTCGGTATAATTAAGATACACCCTGAAGGTACAGTCTTTCTAAAAAAAAAAGAACCTAAAGGCCATGACTGTCTCTTTCCCAATCTTTGCCTGAATTTTGAACTATACACTCATACACGAAAATAGCACAGGTTATCAGATACATTCTAATATACACAAGTACTCGTGGTATAAGCACAATGGCGCCTAGCCTCCTTTGCGTAACGTGTTAATAGCTAATTCCTATGAGCAGTATCGCAATGGCGGTAATGTTCAACAGAACTCAGATATGTCAATACTTCCAATTTGGAATACTTAATTTTTAATGCGGTTTAACTACATTAACCTGGAGATTTCCTGTAGCTTATTAATACTATGTTATTGACATATATCACTAACAGTGAATATGTATTACAATTTGATTTCTACTTATATTGTATTTAATGATATGCGCTTACTTTGCATAATATAGCGTTTTGCATTAAATGTGTACTGATTTTTGAGAAATTCTCAAAATTTGCCTCATGTTGAACAGGATTGCAAACTTCGCATTTTAAAATGTTATTGTTTCTGTTGTTCTTGTTGATTCTTTATGAGCTTTGCGACACCGTGGTCAAGTATCCCTGTGCACTTGGGTGTGTGTAGAAGTTGTCTGATAACCTGTGTCACTGTGATGTATGTACTAGTGTGTGTACTTGTAATCGAGGTAGGATTTAGGTAGGAAGTGGCCGTGGCTTTAAGTAAGGTACAATCCTGGCATTTGTGTGAAGTAGATGTGAGAAACCACGGAAAAGCACTTCCAGTATGGCTGAGGGAACAATCAAACTCGCCTCTTCTCAGTTTTGCCTCGGTAGGCTGAGTGTACCCCGTTCCTGCCCTAACACCAAAATGAATTAAATTTCTTGGCAGAGGCGGGAATGGAACCCGGGCCTCTTTGGTGGCACATTTCAAAACAATCACGAAGCTCTCTTTGGGATCTGCTATGACATTATTCGACGCTAAAATAACGCCCTTCGCCACATATGGGCTTGAAATCATATGGGGAAAATTATCCCTGGCAGACTTGAGGACGCTTGAAGCAGTCAAATCGCGCTTCCTGAAGGCTACCCTGGGGATATCGAAGTATACAAAATCAAGATTAGCATATGAACTCGCCAGGGAGACCTTCTTCATTGAGGACCTTCGGATGAAGAGAGGGCTACCATCCACAGACGCCTGGAAAAAACTAATGCAGGAAGGAATACAGAAAATGGACGAAATCCGGTTCGAGTTTTACACCATGGAGGCCATGATGACTAGGACATGGTTGAACACAAATCAAGACTTGCGACACTTTGTCAATTCGATGGCGTTACACGGGTATCTCCATAAACTGTGAAATACCGAATACTTTCATGAGCCTGATGAATCCTGCGTATGTAAATTATGCGGGGTGCAATGTAGTAGATACCATGTAATTTCTTGTGCAAATCGGGGATCATCCATTGTGAAGTTTTGTGAATGACTGTTTGTTTTCATCAATATGCACAATTTGTGCGATTTATCTTTAATAATAAAATGACAGGTGAGCATAGTTCCTAGCAACATGTAAAATATGTACAGAAAATATACCGAGAAAATTTAAAGAAAGGAAATCGAATGTTTGTTTTATGATAACTCGTATCGCAAGTTCACATAGCTTATCATTGGGGAAGAATCCCCAATTGAGTCCGCTTCAGAGGGTATGAGAACTTGACAGACCCATTCACAATGAGCTGTATATTTTAACGCGTATAATTGCGCGCTCTCTCTCGAAGGGTTCAATTGAATCTGTAGATAGTATAAAACTAAGTCCCCGATTTTTGGATGTCACGGGTAATCTCGAGAACCACTGTAGGCCTAAGGATTTTGATGCGGTTTTCACCATTCTGTAAAGGATTTCTCGAGGAAGGTTTCCGTAGAAAAAACATTCATTTATGTACGAAGGAGGACGAGCGGTAACAATTTTAGTGAATTGATTCAAAGAAAAACCTTCCGTCCGTGCGCCTTTTAAACTTGGTAAACCGTTACAAATCTGTATACTATGAGTGTAAGAATTGTTCAGCATGACAAGTTCTACAGAAAAGACCTGGACAGTATATCTCTATCTTTAACACATGCCCACTATAAGTGTTTTTACATTTTCATTCTTCCATCAATCTCCATTCAGTGGAAATTTAAATTACTAGATTCGGAGTGAGTTTACGAGCCAGCGAACGAGCGTATCATCCCAGCTTTGGCCAGTATCAAGCTGTCGAGTCGTGTCGAGTTAAGACTTCTGAGAAGAGTATATGTGTTTGAAGTTTCGCTGTCCACCTCGGATTTTCTGATTTGCGTCTGGGACCTGCTGTCCGTGCGCCTTTTAAGCTTACGCTGGGTAAACCGTTAAAGATACCGGGCGAAGCTGGGGTGGGTTGCTAGTTTACTTTTTTTTTTTAGCGTATGGCTTTTAGTCACGGGAGTGTCCGAGGACATGTTCGGCTCGCCAGTTTTGTAGCTGCTTCGAGACGGACACCCAATGGATGAGCTACACGTACCGTTGGGGAGGAAAGTTTGAATGTAAGGACAAGGAGTTGGAAGATAGCGGCTGTGGCCTATAGTTAGGGACCAACCCCGGCATTTGCCTGGAAGGAAGATGGGAATCCACAGAAGACCATCTTCAAGGTTGCCGGCGGGTGGATTGGAACCTCCTCGCCTTCCGGATGTGAGCGACTGCCAGCAGTCATGCCGTAACAACCACGGCTAACTCACCCGGTAGTTTACACATGAAATATCATGGATATTTCTGTTGCGATGCGACAAACATGTGTTAAAAACTGTGGCGAGATCGGGAGTTTCACGTTCGCAATGTTCCCTAGTGAGCATCGTGGTTTGTCAGCATCCTGTTGTTGTTGATTATTTCGGGGATTAGCGACATCATGGTCATGTGTCCCCGAGTACATGGGTGTGTATAGTATTTGTCTGATATCCTGTGTCACTGTGATGTCTGTAGTAGTGTGTGTAAGAAGCGGCCGTGGCCTTATGTTAGATACTATCCCGTCATTTTCCTGGAGTAGAAGTGGTAAACCATGGGAAACTACTTCTATGATGGCTGGGGTATGAATCGAACCAGACGCTTCTTAATTTAGCCTCACGAGGCTGATTACACCCCTTTCCAGCCTTCCAACCAGAATTGAATGTCTTGGCAGAGCCGGAAATTGAACCCAGTCCTCCACGGTGATAGTCATGAATGCTAGCGACTACGCAATGAGCACTCTGCATCCTGTACAGTCTTCAGGTTTACTCAGGGCACCCAGAAAAGATAAGCCTACAGTCCTTTCCAGAGTTGTAGTACCTTCGACTTTCAAGAATTGGATTTTTAGGACCGCACTGATGATCAAGTAGGTTTTTCAGCTAATACATCGTGTATTGTACGGAAGGGTACAAGCCATATAGCCTGCACTCTGAGGCAGGTAGAGAATTATTAAGTCTGACAGAAGCGGGACTTGAACCAATAATCTCCGCATTTATCCGTCGTTGCTCTGCCAACAGAGCTCACCCTGCACACGTTTTCAGACGACACTCAAACTTATAATTTTTGCGGCTTTGGTGGCGTAGTTGGTAGCATGCTGAGCTTCTATGCCCAAGATAGCGGGTTCAAACCCGGCCGAAGCTGTCGGATTTTTAAGAGCGTTGAAAATCCCTCAGTATGCCTTCCTTCGGAGGGGAAGTAAAGCCGGCGGTCCCATGTCATAGATGTATGGCATGTTAAGAACTTTCCACTAATTACACCTGTGTGAAGCTAAATTGTTTAGGTTAGGAATGTAAACAACGCTCTTAGGTTTCTACGTTCGTTGCCAAGAGCCGATTGCGGTGTCGTCTAGTAGCTAAGTTCTGAACTAGGCCTAGTAGTCGTTGACGGTGGCGTTTGGTGGCAAAAGTAGGAACTATTTGAAAAATTCAAAGTTGCAGTCTTTTCTTGAATTAAAAAACAGATACACACACTAATACAGTCATCACAATTAACACCGGTTATCAGACAGATTCTACACACACCCAAAGTAGACGGGGCTACATGGCCGCGTTGTCGCTGCCCCTAAACTGAGGAATCAACCAACCAAACTCTTATTAGCCGATGACGTGGTGGCTGCTGATCTCGTCATCCGCTTTAAAATTGAGAGTGGGTTACGGCTAGCGATCTAAAGTTTCAAGTGATCATTGACTCAAAGACTTGTTCTTTTTTGAATTCTGATATTTAGTTTTTTCATAATTTTTGTTTATTGTTATAATTATTAGTTTCTTTTAATTTTTTATTATTAGTTTTAGACAATTTCTTACTTAGGCTTTCACCTCTACATTTTAATCTATCCTAAGTTTGTGTGATTTAATCTGTGTTAAGAGGGGCAGATAACTTGCTGTTCTGCCCCTTAAAACCCTGCACACGCCTCAGTTCTTGTGGCAAGGGTGCATCTGTTTTTGTTTTGTTTTTTATTTGTTTGCGTATGGCTTTTAGTGCCAGAAGTGTCCGAGGACATGTTCGGCTCGCCAGAGTTAGTAACTGCTTCTATGCGGATACCCATGGGGTGAGCTACAAGTACCATCACGTGGGGAGTGTTGTCTAGGGTGGAATGTGTGAATGTAAGGGCTAGGAATTGGAAGGTAGTGGCTGTGGCCAATAGTTAGAAACCAACCCCGGCATTTGCCTGGAAGGAAGATGGGAAACCACAGAAAACCATCTTCAAGGTTGCCGGCGGGGCGATTCGAACCTCCTTGCCTCCCGGATGTGAGCGACTCCCTGCAGCCACGCCGTAACGACCACAGCTATCTCACCCAGTGGTGCATCTGTGAATACGGCCTGCGCTGGGGAGAGAAACCTGCTGTGGTCTCTAATTCTCTCCACTGCACGTAAGCATGAACTCTGAGTAGAATTCAAGGTAGGAGTTTATTGGACGTAAAACAGAATCCTTCAAGAATAAACTCTAAGACTCACTGCACGCCGTCTAGGAGACCTGGAGTATACAGAAACTTTGGCCCATTCTGATTACGACCAGTACTCCCGAGGAAATAAATCTGCGGTTAGAGAGGAGCTACGTGACCCTTGCTGAGCCTGCTTCTGACCCGGACATGGCCGAGTTTGAGAGGGGAAATAATCTCGTCCGTGAACCAGGTCAACTCTGTGTTTCAGTTGTTGTTGTTTGATATAACCCGGCATTACTCTTTTCATGCGCCGTTGCACGCTGGTGAGTGCAGCACCTACATTTACATTTATAGGCAATAACAGTCAATGCCGCTATAAAGATGGAGGTGTTTTTAATAAGTCACCCCACAGTAGCAAAGCCTCTGCCCAGAGTTTAAAGGTACGAATTTATTGTGCGTATAACAGAATCCGTCACAAGAAAACTTTAAGACTGACTGCGTAAGACAAGTGAAAATTGCCCTTCAATCAACGAAACTTCATCTCTCCCTCAAAATGTTTAAGACATTTCTGGTTCAGAGTTATGAATTAAAATCACTACAATTACTAATAAGTCAGGAAATATCTTAATTACTTTTCATAAGAAACACCAAAGATGCTTTCCACAGAACCCAAAATGTTTTACTAAAATTCCAAAGTTGCCTAAGTCGATTTCTCCTAGACGCATGTAATTACCAGTATATATAATATCAATAAGTTACCATATCTTACAATTACTAGAGAGCAACGGGTAATGTGTACTTTGAATAGTATAATAATTATTATTATTGATGAATAATATTCGTACCTCTGAACGCAACACGCTTGACACTTGAGCTTGACTGGTGGCTGCACGGGCCGCAGGTAGGCGAGCTATTTTGGTCGCTCATGATCGATCGGCAGGGCAGAGTGAGGGATGTGGAGAAGGCTCCGTGTTACTGACCCACTTCGCTCATCCCCTTCACAACATATCACCCTACTTTCGTTTTGTTGTGTTGTTGTTTTCCCGGGAAAACTTCCGACAACCAAGCAATTGTTTACCCAGCAGCCTTTTGGGCTGGCAGAAGTTTTCAGTTGACAAGTGCACGTTGTGGAATATTCACAGCACAGTGACAGCTGAATAACAAGCAGTGGCTGAACCACTGCGTGCTTGGTGGAGGATGAGTGGTGTCTTGACACCTCCCGATGGAAAAGGCATTAAAGTGAATGTTTAATTCCATAAATATACGAAGGCCAATCATTTTTAAAATACCGTACTACTTTTCTTGTTTATTATTAATAATTCAATACAGCCATTTATGGACTACAAATACACAACAATTATTCCAGTTTTCGTCTTAAAGGTGTTTTATCCTTGTACTGTAGTTGAGCTTCCTGCCAGAGATGATTCAATCATTGACTCCTTCTCTACCTTTCTTCCACTGAAAGTGTGAGTGTTCCTTTGTGGGGATCATTCACACTTGCAACTTGAGTTCTGAATCTTGTCCTGTCCCACACTTCAACCAGTCCAATATTTTCCCTTCTAAAGTCTTGATATACCTCCTGATGCCACGGAGGTTGTATCATCCACTTCTCTTGTAGGTTAAGAATTTTATAGCTAACCACTCATTTCCCAATCGTTTATTATGCCCATAGAACATCAATCATCTTTATCTCATACTGAGAGAAATCCTTTCACACTTGTCGCAGAGCTCTTGATTTGACCGAATTTGAAATCTATATCCACCGTTAGGGAATTTCTTGGGACCTAGTATTTTCCAAAATAATTTCCTGTCTTTTTTTAATTTCAGTAATATTCATGCTTGCTAAGGTTTATATTTAACCAACATGTGATCTCAACGTGAGAATTCCTCTCACACTATTTTTAAAATCTGTTAGTTTATTTCCTAGCACTGACAATGAAGTGACTGTTCTTCCAACCTGATGATTTTACAACTTTATTCAGTCAACTGATTCACTTTTGGCACGAAAACATCCCCATCTCAAGGCATAACAAAGGTTTGTTTGTCTCTGTGTACCAAGTGTCGTACGTATGATTTTTAGGAATTGAGTAGACCATAATCGCCCAAATAAAATTATGAGAGTTACATGGCCCAATCCTAGCCTCCGTGACTTAGGCGGCAGCACGCCGGCCTCTCATCACTGGGTCCGTGGTTCAAATCCCGGTCACTCCATGTGAGATCTGTGCTGGACAAAACGGAGGCAGACAGGGTATTCTCTGGGTACTCCGGTTTTCCCTGTCACAATGTCATTCCAGCAACACTCTCCACTATCATTTCATTTCATCTGTCATTCATTTAATCATTGCCCCCAGAGGAGTGCGTCAAGCCTGGGCAGCCGGCACAGTTCATATCCTCGCCGCTAGATGGGGGCTTCATTCATTCCATTCCTGACCCGGTCGGAGACTGGAAGCAGGCTGTGGATTTTCATTTAAAACATGGCCCAATATTGCTCCTTTTTGCTACTACAATCTCTACCCGCCAGCATGGCTCGCTTAGCGCTGTCAGCAGTTTTTGCTTACTTTCTTGCTTCATTCATTCATTCCCTTTTAGTTTCGCTGATACTTTAGTACTGTTACTCACGCCCTTTCTTAAGCGACTGTATTTACGAAAGAAAGTAAATCATAATGTGAAATGCTGTTCAGTCTACAGTGTAAATTGTAGTAGAGTCATTGTTCTTTGGCCCCGGTTATGATATGTTAGAAGAGGTAGGTTCTCTTCCCACTTCAGCCGTCCTAGAAGTGCTAATCTGTAGTTCTCAACTTCTCAAGACCTCGAAAGAATTGGATGATTTCTTCACTAAATGGCGACTGAAGCCTAGCCCGCTTAAAACAGAAGTAGCTACGTTCCATCTCAGTAATAGGTACGCAAACTACCAGCCTATGATCAGATACAGGAACCACTCACTGCAGTTCAATACCACCCCGAAATACCTTCGTGTAACGTTAGACAGATCCTTAACGTACTGTACCCTTATATCTGGATGATCCACCAATATCCTCCGGCTGGAAATAATCTGGGATTGTAGCATCTTGACGCCCCGGCTAAAAACGACATGGTGCCACTTTGCGAAAACACTCAGAATAAGGGACAGGTATTTTCGCAAACGGAATGTGCTGCAGTATCTAACTACAGAACAGTAGGGTCATCTAACTACTTAGGATAAAAAAATAACTCTATAAAAACTCTCGGGCGTAAGGATACGAATTAGGTCCCTCGGGAACTTCCACCCTACAGCACATTCCTCTACCATCTAACTACAAGTATAATGCCAGTTTCCTATAAAACAATCAGGAAATCGTCAACACGAATCCGTCTATTTATTTAAGAAAAACAATACACATCTCGTGTCACCGAGCTTTGATTAAATGCTCTCGACAATAAACCATGAAATAAAATTTATGACTAAGCGTCATTAATCCATATACAAGTACAAATTGTTTCGCTAAGAAACCGTAAAAATTGTTACGTGTAAGCTTAAATGAGCTTCTATACAGCAAACAACTGCTGTGCCCTAGGTGACGGGAGTTTATAACAAGTAAAATGTTATGAGTAAAAAATTTAAATAATCCCAAAAATAAATGACGTTTCCCATGACGTGGATCTCCGTCATTACAAATACTAATCATTACTCTATACAATTCATCTCCCGCACCCTAATATTAATATTTCTTCCTCTAAGAAGCGCAAAATCTCTACACAAAGTTTTAAGGTTTAAATTTAAAATATAAAACACTCCTAAATCTATTTACGAATTTATCTGAAATACATTTAATATAACATTCTATACAATGAAAATAATCACGTCGTAGTTCGTCAATTACTTACTTAGAAATAAAATATTTACAACACGTTCGTTCCTTTCTCCCGACAATACAACATGTAATTGTCCTTCCACATTACTTCTAAATCTCAACGGGCTTCAGAAAAATATTACTTCACTCTACTAAGTCTTATTCGTGTTTTACGTTAACATCTGGGATTCCATAATCCATACAATTAAGTAGAGACTAGTTCAAAAACCTCCTACAACTGTTCATGTAATAAAAATACTTAATAAAAATACACATTTCCACTCGTTGACTAATTACCATAAATGACAAACATTAGGATAAGAACCATTTAACAGATCTCAGTTTACTCTCAGCTTCAACAAAGATCCATTAAACCCCATAATTTCTATCAGATTTAACTTCATCCAGGATCCGCTGTCCTGTGAATTTCAAGGAGTTTTAACTCTATTGAGACTATTTAAATAACATCCGCAATTAAGAAACTTCCGTAACAATTGTCTTATAACTTCTTACTTTCATGAAAAACATGCGTCTGTCCCTACAGACATTTCTTCAAAAATAGATCAATGGCTATACACTGGTTCATTGTCTCACAACAAATACCTCCGTCTACAACGGGAATAATAAATCTCATCCATCGAGATACTTCGCAAACTTCCATAACATTTCTTTCTCTACACTTTACAATAATAAACTCTTCTTTCAGTCATCACAATCTTAATGAACATATAATAAAAATACTGGTTCTCTCCCTGCCTCGATTTAATAGGTAATACGATAAAATGATAATCTTTAAATACAATCTTATTTCTTTACTTCACTCACATTTCTCAAAATTCTTTCAACAAACTGTACCATTTCTTCCATTTCATCATTACGTTATTTATTACTTCAAAATATGCTCTCGTTCGCATCTGTTAATTCCACATTATAATAATAATAATAATAATAATAATAATAATAATAATATCGTATGGCCTCGGGTGCCTGGTGCAAGCGTTGTTAATTGACACCCAGAGGGTAGCTTGCATGTCGAATTTCGTCGTTCCTTTGAACGCTATGAAAGTCAAGGAGGTTAGATATCTAAACTCCTTGACACTACAGCGCTTTCAAGTAGAGAATGGAGGAACTTTGTGTTGGCGGAAAATCCCGAGATTAATTTTGCCATTGAACACGGCCTACTGAATTCAAATGGGTTCTTTAACATGCCAACATTATAATACTTCACAAATTATTTCTTTAATGTCTGTTCAACAAATTCTAATACTTACAAAAAAAACATTACTTACAAACTTTCTTCACTAAATTCGTTTCATTATTTCTCAGTTCGTGACTTTCTCTGGATCTCTACAATAGATCTTTCGTAATTACATTCTTTGACATTACTTCCTTTCACATACTTGGAAAACATTTCCATTATTACATTTATTGATAAAACATAGATATCGTTCGATTTAATACACGTTTGAACTTTACAATAACAATTCTGAACAAACTATAAAATCCTGAGCTAAAGTATAAAATCTGAATTAAACTATAAAATCTCCCCTCAAATTTCGAATATCGAAATGAAATATCCCTAAAATTTCGAAGTCGTCGAAAAATACTATCAAACATCCGCATGATGTTTTTACAAATATAACATTGAAAACTGCAATAAACTATTAAACAATATAGAAAAATGGCATTCAACACTAGTTGTCGGATATTCAAGATCTACAATTCTACATAGTGGGATATTTAGCGTTGGTCATTGGAATACCTTGTGCTGGGTTAGAGTTGACATGAAGTGGACTCCCTTTGATTACCCATTAGAAACGGAATGTTTCTAGCGGCTTAAGACAGCGTGGTGGTCAGCATTCTTGTCCAAAACTCCCTCCGAATATCTCGTGTGGTCAAGTACTGGGATTCGATCTCGATCATCATCGTGCTGTCTCCTCCTTCCGTCGATGACTCTTCTGATTGAGATGGGATAGCCCTTTCTCTCTTCGGCACCGGGTAATTCCCTGGTCGCCCTCGTACATGAATAACTTGCAGTCTTCTTCCCCCATAGTTCCCTGTAGATCGTCATTTGAGATGATCAAATGACTGATGATTGTAGACTTTCTATTACGGGAGAGATGAGATGTTAATCTCCCCAGAGATGTTGATGTTAAGTCATTTCGGATATTCTTGATGCCATCATAGCGTTGTTCCCATAATTGTTTAAGCGTTCATCACGACGCCTGAAGAATCTTCATGAAATTCCTCCCTCAACTTTTGAATTTTTATCATCTTGAAGCTGTAGCTTTGTCGTATAAATTTAATATTGTTTCCTCTCTGAATATCTATGTTAATATTACATGCACATTACTGAGTGCCTTCGATAAATAATTATATCTCTTTCGATCAACTTGGAGACTAGTTCGTTGTAACGTCCTTCTACTTCGAAGTCGTGGTTGATAAGAGCCTCGCTTCCTCTCGTCTTTTCTCCGCGTCCTTTTCAATCCATGGCTCTGATTGGTTGCTTAAATTAATTGATCAAACTCTTCATTAATAACTTAAGAACTCGGCTGTAATTATATTCAATCGTTTAACACTCTTCATGATGGTTTAATGTAATAACTTTGTCCTAGTAATTATATATGTTAATTACTCTGTTGGTGTTAATTTTAATAGGCGGCTTCCCATTGGTCATGGTCGCGTGTCGGTCTCGCGTCGGCTCCCTCTTCTTTCTCTTGCCACACGCTTAGTTCCTCTCCCCATTCTTTTTCACTCGGGCGTCCTCGTGACTGCTCGGGTTCTTAGTCATCCTAGCGAATCTTGTTCCGAGTCCCCTTGCAACTACTAATTTGCTATTGGCCGGCCGAATTAACTCAGTTAATTCACTCTCTAACCAAACCAGTTTGGTGTTCGCTTCCAGCATCGATAAATTCTAACATGGGCTAATTTAGAAAACTTTCCACTACTTGTATAATTCTCTGTCTCGTCTCCCCAAACGCGTACAGTATCGATGCCATCTCGAGAAACTTGCAGCTAAACTTAAAAGCCATAACAGCTTGCTGGGTATATTAGCAGGAACTACATGGGGTTCAGATGCGAATACGCTTCGTATAACTGCTCTAGCACTTTTATACTCGACTGCCGAGTACTGCTCTGCTGTATGGTTGAATTGCTCCCACACTCGACTGGTAGATGTCCAGCTACGTCACTCAATGAGAGTTATATCTGGTACATTACATCCCACTCCTGTCCAGTGGTTACCGGTTCTGAGCAATATTGAACCTCCTTACATCAGACGGAAGAGATCCCTTACTAGAGTATGGTCGAGGATTCTGATGAACAGCTCTCTTCCCATCCATCAGGACACAGGCGATAATGCCGTAACGAGACTGAAGTCCCGGAAACCTGCTTGGAGGACAGCTAAGGAATTTACTGCCATGCCTTTCAGACCTAAGGTGGCATGGAAACAAGAATGGTCTCAATCATTCTCGTCTGGCATTTCTATCAGGGATCGAACAATAAAACTGGCTGGGTTCAATCTCCGTCGCTCTACCTGGATCAAAATTAACAGGATACGTTGAGGTGTAGGAAGAAGTGCTTCTGTTCTCCACCAGAGGGGTTGGCTGAAGTCTCCTGCTTGTGACTGTGGTCCTGAAGTGCAAACCATCATGCACATTGTGAAGGACTGCCCTTTGCGAGCATTCTCTGGATCAATCGAAGACCTCCATCGTTTAACCCCTGACGCAATCACTTGGTTGGAGAGACTGGACATACGTCTGCGAGAGGCTACCACATTTCCGAAGCCTTTTTCACATTTCTTTGTTTTCCTATACATATTTATATATTTTGTGACCCGATTGTCAATTGTATCATCATACGCTAACAATAATAACTTCTTCTCTATACAAAATCCAGAGAAGCTCCTAACTAGAAGTAATGGTGACTCACTCACTCATTCCTACCGATACCTAAATAACACGTGTTGTCAGACTAAGTAGGCTATACTCACGCCTAAGTACACGGTACTAATGACCTCACTATTAAATGACCGCCACTTTACGTACTGTGTTTCCAATAGTTTTTCAATTGCAACACCTTACAGGTTTCGTATTTTTGGAGATTTTGGAACAGCGCGTAATAGCACTTCTATATCACTGTATTCCTCTCTCACTATATTGAAGATTGGGCAAATAACCGATGTACAATAATTTCCCAATTTCGATTAATGTTTATCAACCTCAATTCATCTGTAAGACATAGTTTACAGCCGCCAACAGAACTCCAAACTACTCTTTGATCTATTGGGTTCATTAGTTCGTATACAAACAACTTAACATCTAAAAGGCTGTGCTTTATTGCAGCCATTGAGCTGACAACCACGATGGAAGCGATGGATGTTAATTGATTTCATAATTAAATAGAGGGACACCTCGCTTATTTGTGATGGAATCCATTGTGAATTTGAGAACATCCCGTTAAATGTTTGATTGCATCCGTGAATGAATCAATGAATTTTAATACGATGTCCATTAAAATGGAAACGAGCCAAAGATTTTTGTGTCTTTGGACCGAAACATTGGGACTGCCACTATACCAGGTGAATCAGCTGCCCCTACCGGGTGAGTTAACCGTGGTCGTTACGGCGTGCTGCAGGCAGCCGCTCACATCCGGGAGCCAAGGAGGTTCGAATCCCCCCGCCGGCAACCTTGAAGGTGGTCTTCTGTGGTTTCCCATCTTCCTTCCAGGCAAATGCCGGGGTTGGTCCCTAACTATGGGCCACAGTCGCTACCTTCCAACTCCTCGTCCTTACATTCACACTTACCTCCCCATACAACACTCCACACGCGACGGTACGTGTAGCTAACCCCATGGGTGTCCGTGTAGAAGCAGCTACAAACTCTGGCGAGCCGATCATGTCCTCGGACCTCCCGGCACTAAAAGCTATACGCTAAAAAAAAAAGCTTCCCCTAATAATATTGTTTTATGCAGCCCAACTAACGCGAGTTGTCAGTAAAGTCGATATTTCTCTGCCTGTATCCCGTACGGTACTAATGTACTGCAAGCATATCCCACAAACGATACTGAACACTAGTTTTCCCCTCGTAATAGTCTATGGTCACATCGAGGGGAAAATAATAGTGTTGCAGTGTATTAGTACCATACGGGATGCAGGCAAACAAACAACAATGATATTAGGGGAAACTGATACACCTGGCATACTAGAATTATGTCTTTAGTTGGACAGTGGTTGCAATTAACCATGTATTTAAAATAATTTAACACATTATGGAATCAATTCCAGTTTATCTCTTATCTAATAAGAATAGCTTGTAAGTCAGTCCGTCTCATTGGTGTCTTCCTGATTGTGGTCATTCCAGATTGAGTTCACCTCATTAGTAGTCCAGATTGCGGTCACTTTCATTTTAAGGAAGAGCTATAAACATTCTAGCGTCCAGATTGTGATCACTTTTCTTGGGAGATCGGTCCGGTTGTAACTCCCCTGGGGATTTCCTTACCTTTCAATTCCACCCCTCTTGCCAATATTGAGATACATGCCAGGTGTCAGTTCTCTTTGGTCCTGATACACTACATTTTGACAGTGAACTTATTAATTTTGACTTATCACAAGTCACAGATTTCAAATCTGGAATGTTAATAAACCAAAAACTTCAAATGTTTGATTTTGTGTGTAGGAGGGGGCGGGGATAATAAATGATTACAAAGGGGATTTAGAATCAAACGCTGAACAAATTACATTTACGAGACGAATTTTTCGAGGTAATGAAAGGAATGTTTTTCACGATACACAGTACCTATTATAAAAATAGATATCTCGCGCCTCAAATGGGAGAGGAGGGGCAGAAATTAAAAATTATACCCTGTACTGTAAGTATAAAATTTCCCGTTACAACAATTTTGTTGAATGTGAAGGTCGTTGATTCCGATCCTGAAACATTTCTATTCTTAAGGGACACTAGGAATGAATTTTTCAACTTCCACATTTATTATCAGAATGAGTTGAAATTTAAACTACACAATAAGATTAGTAATACTAAGTCACATACCAAATTTCAAAACAATCGGATGAAATTTAATTGATTTTAACTAATTTTAATATTAAAATATAACGTGCGATCAAAATGCTCCATGCGCATTAGAAATTGTGTAAAACGCTTGATTTTTAAATTGCACATACAGAAACCTATTCTAAATATTATAACATTGAGACATTTCAGAAAAGTGATACATGTATGATGTTAGATTAATTTCATTTTATGTGCCACCATGTTTTATAAATTCTGATAATTTTTCATAGTTTTTTGTTGTTGTCTGTAATTTACAAAGTGACCTAAGATATTGCAATGTCATCTTACAACACAGGTATTTCTGAATATCCAGTGATATTTTGAATAAAATTGGTGAACATATCATGCGCATGGAGTATTTTCATTACCTAAAAATGTTGTTTGGAGATAAAAGCATTTTTATAAAATCGCATGCTATATTACCAAGTTTGGCTCACCTAATGAATCAAAATGCCCCAGATTCATATGATTTGCCTTCCAACTTCTCCTTGGCAGCTTCCTGTTGTGTTTTCTTCAACTGCAGACCCTGTCGTGTCTTCTTCACCTGCATCGAGCTCCTTCTGCTTTCATAAATTCTCATTTGATAACAACGCTCACTTATTTTTGAGGAAACCATTGAACTTTCTTCATTTCTTACTTCACATTTCAGTTCCTGTGTCGCAGAGCAGTCCATATTGAACTCAGAAACACCAGTGTATGTCCCCATGTCCAGTCGCTTCTTCGATATAAAAATTTCTTTAGTACATTTCTTCCAAATAACAGAGTGAACACGCTCATTTGAATTTTGTGTTCCTCCCCTGCTACATCTGGCTAAAAGCTCATTGCTGGCCAGTCTCTGATACACAGGTGCAATGCGACAGACCATTTTTTCTGAAAATTGCACTGACATCTTAGTGTGGCTTTCAGGTGTCTCACCCCGAGCAGTGCTTCTATTATAGAACCACCACGAGTCATTTCCCTTGGGGCATTTCTGATGTTGTGGTTTCTGATCTGTGGATCTGTAATGATACAGAGTAGCATAAATGGCAGTCTTCATTGCTTGAACATCAGGCATATGTTTCTGAATTGACTGTCTGTAATAACTGGACAACTTCTTTATTGTATCCATTTTCAAAGTTCCACGACCACGACCCCCCAAATTTGTGTCCTTGGTATCCTTTTTCAATTTCAGAAGCCCAGTAGTCATTCGTTTAGCGACATGGTTGATACACTCCTCTTTTCTTATTTTAATTCCTTCGCCATACACTGCAATTCCATTCAGATGCTGGTAAGTCTTTGCATCTCCATCAGAAAGTACAGTTGTGTATCGCATTGCACACTTCTCAACTGATCTTTTCCACATTATATCAGCAGCGTGTACTTCCATTGCCCCTGAAGACCCATCATAGTTTTTACAGCATTCCCCACTTCTTTCATGATGTTCAGCTAATACCATGTACTCTGGTGTATCTGTACCCAGTTCATTGCCAAGTAAGGCACAATAATGGCAAAATTTTGATAAGACTTCATAGTCAATAACGAGACCTGTCAAGATATCTACAACTAAGCCAATCCCATACAATGATTTATGACCTCTGCGGTGCCACGTTCCATCAAAACTAACTGCGATATCAATAACATTAGCCTCTATGAGGGATGGGTCTACACATTCATGTGCGTTACGAACTACAGTTCGACTCTCACTCAGCATTTTCTCCTTGAGACAATCAACTTCTGTCGCTAAGTTGTGCATGTGACTGGTGAAGGTCTTGGAATTCATGCAGTGCATTTTCATAGCCATACACAATTTTTGCATGTACCTGTGACCAAGTCCAAGATTTAGGAAAGCTTCTGTACCCTTTCTAATTACTTCAAATGGAGCTCTTTCTGTTTTGCCCTCATTTGCTTTTACCCGAGGACTTGTGTATGCCTGACCTGCACAGTGTCCACTTGATTTGCATACTTCATGTAGTTTGTTAGCAAATCCATGCTGCTCGTTTATCACCACATTTAGGGAAGCTTGGCTACAGTGAGGACATTTCAATTTTTTTAATAAATCAGGAAATGTGCTAGTGTGCAGTAATATATAACTTTCATCTGATGTAGGTAATGACACTGATGCATAAGAGGACAGTTTTAATTCAAACCTAGTCTTGTATATTTATTTACAAACTCGGTATTACTGGGGTTTGAACAAACACTACTGTTTACAGTTTGTTGGGAATTAATTTGTACAGTTTGTAAAACACTAACCACTTCTGTAGGCACCACTAATGAAATAGGCCTAGAAGCTGTCTCATTCATATTAGCTTCTTGCTTCTTTTTACGAGCTTCCATTGCCGCTGAAGTTTTTCTTTTTCTCTTGGTACATCTTCCTTTCGAAACACGCCAACGTGAATTTACTACATCCATTATAATCACAAATTTCAAGCCACATGCACTGATGTAAACAATAAAATTTAAACATAAACACAGGACGTTACTACCTGTTCAATTGATAATATGTAACTGTACGTAAATATAAGTTAATTATATAATAAAAACAAGAAGTTCCGTTAAGAACTATACAGCCTACTTTTCATGCCAATGATTATTCTACAGAATATGACGAAATTAAGTTGCTAATATCGAAATTTCCAATTAGTTCGAAATACTGTATTCCTGGCATAATGTATCCTAATAGAGCACTACATTTGGCAGCCCTGATGACTGAATATATTCTTAGTTCCATCTCTTAAGGTACAAAATACAAAATTTGGTTGAAGTCCAATGAATCGCATGGACGTTACATGCAGTTAAACATTGGATCTAACAGCGCGCGTAAAATCATGTTGGCAACAATGTCATGCATGTATTGGTTAGAAATAATCTGAAATAATATGATCTATTGTTGTGCCAATTTTGAATGAAATCCATTAGTTAGTATAGAAGTTACATGCATTTTAAAATTGGACCTATCAGCAGGCTTAGAATCATGTTGGCAGCACTGACGTATATTAGTTACTCCAAATTCGTCTAGAATGCCAGGTATTATACGTGTGCAAATTTTAGAGCTATTGGCTTTCATACTTTCTGATATATTGATATTAGGGTAACAAAAATAGGGACAGCACATATTAACAGTTGGCAGCCCTGGTTGCTCCTTATAATACGCATAGTCATATCTGTTATAGTACACATAACACATACGAAATTTGGTTGAAATCCAAATGATAGTATGGAAGTTGCATGTATTTAAAGTTTGACCTGTCAGCAGGCATAGAATCATGTTGGTAGCACTGACGTATATAAGTTACTCCAAATTAATATAGAATGTCAGGTACTATACGTGTGCATAGTTTAAAGCTGTCGGCTTGCATACTTTCTGATATATTGGTATTTGGATAAAATAAATTAGGAGCATTTATTAACAGTTTGCAGCCCTGGTAGGTCTTAAGAATACGCTCAGTCATATCTGGTTATGTACACATAAAACATACGAAATTTGGTTGAATTCCAATTGATAGTGTAGAAGTTATATGCATTTGAAAATTGGACCTATCAGGAGGCTTATAATCAATTTGGCAACACTGCCATGTTTGGCCTCCTGGAAATGAAACTGAAATATTATGATCTGTACGTGTGCCAATTTTGAAATAGCTCCCATTCATACTTTCCAAGATATCCAACATGGAGCTCAAATTTCAATTGCGATTTTTTAGCAGTTGGTAGCGCTGACATCATTTTCAAATATGGCCGTGAGATATTCAGGTGTAGATCTTTACTCCTACCAAATTTTGTTTCGATTGCTGCAGCCGTTTAGGAGTTGATAGGGGGGGACACACACACAGCCAGACAGACAGACAGACAGAAGGACAGACAGACAGACAGACAGACAGACAGACACACATTTGCCCGATCTCATAAGTCTACTTTTTCCTCATTTTTGCAAAATGTGAAAAGTAGGCTAATAATGTATAGGACAATATAAATGTGGGAAGTTATGTGGCAAAATATACTTTCAAACAAATCAATCCGTAAAAGTTTCACATTAGATTTTAGTGTTTATATTGGTTAGGCCTATGTAGTTCTAATATTAGACACTAGATAGCAGCACAAATCAGTACCCACATAGATGTTGGCAATGGCTTCAAAATAAATCGAAAAAATCCACACAGTAATGGATATATAGAAGTACAATCACTGAGAGAGCTTGAAGGGGACGTTTAAAGTCTTACGCAGAGGAGATTTAAAAATGTCGCTGAGCCTTTAAAAATGGCGATGCATGAAAACTGTTTTATTGAAATGATCCGCAGGGGTCCATTAGATAAATATATGGCAAAAACAAAAAGACAGTTATTTTGCCATATTTGCCTAAAAACTCAGCCCTAGTGTCCCTTAAGACTAAAAATGTTATAATCATTGCTTTACGAGGTGCTGTCAGATTGGGAGGGGACTTAATTTTTTAAGCGAAATTTTATGGGGTGTGCTCAGCTGAACACTGAACTGTATTTTGTTGGTTAGGTAGTGAAATATCAGGTTCCCCTTGTTATCCACAAAACTTACGGAAGGTATGAATCAGTCAGGAAGAACCAAGAACCAAGGACCGGTCTCCTAAGAAAAGTGATCGCAATCTGTACGCTAGAATGTTTATAGATCTTCCGTAAAATGAAAGTGAACGCAATCTGGACTGCTAATGAGGTGAACGCAATCTGGACTGCTAATGAGGTGAACGCAATCTGGACTGCTAATGAGGTGAACGCAATCTGGAATGACCGCAATCAGGACACAACCGTCTCATTGCGTAATGGAGGGGAGGACAGGCGGTGCGGATGTGACGTCAGCACACTTTGTAAGGCTGTCGCAGAGGATGAGGATTTAGTTTGAGGCATGCAGGATGCAGCAATGTAGGAAAGACAGGAAGCATGCTGGTTTTCATAACACAACGAACTGAACGCCTTGGATGTCGTAATGTTAATGCTTCTTGTTGCAATTACAAAATTGATCCCAGATTATAACCAAAGACATTTTTGCTCTCTCCTATCAAAGGATATGTAGCAAAAGTAGTTGATGTGAAGGACAGTCATACTATAACGTAAATAGAACTGAACATAATGCCATTGTCCCGCACATTCGAAGATCAAGGTACTTCGAGATTTGGACTTAAACAGTTTCATAATAGAAAAGACTTGTTTTCACACATATGTCGAACCGAACATCCATAATATCCGTACAGCACAGCAAGTACATACAACCTGTTCGCATCAACAGCACTACAGGGGATGGTTGGTTGGTTGGTTCCTCAGTTTAGCCCCGTGTACTTTGGGTGAGTGTAGAATATGTCGGATAACCGGTGTTAATTGTGATGTCTGTATTAGTGTGTGTATCTGTTTTTTAATTCAAGTACAGGCTGTAACTTAGAATTTTTCAAATAGTTGCTACTTTTACCGCCGAGCGCCACCGTCAACGACTACTAGGCCAAGTTCAGAACTTGCAGTCGGCTCTTGGCAACGAACGTAGAAACCTAAGAGCGTTGTTTACATTCTTAACCTATACAATTTAGCTTCACACAGGTGTAATTAGTGGAAGGTTCTTTAACATGCCATAAATCTATGACATGGGGCCGCCGGCTTCACTTCCCCTCCGAAGAAAGGCATACTGAGGGATTTTAACGCTCTTAAAAATCCGACGGCTTCGGCTGGGTTTGAACCCGCTATCTTGGGCTTAGAAGCTCAGAATGCTACCGACTACGCCACTGACGCGGCCTCTACAGGGGACTGCCCCTACCTGGTACGCACAGCGCCGTTGATATAGGCAACAAGGTATACACGGTTCTCGTCTGACGTCACACGAACTGATAGGCTCGCCCTTCGTTTCGACACGTCACACCGCATGAAGCTGTCTTCCCATGGCGTAGTGTTTTGCACTCTTGACTGTCACCGTGGAGGCCCGAGTTCGATTCGCGGCTCTGCCAAGAAATTTAATTCCGGTCTGAGGACTGAAACGGGGTACACTCAGCCTCCCGAGGCAAAACTGAGAAGAGGCGGGTTCCATTCCTACCTCAGCCATCTTGAAAGTGGTTTTCCGTGGTTTCCCACTTCTGCTTCAGGCAAATGCTGGGATGGTACCTAACTTAAAACCACGACCACTTCCTACCCAAATCCTACCTGAATTACAAATACACACACTGGTACAGACATCACAGTGACACAGGTTATGAGACAAATTATAAACGCACTAAGAACACGGGGCTACATGACCAGGATGTCGCAAAGCCCCGAATGGAACAACAACAACAGGTTTTAAGTCAGTCAACATGTTGAATCTTATTTACTCACCTTTTAATCTAGAAAGGGTTACGTTGGTTAATTATACACTTTCAATACATAGATCACAAGTTACATTCTCCCGGCGAACATCAGCATATTCTATTCCTTTAAGGCGGATACATACACCGGGTGATTAAGCAGCCCCATCCAGTATCGTTTGCTGCAACCCAACTAACGCGTGTAGGCAGGAAGGTCGATAATTTATTATTCTCTGCTTGCATCCCGTAAGGTACTACAGGACTATGTACAAGCATATCCAGCAAACAATACTGAGCCTTATTATTTGCATCTCGATGTGACTATAGACCAGGGCCATCCAGTCATTGCGCTCCGGGAGCACTGGGCAGTCAGACTAGCGCTCCTTCCCCTACCACCACTACACTGCGACAGAGAGGAGACGGACGATGTTCTGACCACGCTGACTAGATACGTACGCACACTCGTGCGACCGACGGCTCTTGTGGGCTTGTTGACATATTAATAGGGCTGTTTTGCCATAACAAATATACCGCACATACAAATCGAATGGTGCTCCCATGTATGGAATGTGCAGGAAACGAACACAAGTGTTAAGTAAAGTATATTGTGATTTATTCCAAACTGAAATGTGAACATATTAGAGAGGAAAATTCAACAAAAAATTGTGTTCTTTTTAACACATTAAATCTCTGTGGCACACTAAACATTTGGCATGCCCTTTATAAGCTGTACAGGAAAATGAAATTTCCCATTCTTTAAAGACTGCTGTTTCACCACTCCTTTTTGATATGTAACATCTTTCCGCTCGGTTGCTGCATAGTTTTGTGGGCGTGATTTTGAAAATTGAGGACGGAAGTGGATCGGAACGATCGAGCTGGCAGTGGTGGATCCAACGGAAGTATGCACTGCCCGCTCGATCGAGCAAACGGAAGTGTACTAGCTGGCAGTGGTGGACAACGGAAGTATGCACTGCCCGCTCGATCGAACAAACGGAAGTGTACTAGCTGGCAGTGGTGGACAACGGAAGTATGCACTGCCCGCTCGATCAATCGGACGGAAGTGTACTAGCTGGCAGTGGTGGAAAACGGAAGTATGCACTGCCCGCTCATTCGATCGATCCAGCTACCAGATTATCATTTTAAACGATATTTATCATATCAATATGACTCATTTTAACAGAATCCATATGAAATTACTTGTTGGTCTGTGAATGAAGAGGACCTGTTTATAAGGAATTTAAGGTTATGAGCAGTGTCGCGTCTATTAATCTAGTTGATCCATGTCGTATTCTTTATTTAGGCTAGTGCTGGTGGAAGCTACAAATCATCTAATAAAATGAGTTCCGTATTATAAACTACAATATCTGTAAAACACTCCCTTTTACAATAACAATAGAAAATGTGTGTATTGGAAACGAGGCAGTGTGTGCTCTGTAGCGCGAGAATATTATGGTAATACAGTAGGCGGTGCATTTAGCAGGCACTGGTTTGACGAGCACAGTGGCAAATGTTTCACCGACTTTCATTTGTCATTGAGCAGTTTATGAAGCTTCACGTTCAAGGTTGAACATCACATGAGGTAGGACAAAGACGACAAATGACATTTAAGTAAGCGGCATTATTGTCAAGCTGTGGTTGGGTGGGCTAGTCATATATTAAATGCATAACAGAATGTTGTTATATGAGTGGAATAAAAGCTGAGACTAGGTCATTTTATGATTGTAGGAAGGCATGTTTTGATTGTTTACGACGAATTGTATGAGAGTCTTGAGAATAATTAATGATATAGTTACTGAGGAGTGTTCTCACAGTATTTGAGAGTACAGTCGACGTTGTGTGTCACTTTGTTATTATGAATTATTAAGGAAGGAAGCTTTTTGTTTTGCTTGACCGTTAATCTCACAATCATGATCCACGGTACCTCCCTTTTACGTGGAATGCGAACCACTGGACATGGCATTTCAATTCGAAAATCTCACATGTATCGACCCGAAATCAAACCCGGTCTACCTTGGTGAGAGACTAACAGCTTGACCGCTGCGCCACATATGTGACAGTAGCACATCTCCAATTCAATCTATACATTCATCATAGTATCAGTCTGTAAATGGAGCATAAATTAACATTTTAAGAATGTCCAAGCTGTGTAATATACGAGTAGGATAACATGTCACATGTTACACATCATATGCGAATACTGTAAGGCTCGTATCTTTTTCTCTGTATGCTGTTCAGTCATGTCTACTGCGAAACTGATTTACTTACATGCTCCCATTGCGCATTGGACTAGACTAGCGACTGATGGATCGGCTGCACACTTCAGCGTGCTCAGCCAGCCAAGCTCCTACCACCACTTCTGAAACTACCTTCCAACAATGCGCTCGGAGCACTGGCTTAGAGCGCGGCCGGAGCGCTGTCTGGATGGCCCTGCTATAGACTAATACGAGGGAAAAATAATATTGTTCAGTATCGTTTGCGGGATATACTTGCAGTGCATTAGTACCATACGGCATGCTAGCAGAGAAATATCGACCTTCCTGAGGCTGCTAAATCACCCGGTATGTAACACTTGTATCAATTTATATACGATTATTTAGTTAGTAGAGGCCTGTATCAGCAAAAGTTTCTTATCTGTAGGATTATACAAAATAAGCCTTCCGTTGCGCGCACTTAATCTGTGAGACTCAGTGAAAATACTATTTCCCTGGTAGGATTAGCCAGTTTATGCATAAACGGTGCATGCGTCGTAATAGATTCTGCACTCCCCGCCATTTGCGTGATAGTGAGGTCGCTCTTGATTCAGTATCATTTGCCACTTGTTAATGACTTCGCAGTCAGCAAGACGCCAGCTTGAAGTACAGTCCCCTGAGCTACCCATCCCCCCCCCCCCAATACACCCTCCCCACCACCAGCTCCCCAGAGTCTGGCTCCCCTTCTTCTGTAGCGGGTGTTGAGATAGCGGGGAGAATTAAACAGTATTAATTTGAGGAATTTCATTTCCACACAATATCTTATATGAATCATCCTACTGATGTTCGGCCAACCAAGGACCACGTCATTTCAGCTGTTTCCTCTTAGCACTAAAATTAGCCCAGTATTTTTTAAATCATGAATAGTGTTGTTCCTTTCTCTCTATCGTCCACGCCTTTCAAGTTTTCAGCGTCTGCTTAGGTGGAAAACTCCGATGTTCGAAGAGTTTTCTAGTAATCTGGGCACCCTCTCGGATATCTTCACATGAGATCCCAATCTCTTTCAGAACTTTTCTTATCTCACTGAACCAGGCTCCTGTTGTTCTCTTCTCATGGAGAGAAGGAAAAATGCGATGTTCGTCGTGTGACGTCACTTGTGCTATATGCCCATAAAATGTAACCCTTCTTTTCCGCATCGCGAACAGTAATTTTCTCCACGTGTGTAGCCTACATAAATCCTGGTTATCCGTCTCCTAAACTCACCATTCTCTTTAACCGGACCTAAGATTTTCCTCAAAAACGTCCTTTCCTTGGTTTCCAGTTTCTCAATCATCCCCTTCTTGTTCATGGAGAAATATTCCGCTACATATAAAGATTCTGGCTGGATGGCAGTGCAGGTATGTTTGATTTTTGCATTCAAGGATATAAACATTTTGTTATAAACACTTTTTGTTAGATGATGGACCATTGCAAATTCATTCATGCGTGACGTAAAGGAGGATGAAGAAGAAGAAGAACCATCATCACCTTGATCTTCATCTGATTATTATAACTGTATTATTATTATTATTATTATTATTATTATTATTATTATTATTATTATTATTATTATTATTATTATTATAACACAATCTGCTTTAAGCTTTGGTTAGATAGAAATGGACTTCTGGTATGCAGTGATTATCTTCGCCCCGGATGGCGAGTAGGTCATAAAATGTACAGCGTCATAAACGACAAGCATGGCAGACCGATGCATTCCAGGCGTCGCCTAGCGAGGTCACATAGACGCCTTCTAGTCACCCAAGTCAGACAGATACTGCCTAGAGCGTTCTTCTGCACTCATAACTCGTCTGAACCCCGCGAGGAATGTCGGTATTTATCCACCCTCGACCGCATTTCTTCCAGACCAGCGCGTCTTGATTCTGGAGAAAATTAATTTAACGCTATAGTATCATCAACAAGTAGTTCCGTGAAGAACTATACAGCCTATTTTCATTTATCCTTCTCATTGTAATTTCCTCTATCATCATACAAAATTTCAGTTTGATTGTTGTGATAGATTCGTAGATATTGAAAACCGTCTAAATATTTCAGATGGTCGCCAGGTCGGAATTTTATTTATGTACTATTACATGAAGATTATTGTGTATGTGTGGTATACAAACTTCAACCGCATGAATAGGACACAAGAAGTAAAAACGAGATTTTAAAATTTCGCACAGCTGCCATCTTGTGGTTATGAAAACAATTGAAATAAATGATTTGCCAGTGGATTAATATATGTATAAGCATTTAACGTGCAAAGTTTCACTGCACTCGGATGGTTAAATCGCGAGAAACGTCCATTTAAATATTTATATTCAGTTTGATTGCTGTAAAAATTCGTAGATATTGAGAACCGTCAAAATATTTCGGATGCTTGCCATTTTGGATTGTTATATGTATAGGCCATAGAGTTATGTACCATTAAAGGAAAATTATTGCGTAGCTTCATTATTCAAACTTTCACTTCGATCGCATGATTACGACACAAGAAATTAAAACTTAATTTTATAATTTCACACAGCCGCCATCTTGAGGTTATGTAAACAATTGACCTAAATTGGATGTAATTGCATTACAACATGTATAGTCATTCACTGTACCACATTTCACTGCGCTCAGATGGTTAAATCATGAGAGAAGTCTATTAAAATATTGCAACTTCGCTTGGCCGCCATGTCCGTTTTGTACTTTACAGGTTTTTAAAAGTTATGTAGATACATTTGTAGCGGAATCCTTCATAACCGCACAAACTTTCAGGGTGATATCTGTAATATTTTCGGAGATATAGAATACCAGTGAAATAATTTGCACAGCCGCCATTTTGAGGTTATGTAAACAATTGAACTAAATTAGACACTAGTGCATTACAATGTGTATAAAAATTTGCTGTATCAAGTTTCATTACGTTTGGATGTATAAATCGCGAGAAAAGTATATTAAAAGTCTTAAATTCGCTTGGCCGCCACGTTGTTTTTGTAGTTACCAGGATTTTGAAAGTCTCATAGGTAAAGTTCTAGTATTGCCCTTTAGCAGCGTACAAAATTTCAGGGTGATATCGGTATTAGTTTCGGAGATACTGACTGCTGGTGAAATAATTAGCACAGCCGCCATGTTGGATTGGTGCAACAGAATAAAATTTGAAGGGCACGGTCTGAGTCGGTAAGAATAGTGCTATGTTCATACCGAGTTTCTTTGAAATCGCTCCAGCCGTTTAGATGTTATTAGGGGGGGCGCACACACACGAATCACACACACTCAGACAGACACACGGACAAAAGGTGATCTCATAAGCCTATTTTTAGCCTACTTTCGATTTTTGCAAAAAATGAAAGTAGACTTATGAGATCAACACAGGGCGAAAAAAGTGTGTCTGTCTGTGTGTGTGTATGTGTGTGAGTCTGTGTGTGTGTGTCTGTGTGTCTGTGTGTCTGTGTGTGTGTGTGAGTGTGTGTACTCTGAATGTCTGTCCCCCCTATCAATTCGAACACGGTCAATGCGAATTGAACGAAATTTGGTACAAAGGTAGCACTAGCAAAGGACACCTCAGTGTCATGTTTTATATCGCCGCCATCTTTACTAAAACTGAATGGCGGCCACTCAAACGTTCAAAACGTAAAATCAAATAACGACTAACCAAATCATCCGAGATCTACCAAATTTGGTAACAACATACCTTCGTATAGGATGCGTCTTGTGACCAAACTACAAGGTCGTCCGCCATACCATTTCAGGATGGCGGTCGTGCGAATTATGCAAACTTTATAATCCATATCATGGGACCCACCAGTTCCGATTATCGAGCCGAGAATCGTTTTAACTGTTCTAAAGGAAGAGGCACGTTCGAAATTAAAAGTTTATTTTGTAATACTATAGTGCAGACGTGATTTTAAAAAGCTGAGCTGATTTAGTAATAAGACAAGATGGCAGCGGATATCTTGTGCCTGACTTATATTTCACTAATTTGAGTATTGCATGCAATATAGCGTACTGATATAAAATAAATAAACTTTGTATGAAATGCTTTATATATAAATAATATACTCCAGTGATGAAATCGTTTAGTATAAATCACTATTTGCTAACAAGTTCTATGTAAGTCATTTTATATAAAACGATATTCGTTGACACAATTAGCTCAGTGGTACGGAGTTGGTCACTGGTCGTGGCCGAGTGCGGTACGTGTGTGCGCGCTGTGTGACCGCATTGGAAGAGTTTACGGTTCCTAATACCGGTGCTTCCTTAGTTCCACGTGTGTACTGACCTTCCGTGTGTCATTCGGACAATACTTTTTAAGTAGTGTTCCAGATAGGACAACAAAACCAGAAACCCAGAAAACCCCGCTGAAAATCATGTCCGGATACCAGAGAAAAAACACCGTACGCTGCCAATGGGACAGGCAGAGTTCTCGCCCCTCACCAGGAGAAATTCACCGCTGGATTGGCGATACCCTCCGGTTGACTGTCGACCAAGTAGAAGCCATCCAGTTAAATGCGCACGAAAAAACCATGTACATCAAGGTAATCAGTATATCTATTTATCAGAAATTGTTAAATACTTTTGCAGATCCTATTAAATTTCAGTATGATTCAGGCGAAATGACCAATGTTAAGCTCTCCACGGCGGATTCCAATTTTACCACAGTGCGTATATTTAATGTCCCACTCGAAGTACCCCCTGAAATTTTCAAATCCGTCCTGTCGAAATATGGCACTGTGAGTGACGTCAGGAAAGAACAATGGTCTTCTGCTTATCAGTTCCCGGTGTATAATGGAATACGTGCCGTAACTATGGAAATCAAGCAAGATATCCCCTCCACTGAGGCTTTTGGTGGCCATTCTGGCTATATAACGTATAATGGACAGAAACAGACCTGTTTAATTTGCAATGCTACCACACATCTACGTATTAACTGCCCAAAGAAAATGATTCCCCTCGGTATAACTCCTACACAACAACGACGTGTACAATACTCGGAAGTTGTGACGCAGCAAACGTCATATGAAAACATGCTCATTGATCAGTCAGCTGAGACAACACCGGGAGTGACCTCGGATACATCTGACGCAGAACTGGTACCTTGCCCTGACCAGGGCTGCGAGACACAGAGTGCCCCTGTGCTCTCGGCAACCTGTATCGCAGCCTTAGAACCAACTCTGCCGTTACTACAGGCTGCCACAGAAATTTTGTCTTCACTGCCCCCGACTTCGCTGGTCCCTACCGACTCACTTACGAATGTTGATCGGGGATCCGAGAACGTCTCTAAGAAGATTAAAACAAATGCCTCGATTGCCGTACCAGCCCCGAAGAATCAAACTGGCTCCACAAAAGTTCCCGCAGCTGTGAAAAAGAAACAAAATCTTCTTTCTACGTCATCTAGGGACCCACGAACGCTCTCAACCGCTGACAGCCGGCCTATGAATGGCAGTCAAAAGGAACTATCTCAACCTAATTTGACATAGTGCACCAGGATAATTCTCACCTGTGTCTTCTTTCGAGTCCACCTTCCAGTATGTCTAGCACAGCTTTTATACTTCTCTTAATGGCGCAATTTCTCACTGTGGCCACTGTGAATATCAATGTAATAGAATGCCCTCTGAAATTTCAACTGTTGGAGAGATTCCTTCGAGATGCTGACATTGACATTGCTTTCATTCAAGAAGTTGCTATACCGCGTTTACCCATATCTGCTTTCTACAAACAATACATCAATACCGGTAATACGAATAGAGGGACCGGATTCCTCATAAGACATGATATCCCACTCGAAGGTGTGCTATGTCATCCATCAGGACGCATAATATCTGGACACATAAACAATACCACCCTGATAAATGTATATGCCCCGTCCGGGTCCAATAAACGTGTGGAACGGAAAATGTTCTTTCAACAGAGTATACTGCCTCATCTGCATGACGTTAAGGAAAAACTTATTCTTGCAGGGGATTTCAATTGTATTCAACGCCCAGAGGATTCCACTAGTCCTTACAGAGGTGTCAACCCGGCTCTCAGGACCCTTCTTACCTCCCTACACCTCATTGATGCTGTGGATAGTTTAAGGGTGCCCCTGCCCCATTACACCTGTATAAGTCACAACTCCTCATCACGACTTGACCGCATCTACTTTCCACAGGAACTTATCCAGCCTAGACGATATGAAGTGATTCCTGCCAGTTTCACAAACCATCATGCTGTCGTATGTACAATCTCTTACCCCCATCCCATATTTCACATAGGAAGAGGTTATTGGAAGCTGAATTGCTCGCTGTTACTGGAGGAGGAATGCCAAGATATTTTCAGACAACACTGGATTCGATGGGTCCAACAAAAATGCAAATTTCGCGACTGCACAGAGTGGTGGGATATTTTAGTTAAACCAGGGATCCGCCGCGTCTTTAAGAACATATCTTACCAACGAGGTCGGGAAAGACGGGATACAGTTGAATTTTACTATCGAGTTCTTCGCCAGCTCCAGCAAAGATCTGATGCTGGGGAGCGTATATATGACCAGATCCGGGAAGTTAAAACCAAGCTCCTGTCTCTACAGCAACGAACTCTCGCTCATATCAACGTGGCTTTAAAAGATCGTACAGTGCTCCCGGACGAAAGTGCAAGTGTATACCATATCGCCAAAGGACAACGTGAGCGGCAACGTAAATATATCCACCGCCTCCGCACCAGTACTGGAAGTGTCGTCACCTCCCCTGACGCTATACGTAGTGAAATATCATTATTTTATCAACGGTTCTACGCTAAGGCTCCCATTGATCCACAGCAGGTGACCCTATTGCTGTCATCTTGCAGTACCAAACTATCTCCGGACAACAAAACTCTGCTCAGCGCGGATATTACGGATGAAGAGATTCACTCTGTGGTTAAACAACTCCCAAACAACCGCTCACCTGGCATTGATGGACTGCCATATGAAATGTATAAACACTTCTGGCCTCTCATTGGCAAAGAATTTTGTCATGTCCTGCGTACCATTCTCCAACGTCGTGCTCTTTGTCAATCACATCACGAGGGTACCATAGTCCTCATACCAAAAACATCCTCTCCCATGGCAGTTGGTGACTTCCGACCAGTTACTCTACTCTGCAGTGACTATAAAGTCCTTACCAAAGTACTTGCATGCCGATTGAAGACTGTTCTACCTGATATCATTGGTGATGAACAATGTTGCAGTATTCCTGGAAGAACTCTGTTAACAAACTTAGCGATACTACGGGACCTACACCTAAAAGCCGAAATGCTCCCCACTGAGCCAATGAGTTTTCTCACCTTAGATCTTGATAAAGCTTTCGACCGCATCAGTCATGAATACTTGTACATGGTCTTGCAACACTTCGAATTTCCTGAAATCCTTATTGACTACATTCGTATGATAAATTGTAATGCTACGTCCAGAGTGCTCGTCAACGGTTTTCTTTCCCCTCTGATTCCAATACAACGATCAGTTAGGCAAGGATGTCCCCTTTCTATGCTACTTTTTGTCATTGGCCTTGAACCGTTCATTCGGACTACCCAGGTGAAGCTACAGGGTTACAAACTGTCCACACATGTTTTTGGAATGTGCGCCTATGCTGATGACGTATCAATATTGATCCGCAATGAAGAAGACATCTCCCACATCGATAGCGTCCTTCAGCTCTACCATATCGCCTCTGGAGCACAATCGAACCCCCAGAAAACTGCTATGCTTCCGCTCAATACTAACTCAGTGATTACCCCACAGCCCTGGTTCCGGATAGTAAATGAGGTGAAAATTCTTGGCATTACCTGGAAGCAATCGCTTCTGGACACAGTGCAAGTTAACTGGACTAAGGTCATTGCCAAAGTTAGGGGAGTCCTGATCCAATTTGGTCAAAGAAACCTCAATATAGTGCAACGGGTCATGGTCCTCAACGTGTTTGCGCTCTCTAAAATATGGTATGTCGCACAACTTTTCCCACTTCCCAAAATGTTTGAGAGCCAATTGGCAAAATATACAGGTTGGTTTATATGGCAAGGATTTTTGTTCCGAGTACAACGGGAACAGTTGTATCTCCCATCCCGGCAAGGCGGGCTAGGGCTAACAGCTCATGGCATGAAATGCCGTGCACTCCTCTGCAAGAACGATATCACCATTCTTTCCCAACATGACACTTTTACGAAAGCGCTATACAAAGATATTCGAAACACAGCCCGTGGTTGTGATAGAGCTTTGCCGAAGATATTTAGGGACCATCAACAGCACCTTCTGGAAACTGTTCGCCAAATGCCATCAGGGATTGTTCCAACGACGAAAAGTATCTATAACATGTTGCGGCAAGTGGTACACTCCAAACCGCGAATAGAGGCCACCACCCTCTACGTCCATTGGCCCACTGTTTGGAAAAATTTTGGGGCTATGTCCATTTCTTCTGCTGTACACTCCCAAGTTTTTATCTTCCTCAACGATCTCATCCCAACCGCTCTACGGCGATATACCATCCATCTTGAAGCTTACCCATGGTGTACTATATGTGGTCAAACTGATACGGCGATACACCGCTTCACATCATGCACGCGAGTTGCCTCCACGTGGCTGTGGTGTAAGGGAAAAGTATGTCAACTATTAAATGTGCCCTCGGATGACCTTGATGACAGGAAGTTGGTTCGTTTGTCGGTGACCGCCTTCCCCCAAATTAAACAGACTGCCATTGTGTGGATAATGGGCCAATATGTACACTTCGTGATGGACAATGATCAACATTTCTCTTTCCTGGATCTCAGGTATCACCTGCAAAAAGAGCGTTGGAAGCTTAGTGAAGGTGGACAATTGTACGATAAATATGGACACTATCTGGATTTCTTGTGATGTATTAGTATGGTATTTATTATATCTGAAAATTCTGTAATTCTGTAAAGAGCTAATAAAAAAAAAGTGGTAGAGCGTTAGCCTATCGCTCAAATGCCTATGATTCAAACCCGATCAGAGCTAGTTTTTTTGCTTGAAATTTTATATGTTTATTGTTTTGTAATGACTCAGATGTTTTAAAATTAAGCGTTATATTGTGCATATTATGGAGTAAAATATATATTTAATTAAAACATAATTCGCCAGCAGATTTACTCGAGACATCTAGCTGCCAAAAAGGTAACTGCACGCCGACCAGATTTTATTGAAAAGTTTCTTCTTTTGGCCGCTAGAATGCACTCGCTCTGTTAGGATTATATTGTTAGATATTTCACCACTAGATATCACGACTAGTCTACGTGGGGCTCCATTGATTACTATACCATTTGCATTCTATGCGCATCGAATTTGAAGAATGACAAGATGATACTACGATACATTTTTACTTTCTATTTTAAAGGGTTTGTAACAGCCTATTGTGCGTTATTTGAAAATGTTAATTGAAGTAAAGAACAAAACGATTTCACATAGTATCTGAACTCTATCGTTGGTGCTAGTTCAGGATATTAATTAATACTTCTATTTCAGCCAAATAGCAATCGAAAATATCCACATAGTTGGTATACACACGTCTCTGTAGGGTCATGGAAAGATTTGTTAATTCAATTAGGGTTGTGAAAATCATACGCAGCCAGACGTGTAAAGACATGCCTCAACTCAAAGTTGGATGTTGCCCGCGTCAGGCCGATTATGTAATAATAATAATAATAATAATAATAATAATAATAATAATTATGTTATTGGTTTTACGTCCCTTTTAACTACTGTTGCTTTTAGATACGCCGGGGTGCCAGAATTTTGTCCCGAAGGGGATCTTTAACGTGCCAGTAAATCTACTAACACGGCTCCCTCGCATTTGTGCACCCTCAAATGCCAGCTGACGGCGCCAGGATACGAACCTGAAACATACGGTCCAGCAAGCGAGAACGTTACCGCTGAGCCACGCCGCCAGTCCGGTCGATTATGTCTCCAGATCCATAACATTCTTTAGATACTTCTTATCTTTCTTTCTTCAATGATGGTAGCAGTTTTTATCTAGGTTGTGGCGTTTGGTAGAGGTAAATCGTTTCTAAGGTCTTCAACAAAGAATAGTTCTAGTATACTCTTTGATAATAACAACGAGTTATAACTATACTCATACATTTAGGAGAAAGTAGGCTATATGTTCTTTACTGAACATCTTGTTTTTTCATAAAATGAAAATAGGCTAAAAATAGCGTAATTCATGTGACATTCAGGAAGTCCTTGGTCTACTGCACTGGCTATTTTATCGTGCTCAATGACACCTCATATCGACCCGGTTCGGCTTGTTTACCTGCCTAGTGTCCACTTCCATATGCGTTGAGAGTTCAACCATGTTACGTTAATAATGATGGGAAACAGAGGGTACTCATCACTCTGACTGCATTCCTAAATTTCTATGAATTCATAAGTTAATCATCATTTAAGATTTTATCATTTTAAATGATCTTGTCGACTTCGTCGTTACGCTGGGGTCTGGCGTTACGTTACGGTGACGGGACGAAATATACCCAGATGCACTGAGGTGTGTGACGTCATAGTACTGCATGGTGCATGTGTACCCCGACAATCTCTACTTCGTGAGTATAAGACAAAAATCCCCGATTCTTGGATGTCACGGGTAATCTCGAGAATCACTGGATGGATTTTCATGCGGTCTTCACCATTCTGTAAAGAATATCTCGAGGAAAGATTCTGTAGAAAATAATTTATGTACGATCAAAGGAAGCCAAGCAGTAACGATTTCAGTGAAAAAGTTGAAAACAAACTTGGCGTCCGTGCGCTTCTTAAGCTTACGCTGGACAAACCGTTAAAAATATCAATATACTATGAGCGTAAGAATTGGTCAGCATGAAAAGTTCTACAAAAAAGTCCGCGAGAGCATATCTCTATCTTAAATACATCGCCCACTGTAAGTGTTTTTAGACTGGATGGAAGGGGCACGTCCCCGCACGCTCTGGTGAGCGGGACGGCATCAAGCGCGCTTGACCTTGCTTTGCCCTTGGTTTGCACTTGCCGTTCGCGAGTAATTTGAAACAAGATAAGTATTATGCAGATAATTTTCTAACATGTCAAAAATCTTTGGGTTCGAGCGAAACGAGAAGCCTCCAGCCTTTCTAGCATTGTTCAGCATTTGTAGCATTTAAAATGATACAAAGTCTAGTCTTTCAGACTGACTGTCACTTTTTTAGCATAAATTTCAGTCTTCATCTATCTAAATGAATAAACTAATAATTACGGGTAACTAAATCGACAACTAAGCCTAATAAGTAACCGGATTTGTGGTTAATTGGTTAGCATGCTAGGCTTCGGTGAGAAGGCTCCCAATTTCGATTCCCGGGTGGGTCAATTTATCAATTTATCAATCCACAGGCCTTCGTTGACTTGCAACAGATAACTCTCTTCTTCTTTTCAACGAACACATTCCATATTTTAGTGTTAAGTATACCAGGTGGTTCATTTGCCCCCAAACAATCTACTTTTAGGTGTCCCGCAAGCACTAATGATGAACGGGAGGTCTAATAACTGAATTCTTAATTAATTAACGTTTTATTGCGCACAAATTGTGCAAAATTACAAATAATAAAGTAGTGCAGAATTATAGAGATTGTTTGTGGTTCACTTTGTACAGAACTCTATGATTGGCTTTCCACGTCTTTCACAATAAAGGACATGGTATCGGCTACAATCTTGGTCACATCTGTCGCATACGCAGTTGGCGTTGGGTTCATGGTAAAGTATTGTTTTGCACACTCTATGATGATATCCATGCACTGCCAATGAGTTGACAAAGTGCCGGAAGTATTGATTTTTTTCAGTCCAGGATCTATTTGCCATAGCCTCGGTAGCGTAGAAATCCATCGGGATCTCTCCTCTCTTATTTTCCCTTTCTTGTAGGCATTTTTCCCAGCTCTCCGTGTATGGAAATTGGAGCTTTGACCTCAGATCTTGCATTAGGAAAGTTTCCTTTGCCAGCTAATACACCAGTCTGGACCTTGTATATCTGGACACGCCCAGGATTACCTTTAGGTAGCGTGCCTTTACTGCTTCCATAGTTTTGAGGTCTCCGATGCCCAGTTTGCCCCATATTATTTCGATTCCATAAGTTAGAATTGGAATTATCTTTGTGTTGAACAGCGACATTGCTGCATCTAGTGAGAGTTTTTTTGGGGTCCTGATGACTTACATTGCCTTTGTGGCTGCCATAGCTCTCGATTTTACATGTAGTCTGAAGGATTAGATGGTCGTCATGGGTGTTACGCCGAGATACTTGAAGGTGCTAACTGTGTTTAGCGTAGTGATACCGAGCGAGATTCTATAATCGTGACTCTCCTTTCACCCTTTCCTGAAGGTCATTTTCACAGTTTTCTCCATGTTGATGGTCAGCTGGTTATCTTCCGCTCATTTCTCCATTACGTTGATAGCTTTTTGCAGCTCTGCTTTGTTGCTTGATGCAATTGCCATGTCGTCAGCGTAGATGTAAATCTTCACAGAGCTTTCCGCCTCTTGCCTTATATGTTGTACGACATCGTAGGTTGCTATATTAAAAAGGAGGGGGCTAAGGGGACTCTGAATTCTTAATGTGAATTCTTAATGTAAGCAGGTTACGCCAGAATACCAAGAGATAACAAGCAGACTGCCTCTCTAAACAATGTACCTCAGTGCTCTCCTCTAATGCGCCCCATTGCGTTATGAAACCTCGAGCTTCGACGGCATTATGACCAGCTTCTCCATAGATTAGCATGATGTCCGTGTACTCGTTGCTGAATACACCAGCTATTGTCAATATGTTCCCAGCAACTGTCGTGTTGATTTACCACATATGAGCCTATTACGCTCTTAATTGCGAGGTTTCATAACACAATGAGGTGCATCAGACGGGTGGCGCTGAGAAACATGCAGTGAACGGCCGTCCGTTATTCTGACGTAATCTGCCAGCATACAGTGTGACCCCTGTGGAAATCAGTTATTAGACATCCCATACAGCAGGTGTGTATGCGGGACACTTACGTTTATATGTGGATTGTACGGTGCTAATGTGCCACCTGGTATAATCAATTAACACCTCACTACGTAAAAAAATTATAATCATTATTTACTGACTTATTACACACTTCTCACCACTTCGGGGATGTAGCCAATTTGGATGAAAAGTTTTGCTCGTCGAAGAGCTCAACAAAACACTACCAAGACCGGCAATAATCGTTCCTCATATGTGACGTTTTGAAGCCATCACTTCATTGTAGCCTGTACAAAATATCAATTTATACTTTTTCAGTTGGCTAGTTAACACCGGCCAACAACTTTGCCAGGTGACAGGGATTCCTCGGCCACAATTTCCTCGTTTTGATTATTATTTGGATCATAATTCAAATCTCGCGCCAAATTTAAAATCTACGGAATTCTCACACTTGTAGGTAGGCAACCCTGATCACCTCGTGGCGCCAAAATTCAAATCTAAGGGAATTTAGGGGAAATTTTGGGAAATTTTCTTCTGATTGTAAGTACTGAAAATCCAACAGGGCTGCCGAGCCGAATCCAAGTGGCCGCCACTTGGTTTCCATGACAACCATTCTTGTTTACACTTTGGAGTGTCAGCCCTCTAGCCCTTCTACTACTTTGACCCTTTGGCGTCTCTTATAATAGACAAGGGATACAGAGGGGGGGGGGGGGAAATAGGTCTGATCTCTAAACAATTAGGGCAACAAGAAATAAAAGCAATGAACAATCAAGATACCCTAGGCCTCGGATATCCTGGTACCATCGATCGTGGAAGACAACAAGAGTTCGTCAAGGGAGATAGATGGATAAAAAGAGAGCCTGATAAAGTTAAATGCAAGCAATCCTAGGCTTACAAGGGGACCGCGCCTATTGGCCGTCATCAGGGTTTGGTCAGAAATGAAGGTGACGGAAGTGGAAGCTCCGGGTTGCCAAGCGTTTAGAAAGAAAATGACATTTTTTACGCGGGTTGGGCGAGGCATGAGCCTTGTAAGTTTTTCTTCTTTTTTTTTCATAGCAACCTTAAATCAACCATGCACGTCTAAAAATGCAGTGTTTATAGCGTGTGCAAGATGTCGAGAAAATTACATATTCCCCTGTTTTTACGACGAGTTTCAACCTAGCACGCGCAAATCATCAAGTGTAAAATCAGAAATGTAATGTATCTCATGTTGTGTACGACGCCCTCGTGCTTGCCAGAGTAAATGATCTCGGGGTTACGCCCGTTAAAACGACAATAACTAACTGGCGGCTTCAGTGGCGTAGTTGGTAGCATGCTGAGCTTCTATGCCCAAGATCGCGGGTTCAAACCCGGCCGATGTCGTTGGATTTTTAAGAGCATCAAAATATCCCTCTGTATGCCTTCCTTCGGAGGGGAAGTAAAGCCGGCGGGCCCATGTCATAGATTTATGGCATGATAAAGGACCTTCCACTAATTACACCTTTGTGAAGCTAAATTATAAGTTAAACATTTGACAAACGGTCTTAGGTTCCGATGGTCGTCGCCAGGAGCCGACTGCGATGGCATGTGGTAACCAAGTTATCAACTAGTAGTCGTTGACGGTGGTATTTGGTGGAAAAAGTAGGAACTACTTGAAAAAATTCAATGTCTGCAGTCCTTACTAAAATTGAAAACAGATAACACACACTATTACAGCCATCACAATTAACAGCGGTTATCAGACACATTCTACACACACACAAAGTACACTGGGCTACGTGCCGCGTGGTCGCAGCCCCTAAAGTGAGGAACCAACCAACCAACTAACGAACATATCTCATGTACGCCTAAATTGCGCCTTTCAGGAAATTAATTTGCCATCCCAATGTTTTCTTTGTCATTCAGTTTCATTTCGTACGCAAATATTAATAGATACAATTTATTGAGCATTATTTACGTTTCTTTGCAGCGTAAGTAACGTACAAATTAAAATTAAATAAAAGTCCTCTCGGCACGCCGGAAGGCGGAGGTAGATTTCACCGGACAAACTTGGGGATAGGCGAAAATAGGCAGAATATGCAGGTTTTCGTAGAAGGATCAGACCTCATTGATTGCGAGAATTTTTTAAATAATTGGACCTTAATTAACTTTGTTTTTCGTCATTTTATGCATATTTTAAACATTCTATTGTCTTATGATGACGGTAACCTTCTTGTCATTTGGAGTCCATTTTCATACTTGTGGTCACTCAGTCCTTATGCAAGGTTTCGACACTGATGTGTAACTAAGTAACGGTCTGTTACTTCTTCACGCAAAATTATATCTCCCGCAGAGATTTTGCTTGGTTCCTCAGTTTAGGGGCTGCAACAACGCGGTCATGTAACCCCGTGTACTTTGGGTGTGTGTAGAATCTGTCTGATAAACGGTGTGAATTGTGATGCCTCTATTAGTCTGTAATTCAGGTAAGAACTGCAGACGGTCAATTTCAAGCAGTAGTTCCTAATGTTGCTACCAGATACTACCGTCAACGACACCTAGCTGTGAACTTGGCTACTAGATGCCAACGCAACCAGCAACTTGCAAAGAACGTTGGAACTTCCCCTCCAAAAGGAAAGCATACTGAGGGATTTTTAGCGCTCTTAGAAAATCCGACGACTTTGGCCGGCTTTGAACCTTGGGCATAGAAGTTCAGCATGCTACCAGTTACGTCACCGAAGCTGCTTCACACTTAGTCAGATGGATATCTGAATCTGATCTCATGCAAGTGCGTTGTCATGGCAACGTCTGATGGCTCATCCCTCATCAATTTAGTAGTGTTTTCATGGCAACCACTGATAGCTCTTGGCATTTTCTTATAATTCCGAAATCATTTTTCTCATCCCTTGGCGTAATGGTGGGTCATATCAAAAATTCTTTCAGATAAAAGTTTTAGGTAATTATTAGGGAAATATTGTCCATTTTGTACGGATTTGATATTGTGCCTATTAAGAGAGATATGATTAATGTTTCCCGAAAAACCCACTTTTTCTCACCCCTTTGGTCAATGGTTGGTGCTATAAAAAAACTCTTCAAACATAAATTTTTGGGCTTTATCCGACACATAGTATAAACTTTGAACGGATTCGATATTTCACATATTAAGAGAGTTATAGCAATATTTCACTTTTTCGAGAAAAAAAACCATTTTCACCCCCTTGGACCGATTTAGCCCAGTAACGAACTCGACCGAGATTTTATAGGTATCCATATTCGGTAAAATTCAAAGTGATTGGTGCAAAATTACGGCAGTTATCGTATCCACAAGAAACTGATATACATATATATGTGGGAAACGGTTTCCAGATCATGACTCTCACAAGCATCGAATATAGAACTGAATTATTTATTAAAACAATGAAACTGATTTAAATACAGTAGAGAATTAAGGGAATGTGTTTCGCGGCTCATCGGAACTCGGAATATTGCTTCTCTTCTTTTTATTCTCAGACAATGGCACTGAGCTTACTCCTTCGCCCCCTAGATCCCATACTCGGCCGTCTTGATCCTCATCCGGCTCCCACATTCGGCCGTCCTGATCCTCATCCGACCCGGATGAAGAAGATCCGCCCGGCCAGGGCTTCATGAACTCCGCACAGGTGATGTGATTCTTGGTCCAGCATGGTCTCCTTCTCTGCTGACGTCATATGTATCGTTGAGTTTAACTCGAGTCACTCGATAAGGTCCTAGACTTTTGGTTTTTAGTTTCAGATGTGGACCGATCTGAGTGCGTTTGATGGCAACCAGGTCGTCGACCTGATACTTCTTAGGCTCCTTACGTCGTCGATTGAATTCAGCACGATTTTCAGATTGTAGTTTTTCTATCTGCTTTTTTGCACCTTCTCTCATCTGATCACGTTTATCGTTGAACGAATCGATCAGCTCCTCTTCGATGAGTTGCACTATACGTAGATCATTTTGGTTGTGCATTCTGACTCCTGTCAGCAGCTCGAAAAGTGACATTCCGACGCTCTTCTGGAACGTAGAGTTGATAGCTCGTTGGACGGATGATACAAACTTGTACCATTTTGTCGGATCGTCAATGCTAAGTTTAGCGATGATCTTGGTCACTCTTGAGTTGACTCTCTCGATTTGACCATTGGTTCTTGGCAGTCCAGCTGTGATCAAGACGTGCTTGATGCTCTGCGATTTACAGTAGTCCTTGAACTCATGGGAGTTGAACGATGGCCCCCTGTCGGTGATTACTTGAACTGGGTTTCCAAAGTTCGTCCTCTGAAATTCCATCTTTCCAATCGCCTCGGCCGATTTGGTAGTTTTCACAGGATACAGCCAGGTGAACTTCGTGATGGCGTCTATCACACAGAAGATGTGTTCATATCCCTTGTGTGTAGACTTAAGTGGTCCAATGTGATCCATGTGGTAGGTGTGCAATGGCACACTCTTCTTGAACATCGGATGTAACCAACCTTCATTCTTGCCTGCCTTCCTGTTAACCATCAGACACTTCACACAGTTGGCTATGACTCGTTTTACCTTGTTGGCCAAGTCTGGAATATAATATTCCTCCTTCACGTCTTCTTCAGTCCTTTTAACAGCGTAGTGTCCCTTCTCATGTGCAGCTCTGATCCTTTCATGGTGCATTACCCGCGGGACCACCAACGTCTCTCGCCCGTCAACAAATTTAAACAGCAGTCCATCTCTGACGATGAAGTTTTCGTAAGGCCCTTTCTCCAGTGTCGCTTTTATCGCTGTCAATCCTTCGTCTTTTCTCTGGGCGATTTTGATCCTCGCTGCAAGGCCATCAGGGAATCCAAACATCACTGCTGGACATCGGCTCAGGGCGTCGACATGTTTCATCCTGGTTGCAGTTCAGTGTTCGACGGTATAGTCAAACACCTCCAAGGCCATAGCCCATCTAGCTACTCGTGGGACCAGGTCCATTTTGTGCATTGTCATTTGGAATGCCATACAGCCAGTCACGATCTTGAACGGAATTCCAAGCAAGTACACCCTATACTTTTTTAATGCATTCACCACAGCTAAGATCTCGAGCTCGTAACTGCTGTATTTTTCTTCCTGTATCGTCGTCTTTTTACTCGTGTATGAGACTGGATGTAGTTTGTTGTCCTCTGGGTACTTTTGCAACAACACAGCGCCATACCCACTCCTGCTGGCGTCAGTGTGCAGCTCCGTCTCGTATTTCGGGTTGTATATCTTCAACACAGGTTCTGAAGCGAGAAGACGTTTGAGCTTAACAAATGCACGTCGTTGTTCCTCGCCAAACTTGAACTCCGGCATACCTCTCAACAGATCGCTCAGTGGTTTGGCTACAATCGAGAAATTCGGGATAAATTTTCTAAAATAGCCAGCCAATCCGAGAAAGCTCTGCAGCGCTGCAATCGTCTTTGGCTCCGGGAAGTTTTGTACAGAAAGGACCTTCTCAGTGGCAGGTTGAATCTGTCCACGTTGAATAGTGTATCCAAGGAACTGTATCCTCCTCTTCTGAAACTGGCACCTCTCGAAGTTGATTTACAGTCCGTACTCTGCAGCTAATTCCAACACTCGTCTCAATCGTAGGAGTGCCTCGTCGTCATCCTTCGCTGGGATGATTAAGTCATCCATATAGGTAAACACTATGTTCTCTCGGATTAACTCCCAGAAAACAGCTTTAATAAAGCGTTGGAAGACTGCAGGTGAGTTCGTAGATCCAAATGGAACTTTTTTGTACTGGTACTGTCCATAATGCGTTACGAATGACAAATATCGTCGACTTCCTTCTTCGACTTCCACGTGAAAGAATCCGTTCCTGAGATCCAAGGTGCAGAACACCGTAGCATCCTGTAACTTGTCCAGAAGATCCTCTATAACTGGCATGGGAAATAGATCCCTAACAACGATTGAGTTCACTGGACGAAAATCAGTACAAAGTCGCTTTTTTCCATTTTTCTTTTTGACTACCGCCACTAGGCATGTATATTCTGATTGACTCGGTTCTATGATATCTTCCTCCAGCCACGCCTCGACTTGCTCTTCGACAAATTCGTTCTCAAGCGGTGCCATTCGTCTGGGCCTGCTAAATATCGGTTTTTCTTCTTTCAATGTGATCTTCATCTTGACATCAGTAGTTTTCGTCTTCTTTGGTACATATCTTGCTACCAAATCCTGGATCTGTTCCCTTTTTTCCTCATCAACGCAGTTCTCGATATCAAATTCCTGTTCATCGGCTACCCTGATCAACATCATTGGGACCTCTAGTTTCTTGATGGTAACTCCTTGCTTGCTCAGGATGACCTCACCCTGATCCAATACATCGTAACCAATAACCATGTCCCACTCCATAGTATCATCAGAAACAACATATACGTTGGTTTGGAACTCCAGCTCGTCTACCTCAACGACTGTTGTTAAGTAAACTTGAGGAGCAACAAAACCATTACCGAATCCTTTCAAAACAAGATCCGTGCTCTTCAATCCTGGGGAACCCATGGCCGTATGGATGTTTTGTCGCAGTAGGTTATAAAGACTGCCACAGTCGATAAGTGCCTGAAGTTTCTGCTGACCCAAACTAACCTCTTTGAACTTGAGGCAGCTTTTCATCAATAAGATTGATACCTTGATTATTCCTCTTATCGTTCTTCCTCTCTTTTTTGCACTCGGATGAAATGTCGCCAAACTCGTTGCAGTTGAAACATCTCTTGCCGTTATCCTTGTACTCACATTCCTTTGATCTATGACCAGATCCACCGCAATTATAACATCTATCTCCACTACTTGCCTCTTTCTTCTTTGTACTGCCCCAGCACTTTCCGTCCTTTTCGTTGGCACTCTTGGCACTTCCTTGAAAATTACTGTTATTATACTTTGTGCTTTTCTTTGGCAAAGACTTCACTGCCATCTCATAACTTTTCATTTTCTCCTTGAAATCCTTGGAATTTTTTGCTCCATAGAGAAGAAGTTTTGATCCTGAATCGTCCTAGATCCCATCAATCACGTACTGACACAGAGAAACTTGCTCAACATCACCTCTACTGGCGATTTCCTTCATCACAAGAAAGTACTCCTGTAGAGATTCGACGCTGGATTAACAACTTGTGAATTTCTGCACTGCTTGCCGCCACGTCAAACTCCTATTTCAAGGCCTTCTTCAGTGCAGTCCAGGACGTCAGTCCTTTCTCACCTTGAATAAAAAGCTTAGCTAAACCATCGAGTGATTTCTTAGTCAAAATAAACTTTTGCAGCTCACTCCATCCCATCAAGATTGACGTCTCCTCAAAATCTGCGATCCATTTCTTCACTGGGTAACCATCCTTACCGTTAAATATTTTCATAGAGCCCTCAACGTCGCGGAACGACAATGAAAACTTATGTTGTTCTATATACCTTCTGTGCTGGTCTTCCTCTTCGCTCTCTTCGTCTTCTTCGTCTTCATTATCTTCGTCATCATCGCCTATATTAGTTGCGAGTTCATCCAAATTTCTCAGGTAATAACAAATGGTGTTAATCATTACCTCCTTTGTCCCGATCTCAGTATTAAGAATATCAGAAACACGCAACAGATCAGCTTTGGAAAATGTTTCTTCGATAAATTTCTTCTTAGCTTCCTCTTCAATGGAATTTTCGTCAAAATCGAATCCAGGAAACTCTCGCAGTCGCTTTCGATTCTTCCTGTCGTCTGGTATATGCTCGAAAATGAGGTTATGTAAGATTTTGATTGCTTTGACCGGAGCATCACTTATGTTCTTGTTAATTTTCTCTATTGCACCGAGTGTATTCATCTTATTTGTTTACTCACGTCTGTCAAGTAGTTTTCCGTCAATATCGTTTCCTCATAACCTCGCAATCAAACCTGTTTAACCTCATTCACCAAACCGGTGATATTTGTAGGTGATATCGTTGAATACCGCTTCCCGTCGTTTCTCTCTGACGAGTCGCTATCCTCTTACCACGTCCACAATCCTCTGTCGTCGTTTAGATTCCGACCCTCGTCGTCACGGCACCACTAATTGTCACCGAAACTGAAGAACAAATTTTGCTAGCCTATGAATCCTCGTCGTAGATTCGTACGTCGTGGGCTCACAAAACTGCACGTCGTCTCGTCGTCAGCGTCGTAGGCAGCAGCAACAAATATGATTAGCGTCCACTTCGTTGAAAATAGCATCGTATTTTGCGTCGTACTTCGTGTCGCGGATTGCGTCGTAGCTCGTTGTTTCAGTCCATCCCGGACAGGCCCCCATTTGTGGGAAACGGTTTCCAGATCATGACACTCACAAGCATCGAATATAGAACTGAATTATTTATTAAAACAATGAAACTGATTAAAATACAGTAGAGAATTAAGGGGATGTGTTTCGCGGCTCACCGGAACTTGGAATATTGCTTCTCTTCGTTTTATTCTCAGACAATGGCACTGAGCTTACTCCTGCGCCCCCTAGATCCCATACTCGGCCGTCTTGATCCTCATCCGGCTCCCACATATATATATATACATAATATATATATAAACTTTTGAACTGACGGTGGTTTTGGGGTCTGGGGGATGTGAAACGCGAAGATATGTCGAAATTTTCCGGAAATCGAAACATGGTACCCATTGCAATAGTTAGCTTTCTAATGAAATCTACCTAAAACAAGGAAAAATGTTTCCACGTAGGGACTCGATTCCAGGACTCTCGGATTAACGTTCTGTACTTTTAGGTATATTTCATTAGAAAGCTAACTATTGCAATGGGTACCATGTTTCGACTTCCGGAAAATTTCGACATATCTTCGCGTTTCACATCCCCCAGACCCCAAAACCACCGTCAGTTCAAAAGTTTATATATAATTTATGTATATATGTATCTATCTATCTATCTATCTATCTATATATATATATATATATATATATATATATATATATATATATATATATATATATCAGTTTCTTGTGGACACGATAACTGCCGTAATTTTGTGCCAATCACTTTGAATTTTTTACATAATATGTATCCCTATAAAATCTCGGTCGAGTTCGTTAATGGGAAAAATCGGTCGAAGGGGGTGAAAATGGGGGGCTTTTTTTTCGAAAAAGTGAAATTTCGCTATAACTCTCTTAATACGTGAAATATCGAATCCATTCAAAGTCCATAATATGTGTCGGATAAGTGCCAAAAATTTATGTCAAATAAGTTTTTTGATAGCACCAACCATTGACCAAAGGGGTGAAAAAAAGTGGGTTTTTCGGGAAACATTAATCATATCTCTCTCAATAGGCACTATATCAAAACCGTACAAAATGGAAAATATTCCCCTAATAATTACCTAAAACTTTTGTCTGAAAGAATTTTTGATATGACCCACCATTACGCCAAGGGATGAGAAAAATGATTTCGGAATTTAAAAAAATGCCAAGTGCCATCAGAGGTTACCATAACAACGCTTTTAAATTGATAAGGGATGATCTATCAGAGGTTGCCAAGACAACGCCATTGACGAGATCACATTCATTTTTAGCCTACTTTTCACACTTTTCAAAAATGAGGAAAAAGTAGACTTATGAGATCGATCCGGGAAAATGTGTCTGTCCTTCTGTCTGTCTGTCAGTCCTTCTGTCTGTCTGGCTGTGTGTGTATGTGCCCCCCGCCCCCCCCCCCTATTAACTCCTAAACGGCAGCAGCAATCGAAACCAAATTTAGTATGAGTAAAGTTGTATACCGGAATATCTCAGGCCCATATTTGAAAAAGATGCCAGTGCTACCAACTGCTAAAAAAACGCACTAGAAATTTGAGCTCCATGTTGGATATCTTGGAAGGTATACATGGGAGCTATTATAAAATTGGCGCACATGTAGATAATACTATTTCAGTTTAATTTCCAGGTGGCCATACATGACAGCGTTGCCAAAATATTTTTAAGCCTTCTGATAAGTCCAGTATTTAAATGCATATAACTTCTACACTATCAATTTGATTTCCACCAAATTTTGTATGTAATATGTGTACATAAATAGGTATGACTGAGTGTATTCTTAAGAGCCACCAGGGCTGCCAACTGTCAATAAATGTTATCTCTATTATTTTATCCAAATACCAATATATCTGAAAGTATGCAAGCCGACAGGTTTAAACTATGCACACGTAAATTACCTGACATTTTACATTAATTTGGAGTAACTTATATACGTCAGTTCTACCAACATGATTCTAAGCCTGCTGATAGGACCAATTTTTAAACACATGTAACTTCTATACCAACAAATGGATTTCATCCAAAATTGGTACAAAAAGATATAATATTTCAGATTATTTCTGACCAGCACTCGCATGACATTGTTGCCAACATGCTTTTACGTGTACTAATAGATCCAATGTCTAAATCCATGTAACGTCCTTTGAACTTCAACCACATTTTGTATTCTGTACCTTAGGAGATGGAAGTAAGAATATATTCAGTCACCAGAGCTGCCAACTGTATTGCTCTATTAGGCTACATTATGCCTAGTATACCTTATTTCGAACTAATTAAGACATTTCGATATTACACACTTAATTTCGTCATTATTCTAGACAGGTTCATATACTGTAGATTAATCTATGGCATGAATCTTAATTTTAAGAAAAGTAGGCTCTTTAGTTCGTCACGGAACTTCTTGTTCCATCTGACTATTAGGGAAGCGGCTAACGGTAGCATGCTGAACTTCTATGCCTAAGGTCGCTGGTTCAAAGCCGGCCAAAGTCGCCGGATTTTCTAAGAGCGCTAAAAATCCGTCAGCATGCTTTCCTTCGGAGGGGAAGTTACAACGTTCGTTGCAAGTTGCCGGTTGCGGTGGCATCTAGCAGCCAAGTTCACAGCTAGGTGTCGTTGACGTTAGTATTTGGTACAAAATTAGGTACTACTACTTAAAATTGACCGTCTGCAGACCTTACCTGAATTACAGACTAATACAGTCATCACAAATAACACCGTTTATCAGACAGATTCTACACACACCCAATGTACACGGGGTTGCATGACCACCTTGTCGCAGTCCGTAAACTGAGGAACTAACCAACATCTCTGCGGGAGATAAAATTTTGCGTGAAGAAGTAACAGACTGTTAGTTACACATTAGTTCCAAACCTTGCATAAGGACAGTGTGATCACAAGTATAAAAAATTAACCCCAAATGACAAGAAGGTTACCACCATCCCCATAAGACAGTAAAATGTTAAAAGTATGCATAGAAAGACGACAAAATGTTAACTAACCTCCAATTGTAAAATACTTTCTCGCAATAAATGAGGTCTCATCCTCCTACGAAAACCTGCATATTTTGCCTATTATAGCCTATCCCCTAATTTGCCCGGTGAAATCTACCTCCGCCTTCCGGCGTGCCGAGAGGAATTTTTTCTAATGCGCCAACCACTGCCTGGAAACTACGCTAACATACGTGGCTTATACCTCGCCCGACCCGCACCAAAATTACTATTTTTCGAAAACACTTGGCTATCTGGAGCTCTCACTTGTGACTCATTAATGTCTTCCCAAGCTCTGCATATACCATCGCTTGGATGAAATCGGTGATGAGCTTGTTATAACTGGGATCCCGTGATCACCAGAACACGTCCAACTAGATGTTGAAGATGATGATGATAAGTGTTGTTTTAAGGGGCCTAACATCTAGGTTATTGGATCCTAATGGTCTGGGTGATAGCAAAAATGACAGTGAAATGGAAACCATGATGAAAATTATGCTGGACTGAAAATACTGACAAAATGGAACTCGGAATGAAATGACTCACGAAATTTAGAGTCGAAATACTGACAAAAGGCCATTTAGAAGGAACATACTCACAAAGGGAATTAAGATTGAAAAAGACGCAGAAAATGTAGTTTAGGTTCAAAATACGTACAAAATGCAATGAAAATGAAAATCCACATCCTGCTTCCAGTCTCCGACCGGGTCAGGAATGGAATGAATGAAGCCCCCATCTAGCGGCGAGGATATGAATTGTGCCGGCTGCCGAAGCCTGACGCACTCCTCTGGGGCAATGATTAAATGAATGACAGGTGAAATTAAATGATAGTGGAGAGTGTTTCTGGAATGAAATTTTGACAGGGAAAACCGGAGTACCCGGAGAAAAACCTGTCTGCCTCCGTTTCGTCCAGCACAGATCTCACATGGAGTGACCGGGATTTGAACCACGGACCCAGCGGTGAGAGGCCGGCGTGCTGCCGCCTAAGCCACGGATGCTGTACAAAATGCAATGCAGATTCGAAATAATCAACAAAATGCAATTGAAATTCAAAATACTTACAAAATGCAATTGAAATTGAAAACACGTTCAAAATGCAATTGAGGTTCAAAATACTTACAAAATGCAATTGAAATAAAATTACAAAAACAAAATGCAAGTTAGATTGAAAACGGCCGGTTCAGATACAAAATACAAAGTGGTTGATTTTAAATACAAAATGTGGAAGCCCGCGATTCAAAATACTACACTGACAAAATGCAATTTAGATTGTAAATACTTACAAAATGGGGTTTGATCGAAAATACTCACAAAATGCAAAGTAGATTGAAAATACTTACAAAATGTGGTTGAGATTCAATATAATCACAAGATGTAATTTAGAGACACGGGGAGCCAATTCATAAAAACAAGGCGGGAATCTAAAAGGGAAAAGGAACTAGAATGAAAAAACAGGCTGATCCCTACAAGAATGAAGGATCAGGAAAAATGAGAGAAGGGACAATGACGGGGGGGGGGGCGAAAGGAAGAGACTCCCTAGGCCTAGGATACCCTAATACCGTCTGAGTCAGAAGAAAACCAGAGTTGACCGAGAGAGGTCGATAGGAAAGAAGACGGAGAGGTGCCCGGCACAAGTAAGTGGAAGCAATGCCGGACTCAGCTGGAGTCCCGTGGTCGCCATCCCACGTCCCATAAGATGTGAGCCCCTGGGGGGGACAACTAGTTGTGGGCTCCTCGGGGATGCAGTTGAAGTCGAGTGGCGGAATAGTGAGGTTATCTGGCCCATGGGGGTGCAGTGATCAAGTTCAGCCAAGTTCCCTGCACTCAATCTCCGCCCGTGTCGGTCTGTGAGTGATTGGATGCAAAGCAGGAGTGGCTTATATTGTTCCCAAAGAATTTGCTGCTTGACCTTTATCAGTCAGATGCGAGCTGTTCACGGAGAGAAAGATCTTAACACAATGCAGTGTATTTCATATTCTCTTCTGCCATTTCAATATTGTGCATTTTACGCTCTTTTAAGTACTGCGGCTTTTAGAGACGCCGGGGTGCCAGAATTTTACCCTGAAGGGATTTTAAACGTGTCAGTAAATTTACTGACACGGCTTCCTCACTTTTAAGCACCCTTAAATGCTAACTGACTGCACTGGGATTCTATCCCACTATCTTGGACTCAGCAGGCCAGAAAGTTACCCCTGAGCCACGCAGCCAGTCTTTCTGACATTTTTTGTCGATTCATCCAGGGGGTTTGTGCATCGTAGTCATGTAACTCTGTGTGCTTGGGATCTCTGTGATAAAATGTGTTATTGTGATGACTGTAGTAACGTGTGTAGAGTATATGATTAGAGTATATGATTTGGAAGGAGGCATTTACCTGAGGTAGAAATGAGAAAAATGGCGGAAAACTCCTTATAGGATGTATGAGATCGGAATGAAACCCATCTCCTTGAGCTTAAGTTAGTGCACTCTGTTGTTTTTTTTTTTAGCGTATGGCTTTTAGTGCCGGGAGTGTCCGAGGACATGTTCGGCTCGCCAGTTTTGTAGCTGCTTCGAGACGGACACCCAATGGGTGAGCTACAAGTACCGTTGGGGAGGAAAGTTGGAAGGGAGGGTCGAGGAGTTGGAAGGTAGCGGCTGTGGCCTATAGTTAAGGGCCAACCCCGGCATTTGCCTGGAAGGAAGATGGGAAACCACAGAAGACCATCTTCAAGGTTGCCGGCGGGGGGATTCGAACCTCCTCGCCTCCCGGATGTGAGCGACTGCCAACAGTCATGCCGCAACTACCTCGGCTAACTCACCCGGTAGTGCACTCTGTTAAAACCCACAGATCAAACCTAAATTAAATTAAATTTCATGGCAAATACGGCAATCGAAACCAGGACCTTCAGACCCCGGGTCTAAATATGTACTATGGGAAATTTGTCAACGCTGGAGCTCAACGTGATCTGCTACGCAGGTGACTCTCTTAAGTCACTCTGCATAGTTGAGTAACGTGATCTAACTTGAGAGTATCATGAGCTCGACAAATTTAGCCGTTACTCCTGGCCAACGCGGCCTAGCCGTGCGCGGTAAATCACGAACGACAACTGCAAAGGGGAGCTGCAATAATACCGAGATTGATTCTTCTCATTCTCACACTGTCAGTTGCCATCCTGATTGTGACGTTTTCCTGTATTTATCTTCACTCCCCGTCAAACTAATACCGCGGTGATTTCTTATTTCAACTTGCTGGCACCTACCCAAACTCTTATCCTAATAACTACAATTACCAAAAATAACTTCAGTCATCACAAATACACAGGTTATCAGACAATTCAATCACACAATCAAATACACGGAGCTGATGATCAAGTTGCCCAAGGTACTGAAATGAATTAACAACTGAAAAGCTTCGACAAACTGTTGCTAAACACACTCCTCCTTTTTATTACTGTATGTGTAAACACAGCGGGAGTATTTCAAGAATGGCTTCGAGATATAAATAGCAAGTAGTTCTATAACGAACTAAAGAGCCTACTTTCCTTAAAATTTAAGATTCATGCCAATGATTAATCAATATATCAGAAATTAATTAATGTTACTTTGGATCAATTAGCGCGCATTAATTCATATTGGCAACAATGACATGTATTGTATGTGTTGCTCAAAATTAATCTGAAATGAAATATAAGGTGCGTTCAAAAAGTAACGAGCTGGAGGCTGTAATGCGCAAACCGGTGACGACATCGGCTAATCGTGGCGTGTGTAACGAGGTGTGGTTCTGACCAGAGCGTGGAAGGTCACAGCCCGTCACTAGAGGGTATGCGTGACGTCACGTGATGATACAAAACGAGCAGATTAAAGAAATAGAGAGAGCACTTATTAACAGTTGGCAGACTTGATGGCTCTTAAGAATACGAATAGTCATATCTGTCATGGTACACAAAGCAATACGAAATTTGGTTGACGTCCAATTGATAGTACATGAATTTGAATATCGGACCTATCAGCAAGCTTAGGATCATGTTGGTAACTCTGTCATATATGGCCTCCTGAAAATTAATCTGGAATGTTATTATCCCTGTGTATGCCAATTTTGGAACAGATCGCATGCATAACGTCTGAGATATCCAACATAGAGCTCAAAGTTAAATTGTGATTTTTCAGCAGTTGGTAGCACTGATGTCTTTATCAGATATGGCCGTGAGATATTCAGGTATAGATCTTTACTCATACCAAATTTGGTGTTGATAGTTGCAGACGCTTAGGAGTTGATAGAGGGACACACACAGACAGACAGACAGACAGACAGACAGAGAGACAGACACACATTTTCCCGGATCCATCTCATAAGTCTACTTTTCTCATTTTGTAAAAATCATTATCATTTCCACAACGTGCACCTGGGGAGTAGGTTCATCATCAACAGCAACTGAATATTGGACAGAATTTACGTCTCCAAAAAGCATAATTCCATACGTTTCAAGGCAGGGAAACGTGGTGGCCTAGCAATTGGCCCAACTCTACCTATCCAACAGTTAAGAAAATGTACAAAATGGTGCTTGTGGAAGACAGCCTGTAATGTTCCTCTGTTTATATTGCACTAACCGGGGACTTGTCGAGGTTCACTTAGTATGTACACTCTAGGAAATCTCTGAAATTATCCAGTTACAAACCCTTATTGCCGTAGCCTATACTTGTTTTTCTGTATACATCTGAATACATGTGGAATCCATTCCAGAAGTTTTACCGATGAGTATTCATACATTCTGTAGATAATTACTTAGTTCATTGATCGCGTGCTGCTCCACAAGATCCAGCCAGCTTGAGGGATCATTCATTGCTACTTAAACAACTTCTCCGAACTTCTGATTTGCTGACGTTTCTCGTCCAAACTTTGTTTCATTGTGAAGATTACTTCGTTTATTGCGTTGTGCTAGTGTGCGACTTCCTTTAAGTTAGTCAACCCTCGATACAATTGGAACTAACTTTCCTTGAAATCGAGCGTGAAAACTCTGTTGTACGATATTGTTAGCGGTAAATATTTTCTCCGTGTACACAAGTGTATGTTATGAATTTATGTAATTAAGTAAGTTCGTTTAAACTTTGCACATGAATTATTGATGAATGAAAGCTGTATATGTGACAACCGTATTATTAAAACGTTCAACTCAATTATAGGAAAAAGTTATCTTATTTGAAATTGCCTTCCTGATAGGCACTCGTATTCAAAGTTAATAGCTATAATTAGTTCCTAGAGCAGATGCCAGCTATGAGGAGAACATTTTAGTCTATTTTCATCCCATGAAATATAGACATATAATACCGTATGGGATAACATTTTATCCATGTGTGTGTGAGTGTCTTCCTTAATAAAACCTAATTGAGTGGAGTGATTACAAGGGTGAGCGACAAGTACCGTTGGGGAGGGAAGTTGGAATGGAAGGACGAGGAGTTGGAAGGTAGCGGCTGTGGCCTATAGTTAGGGACCAACCCCGGCATTCGCCTGGAAGGAAGATGGGAAACCACAGAAGACAATCTTCAAGGTTGCCGGTGGGGGGATTCGAACCTCCTCGCCTCCCGGATGTGAGCGACTGCCAGCAGTCATGCCGTAACGACCACGGCTAACTCACCCGGTGACACGGCGCTGTTGGGTAGGAGTATAACCTAGGGGAATCATTTTATTTGAGCAGTTGATACGGAGGTGAGTGTTTGCATTGCGAATTAGACAGGTCTGATTCTTTCCATTATAAGGTATTGTGCCCGTTTAGGAAAACTGAAATACAGGTCATCATCCGACTAATCTCAGCTCAGGGCGTGTACAGTTATTCCCACTGTCTGACCATGTACTCAGAATGTGAACTATAGGAAGGACAAGCACAAAAGACTATAACACCAACGTTTTTAAAATGGATATCTATCATTAACTCAAAATTTTCAAATTATAAAGTCACAACACTAATATACTGGTTGAAATTACCCTCAAACATAATAAAAATAATGACCCTTAATTTATCTTGCTTCATTTCCAGTGGATTTGTCATGATCCATCTGCTTACACTGATACTTTAATCTTAGATATTGTATATTCACAAAATCAGGGTTTTCAGTCACTTCAACTGACTTTCGCCTGGTCAGGCTCGAATTCAGGATATTTACTTTCACTATTACAATGCCTTCATCTGGCTATACTCTGAACTGATTATTCTTTACATTTATTTTTATCCTTTTAATATCTTTTTCCACACATTCCAAACACAAATTATCCCCCCAAAACATATAACATTATTTTCACATGAGTACCATTTATTTCTCCGCCTTCATGCCAATTATAATTATTGCAGCCATTGTGTTCCCCAGAATAGGATGTTTCTAAAGCCCGCACTTTACAAAGTCCATTTTAGTGCTTTTTCCATTACCCGTTTTCAAATTTCTTTAAGGTCATGGCACCAAATTTTTACATTTTCAAAAATGCAATTATTATTATTATTATTTCTCATTGCTTTGATCCTATCGTTATGATTCCTTTTAATATGGGATAACTAATCCATGCATGATAACAGTTATTCAGCAGGCAATAACTCCTGCTTTAGTTTTATTTCTTCAAAGAAGAACACCAGGCTCTCCTTACGTTCTGTCTTAACAAAATGACGACAGGTTTGTCCCCGCTGGCAGCGCAACCTCATTCACTTCCCCTCGTCTTGACTGGAGCAACGACCCTTTTATAAACAACTCTGTACCTCCTGGCCTAGCCTGCTATTTTAAACCAACCATATGTTTAACGTTCAAAGAGACCACTTCTACATTGAGAATCCAAGCCTTTTTGTTCTATTCTTCATACGGACTGTGATCAGTCTAATTATTCACATTTATTCGTTCTTCTTTCGGGATAATTATTCTCTGCTATTAGGATGACTAATACAAACGTATTCTTAAGCCCGTTGTGGCCAACATATAATTATGCTGTGATAGGAGTTCCAAATACAAATGCTAACCAACCCAGGGACGCCATGTCCTGCCTGGCTGCAGAGGTCAGTATAGCTCGCAAGAGGGAATCAATCTCACCCTACCACTGGCTACCCCTGCCTAGACAATATCATCTATCCAGTCTTACGATACTTTTTCATGCATGTGCTCCCTGGCATACATGAGAATTACACAATACTTGAGTGAGTACCCTTTCATTCGAACAAAAAGACCTTACCTTAGTCAACCGACGATTTCCCATGGACTATAAGAATTATCCGATACTTGCACGTTAATTCAATATTTCAAAGCCCTAAGCTTACATTGGTCTAGCCTATTTTCGGCGACAATTATCTATTTCTTGGATCCTCAATTCATTATTTACTGTAGTCCAGATATCCTGGCGAGGATAATGAACTTACTTTTACATTATTATATTATTATATTATTTCCGTTCCGTTATTTTTGTGGTCATTTATTATTACACTTATTTTCATTAGGCCTTTCATTGCATTTCCTCGTGATGCTATGGTCATTTGCAATTACTTTTAATTTATATCATTTAACCGTATCGGGTTTTGTTTATCATTTTTATCACTGATTTTAATTTTCTTTGCATTACTTTAAACTTTATTAAGTTATCTTTCACTTTTCCGAATTTTCCAATTTCTTATTAACTGAAGTTGCGTTCAACTTTTATTGTGTTTACTGTGCATAACAAACGTTACTGATTTCAATTACTTAACTTATTTCTTTCGACAATAATTTGGTTCCACCCTTTTTAGCCTATTTTCAATTTTGAAAAAATAGGCTTATGAGATCACCTTTTGTCCGTGTGTGTGTGCGTGTGTGTGCGTGTGTGTGTGTGTGAGGTGTGTGTGTGTGTGTGTGTCCCTAATAAAATCTAAACGGCTGGAGCGATTTCAGTGAAACTCGGTAAGTTCATAGTACTATTCCCGGCGATCTGGACCGTGCCCTTCAAATCTTGTTACGTCTCACCAATCCAACATGTCGGCTGTGCGAAATATTTCACTAGCAATCAATATCTCCGAAACTATTACCGATATCGCCCTGAAATTGTGTACGGTGATAAAGGGCACTACTAGAAGTTCACCTATGAGACTTTCAAAAACCTGGTGACTAAAAAACCAACATGGCGGCAAAGCGAAGTTGAGAATTTTAAATAGACTCTTCTCGCGATTTAAATATCCAAACGTAATGAAACTTGGTACAGCATATATTTCTATACATTGCAATGCACTGGAGTCTAATTTAGTTCAATTGTTTACATAACCTCAAAATGGCGGCTGTGTGAAATATTTCACTGACATTCTATATCTCCGAAACTATTACAGATATCCCCCTGCAATTTTGTACGAAGATAAAGGGTTCTGATACAAGTTTACCTATGTATATTTCATAAACCTGTCAAGTACAAAACGAACATGGCGACTAAGCGAATTTGAAATATTTTAATATACTTTTCTCGTGATTTATCTCTCTGAGCGAAGTGAAATGTGGCACAGTAAATGATTTTGCAGATTGTAATGCACTGCCATCTAATTTAATTCAATTGTTTACATAACCTCAAGATGGCGGCTGTGCGAATTTTTAAAATTAAGTTTTTATTTCTTGTGTCGTAATCATGCGATTGAAGTGAAATTTTGAATAATGAAGCTAGGCAATAATTGTCCTTGAATGGTACATAACTCTATGGCCTATACATGTAACAATCCTAATTGGCGAGGTTCCGAAATATTTAGATGGTTCTCAATATCTATGAATCTTTTACAGCAACCAAACTGATTTTTTTATGTTCATAGAGAATATGAAAACATATGTTCACCTATAGGACTTTGAGTAACCTGGTGAGCACAAATCCAACATGGCGGCGACGCGAAGTATAAATATTTAAATGGACGTTTCTCGCGAATTAACTATCCGAGTGCCATGAATAGTTGCACGTTAAATGCTTATACAAATGTTGATCCACTGGCATAAAATTTATTTCGATTGTTTGCATAATCACAAGATGGCTGCTGTGCGTAATTTTAAAATCTCGTTTTGACTTCTTGTGTTCTAATCATGCGATTGAAGTTTGAATACCACACGTACACAATAATCTTAATGTAATAGTACAAAAATAAAAATGCAACCTGTCGACCATCTGAAATATTTAGACGGTTCTCAATATCTACGAATCTGTTACAGCAATTAAACTGAAATTTTGTATGTTGATAGAGGCAATTAACATGAGCAGGATATATGAAAATAAGCTGTATAGTTCTTCACGGAACTACTTGGTTTTATTAATTATTTCATATGCTTACACGCACTTGGGTATTATCTGTACAATATTTAACTCGTTACATGGCCTCATTTTTACGGCCTTCCTCATTAAGGAGTGACACGTTAGAGCACTGTTCACTGTTATACCTTTATCATTAAACATTTCACAATAGTACATATCAAATTATGGGTCCACAATGGCTCAATATGTTTAATTCATTCTGGTACTCACCAACTCAGGATCCGCCGTAGAGAAATATTTCACCCACATTGTAACTAGTACATTTATCCAACAATATGGCAACACATAATTCCTTTCTTTTTGACACACGTGATTTTTACCTGATATGACACATTTCTATTTCTACAAATAATGAATTTCAATAATAGAACACTTTCACATAAATTTATATTATATTTTACACTGATACTTTTCCACGCGTTTCCACTTTTCTCACTTATTCACTGTGTGACAATTCACACGTGTTAACCCTTGGGTTATATCCTATTTTATTATCTATTTACAATTTATTTACACACTGTGTAATTGTTCTTGTCGTATCTCAGGACGCAAGCGATGACTTCCGATTGGTTCCCTTATGACGACTTCTCCCCTAGATCTAGCTGCACGATCTGTCCTATGATGAGTTCTGGATCGGACCCCCTAGGTCTCGGCTCAAAAGTCCTGTCGTTTGTCCACGGTATAAGCCCACCGGTTTATTAACTTAACCTGGCTTCCCTTCTAACAACGTTATGTTGTGAAACTATGTAATTATCGGCCTGTTCTTTGACTTCAACAAGGCTCGAAATGTTCTTTTTGACAAAGTTCGGTATTTTCCATTAACTGCACATCGACTTATACTGAAGTGCGTCTTTACTTTTACTTTCGCTACGCGGCCCTATAAACTAAATGGCTTTCATCCAAAGGCCATTAGATAATTCTAACACTAGCGATACTTGTTTCTAGCTATCGTGTTTGGCTTCACTCGGACCTAATTTTCACTTCTGTAGCGTATTGTTCGTTTTATCCTCACAATTTTATACATGCAGAGTTCTTTCTACTTTCGGCAACTTCTGCCGGTCTCGAACCGGCTTACGTGTAATCTTGAAAACGTATAGTTCTTTCCGAAGCTACGTGGCCTTTCCCTGAGGTTTTCGTGTTCGATGTACTGAACTAGGCACGTTGAGTCAAGTCCCGTTCAGACTGACTAATTACTTTGGTGGCCCAGCACCCCGTCCTATGATGACCTCGAAACAGTCTGTCCTGCCACGGTGGACACCAAACTGAATACTGTGAACCAGTGCCGTGCTCCTTGGCGCCTACGGTAGACTGAATATACTGAAGATTGTTCTTTCGCCCTGATATGGGCCCTACTTGGCTTACTGACGACTTGTACTGGCGGTCTAAACACTGTGATGCAGCGTTATGTCCAACTGGACTCTGGAGACAATGTACTGTTGAAATACTTATTGCCCAGTATGACCTCCCCTTAGGTTCATACAACGTGATGCAGATCTCCTGCACTCGGAGTCCACTGTAGACTGCATGCCTTCTGCCTGGAAGCTCGACTATATATTGAAAACTTGCAAAAATAAATCAATTTGGTCTTCTTCTTGGAGTTATCTTTTGAACTAGACGTCGCACGTGTTTGAAAAAATAACCATTTTTTTTCTTACGACCTGAACGTTACATTCTCATCTTGTTTTCCGAAAATCGATCGTCCACTCATTTTAAATTAAATCTACAAGGCTCCTCAGATGTTTTTTTAATCTCCTACCAAGGACCGCTTAATAGCCCCGCCTAATGACGTAGTTGCTTCGTATGCACATTTTCCCTGTGCATAAGTTATTAAATTTTAGTCTTGATTAATTCGTAATTCCCTGGATTATTCTGGTTGATGCCAAAATATTATAAAAATTTTACGTATTTTCGATAAAATCAGATATTTCACCACAATACAGTGTTGTATCGCAACCAGGGTTGTCATTTTAACACTGAGTTTGCATTCCGAGGGGGGAATTCACTTCCTCTATACTGGCTTCAATTTTTCCATCGGCATGACATCAGTTAGTTGATACGGCATGACTATGCGCTCTCCGTGAATCAGACACGGCCTGCATGTAATGTATCAAGATAACGGACATTAATTGCATTGAGTCACTGCATGAGTTACTCAATGAGGCCTTACTCTTAGCCCATATGACTGTGAATATTTTATAACTATTTCCTCTTTCTGAATTTAAATATAATTGGTTCGATCCTCCATGCCCACCAAATGGGTTCAGTATATAGCCAGGATGGCCTCCAAAAGTTTCAGTGGAGGGGATATCTTGTTTGATTTCCATAGTGACAGCACGGGTTCTATTATACACCGGGAACTGATAAGTGGAAGACCATTGCTCTTTCCTGGCGTCACTCACGGAGCCATATTTTGACAGGACAGATTTGAAAATGTCAAAGGGAACTTCATGTGGAACGTTAAATATACGCACTGTTGTGAAATTTGAATCTGCTGTGGAGAGCGTAACATTGGTCACCTCGCCGGAGTCATGCGATTACCGTGATGTACATGGTTCTCTCTTGGGCATTTAACATGATTAGCTCTGGTGGTCCCACAGACAGAGTACTGTGTTTTTCCTCTGGTATGCGGACATGCTGTTTAGCGTTTTTTGTTGTTTGTTTTCTTGTTTTGTTTTTCTATAGGGAACACTACTTGAAAAAGTATTGTCAGATTGACACACGAAAGGTCAGTACACCCTTGGTACTATCGGAAGCACTGGGATTAATAAACGTACACTCATCCAATGCGACTACAATGCGGCCACGCGCGCACTTCGCTCGACCATGACTCGTGACCAACTAACTACTACCACTCGTACACATTGGCATTCACATTTAAAGTTTATTGTCACAGATCTTTATCCATGTGGCTAAATGTCGAATGATTTCAGTTAGATCTTAAATGCTCATTAGAATGCATTCATTTACTACGTAGGATGTTTGAAACATTACCTAAAGCAAGTTTCATGTCTGTTAATAATGCGAATCGACAGCAAATATTATCCACACCTCAATCGACAACATTCCTCCATGTTTTAAAGGAAGTGTGCCCCTGCCACAATCTACCGTTTCAATTACGATGCAGGAGGGCACCACGCCAGGTAATATGATGATGATCATTTTTGTTTTAATGAGCCTAACATCTAGGTTATCGGCCCCTAATGGTTTGGATGATAGTGAAAGATGAGATATAATGTGAACTATAACTAATACTAACTACAAACTTACATACTAGTAGAAGAAATGCTAAACAAATAAAGGATAAGGCAAATCAAGGACAGGAAGAAAGGAAATGCCCTCAACCCTCGAAGAATGAGGATTGAGGGACTTGGAAGGTAGGAGAGCCATGAAAGGCAGATAGGAAAGGGAAAGAGGAGAGGGTCCGCCCCAAGGACAGGGGAAAAAAGGGGACAAAACGGACCCAGCTCAGGAATCCCTCGGGGTCACCAACTCCCAAACTCACCAGCCGTGAGCCATTGAGGGTGTAGCACTATCCGGGGTGAACCAGAAGTGGTGGGGCTACATACACCCTGCCTCCTTGAGGGCCTTGAGCAAAAGGCAGGAGATTGCAAGAAAAGAAAAAGAAGGTTGACCCCTCGAAGAATGAGTGCATCAGGAAATATGAGACAAGTGCTAATTAAGGCGGGATAGTGAAAGACTCCATAGGCCTCGGATACCCTAATACCGTCGCAGTCGGAAACGAGCAAGAGTTGATCAAGGGAGGTCGACAGGAGAGACAACAAAGAGGAGCCCGGCACAAGTAAGTGGAAGCAATGCCGCACTCAGCTGGGGTCCCGTGGTCGCCAACCCACGTCACAGTAGACGTGAGCCCCTGGGTAGGAGCTCGATAATACTTCCTATGCCTAGACTCGAGCGGGGGAAAATATACACTTCCCACTTGGGTAGCACGCCAGCCGGTAGGCATTGTGCCGGTGGCTGGAGATCCATTAAGAACACAGCGGAGATATTAAGCAGCGAGAATGGAAGTCGACTTGCTTTTAATTCCAAGACTGCGCCTCACAATGATCTTGAGGGCTAAATCTCAGACTTGAAGAAAGCAGTGGAGATAAAGGGTGCAAGGAGAACGTGGTAATACAATCACTACTAGAGGTCTCTGGACGTGTTTTGACAAGTTTGTCTGGATGATCAGTTAATATTATCTACTGTAGTGTGGCGTGTTAAACTGTGCATCTGAAGTCAAGATGTACAGTGTGTTTCAGAATCGTGGGACGCTCATCTTAAGCGGACTGGAGTAGTCTCTACACATGCGTTTAGTTTACAGTCCTGAAGGTTCTGGGTTCAATTGCCAGCTCTGCCAAGAATTTGATTGCTAGCCTGATGGTTGGAATGAGGTACATTTAGTCAAGTAACGGCATACCGAGAAGAAGAAGTGCCTTCGATTCCTCTATCAGCCATCTTACCAAAAATTTCCTTTGTTTCTTTATGATCTCGGCAATTTATTTCCCAATCCTAGCCTCAATAACCAATATGCAGGGAGCGGCAAAAAGATCTGATGGTTTTTAAATCACAACACAAACATTTTAAATGATACAAACTCTTGTATTACTTATAACAGCAAGGTGTACATGTCAATTAATGGATAACATGAAAGAACAATAGATTTTAACTTTTAAGATTTGAAGATAACGTCTTTAATGATGCCCATCTTTTGCCATGCGGCAAAAAGATCTGACGGTTTCTGTCGTTGTCAGCGTCAGTTCCGTTAACACTTTAATGTGGGCCGAAGAGGACGCGTTCCATCTCGTAACACAATTTTGTTATGGGTGAGTAATTTTAGAGCTACAGGTGCAGCCTTAAAACGTACGACGACAGGCCGTCCAAGGTCAGCCAGGACACCAGAAAATGTTGAGCGAGTGAGACAAGCTGTGGAAACCAGTCCACGGCGGCCGGCTCGTAAACAAGCTGCTGCTTTGCAAATGTCTGATCGAACAGTGAGACGAATATTGCGTTTCGATTTGCATTTTCATCCGTAATCTAATGACATGTTAGAGAAGACGTTTGACAGCTTCAGTGCAAGACTGGAAGGTAGATGATGGTTATTCCAGTGGTTGATTAAGAGTTAACAGCGTACTCCTTTGCAACCCTCATATTATAAGGTGCGTTCAAAACGTAACGAGCCGGAGGTTGGAATGTGCAAACCGGTGACTACATCGGCTAATCGTGGGGTGTGTAACGAGGTGTGGTTCAGACTAGAGCGTGGAAGGACACAGCCCGTCGCTAGAGGGCACGCGTGCACGTCACGTGACGATACAAAGCGTGCAGCAGCACACATCAATCGTCCAACGCTGCCAGTAATGCTGACGTTCTTCTTTTAACAAGATGGCCCCCTTCTGATACAATTCATGCCGCAAGGGACAACAGTGAATGCCCAGCGTTACTCGCAAACCTTGACCACCCTGCGCCAAGCGATCAAAACAAAACGACCAGGCAATTTCACCCTTGGGTTCATTCTGCTCCACGACAATGCACGACCTCATACGGCCAACACAGTCGCGGCACTCCTGCAGAAATTCAAAAGGGGGGGGGGGTTCTCGGCCACCCTCCATACAGTCCAAACCTCTCTCCGTGTGATTGCGCCATGTTTGGTCCCCTGAAAAGGGGTCTTCGGGGCCAACCATTCACCTCGGACGCCGACGTCCAGCTGTACGTGCGGAACTGGTTCACATCGCAGCCCAGGAAATTTTATGAGACAGCCATTCACCGCCTCGTGTCACAGTGGAACAAGTGCCTCAACAGCCAGGGCAAATTCTTTTAACATACAGGTATTGGTTTCTGTAATTATGCCTCCGGCTCGTTACTTTTTGAACGCACCTTATATTTGAATTGAGTTTCTTGGCAGAGTCACGTATTGAGCTCGGATCTCAGGGTCTGTCAGCCAAGAATGTGCTACCACCCACTTCACCATGAGAACGTAAGTACTTGCGACAAAAACGAGGTAAGATTAAATATGCTGTATCTTATGGAATACTTGAATTTACAAAACATCTCTTTCAACGAGTCTGACGAAAGGGGAGGGGGGGGGGGGAGAGAATAATTTAGGAATTGCAAGATGGACACGAATTTTATTTTCTTACTACAGCAGTTGTGATTCATTCAATATTCCTTCATCAAACAGTTTCAATTGGAAATGAAAATCCACAGACTGCTTCCAGTCTCCGACCGGGTCTGGAATGGAATGAATGAAGCCCCCATCTAGCGGCGAGGATATGAGCTGTGCCGGCTGCCAAAGCCTATCGCACTCCTCTGGGGCAATGACAGATGAAATGAAATGATAGTGGAGAGTGTTGCTGGAATGACATTTTGACAGGGAAAACCGGAGTACCCGGAGAAAAACCTGTCTGCCTCCGTTTTGTCCAGCACAGATCTCACATGGAGTGACCGGGATTTGAACCACGGACCCAGCGGTGAGAGGCCGGCGTGCTGCCACCTAAGCCACGGAGGCTTACAAACAGTTTCAATAAACCCTAAAATTATTATTGTTAGGGCTCTTTGTCAAATTTTGGTTGGTTGGTTCCTCAGTTTAGGGGCTACGACAACGCGTTCATGTAACCACGTATACTTTGGGTGTGTGTAGAATCTGTCTGATAACCGGTGTTAATCGTGATGGCTGTATTAGTGTGTGTTATCTGTAATTCAGGTAAGGACTGCAGACGATCAATTTCAAGTAGTTCCTACTTTTGCTACCAAATGCTACCGTCAACGACACTTAGCTGCGAACTTGGCTGCTAGATGCCAATAAAACCGCCACCTGGTGGCGAACGTTGGAACTTAAAGAGCATTTATCAAATCTAACCTACAAATTTAGCTCCACTAATTTGTAGTTAGTGGAAGGTTCTTTTCTCTTCTTTTCCTCTACCGCTAGGTTGGTCGGTAACATGCATGTCTTCCAAAAAGTCTTATTTCTCTGGCCTGTAGTTTCAAATGACAATGAGTGTGCTCTCCTTTAATGAAAATGAAAATCCACAGCCTGCTTCCAGTCTCCGACCGGGTCAGGAATGGAATGAATGAAGCCCCCATCTAGCGGCGAGGATATGAACTGTGGCGGCTGCCGAGGCCTGACGCACTCCTCTGGGGCAATGATTAAATGAATGACAGATGAAATTAAATGATAGTGGAGAGTGTTGCTGGAATGAAATTTTGACAGGGAAAACCGGAGTACCCGGAGAAAAACCTGTCTGCCTCCGTTTTGTCCAGCACAGATCTCACATGGAGTGACCGGGATTTGAACCCCGGACCCAGCGGTGAGAGGCCAGGGTGCTGCCGCCTAAGCCGGCTTCCACTCTCCTTTAATGCTGTCTATAAATTGAATCCTTGGTCTTCCTCGACTCCTCTTTCCTTCCAGCTTCCCTTCGAAAAGTGTAGTGCACCAGTCAGAATGACGAATAAAATGGTCAACTAAACTATTCCTTCTTCTGTTTAAGGATTCAGCCAAGTTACGTGTCTCCTTTGCTCTTTTGAGAACATTCTCATTCTTTTACATGTCATACATCTTTACTTCCCCTCCGATGGAAGGCCTACTGATGGATTTTTAACGCTCTTATAAAATCCGACGACTTTGGCTGGGTTTGAACCCGTGATTCTAGGCAACTATGCCACCGGAGCCACTGTGTATATTTAGCAAAGGCGTTAATACAGTAACAATCCAACAATGAGAATTTACTGATAAAGACAAAATGAAATATAAATTAGTACAAGATATGCCCACGGTTTCTCTTTTATTACCATTTCCCAACATGACTCCTCCCTTTCCAATAAGTGAAATCACTTTGCACTACCGAGGAGTAGTGACAGGGAGTGACGGGACCAGTGCCGGGTCTAGTGGTTACGATGACAGCCCCTTGTTACCACCACACGTCGCAATTTACTGGCTGCGGGCGAACAATCGATCCCAGTACATGGTAATTAAGAGCGCCTGTCAGACTGCACTTACATTATAAAATATTACAAAACAGTTACGACAGCGGATGAGGAGACCTTTCTAGCTTTCATTGCCAATTATTTCACATTTTAAAGATGATAATCCCAGTCCAGTAGCTAGTCACAAAGTTAAACCCAATAAATAACATGAACAAAATAAAATGCATGGAAATGAATGTAATCATAAACCGTATTGACTTAAATTGTACTAAATGGCTGGCTGCGTGGCTCCGCGGTAACGTTCTCGCTTGCTGGGCCCAAGGTTGCAGGTTCGTATCCTGGCGCAGTCAGCTGGCATTTGAGGGTGCGCAAATGCGAGGGAGCCGTGTCCGTAGATTTACTGGCACGTTAAAGATCCCCTTCGGGGCAAAATTCCGGCACCCCGGCGTCTCTAAAAGCCAGAGTAGTTAAAAGGGACGTAAAACCACTAACATTATATTGTACTAAAAAAATACAGTCAGTCTGAAAGACTAGACGTTATATCATTTCAAATGACGCATACTACAAATGCTACACATGTGAGGCTCAGAAGGGCTCTTTCAACAGACTCCATTGCCCATTAACTTAGGCTTTCGGTTGGGCACCTCTTTAAGTGTCACCCTGTATTTGAGTCTGATATCTTTTACAACTCTTTAAGGTTCACCCATTATTTGAATCTGATATCTTTCAAACCTCTTTAAAGGTCACCCTGTATTTGAATTGAATCTAGCATACTGTACACCTCATTAACTGTCACCATGTATTTTGCTCTGACATTCTGCATACCTCTTTAGGAGGCACCCTGTATTCTTATCTGGCATCTTGTATATCTCTTTAGAAGTCGCCATGTATTCTTGTGTGACATCTTGTACACCTCTTTAGGAGTCACCCTGTATTCTTGTCTGACATCTTGTGCATCTCTTTAGGAGTCACCCTGTATTCTTATCTGCCATCTTGTGCACCGCTTTAAGAGTCACCTTATATTCTTATCTGGCATCTTGTATATCTCTTTAGGAGTCACCCTGTATTCTTATCAGGCATCGTGTACTGTATTTTGCTCTGACATCCTGCACACCTCTTTAGGAGGCACCCTGTATTCTTATCTGGTATCTTGTATATCTCTTTAGAAGTCACCCTGTATTCTTATGTGACATCTTGTACACCTCTTTATGAGTAACCCTGTATTCTTGTCTGACATCTTGTGCACCTCTTTAGGAGTCACCCTGTATTCTTCTCTGCCATCTTGTACACCTCTTTAAGAGTCACCTTGTGTTCTTATCTGGCATCTTGTATATCTCTTTAGGAGTCAACTTGTATTCTTATCTGGCATCTTGTACACCTCTTTAGGAGTCACCCTGTATTATTTTCGCTTCGCTCGAAGCGCCAGGTTGCTCGACGCCCCAGAACTCTTTCAACAGACTCCATTAACCATTAACTTAGGCTTCCCGCGTGGCTGCATGACGTCACGCACTCGCCGTCCTTTACCCATTAACTTAAGCTTTCCGCGCGGCTGCATGACGTCACCGTCTCCGTAACGCATAACTTTTGACTCAAGCATAACGATGAAGTCGACAAGATCATTTGAAATGATAAAACCATTTTTGTTGTTGTTGTTTGAGCCTTCAGACTTTTGACTGGTTTGATGCAGTTCTCAATGCCTCCCTGTCCTGAGTTAATCGTTTCAGCTCTACATAGCTGACACACCCTACATCCGAAGCAATCTGTTTAACATATTCTAACCTTGGTCTACCTCTACAGTTCATGTCCTCGACCTTCCTTCCATAACTAAGCTTGCTATTCCTAGGTGTCTTAATATGTGTCCTACCAACCTCTCTTCTCTTCATTAGCAGTCGCCAGAAACATCTCTCCTCTCCCACTCGTCTGAATACCTCTTCGTTTGTAACCCTATCTACCCATCAGATCATCATTCTCCTGTAACACCACATTTCAAATGCTTCAATTCTCCTCTTTTCTGCTGCACCAACAGTCCAAGTTTCACTCCCATAGAGCGCCACGCTCCAGACAAAGGCTTTCAAAAATGACTTCCGATTACCTAAATCTATATTCGATGTCAACAGATTCTTTTTCTGTAGAAATGCTTTCCTTGCCTGAGCTAACCCACTTTTTATATCCACTTTGCTTCGTCCATCACTCGTTATTTTGCATTCTAAGTAACAGAAGTCTCCTACTTCCTTTATCTTTTCACCTGCCAATTTGATGTCCATAGAGGTTACTGATTCATTTTGGATGCATTCCAACCCTTAACAACTCGTATCAAGGTAAACATTGACTCGGCCTTAGTCAACACATTTCTTTCACTTAAAAAAAGAATGCTACCAGCCTTCGTGGCTGAGAGCGCTATTGTGCTGGCTCATGCAGTCCTGAAATTGGTTTTCAAAGATTCCCATTTCCACCACCAGCCAAATGTCGAGACGGTTCCTTTAAGTTGACACACTGCCGATTCCTTGTAAAATCCTTCCCTGACCCTTCCGTAATTAGACCCAAGTTAGCAGCCACCTGGGAGATTCCCCTGTCACCATCCCCAGTTGTATCTGCGGACAAAAAGTGTTCACTCCTTGCGACGACAGAGGAATGATCACTCGCCGAGTCCATGGGTGAAGCCAAGCTGGGAGAATAAGCGAATTACAAAATAAATAAACAAAAAGGAAGGAAGATTGTAGTTTTACGTGACCGTGAATCTTGTGATTATGAGCCACGGGACCTCCTTTTAACGTGGAATCCGAACCACAGGACATGGCATTTCACTTCTAAAATCTCACATACATTGACCGGGAATCGAACCCGGACCGCCTTGGTGAGAGGCATACAGCTAGACCGCTGAGCCACCACGCCCCCAATAAATAAACATGTTGCAATTATGATACAACATGGAACTCAGCGGATTCGGTGGCGTAGTCGGTAGAATGCTGAGCTTCTATGCCCAACATCGCGGGTTCAAATCCGGCCGAAGTCGTCGGATTTATTAAGAGCGTTAAAATCCCTCAGTATGCCTTCCTTCGGAGGGGAAATAAAGCCGGCGGTCCCATGCCATACATTTATGGCATGTTAAAGAACTTCCCACTAATTACACCTGTGTGAAGCTAAATTGTATAGGTTATGAATGTAAAAAATGCTCTTAGGTTCCTACGTTCGTTGCCAAGAGCCGACTGCGGTGGCGTCTGGTAGGTAAGTTCTGAACTAGTAGTCGTTGACGGTGGTGTTTGGCGGCAAAAGTAGGAACTATATGAAAAATTCAAAAGTCTGCAGCCCTTACGTGAATTAAAAACAGATAACACACACTAATACAGTCATCACAATTAACACCTGTTATCAGACATATTCTACACACACCCAAAGTACATGGGTCTACATGACCGCGTTGTCGTAGCCCCTAAACTTAAGAACCCACCCACCCAACCCACCAACATGGAACTCACTGTCGAGAAATATGAATCTTTTAGATACAGATATTATTTAAAGATAGTTGGTCTCCCAATCATCGCAGTGTAAACTAAAACATATTTTATGTGAATGTCGAGGGTAACTACATCTTCACAAGTCTGCCTCACGATGCAGAATGGGCCCCTTTCCAGCACTCAGACAATTAAATTTCTTGCCAGAGCCGAGGATTGAACTCAGGACCTCTGGGGGAGATATCCATGAATGCTAGCCGCAACATTATGGGGTGTTTTGACAAACTGAACACACCTAATTATATGGGTTGAATTTTTTTTTTTTTTGTCGGACAACAAGATTGCACCCAAAATAACGGGTGGTTCCTTAATCCCGAAAATAATGTAAATGAGATTAATAAATTCACTTGGATGGCCAGTTTTGATCATCAAGCGATCATCATCAGAAACTTAACACTTAGGTTGTTAATAAGTATGGGTTATACCGACAGCAGTGGCTACACTTGCTAAAGCGCAGCGTTAGGTCATAGGGGCAAGCTCTCTGCTGACTCGGTAGACGCGTGGGTTCGAACCCCACCGTCGCCCGTCCTTGAAATGGTTTTCCGTGGTTTCCCCATTTTCAACACCAGGTAAATGCTGGGACAGTTCCTTCTGACAGGCCACGGCCGCTTCCTTCCACATCCGTGCCCAGTTTCACATCTTCGTCCATACCATCTCTCATCCCGACGCGCAGGTCACCCACGGACGTTGACTAGGAAGACCTGCACTCGGCCCCTCAGGAGGCCACACGACAAAAAAGAAGTATGGGTTATGATATTTACAACATAAACACCATCTTGATCACACGAAGAAACCAAACGGCATCGACTTACCGAGGAACTTCTGGTGCCGCATCAACAGGCTGAGGACTGGACCTTGTTGCAGCAATTATTTCAGGTACAAGTGGGGCTGGATCAGCCCACCAATGTGTGAGTGTAACCTGGAAGAACAGACGATCGAACATCTGGTCCAACGCTGTCTCTTTATTCGTACCCTGGCATTCCTGACGATTTGTTCGCTCTCACACCCGACTTATCCGAATAGTTGAGAAGGATGGACATTAAAGTTTTAATATAGCTTGTTATGTATAATTGTAAAAGCCTCCGTGGCTTGGGTGGCAGCACGCCGGCCTCTCGTCGCTGGGTCCATGGTTCAAATCCCGGTCACTCCATGTGCGATCTGTGCTGTACAAAACGGAGGCAGACAGGTTTTTCTCCGGGTACTCCGGTTTTCCCCTGTCAAAATTTCATTCCAGAAACACTCTCCACTATAATTTCATTTCATCTATCATTCATTAATCATTGCCCCAGAGGAGTGCGTCAGGCCTCGGCAGCCGGCACAGTCCATATCCTAGCCGCTAGATGGGGGCTTCATTCATTCCCTTCCCTGACCCGGTCGGAGACAGGAAGCAGGCTGTGGATTTTCATGGATTTTCATGTATAATTGTATATTGCATAAATTACCATACGATTAAATAAGTAAAAACAAGAAGTTCCGTTAAGAACTATACAGCCTACTTTTCATGCCAATGATTATTCTACAGAATATGAACCTATCTAGAATAATGACGAAATTAAGTTGGTAATATCGAAATATCTAATTAGTTCAAAATATACCTGGTATAATGTAGCCTAATAGAGCACTACAGTTGGCAGCCCTGGTGACTGAATATATTCTTAGTTCCATCTCTTAAGGTACAGAATACAAAATTTGGTTGAAGTCCAATGGACGTTACTTGCAGTTAGACTCTGGATCTATCAGCACGCGTAAAAGCATGTTGCCAACAATACCATGCGTGTGCTGGTCAGAAATAATCTGAAATATTATATCTTGTTGTGCCAATTTTGGATGAAATCCATTTGTTAGTATAGAAGTTACATGTATTTTAAAATTGGACATATCAGCAGGCATAGAATCATGTTGGCAGCACTGCCTTGTATTAATTACTCCAAATTAATCTAGAATGTCAGGTGCTATACGTGTGCAAAGTATAGAGCTGTTGGCTTGCATACTTTCTGATATATTGATATTAGGGTAAAACATATAGACAGCATTTATTAACAGTTGGCAGCCCTGATTGCACTGAAGAATACTTAAAGTCATATCTGATATGTTACACATAGCACATGCGAAATTTGGATGAAATCCTACTGATAGTATAGAAGTTACATGTATTTAAAAATTGGCCTTATCAGCTGGCTTTGAATCATGTTGGTAGAACTGACGTATATAAGTTACTCCAAAATTAATCAAACATGTCAGTTACTATACGTGTGCATAGTTTAAAGCTGTCGGCTTGCACACATTTTGATATATTGGTATTTGGATAAAAAAATAGAGAGAGCAATTATTAACAGTTGGCAGCCCTGGTGGCTCTTAAGAATACGCTCAGTCATATCTGTTTATGTACAGATATTACATACAAAATTTGGTTGAAATCCAGTTGATAGTGTAGAAGTTATATGCATTTAAACATTGGACCTATCAGAAGGCTTAAAATTATTTTGGCAACACTGTCATGGTTGGCCTCCTGGAAATTAAACTGAAATAGTATTATCTACATGTGTGCCAATTTTGGAATAGCTCCTATGCATACCTTGCAGGATATCCAACATGGAGCTCAAATTTCTAGTGCGTTTTTTCAGCAGTTGGTAGCACTGACATCATTTTCAAATATGGACGTGAGCTATTCCGGTGCACATCTTTTCTCATACTAAATTTGGTTTTGATTGCTGCAGCCGTTTAGGAGTTGATAGGGGGGGACACACACACAGCCAGACAGACAGAAGGACAGACAGACAGACAGACAGACAGACACACATTTGCCCGATCTCATAAGACTACTTTTTCCTCATTTTTGCAAAATGTGAAAAGTAGGCTAAAAATTGGTTGCAGTAGTGATTAAACCACAACCAGTTACACAGCTAGTCAAGATATGTGATATTGTGTTGAGATACTGATGGTGGTGTTTGTCCTCCAAGTTTGCTTGCTTAATGTGGTTATGTGGTTGTTAATAAATGGTTAGGGTATTGTGGATTGCGCACTTAGCTGTTTGAGCAATGTGTGGTCCGTTTCCGCGCGGCTGTCGTCGCCCTCTGCCAGCACTGTACTGTAAGGTATATTCAGTCTCGTCTAGTTATCGTACCTCTTAACCTCATTGGCTTTTCTCCTTCGCATTCCTAACTACCTGTTTTTGTCGAGCAATGTAACATATGTGACTTTCCAAGTCCAGGACATCCTAATATGGTGTATGTTGTCAACCGACTGAAAAGCATTATACGGGGGCTGTTTTTTTTTTCAATTTCCGATGTACTGTATGAAAATAACAGATTGACATACCAAACTGATTTTACTACCAAATGTTTGCCTGTTTATTCCTATACCTCAACATAATCGCCAAAACGATTGAAACATTTGTCGTATCGTTACACCAGATTTCCAATGTCCTCGGCAAAAAATTCTGCCGCCACTGAGGTGGGTATGTCAGGACAGTCTCCTGAAGTGTTTCCTTTTTGGCTAGCCATTGCCTCCCAACCATAGCTTAAATTCTCGAAAAAGGTGAAAATCATTCAGTGCTGGTTTGGACTAAACGGCAGATGGTCCAAAACTTCACACTTGAATTCTTTGAAAAAGTCTATCGTAACGATGGTACAGTGTGGTCGTGAATGATTTTCACCTTTTTCGAGAATTAAAAAAAACAGCTCTCGTATTTCGATTACTAAGGCAACAACTCCTAATAGTTAAACAAGTTGTTCAGTAAAGAACATATAGACTACTTTCTCCTAAATGCATGGGTATTGTTATAACTCTTTGTCTTCTTCAAGGAGTATAGCCTAATTGAATGTTGGTTGTAGTAGCTTGTAGAAATGCAACTTGCTATACGGATATTAAACATGAATATGAGGTGCTCTTTGCTAGTGCTACCTCTGTAAAAAGCTTCATTCAATTCGATTTCGCCGTGTTTGAATTGATATGGGGAATCGATTTGCACACATACATGGCCACTATCTGCAAACTATTGGGCTGATGACCTTGTAATACAGTAAAACGATGCTTCCCACAAAAAGGTATGTTGTTGCAAGATTTGGTAGATAGGCCTATCAAATGATTAGGTTGGTCGTAATTTGATTTAAGCTTTTAAAATTTGGGTGGCCACCATTACGTTTTCGTCAAGATGGCGGCGATATATAACATGACACTGAAATGTTCCTTAATAGTGCTACCTTTGTACCAAATTTCGTTCAACGGTTTCACCGTGTTTGAATTTATAGGGAGAATCGATTTGCACACATACTTGGCCGCCATCTGCAAACTATTAGGCTGATGACCTTGCAGATTAGTCAAAAATCGCTCGCCATATAAATATATGTTGTTATAAAATTTGGTTTAGATCAGATGATTAGGTTAGTCGTAATTAGATCATAAGCTTTGAACATTTGGGTGGCCGCCATTACGTTTCCGTCAAGATGGCGGCAACATAAAACATGACACTGAGGTGCCCTTTGCTATTTCTACCTCTGTATCAATGTTCGTTCAAATCGGTTTTACCGTGACCCTTACACACACTCACACACACAGACTCATAGACAGACATACACTTTTTGGCCCTGTGTAGATCATTTTTTGCAAAAATCGAAAGTAGGCTAAAAATCTAATACAAATTTCCATAAAAAATCACCTATATTGAATATGTGGTGTACTTACAGTCTCTCAGCGGACAACAATTTAGATTTTGGAATGTCCTTGCTAAATTATAGAAGAAAATTACACATACAGTAGTTTTAGCTGTCCAATGATTCACTATTAGTCTACAAAAATATTAAATTTAGGTGCTATTAGATTTAGGTTTCATATTATTAATAATTACCAATACTAATCATCAATGCCAAGTCGGCCCCGTGGTGTTGGGGTAGCGCTCCTGTCTGTCATCCGAAGGCCCCGGGTTTGATTCCAGGCTCCGTCAGAGATTTTAGAAACTGACGTGAGGGCTGGAACGGGGTGCACTCAGTCTCGTGAGGACAATTGAGTATCTGCCTGACAGTGAGGCAGCGCCCCGATCACGAAAACCAAGATTAACGGACGAGGGGACCCGATGCGCTGATCACCCGTCACCCTAATATCTGCAGGCCCTATGGCTGGGCAGCGGTCGCTTGCTAGGCCTAGGTCCTTCACGGGCTGTAGTGCCAGGGGTTATTTTATTTTTTTAATCAACCTTACGTCTTTCATTGCTATTGTATTAGTACCTAAAATATGAATCTAGTTTTACATTATGTGACCACATATTAAAAAACAAGCTTCATTTACTCTTATTGCGACTAGAACTTGTGTTTACAGAGAGTCCAGTTTGTATGTATCGGAGACCCTCGATAGCCCACTCGCCCGCGGCGCGAGCCTGTCTCCCGCCACGCACTTTGCCGTTATGCGGCGCCCGCCCGGCACTGAGTCATTGAGTATAGGAATTTGTACTTACCTAGTTCACAACTGGTGCTGAAAATGTTCGCCATTCACTGCAACACATCGCTGGCACCTTTTTATGAAACTGGCATTTACTCTCTGAAGTTCCTCAGCACCGATTGACTGTATTTCAGCTGTAATATAGTCTTTAAGCTCATTTATGGTGTAAGGGTTTCTCGCATACACTCTATTTTTAATCGTCCCCCACAAATAAAAGTCACATGGTGATAAGTATGGGCTTCGCGGGGGCCACATGTTCCGACTTATAATCCTAGTACCAAAAATGCGACGCAATTCTGTCATTGATGCTTCGTCATTGTGAGCAGTGGCAGAATCTTGTTGAAAATAAGTTTACAATCACTCTCCGTAAGTCAGTTCGTCAAAAAAATTGGTCAAGGATCACATTGAAGTACAAATTTGAGTACAAATTCCTATACTCAATGACTCAATGCCGCGTCGCGGGAGACAGGCTCGCGCCGCGGGCGAGCGGGCTAGCGAGGGTCTCCGATACATACAAACTGGACTCCCTGTATTTCTTGTTAACAATTTCCTTTGTCTCTAATTTTAATTTTTATTAATTTTTAATTTTCAATTTTTATTTTGTATTCTAATGTATTTCATGTATTATCTGTGTGAAAACAATTGTTTGCTACTGTAATTGGGACACTGCCTTGTTGTGGCAATACATAATAGTATATTATGCAACGAGCCTATAATGGCAATAATTAAGACACGAGTATGTTTATAAAACGAGCGTAAGCGTGTTTTATAATTTGCATACGAGTGTCTTAATTACCATTATAGGCGAGTTGCATACGACTGTTTGTGTTCGACGATAATTATAACTTCATTATATGTTTTAACATAAATATTCATAAATATCTATGGGATTCAGTTAAATCAGTTATTGAAGAGGGCACGCTGGCTTTGCTGACTGAACAGAGCGCATGCGAGGGTCAAGGCACTCCGAAATCAGAGACCATTCACTTTGCTTGCCAACACAGAACACCTATTGTTTACAGCCTGCCCTCCAGCTCTATAGCATTCACTAATATTGTCACCGAAGTCGTTTGAAAGCAATGCGCTGTGTAGAAATTGGATTTGGAGATATTAAGGTAGAGTACTATTTCTTGTCTTATATTCACCAGTTTATTTACGCGAATATATGGACCACTTTCCATGTCGGTAATTTATATAGACATGTTGGATTTTGAGCGCATGCGCGAAGGTATCCTTACCTAATTGGTCAAACAACTGTTTCTTGAGCTCTGATTGGTGGGAGACACTGTTTCATAATGAAACAAGATGTTCAGTAAAGAACATATAGCCTACTTTCTCCTAAATGCATGGGTATTGTTATAACTCTTTGTCCTTTTCAAGGAGTATGATTGAATGTTGGTTGTAGTAGCTTGTTGAAATACAACGTGCTATAGGGATATTAAACATGAAAATGAGGTGCCCTTTGCTAGTGCTACCTCTGTACCAAATTTCGTTCAATTCGGTTTCACCGTGTTTGAATTGATAGGGGGAATCGATTTGCACACATACTTGGCCACCATCTGCAAACTATTGGGCTGATGTTCTTGCAGTTTGGTCTGAATATGTTTCCCACATAAAGATATGGTGTTGCAAAATTTGGTAGAGACTATATTATTAGGTTGGTCGTAATTACATTTTAGCTTTTAATATTTGGGTGGCCGCGATTACGTTTCCGTCAAGATAGCGGTGATATAAAACATGACACTGAGGTGCCCTTTGCTAGTGCTACCTCTGTACCAAATTTCGTTCCATTCGGTTCCACCGTGTTCGAATTGATAAGGGGAATCGATTTTCACACAAAGATGGCCGCCATCCGCAAAATATTAGGCTGATGACCTATTAGTTTGGTCAAAGGATGCTCCCTCCATAAAGGTATGTTGTTGCTAAATTTGCTAGAGATCGGATGATTAGGCTAATCGTAATTTGATTTAAGCTTTGAACATTTGTGTGGCCGCCATTACGTTTCTGTCAATATGGCGGCGATATAAATCATGACACTGAGATGCCCTTTGCTAGTGCTATCTCTGTACCAAATTTCGTTCCATTCGGTTTCACCGTGTTTGAATTAATAGGGAGAATCGATTTTGACACAAAGATGGCCGCCATCCGCAAACTATTAGGCGAATGACCTATTAGATTGGTCAAAGGATGCTCCCTCCATAAAGGTATGTAGTTGCAAAATTTGGTAGAGATCGGATGATTAGGTTAATCGTAATTTGATTTAAGCATTGAACATTCGTGTGGCCACCATTACGTTTCAGTCAAGATGGTGGCGATAAAAAACAAAACACTGAGGTGCCCTTTGCTAGTGCTACCTCCGTACCAAATTATGTTCCATTCGGTTCCACCGTGTTCGAATTAATAGGGGGAATCAATTTTGACATAAAGATGGCCGCCACCCGCAAACTATTAGGCTAATAACCTATTAGATTGGTCAAAGGATGCTCCCTCCATAAAGGTATGTAGTTGCAAAATTTGGTAGAGATCGGATGATTAGGTTAATCGTAATTTGATTTAAGCTTTGAATATTCGTGTGGCCGCCATTACGTTTCTGTCAAGATGGCGGCGATATAAAACATGACACTGAGGTGCCCTTTGCTAGTGCTACTGAACCCATGGGCCATAGGGTCCATGACGGTCGAATCCATGTCCTTAAGGAAGAAATGAAAGAAACGTATAGTTTCTTAAAGGAACGGAGAGAGATTTTAAGCCAGGAATATAGCTTAACATTGTGCAAGCGACTAGGGACAGATGTTCCTTAGATGAGATCACCCCACTCGACATTTCAGAGAGGGCTGGTCACGAGTATTAATAACTGAGTGGAAATTTCCACCGTGATAGAAAGAGAAGCCTGAATCGGAATTCAAGCTGACGTTGCTGGATTTTGACAACGCCGCATATGCACCAGAAGAGGAATAATTAAAATTAACACGTTTACGAGCATAATAATGAGTAAACAAGCACAGCACAGTGAATCATTTTGAATGAGAGATTTTTCAGTATAGAGAAACCATGTAATAATTGTGCAGAAATAAACTGCCGACGTAAGACGACGTCATAGGGGAATTACCTAAGCCTCTGTGGAGGGGAGAGAGCAAAAAGAATGCAACACCCACACAATTGAGGACGAGAAATTAATTAATATCTCCGAATTGCACGATCGATTCTTAGGTGCAATCAGATCATTTGACATTGAGAAGACGAGCTTTCGGAAGGTATAATTTTTATATTTGTGGCACCATTATTTTAGAAGTTGACCACAGGAAAGGCTTGAGTCTTATTTTTTTGTAGTAAAACAGTATAAAGCTTCGGGCGTTTCCAAGCCAATCATGCAGTATTCAGACAGCCTGAGGGCACGTTACTGTGTCGCATCGCACAAGCAGTTACAACGAGCACTCCGTGACCGGAGGTGCTGCATCAAAGTCTTCAAACGTATGAACCTCAGGGGAGGTCATACTGCGCACCAAGTATAAGCACCGAATGCAGTATTCTGACAGCCAGAGGGCACGTCACTGTGTCACATCGCATGCAGTCCTACGAGCATTCCGTGAGGGGAAGTGCTGCTCCACGACGTAGAAGAAGTCATTCCGACAGTCCGTGAAGGGACGTAACTCTGCGTTACATCGATAACAGCTACCAGTACTCCTTGAGGGGAGAAACGCTGTTTTACACCGCCGAAGTAAGATCCAATAGCCACAGGCGTCACAGTAGTAACGACTTGCTTGCCTCCATAAGGAGCATTCAAGGCGAAATTTTAAAGTATCGCCGTAGTGAAATATTAGGAAAATCCTAATTATAGGATTTAGGCCCGACTGTATACAAGTTAAAGTGAAAATTCATAAGATATAGTCAGAGCAGGCTACGAACGTCGGACTTAAAGGCGATAGGTCGCTAAATGTACGAACGAATAGATCATAACGTACGGAAGTATCGTACCAGACAGATAAACTGTTATTTAAATTGAAGAAACCTAAAAAGGAAGAACAGAATAAGGTTCGAACGTAGGAGTGTTAAAACAGTTCAAATAAATAGGATAGGAGACTATAAACATTAGCTCCTGAAAGCAGGCGAACAATTCTAATAGTACTAGAATCGAGAAGTGCTAGCTGCTATAAACTGAATCTATAGGTCTTAGAGGAGACCTCGATCCATATAGACTTTCGTTAGGATCGATAGACAGATCTACAGAGAAGCCGTTCAAGCTAGATAAATAGCCGGTTATCCAGGATAGGAATAGCAGAATTGAACTCCAGGGAACAGTAGATGTTTCGGGACTTTCGCATTCTTCAGAATAGGAAGCCGACATCGGATAAATTTCACCCTTGGAAACGGGAATTTAAGAAGATCACGTGTGAAAGGCTCAGAAATACGGCCTAGTGATCGAGTCATTGTGAAGTGTAAAATAATCAAGATTGTGTGTTAAATAATATTTTTAGTGTTTATTATGTGTTCAAAAGGGACACATCAGTATATAAAAATGTCGTCAATATTAAGTGTGTTAGATATATGTTTATTTGTGTTTTTACGTAAGATGAATACCTTCAATATGGTGTAAAAAGTTCAAAGTGGGCCCAAAAATGAAACACCGCACCAGATTTAAGATCAGGGGATGATCTGGAAAATATGTAAGTACTAAATTCATTTTTATTTTGGTGTCAGAAATTGATTGTGTACAAAACCCACCGGAGTTTTGGAGTGAAAGGGATGTGTTTTAATAAATAAATGCTGAATAATCAAGAATACGGTCTGAACAATAATAAAATAAATAGAGAAATTATGAATAATTATGTAAAGAATAAATCCCGTAGAGGAAATAGGTGAATAAAGGGTTAATGTATTTAACAAATGTCATAAGAGCAAGCGAAATATCATTTAATTATCATGAAAGACATTGAAATAAAGTAAAGTTGAGATATGAAAGAAATAGCTTTTGAGCTTGTATAAAGAATAAAGATAATAATAATAATTAAATATGGAAATGTTAAATAAAAATCAAATAAATTGATATGAACATCAGAACGTTAAGCCTTAACGTATGTGTAAGAAATGAGGTTCAATGGAATATTTTAAAACAGGGAGCGATTTATCGACCACGGAAAGATTAATATGTGAATAAAAATAATATGAATTGTTACTAAAGAGATTTTATCAGTTCTTGGGAAGACATTTTCGGCTTAAAATAATGCATAGCGCATAATGAGCGCAAATATAATATTAAAGTGTCACGCTAGGAACGCGTAGTGGTTAAATACTTGGTACATTACTTATGGAGGGTAGTTGATTGCAGTGAATTGATAATTGTGTAAGTCCTCTATTTGTGACATTAGTATCACGAGGCATTGTGTATGTATTTAAAAAGGGAGCTAATATATGGTATTATTGAGCGTATGTCATATGGGCCACGGCCGACTCTAAATCGCATTTTGTATAAGTCCTCTGTAGGGATTGGTTCCCGAGGCACCTGAAGAGATTCGAATGCAGGATCTTCTTATGATAAAAGCCCCTGTAATTCTCCGTCGTCGTATGTGTATTTAATCTTCCCAATCAATGAGGACCCTCTCATAATTAATAAATGCCAAGGATACGGAAATGGTCTTTGAACCAAAGAATAGTTGTTTGAATGTTACGGTACAGTAAAGCCCGGTCTCCCCAGAACTGGATAGAATGGGAAGGTTTGTTTTGAAAGCCTTGAAAATAAGCTACTAATGTTGGGTCAGACAGGATGTCTCCGCCACCCTAACGTGTCATAAATCGCACCCCATGTAGTAGAGACTAGCTCTTTTAAAAGCGAGGGGGAACAGAGACCGTCTCGTAAGCTGTTGTAAAGAGAAATAAATACACCAGGAGTGTTTAAAGTTGTTAACGACCCGGGCGTTGAACCGAGGTCCTTAAAGATGGATATTTCGTTTGCCGGTTCAGATCGTAGTTTCTTATATGATAATGGTCTATTAAGACATAAGAGATAAATAACAATCCCTATTGTAATAATGTATGGACGTGGGATTCCACGAGTTGATTGAAGGCAACTGAGTTCGGGAGTAACTATAGTTTTTTTGACTGTGTCAAGTACCTTCACGCTCTGGAGTACACAATTGATTTTCTGATTACCTTAATATATTTGTGAAATAAAGAGAGATGATAACAACTGAATGTGTGGACATGCCCAAAATATTGAATTAGATAATTCACATAGATTTTAAATATAATTATATATTTGTTTTGAGAAATAAGAAAATATAAAAGCTAGTGTTTGAGGTGTACAAGAATGACACCGTAATAATGTAAATGCATGGAGCCAAAGGGCTCGGAGTTATGTAAACTTAATGTTAGTGCTTTATGGAAGTGAGACTAAGTAATAATTGCTGGTTTATGTGGAAACCACAGGTTTGAATATAATATTTGTTTATATTTGTGATCCCTTGTTCATTTGGAACAAGCAGTTGATATTTGGGTCAGTAATTAAATTGTTAAATGTTTGTAGCGCCATTAATTTTATTAATTAAATGTGTTTAAATAGGAGTTGATTTTGTTGTTATTTTTGCAAGTGTATCCTCTAATTAATCCAAAATATGTGGGTCACAGAGTGGGGGAACTTACCGCTGCCCCGAAATCCCGAATTGAGCTACGCTGGTATACTGTGATTGGCATATTTCTTGCTAAATGGGCACAGGGGGATATATAAATACTGTGCTGGATTAATAACTAGAGGAACACTTAAGTCGGTCATATCATGTAAAATTAAAGTAATGATAGGAAAAGCTACAACGTAAAATATTAACTGACCGCATGGGTCCCTGGAAACTCATACCGAGCAGCCCTGAATATATTATATTATAAACCCCCTAGCAAATCATAGGATTTTGGCGCCCAGTACGCAGGGATGAGTTTTCCTAGGGAAAACCCGAGTTTTCTCGAAAAATCAAAATTTTCATTTTTTGAAAAAAAAAATGGTTTTTCGAAATTTTGAATTTTAAACACTTCCATAAAGGTTTATGAAATTGAAATAAAGTAGTAAAAGGGTACGTTGTAAGTGAATACCCGTACCAAAGTAAAATTTTTAAAGAAATTGGGACACACTAATTCAGAGTATCATCTCTCAAGCATATACTAGTGTGGTGGCATTTGTGGCCCACTGTATTCTCATAAGATGGCATTGAGTGAAGAGATGCAGCGGCTCTTGGAGGCCATAAACAATAAATTGGGAACAATAGACAATACATTGGGTCCCCAAAAGGATGAAAATAACAAAGTGTTCGAATCCATAAATGAGAGTTTGAATAAGTTGGATAGCCAACAGAATGAAAATAAAGAAGTGTTCGAATCCATAAATGAAAGTTTGGAGTCAATAAAAACTGATAGTGCTAATATGGGAACCAAATTAGTAGATATCGAATTTAAAACTGATACCATGGGAACCAAATTAGTAGATATCGAAGTTAAAACTGATACCATGGGAACCAAATTAGTAGATATCGAAGTTAAAACTGATACCATGGGAACCAGATTAGAAGCTATCGAAGCCGACTGTATAAACATGAATAAGGAACTGAAGGCTGAGATAGAAAAATTGAAAACAGAAAATGGGGATAACATTAAACAACAGTGGGAAGTGATGAAAACGGAGACGTTAGAGTCTCTGAAAGCCAACAGTAACGAAAACAATGGAATACTGAAGGCTGAAATAGAAATGACAATGGATACTAAATTTAAAATTCTTGATAAGGGGTTGGAGACTAAGTTAACTGAAATTGAAAAGGAAAGTAAAGGATTTTACTCAGGAATGCAAGTCCAAATAGAGACTATGAACAAAAATATGGTAGATTCCCGAAATACATGTCAAGAAAATTTTAAAATTTTAGAAACTAAATTAAATAAGATGGAAAAATCTTGTAAAGAGAATGTAGACAATTGTGAAAAGAAACTTGTAACCCAGATCCAAGGTGTGCAGAAAGAATTGAAAGCTCAGATAAAAACCAACAGCGATATTTGTAAGGCATCCCGGGATGAAATAAAACAAAGCGTGAATAAGCTAGGAGATAGATTTGAAGGGGTTGAAGTGAAAGTAGGGATCCTCGAGAACAAAATCGGTGTAGTTCAGACTGAAGTAACTGAGATGAAAAATCAAAATCTAAAGGATGTTAAGGAGATGAAAGATCAAATTGATCATTTTACCGGGCAGGTAGATGAGAATCTGAAGACATACGAAACGAAAATAGATCAAAGGTTAGGTGTATACGAGGGGCATCTCCAGAGTGAAAGAAAACAACGAGAGAACGAAAGTAAGGAAAGTACCAATAAAATAAATGAAATAAGTCAGGGTATTATTGAGGTTCAGGAAACCATCGGAACATTAAAGGTTCATGTAGGAAAACCAATAAGGAAATTAATCAGGTCCAAGATGAAATGATGAAGTTGTATAAGAGTCAAGAGAAGACTGAGGGAAGGCTTGAAGGAATGAAAATAGATATAGTCAAAGGACGAAAAGAAGTGGAGAAGCAAATAAAGGAGATACGAGAGGGCCTGGAGACCATAGGTGACGTTAAGCCAGAAATTATAGACCAACATGCTAAGATCATTAAGAAAGAGGTAGAAGACCAAATAAATGAATTCAGGGATAGCTTCAAGGATGAGAAATTCCACTTCCAAAAGGTAGAGGAAGATATTAAAAGGAATCAAGAAAGAATTCAAAATGAATTAAGATCCCGATTGGAGAGGACGGAACTTAAGAATAGTCAAATGGAAATCCAACTCATGGCAAATGAAGAAAGTGCCCGAAGAGAAAGGAAGTTAGAATTCGAAAATCAGGAGGAGTTTCCAAAGACAGGATGGGTCGATTCCCGTGAACAAGGCACAGATACGGAGAGGGACTTAGGAGGGGAGAGCCCTTATAAGAACCCAGGATATCCAATGGCGATGTCAACCCCGTACACGAATCAGACAAATGGCCAAATAATAAACATTATTAAATCCAATGAGGATAGACCAGTAAAGTTTACGGGTAATAACATGTCTATTACTCCAAAATACTGGCTAAAAGAAGTGGCAGAGTATCTAAATGAAATGAAGGTTCCTCAGGATCGGAGACTGAGAGCTATTGAAAAGCTGTTGGCAGGTGATTGTCTCACCTGGTTCAGAAGCTTTAGATACACTTTTGATACGGTGGAAGGCTTTAGGGAAGCATTTTTAAAGCGATATTGGGCAGCAGATGTCCAAGAAAACTTAAGGCTAGATCTGTACTCTAGGAAGTACAGCACCAATGCACCTACTAAATACTCGGAATTTTTCACCGCTCAGCTGTGTAAATTCCGCGAACTGGATATTGCTCCGGCAGAAAACGACCTGTGTGCCGCCATTGCGAGACAGCTTCCGTATGAGATTCAGAGGCTGCTAATCTCATCCAAAGCCAGAAGTGCTGTGGAAGTGGAAAGCGTATTACGTCAGTTAGATATGACGACTTCGCACGTAACACCTCGGCATCAGAGACAAACTGAGCAAGTACACATGGCCAGCAGTCAGGAAACTGGAGAAAAACCAGCGACCAGGAATCAGTCCACCAGTACGGATACTCAAGGACGAGATCGAGAGTATGGGCACCAGGAGCCTAGAAGGATACAGCCCTATTACCGGGGAGGATATCGAGGAAGAAATCCTAGAACGACGGGTTATAGGCAACAGGAAAGCCGACCCTATAACAATAACCAGCAAAGGCCGGATAACAGAAAGAAATGGGAGAATTATCCCAGGAGAAATGTAAGGCCAGACGATAGGGATGATGAATATCGGGCCGAAATAGAAGAAAGATATCAGGAGAGTCTTCGTTACATGAACGAAAGACCAGATGAACCTGATAGGCAAAAAGTCCGTTGGAGTGAGGCAATCAAGAACCGGAAATCACCCGACCGACTAGACGGAGCTCAAAGCTTGGAGCTACAAGCTCAGCTAAAGAATGAGGGAAAAGGGAGCCCTCAGGATAAAAAAAAACTCCAAATTTAAATTGTCAAAAGTGGAAACATACCAGGAGCTGGGAGGAAGTAGAAATTGTAAATTGGATAGCTAGACCAGATGAACTAATCAACGAGGATGTGGAAGGAATCCCACCTGTTAAAAGAGAACTACCTATAATTATGCTTAGGATAGAAGGATTACTGGTCAGAGCATTGATTGATACTGGATCCACAATAAGTTTAATTACACAAACCCTTTTAAATGAATTGGAAACAAGGGGCCGAGTACTAAAAATTCCCACATCAAGTGTAAAGATTAAGGGAATTATCCCTGAAAAATCTTTGACATGTAAATTTCAGGTATACATTGATTTAATCATGGGTAACGCTGAAATTTCGCAGTGCTTTTTGCTGGTAAATCAATTACCGTATAATGTCATATTAGGTATTGATTTTATCCGTGAGAACAAGGTCATTATAGACCTAGCGCAAAACTGCATTAGAATTCAAAGAGAGGATGTGGATGAGCAAAACATTAACCTACAGGATCAGGAGGCGAAAATAGCAGAACAGGTATGGCATATGGAAGAAGTGATTGAGGAAGATTATAAGGACATAGAAAGAATATTTGAAGTCCTCAACATAGAACTCGAAGATAATGTGGAAAATGAGTTCGAGACCAACCTGTCAGGAAAAGTGGAGGAAGCTAAAGTCAGCCTTGAAATTAAGGAACAGTTAAAGAAATTATTATTGGATTATAGGGACGTATTTGATTCCAAGCCAGGGAAGATTGAAAATTTTAAATACGCATTCCAAGTCAACGATTGGGCACCGTTCAAACAAAAACCATACCCGGTTGCGGAAAAACATTACCCACAAACCAAGAAAACACTGCAGGAGATGATGAATGCAGGTGTTATAGAAAAGATGGCGACACCATATGTTAGTCCATTAGTGATTGTGAGTAAACCGGATGGCTCAGTAAGGGTGTGTTTAGATGCCAGAAATCTAAATGCAAAAATCATACCTGAAAATGATTCGGCACCACCCATAAAAGAAATACTGAGGAAATTTAAAGGCAAGAAGATTTTTACAAATATTGACATGACTTCTTCGTATCATCATCTCGAACTGGAAGAGAAAACCAGCTTGTTAACTGGATTTCAGTTCGATCAACAAACGTACTGCTTTAGAAGATGTCCGTTTGGATTAAAGACTGCAGGATCCGCATTAATAAGAGCGCTTGATCGAAACCTGTCAGAGGAAGTGAAAGAGTGCACTATCCGATACGTAGATGACATTTTGCTTACCTCGGAGAACATTGAGGAACATTTAGAAAATTTGAAGAAATTATTAGAAGACCTAAGAAGGGCAAATTTTAAGATAAATTTAAAGAAATCGAACTTCTGTCAAAGGCAAGTGACATTTTTAGGGCATGTGATTGACAAGGATGGTGTTAAACCAAATCCATGCAAATTGGAATCGATAAGGGATTTTCCAAGGCCTTTGAAAGTGAAGAACGTTCGCCAGTTTTTGGGATTGATTGGGTTCTTCTCAGGACATTGTCCATCATACACCAAAACTGTTGCACCACTACAGGACCTTCTGAAGAAGGGGGGCAAGTGGAAATGGACGGAGGAAGCAGAAAAAGCATTCGTGGAGGCCAAGGAAATGCTCTTAAAGTACGTGAAGCTAGGATATCCTGATTTTAATCAGAGATTTATTATTCAGACAGACGCATCCCAGATTGGAATAGGGGCAATGCTATATCAGGAGAACCCGGAAAACCCTGATAAGAAGAACTATCTAGCTTTCACAAGTAGGTGACTGAAACCACACGAGAAAAATTATACGATCAGCGAGATCGAGCTGTTAGCGATATTGCACGCGTTGCAATATTGGCGGAAGATCGTATATGGGTTTCAGGTCATTCTAAGGACGGATCATAAAGCCTTAACCTTTTTGATGAAGACTGATTTATCCAGTCAAAGGATGATGCGTTGGGCTTTATATATTCAACAATTTGATGTCAAGATAGAGTACTGCCCGGGAAAGGAAAACATAGTTCCAGACTACTTAAGTAGACAGCCAGAGTCCATAGAAGAGGAAGTAATGGCTATAGATTTGGAAGACAGGGATCAGCGTACTCTTAATGAGTTAAGAAGCATTAGTCAAAGACAACGGGAGGATCCATGGATGAACATGCTCATATCATTCCTTGAGGGAAGCTTGATAAGAGGAACACCAGCGTACACAGAAGCTGAGAAGATAGCACAGGACTACACGTTTTACAATGGGTTATTATATAAGTTTGTGGACTCTGACCATACGAAATTAAGGATTGTTGTACCTGCAATTTTGCAGAGGAAAATAGTATGGTTAGCCCATAGATCGTTCGGACATATGGGAGTCGACAAAACAGTCTCGATGCTGAAAGAAGCATTTATATGGCCGAGACTGAGAGAAACTGTAAGGGACACGCTAAAGACATGTGATCTATGTCAAAGGATTAAACCTAATGCATTTCTGATGAGACAGAAGCCTATACCATTGTTGCCCGAAAGGCCCGGCCAAATCATATCTATTGATAATTTTGGACCTTTGCCAAAGGCAAGAAGAGGAAATCGACACATAATGGTGGCTATGGATGTCTTCACTAAAATGGTTGTCCTTGCTCCCATACAGAAGACTAGTACCAAACAGGTGTTAAAACGACTTAAAGAAAAAGTGATACCGATTCTGGGGAAACCTGAGAACTTGTTGTCGGATCACGGCAGTTGTTTCACCAGTGTAGAGTTCAGACAAGAATTAGAAAGACTTGGGATACGTCAAATTTTGTCAAGTATTCGCCATCCTGAGGCAAACCCTGTAGGGAGAGTTATGAGAGAAACGGCCAAGTATTGTAGAATATACTGTGCCGAAGAAAATTGGAAGTGGATAGATATTTTGGATATTATTGAATTTTGTATAAATAATACAATCCATGAATCCACAGGAGAGATACCCATAACGTTACATCGGAATGAGCAACCAGAAAGACCTTGGAATCTGGTAATTCCTAGGCCAGCAGACGCTCAGCCGGGAAGAGATGTACGAATTAGGAGAGCCTTTGAGCATTTAAAAGCTCAAGCCGACAGGAGGCAGAGAAGAAATAGGCATAAGAGGTATCATCGACCATTATTAGCAGGAGAAATGGTGTTAGTGAAAAGACCAGCCATTTCGGATCCAGGGAACCGTGTGTACAAGAAGTTCCAGAAAATGTACCACGGACCATATCAGATAATCAGAGATTTGAGGAATAACGCATATAGAATTCGGCACTGTGAAACGGATCACGAAGTGACCATGAATTCAGCAAATTTGAAATTATATTACCCTCCCGAAGAGTTTGATGAAGAAAATGAACAAGCCCTGGTCATGGAAACATTTAGAGATGAATCCGCTTTTGACATAAACAAGAATGAGGAAGAAATAGAAAATAGAGTTCAAGCATTCGAGTGCGAATGCGAATTGGAGAAAGTATATTGGGGAATTAAAGAAATAATTGAATTTATTGAAGAAGAAAATTCCAATTTAAGAAAAGAAAATGATGAAATAAGGAAACGGGTAGGGATAGACCAAACCCGTAAGGGAGAATGAGGTTCTGGGAACGTAAAGTCCAGACAAACAAAGAAAGAAAGAAAGAAAGGGTAGGGACAGAACATACCCGACCTACACAATTACCGGATACGACTTAAAAGAAGTAAAAACAACAGTAAATACGGATGACGTTATGATGGATTCGACGAATAAAGAAATACAAAATTAAATTGAAATAAATTTCCTCAAAATTTTCGAAAATTTATTTACCTAAGGAGGGGAGAGATGAACCCATGGGCCATAGGGTCCATGACGGTCGAATCCATGTCCTTAAGGAAGAAATGAAAGAAACGTATAGTTTCTTAAAGGAAAGGAGAGAGATTTTAAGCCAGGAATATAGCTTAACATTGTGCAAGCGACTAGGGACAGATGTTCCTTAGATGAGATCACCCCACTCGACATTTCAGAGAGGGCTGGTCACGAGTATTAATAACTGAGTGGAAATTTCCACCGTGATAGAAAGAGAAGCCTGAATCGGAATTCAAGCTGACGTTGCTGGATTTTGACAACGCCGCATATGCACCAGAAGAGGAATAATTAAAATTAACACGTTTACGAGCATAATAATGAGTAAACAAGCACAGCACAGTGAATCATTTTGAATGAGAGATTTTTCAGTATAGAGAAACCATGTAATAATTGTGCAGAAATAAACTGCCGACGTAAGACGACGTCATAGGGGAATTACCTAAGCCTCTGTGGAGGGGAGAGAGCAAAAAGAATGCAACACCCACACAATTGAGGACGAGAAATTAATTAATATCTCCGAATTGCACGATCGATTCTTAGGTGCAATCAGATCATTTGACATTGAGAAGACGAGCTTTCGGAAGGTATAATTTTTATATTTGTGGCACCATTATTTTAGAAGTTGACCACAGGAAAGGCTTGAGTCTTATTTTTTTGTAGTAAAACAGTATAAAGCTTCGGGCGTTTCCAAGCCAATCATGCAGTATTCAGACAGCCTGAGGGCACGTTACTGTGTCGCATCGCACAAGCAGTTACAACGAGCACTCCGTGACCGGAGGTGCTGCATCAAAGTCTTCAAACGTATGAACCTCAGGGGAGGTCATACTGCGCACCAAGTATAAGCACCGAATGCAGTATTCAGACAGCCAGAGGGCACGTCACTGTGTCACATCGCATGCAGTCCTACGAGCATTCCGTGAGGGGAAGTGCTGCTCCACGACGTAGAAGAAGTCATTCCGACAGCCCGTGAAGGGACGTAACTCTGCGTTACATCGATAACAGCTACCAGTACTCCTTGAGGGGAGAAACGCTGTTTTACACCGCCGAAGTAAGATCCAATAGCCACAGGCGTCACAGTAGTAACGACTTGCTTGCCTCCATAAGGAGCATTCAAGGCGAAATTTTAAAGTATCGCCGTAGTGAAATATTAGGAAAATCCTAATTATAGGATTTAGGCCCGACTGTATACAAGTTAAAGTGAAAATTCATAAGATATAGTCAGAGCAGGCTACGAACGTCGGACTTAAAGGCGATAGGTCGCTAAATGTACGAACGAATAGATCATAACGTACGGAAGTATCGTACCAGACAGATAAACTGTTATTTAAATTGAAGAAACCTAAAAAGGAAGAACAGAATAAGGTTCGAACGTAGGAGTGTTAAAACAGTTCAAATAAATAGGATAGGAGACTATAAACATTAGCTCCTGAAAGCAGGCGAACAATTCTAATAGTACTAGAATCGAGAAGTGCTAGCTGCTATAAACTGAATCTATAGGTCTTAGAGGAGACCTCGATCCATATAGACTTTCGTTAGGATCGATAGACAGATCTACAGAGAAGCCGTTCAAGCTAGATAAATAGCCGGTTATCCAGGATAGGAATAGCAGAATTGAACTCCAGGGAACAGTAGATGTTTCGGGACTTTCGCATTCTTCAGAATAGGAAGCCGACATCGGATAAATTTCACCCTTGGAAACGGGAATTTAAGAAGATCACGTGTGAAAGGCTCAGAAATACGGCCTAGTGATCGAGTCATTGTGAAGTGTAAAATAATCAAGATTGTGTGTTAAATAATATTTTTAGTGTTTATTATGTGTTCAAAAGGGACACATCAGTATATAAAAATGTCGTCAATATTAAGTGTGTTAGATATATGTTTATTTGTGTTTTTACGTAAGATGAATACCTTCAATATGGTGTAAAAAGTTCAAAGTGGGCCCAAAAATGAAACACCGCACCAGATTTAAGATCAGGGGATGATCTGGAAAATATGTAAGTACTAAATTCATTTTTATTTTGGTGTCAGAAATTGATTGTGTACAAAACCCACCGGAGTTTTGGAGTGAAAGGGATGTGTTTTAATAAATAAATGCTGAATAATCAAGAATACGGTCTGAACAATAATAAAATAAATAGAGAAATTATGAATAATTATGTAAAGAATAAATCCCGTAGAGGAAATAGGTGAATAAAGGGTTAATGTATTTAACAAATGTCATAAGAGCAAGCGAAATATCATTTAATTATCATGAAAGACATTGAAATAAAGTAAAGTTGAGATATGAAAGAAATAGCTTTTGAGCTTGTATAAAGAATAAAGATAATAATAATAATTAAATATGGAAATGTTAAATAAAAATCAATTAAATTGATATGAACATCAGAACGTTAAGCCTTAACGTATGTGTAAGAAATGAGGTTCAATGGAATATTTTAAAACAGGGAGCGATTTATCGACCACGGAAAGATTAATATGTGAATAAAAATAATATGAATTGTTACTAAAGAGATTTTATCAGTTCTTGGGAAGACATTTTCGGCTTAAAATAATGCATAGCGCATAATGAGCGCAAATATAATATTAAAGTGTCACGCTAGGAACGCGTAGTGGTTAAATACTTGGTACATTACTTATGGAGGGTAGTTGATTGCAGTGAATTGATAATTGTGTAAGTCCTCTATTTGTGACATTAGTATCACGAGGCATTGTGATGTATTTAAAAAGGGAGCTAATATATGGTATTATTGAGCGTATGTCATATGGGCCACGGCCGACTCTAAATCGCATTTTGTATAAGTCCTCTGTAGGGATTGGTTCCCGAGGCACCTGAAGAGATTCGAATGCAGGATCTTCTTATGATAAAAGCCCCTGTAATTCTCCGTCGTCGTATGTGTATTTAATCTTCCCAATCAATGAGGACCCTCTCATAATTAATAAATGCCAAGGATACGGAAATGGTCTTTGAACCAAAGAATAGTTGTTTGAATGTTACGGTACAGTAAAGCCCGGTCTCCCCAGAACTGGATAGAATGGGAAGGTTTGTTTTGAAAGCCTTGAAAATAAGCTACTAATGTTGGGTCAGACAGGATGTCTCCGCCACCCTAACGTGTCATAAATCGCACCCCATGTAGTAGAGACTAGCTCTTTTAAAAGCGAGGGGGAACAGAGACCGTCTCGTAAGCTGTTGTAAAGAGAAATAAATACACCAGGAGTGTTTAAAGTTGTTAACGACCCGGGCGTTGAACCGAGGTCCTTAAAGATGGATATTTCGTTTGCCGGTTCAGATCGTAGTTTCTTATATGATAATGGTCTATTAAGACATAAGAGATAAATAACAATCCCTATTGTAATAATGTATGGACGTGGGATTCCACGAGTTGATTGAAGGCAACTGAGTTCGGGAGTAACTATAGTTTTTTTGACTGTGTCAAGTACCTTCACGCTCTGGAGTACACAATTGATTTTCTGATTACCTTAATATATTTGTGAAATAAAGAGAGATGATAACAACTGAATGTGTGGACATGCCCAAAATATTGAATTAGATAATTCACATAGATTTTAAATATAATTATATATTTGTTTTGAGAAATAAGAAAATATAAAAGCTAGTGTTTGAGGTGTACAAGAATGACACCGTAATAATGTAAATGCATGGAGCCAAAGGGCTCGGAGTTATGTAAACTTAATGTTAGTGCTTTATGGAAGTGAGACTAAGTAAGAATTGCTGGTTTATGTGGAAACCACAGGTTTGAATATAATATTTGTTTATATTTGTGATCCCTTGTTCATTTGGAACAAGCAGTTGATATTTGGGTCAGTAATTAAATTGTTAAATGTTTGTAGCGCCATTAATTTTATTAATTAAATGTGTTTAAATAGGAGTTGATTTTGTTGTTATTTTTGCAAGTGTATCCTCTAATTAATCCAAAATATGTGGGTCACAGAGTGGGGGAACTTACCGCTGCCCCGAAATCCCGAATTGAGCTACGCTGGTATACTGTGATTGGCATATTTCTTGCTAAATGGGCACACTACCTCTGTACCAAATTTCGTTCCATTTGGTTTCACCGTGTTTGAATTAATAGGGGGAATTGATTTTCACACAAAGATGGCCGCCATCCGCAAACTATTAGGCGAATTACCTATTAGATTGGTCAAAGGATGCTCCCTCCATAAAGGTATGTAGTTGCAAAATTTGGTAGAGATCGGATGATTAGGTTAATCGTAATTTGATTTAAGCTTTGAACATTTGTGTGGCCGCCATTACGTTTCCGTCAAGATGGCGGCGATATAAAACATGACACTGAGGTGCCTTTTGTTAGTACTACCTCTGTACCAAATTTCGTTCCATTCGGTTACACCGTGTTCGAATTAATAGGGTGAATCGATTTTCACACAAAGATGGCCGCCATCCGCAAACTATTACGCTGATGACTTATTAGTTTGGTCAAAGGATGCTCCCCCCATAAAAGTATGTTGTTGCAAAATTTGGTAGAGATCGGATGATTAGGTTAGTCGTAATTTGATTTAAGCTTTGAACATTTGTGTGGCCGCCATTACGTTTCCGTCAAGATGGCGGCAATATAAAACATGACACTGAGGTGTCCTTTGCTAGTGCTACCTTTGTACCAAATTTCGTTCAATTCGCATTCACCGTGTTCGAATTGATAGGGGGGACAGACATTCAGAGTACACACACTCACACACACACACACACAGACACACAGACACACACACACACAGACTCACACACACACATACACACACACAGACAGACACACTTTTTTTCGCCCTGTGTTGATCTCATAAGTCTACTTTCATTTTTTGCAAAAATCGAAAGTAGGCTAAAAATAGTGTTATAATTAGCCTCATTATGATACAGTTTTCTGACATATAATGTTTACATTTCGACATTGTCGAACAGAAATAATAAATAAACACTGAAAAATGTCTTCCAACACGATAACAAGTACATGGGGCTGATGACCAAAGATGTCACAAGCGCCTAAAATGTTCCTTGGTCGAAGGATTTATTGCAATGACGTCACTGAGCTCTCCACTTGGGTGACAGGTACTGCAAATGGTTTCTAACGGGGCGTTATGGCCCTTTGATGTATCCAGCACCTTGTAAGCACTATTGAATTATCCCTGCACCTCCACGCACTGCTGATTTGCGAACAAACGTTGATTAATTTACGGTTAGTCGCTCAGTTGAGCTTACGAGGAGTTTGGTTATTAGCACCTTCACCGCACCGCACCGCACCGCACCGCGAGGCTCAAAGTTGTCAAGTGTCGCAGTAATCATCTATTGACAGTTCCTCGCGTCTCACTGGGTCAAAATAGACAGCATTAATAACATCCAGTGGGTGATCATATTATTAAGCGTTTGTGTTTGAGTCTTCAGACTGGTTTGATGCAGCCCACACGATCCCCCTTTACTGAGCTAACCATTTCATCTCTACATAGCTATCACACACATTACATCCAAGACAATATTATAATACACAAGCGGCTTCGGTGGCGTAGTCGGTAGCATGCTGAGCTTCTAAGCCCAAGATAGCGGGTTCAAACCCGGCCGAAGCCGCCGGAATTCTTTAAGAGCGTTAAAAATCCCTCAGTATGCCTTCCTTCAGAGGGGAAGTAAAGCCGGCGGTCCCATGTCATAGATTTATGGCATGTTAAAGAACCTTCCACTAATTACACCTGTGTGAAGCTAAATTGGAAATGTTAAGAATGTAAACAACGCTCTTAGGTTTCTAAGTTCGTTGCCAAGAGCCGACTGTGGTGGTGTCTAGTAGCTAAGTTCTGAACTTGGCCTAGTAGTCGTTGACGGTGGCGCTTGGCGGCAAAAGTAGGAACTATTTGGAAAATTCTAAGTTGCAGTCTGTATTTAAATTAAAAAACAGGTAACACACACTAATACAGTCATCACAATTAACACCGGTTATCAGACAGATTCTACACACACCCAAAGTACACGGGGCTACATGACCGCGTTGTCGCAGCCCCTAAACTTAAGAACCAACCAATATTATAATAAAATTTATGTTCGACCCTGACTATTATATGTCAGAAAACTGTACTATAGTGTGGCTCATTATAACACTATTTTGCATTATGAAACAGTTTCTCCCACCAATCAGAGCTCAGGAAACAGTTGTTTGACCAATTAGATAACGAAGCATCGTACCTGCGCTGAGTTCCACGGCCTTCTAATTTAAATTACACTGCCTGGCCTAGTGTCATAGTAGGGTAATCGAGGAGGCCATGGTCAAATACAAGCCATTCTCTGCGTCTCATGCGCTCTGTTCAGTACATAAAACTGGCGAAATCTCGACAGATATTTATGAATATTTATGTTCTAACATAAAATACAGTAGTTAAAATAATTATTTAATTATTGCTATTATAGGCTCGTTGCATAATATACAATTTTTAACCGTAAGTCAATATAATTGTACATTAAAACTATACCGTTTTCAATCACATTCTGACCTTCCTCAGCATAATTTGGGACATGTAGAGGTTACAAAAACATATAATTAATATAAATTTTTGACATAACAGAGGATTCTAAAAATATTCTTCTTCCGAAAGCTCTCAAATTAAAATTTAAAAAACCAGATCTGTTACAAAATGTGTTAAGAAAAGACATGAAAATGTATTTTCCACGCTGTTTCTATCAAGACGTTCTATCAAGAAGTTTTTTGTTAACAGATTTTGTAACAGGTCTGATTTTTCTAATTTTAATTTGAGAGCTTTTGGAAGAAGAATATTTTTAGAATCCTCTGTTATGGCAAAACTTTATATTGAAGTCCTATGTTCTTGTAACCTTTACATGTCCCAAATTATGCTGTGTCTGAAACCGGTACGGATGTAATGTACAATATATAGTGACTTATGGTTAAAGAAATTTTACTAGCATTACCCGTCACGGCTTCGCCCGCGAATATTCTAGTTGTTAAGAGTACACTTAGCAAAATCTCAATCATGAATGCTATGACTGATTTATCCTCGGTATGAATAATTAGACTTTATCAATTCAGCTACTGGTGCAGTGGTTAGGGGTTTGTCATTCCTTCATAGGTAGGCCTATATCAGAGTGAAGTTAGTTTTCTGGGAATATCACAGACACTGTTAATTTAAGGGCCTTTAATGTGGTTTTCGGAGACCCTTTATCGTCGGGTGAAAAAGACCTTTCGTACCACACTCACACGGGAAAATTGCGTTAAAAAATTCTAGAGTGTCCCTTGACCCCCTTAAGGGCATTATACTGTAAGTATTGATGAATTTTACAGCAAAATTTGGTTCAGTGATAACCTTATAATCATCTGGAAACTTTCACAGTAATGTAACAATTGGAATTGCATTTCGTCTTACAGAAATAGATGGATCTTTGAGATTCTGTTACCATGGTTACCGTGTTGCATTCTTTCATTATTTCATTGTAAATATACATGTTTTAAGGTATTTATTTAATTGTGAGGCATTTAAAGAGTAAGTAAGTGCGTTTCGCTTACGCACTGGGTTATGCCGAACCTGTAGGAACCCCATATGTGTTGGTTGGTGTTAATGGGACCTTATTTTCGGTACACAACAGGAATGGGACCTTAGCAGTATAATATAGGGAGGGATTAGTGAAATAATAGCTCCGGCCACATTACGGCCTTCCTCAGTTTTTCAAAGCAAAGAAAATACTAATGTTAAACTGCGAACAAAGCTTTTGAAAAGCAATATTTAAACTTGATCTTACTTATAAAAAAATTAAAAAATATTGAAAATATTAAAAACAGTGTCCCAAATGAGGGCTTTAATTTGCTAATATAAAATAATTTTGTGACAAAATAACATAAATCTAAAAAATAGTTTTGTTTGTGTCCTCACAAATATATTAAACATTGTTTTTAAAACAATCATGATATGGTCTACCAGATGAATAAACTCTTGGCTGAGTGGAGAATAGTTTGGAATGTTTGTTGCAAATATCCTCTGCTCCAATGAACAATTTCCTGTGATATTGAAACTGATGATAGTCCTTGACTAATGGCTGTTGTGTAGAGATATGTGGTTTAATTTAATATATGTTAATGTATTTGTTGGTATTCATTTGTACTGTTCATGGACAGTAATGCAAGACGTTCTTGCAACATCTTAACTAAACACTCCAATCCACTCAGCCAATACTTTTTTAATTAACACTTCCCATATGCTCCACTCAGCAAAAGTTTATCCATCTCGTAGACCATATCAATATTTTTGATGTGTAACATCTTTCCACTCGGTATCTGGATATTTTTGTGGCGCTCGGTAGCTGGACACGTTGTGGGAGTGATTTTGGAAAAGGGACGGAAATGGATGGGACGGAAGCAATAAGTGCGCGTGGTGGCGGAGATCGGTACAACGACGTACTGTAGGTCGTGTGGCAATGGGGAATGTATATCGCATACAGTTTAGATCAAGGTTTGGAGACCCCATTTAAGATATTCCCACAATAAATCATCTTCAAGTTGTCGTTCTTTGGTGTGAAAATAATCACTTGATCATATTTGCTGAAAACAATTACGATTTATTAAATCGTCAAACTTTTGCTGTATTCTTATTTAATGTAAGTGCTAGATTTACTGTGGGCCATGTGGCTATGTGGAATCTATATCGCATCAACAAACACTCCAAACAACGTAGGAATTCAGTATATTAACGCTGACCACTAACAATAATTGAAACTTCGTTGGTCTAAACATATCACTGGGAGAAGCACATTTAATATACTTTCTGCACATCTAATTTTTAATCGAGCCTATACTTGGCAGTGCGCTCTATCGGCTAAACGAGGCCATTTTCAATAACATCGCTGGCATGGGTTCACTAACTGGCCGGTATTGAGCGCAGCTCGCATCAAGAAGGCAGTGAATTGCGCCCGCCATGGCAAATAACAATTATGATTCATTACGATCAGGATTTGGCACTGGAGTTATACAAGTAGTTATTTCAATGACCAACAGAGTTTACTGTTAACAAGGGATTTGCGCTCCCGGGACACACATAGTAGGATGGCATGTCACATGTTACATATCATATGCGAGTGCGACTACTGTAAGGCTCGTATATTTTTTTTAAAAAACAACCTTATTACTCGTATATTTATGGGATTCCGAACAAAACAATTTTTTAGATTTATGTCTTCTCACAAAATTATCTTATAGCCTATTAGCAAATTAATGCCAACATTTGGGACTGATCTGATTTGAAATATTTTTATAAAAAATTTATAAGTAAGACCAAGTTCAAATATTGCTTTCCAAAATCGTTGCTCGCAGTTTAACATTAGTTATTTCTCTGTTTTGTAAAAGTGAGGAAGGCCATAATGAGGCCGAAACTATTAAGACTAATTTTAATTAATAAATATTAATTTTAAAAATGTTACTGACTAAGGTGTATTATATTTATTAAATACCTGTGGGTATTTCCATTTAGATTTAAAGTTCGCTATTTCAAGGTGCCTTGATATGTCCCCTACCAACCTATCTCTTCTCGTCATTAGCACTCGCCAGAAACATCTCTCTTCCCCAAATATGCTGAATTTTGATATTCAACATACTGATTGCATAATGTAGTGTACATCTTTATACTAATGTTGTACATGGATTATTACACATAGACTCCACTTCTTTTATGATGATGAATGCACACTTTTTAGCGTATTTTCATTTATGAAACAAGATGTTCAGTAAAGAACATATAGCCTACTTTCTCCTAAATGTATGAGTATAGTTATAACTCGTTGTTATTATCAAAGAGTATAATAGAATCATTTCTTGGTTGAAGACCTTAGAAACTATTTACCTCTACCAAACGCCACAACCTAGAAAAAAACTGCTACCATCATTGAAGAAAGAAAGATAGATAAGTAGTATCTCAAGAATGTTATGGATCTGGAGACATAATCGACCGGAATGGCTGCGTGGCTCAGCGGTAACGTTCTCGCTTGCTGGGCCCTAGGTTGCAGGTTCGTATCCTGGCGCAGTCAGCTGGCATTTGAGGGTGCACGAATGCGAGGGAGCCGTGTCAGTAGATTTACTGGCACGTTAAATATCCCCTTCGGGCCAAAATTCTGGCACCCCGGCGTATCTAAAAGCAGCAGTAGTTAAAAGGGTCGTAAAACAAATAACATTATTATTATTGTTATTATTACATAATCGACCTGCCGTGGGCAACATCCAACTTTGAGTTGAGGCATGTCTTAACACGTCTAGTTGTGCATGGCTTTCACAACCCTAATTGAATTAACAAATCATTCCGTGTCCCTACAGAGACGTGTGTATACAAACTATGTGGATATTTTCGAATACTATTTGCCTGAAATAAAATTATTAATAACCTGAACTAGTACCAGCCGCTAGAATTCAGTTACTATGTGAAATCGTTTTGTTCTCTACTTCAAATAACATTTTCAAATAACGCACAATAGGCTGTAACAAACACTTTAAAATAAGAAGTAAAAATGTATCATAGTATCATCCTGTCATTCTTCAAATTCGATGCGCATAGAATGCCAATGGTATACTATCAATGGAGTCCCATGTAGACCAGTCGTGAAATCTAGTTGAGAAATATCGAACAATATAATCCTAACAGGGCGAGTGCATTCTAGCGGCCATAAGAAGAAACTTTTCAATAAAATCTGGAAGTTAATAAGTAGGCCGGCGTGCAGTTACCTTTTTGGCTGCTAGATGTCTCGAGCAAATCTGCTGGCGAATTATGTTTTAATTAAATATATGTTTTGCACCGTAATATGCACCATATAAGGCTTAATTTTAAAACTTCTGAGTCATTACAAAGCAACAAATATGTAAAATTTCAAGCAAAATACCAAACTCTGATGGGGTTTGAACCATAGGCATATGAATGACAGACTAACGCTTTACCACGGAGCCATTTGTGCCAACGAACATTGATCTATATAAAATGACTTACATAGAACTTGTTAGCAAATAATGATTTAGACCTAACGATTTCATCAGTGGAGTATATTATTTATGTATAAAGCATTTCATACTAAGTTTATTTATTTTGTATCAGTACGCTATATTGCATGCAATACTCAAATTAGTGAAATATAAGTCAGGCACAAGATATCCGCTGCCATATTGTCTTCTTACCGAGACGGCTCAGCTTTTTAAAATCACTTCTGCACTATAGTATTACAAAATAAACTTTTAATTTCGAACGTGCCTCTTCCTTTAGAACAGTTAAATCGATTCTCGGCTCGATAATCGGAACTGGTGGGTCCCATGATATGGATTATAAAGTTTGCATAATTCGCACGGCCGCCATCCTGAAATGGTAAGGCGGATGACCTTGTAGTTTGGTCACAAGACGCGTCCTATATGAAGGTATGTTATTACCAAATTTGGTCGAGATCGGATAATTTGGATAGTCGCTATTTGATTTTACGTTTTGAACGTTTGAGTGGCCGCCATTCAGATTTGGTAAAGATGGCGGCGATATAAAACATGACACTGAGGTGCCCTTTGCTTGTTCTACCTCTGTACCAAATTTCGTTCAATTCGGTTTCACCGTGTTCGAATTGATAGGGGGGGGGACAGACATTCAGAGTACACACACTCACACACACACACACACACAGACTCACACACACACATACACACACACAGACAGACACACAATTTTTGGCCCTGTAGCGATCTCATAAGTCTACTTTCTTTTTTTGCAAAAATCGAAAGTAGGCTAAACAAGATGTTCAGTAAAGAACATATAGCCTACTTTCTCCTAAATTCATGGGTATTGTTATAACTCTTTGTCCTTTTCAAGGAGTATGATTGAATGTTGGTTGTAGTAGCTTGTTGAAATACAACGTGCTATAGGGATATTAAACATGAATATGAGGTGCCCTTTGCTAGTGCTACCTCTGTACCAAATTTCGTTCAATTCGGTTTCACCGTGTTTGAATTGATAGAGGGAATCGATTTGCACACATACTTGGCCACCATCTGCAAACTATTGGGCTGATGTTCTTGCAGTTTGGTCTGAATATGTTTCCCACATAAAGATATGGTGTTGCAAAATTTGGTAGAGACTATATTATTAGGTTGGTCGTAATTACATTTTAGCTTTTAACATTTGGGTGGCCGCGATTACGTTTCCGTCAAGATAGCGGTGATATAAAACATGACACTGAGGTGCCCTTTGCTAGTGCTACCTCTGTACCAAATTTCGTTCCATTCGGTTTCACCGTGTTCGAATTGATAAGGGGAATCGGTTTTCACACAAAGATGGCCGCCATCCGCAAAATATTAGGCTGATGACCTATTAGTTTGGTCAAAGGATGCTCCCTCCATAAAGGTATGGTGTTGCTAAATTTGCTAGAGATCGGATGATTAGGCTAATCGTAATTTGATTTAAGCTTGGAACATTTGTGTGGCCGCCATTACGTTTCTGTCAATATGGCGGCGATATAAATCATGACACTGAGATGCCCTTTGCTAGTGCTATCTCTGTACCAAATTTCGTTCCATTCGGTTTCACCGTGTTTGAATTAATAGGGAGAATCGATTTTGACACAAAGATGGCCGCCATCCGCAAACTATTAGGCGAATTACCTATTAGATTGGTCAAAGGATGCTCCCTCCATAAAGGTATGTAGTTGCAAAATTTGGTAGAGATCGGATGATTAGGTTAATCGTAATTTGATTTAAGCTTTGAACATTCGTGTGGCCGCCATTACGTTTCAGTCAAGATGGTGGCGATATAAAACATGACACTGAGGTGCCCTTTGCTAGTGCTACCTCTGTACCAAATTTCGTTCCATTCGGTTCCACCGTGTTCGAATTAATAGGGGGAATCAATTTTGACATAAAGATGGCCGCCACCCGCAAACTATTAGGCTAATAACCTATTAGATTGGTCAAAGGATGCTCCCTCCATAAAGGTATGCAGTTCCAAAATTTGGTAGAGATCGGATGATTAGGTTAATCGTAATTTGATTTAAGCTTTGAACATTCGTGTGGCCGCCATTACGTTTCTGTCAAGATGGCGGCGATATAAAACATGACACTGAGGTGCCCTTTGCTAGTGCTACCTCTGTACCAAATTTCGTTCCATTTGGTGTCACCGTGTTTGAATTAATAGGGGGAATTGATTTTCACACAAAGATGGCCGCCATCCGCAAACTATTAGGCTAATGACCTAGTTATTTGGTCAAAGGATGCTTCCTCTATAAAGGTATGTTGTTGCAAAATTTGGTAGAGATCGGATGATTAGGTTAATCGTAATTTGATTTAAGCTTTGTACATTTGTGTGGCCGCCATTACGTTTCCGTCAAGATGGCGGCGATATAAAATATGACACTGAGGAGCCTTTTGTTAGTACTACCTCTGTACCAAATTTCGTTCCATTCGGTTGCACCGTGTTCGAATTAATAGGGGGAATCGATTTTCACACAAAGATGGCCGCCATCCGCAAACTATTACGCTGATGACTTATTAGTTTGGTCAAAGGATGCTCCCCCCATAAGGGTATGTTGTTGCAAAAATTGGTAGAGATCCGATGATTAGGTTAGTCGTAATTTGATTTAAGCTTTGAACATTTGTGTGGCCGCCATTACGTTTCCGTCAAGATGGCGGCGATATAAAACATGACACTGAGGTGTCCTTTGCTAGTGCTACCTTTGTACCAAATTTCGTTCAATTCGCATTCACCGTGTTCGAATTGATAGGGGGGGACAGACATTCAGAGTACAGACACTCACACACACACAGACACACAGACACACACACACACAGACTCACACACACACATACACACACACAGACAGACACACTTTTTTCGCCCTGTGTTGATCTCATAAGTCTACTTTCATTTTTTTGCAAAAATCGAAAGTAGGCTAAAAATAGGCTTATGAGATCCCCTTCTGTCCGTGTATCTATGTGTGCGCGTGTGTGTGCCCCTCTAATAACTTCTAAACAGCTGGAGCTATTTCAATGGAAATCGGCATGTTCATAGCACTATTGTGGACGACCCCGACTGTGCCCTTCAAATTTTGTTACGTCTCACCAATCCAACATGGCGGCTGTGCGAATTATTTTACCAGCATTAAATATCTCCGAAATATTACCGATATCACCCTGGAATTTTGTACCGTGATAAAGGGATCTACTAGAAGTTCTCCTATGTGACTTTTGAAAACCTGGTAACCACAAAACTAACATGGTGGCCAAGCGAAGTTGTGACTTTTGATTCGACGTTTCTCGAGATTTAATCAACCTAACGCAATGAAACTTGGTACAGTATAAGATTATACACATTGTAATGCACCGACATCTAACTTGGTTGAATTGTTTAGATAACCTCAAGATGGCGGCTGTGCGAAATATTTCACCGGCCTTCTAATTCTCTGAAACTGTTACGGGTATCGCCCTGATATTTTGTATGGAGATAAAGGGCACTACTGGTAGTTCGAGTATGAGACTTTCAAAAACCGATTAACTACAAAACGTTCTACAAAACGAACATGGTGGCCAAGGGATGTTGAAAGTTTTAAATAGGCTTTTCTCGCGATTTAATGATCCAAACGCAATGATTCTTGGTACAGCAAATGTTTATACACATTATAATGCACTCGTATATAATTTAGTTCAATTGTTTACATAACCTCATGATGGCGCTGTGCGAATTTTAAAATTATGTTTTAATTTCTTGTTTCGTAATCATGCAATGCAAGTGAAAGTTTGAATAAAAAAATCACAATCAGTCTGAAAGACTAGACGTTGTATCATTTCAAATGACGCATGCTACAAATGCTACACATGTTAGAAAGGCTCAGGAGGGCTTCTCGCTTTGCTCGAAGCCCCAGGACTCTTTCAACAGACTGCATTACCCATTAACTTAGGCTTCCCTCGCGGGCGCCTCTTTAAGGGTCACGGGAAGAAATGTGTTTCTTGTACTTGTATTAGATTTGTTTGGTTGAATAAAGCGTATATTGTATACTTTTTGATAGCGGTTTTGTGGCCCATCATCCCAGGCAAGCCGGCGGAAACCTTTGCCTCCCTCTCAGAAGGATCATTTGGCCGTATATTTGAATTAGTGTAAGGATGTAGTATGAGTGTCCAGATTTAGACAATAGCCTACTCCATGAAGGGTTCATGACTATGCCTTATATGTTTGTTTAATGAATAGTGTATCTGATGTAAGGGAAGAATACTGATTTACAGATTTGTGGAGTGAGTTTCTGATTTTTAAATAAAGTTTATGAAATTTATAGTAAAGGTGAAGGAGAGGTGAACATGATTATACAATAGCCTACTCCATGAAGGAGTCATGACTATGCCTTCTGTGTCTGTTAAAAGTATAAAGTAACTGAAATGAGGGACGTTTACTGAATTTTGTGTTTGTAGAATGCAATTTTCGATTTTAATTTGGGTTTTCGTGAAGCTTGTTGCGGAGTTGTTATTTCTCTGAAAAGGAATGTTTTTGCCCCAGGCAGGCCTGTGTTCGATCTGGCTAAATTAGTGTAACGGTAGAGAGTTGGGAGATGAGTTGTAGAACCTGGGAGAGAGCAGTGGCGGGCTGAACATTGGGGGGAGGGCTATTTTGAGTGAGAGTAGGGATGGAATATTGGGACTGGTTCGATGTTTTGCTCTGATATCTTGCACACCTCTTGGTGAGGCACCCTGTATTCTTATTCTTATATGGCATCTTGTATATCTCTTTAGAAGTCACCCTGTATTCTTGTGTTCGCTTCGCCTGTATTTTGCTCTGACATCCTGCACACCTCTTTAGGAGGCACCCTGTATTTTTATATGGCATATTGTATATCTCTTTAGAAGTCACCCTGTATTCTTGTGTTCGCTTCGCTCAAAGCCCCAGGTCGCTCGACGCCAGGCCTCTTTCAACAGACTCCAATAATCATTAGCTTCTGCTTCTCGCTCCCCGCGTGAGCATGACGTCACGTTCCCGCGCAGCTGCATGACGTCACTTCCCGTGCGGCTGCATGACGTCACGTCCGTCTCCGTGTCCGTAACGCATAACGATGGACCCCAACCATAACGACGAAATCGACCAGATCATTTGAAATGATAAAAACCTACGCAATAATTTTCCTTTAATGGTACATGACCCAACATGGCGACTATCCGAAATATTTAGACGGTTCTCAATATCAATATCTGCGAATCTATTACAGCAATGAAACTGATTGTTTTTATGTTCATAGGGGCTATGAACACAAGTTCACCTATAAGACTTGCAATAACCTGGTGATCACAATTTCAACATGGTGGCGATTCGAATTAAAAATATTCACATGGACGTTTCTCGCAATTTAACTATCCGAGTGCAGTGAAACTTGGTACAGTAAATCCTTATACACATGTTAATCCACTGGCATCTAATTTATTTCAATTGTTTCCATAACCACAGGATGGCAGCTGTGCGAAATTTCCAAATCTCGTTCTTACGTCTTGTATTCTAATCATGCGATTGAAGTTTGAATACTACACGTACACAATAATTTTCATGTAACAGTACATAACTCTAAGACCTACATATATAAAAATCCAACATGGCGACCATCCGCAATATTTAGTCGGTTCTCAATGTCGACGAATCTATTACAGTAAACTGAAACTTTGTATGTTGATAGTGGCAATTAACATAAGTAGGATGTGTGAAAATAGGCTGTATTGTTCTTCACGGATACTTGTATTGTAATGGCGAACAAGAAAATAATAATAGTCTAGTGTTTTACTTTTAATGACAAAATCAATAGTGTCTTATACATTGAAACTAAGCTTCTTACGGGCTTTGCGACTTCGTAGTCAGCTGATTAACGGAAGGATCTGACTCTTGATAGTACTGAACGGAGCTTTCGGTGAAACGTCGGGAGCTAACATCCTGCCTGTACCACGGCCTACAAGCCCAGATAACGAGTATATAGTTATAAACGCCGGCTGTGAAAGCCTAACCTGTAATATCAAAGAAATACATGAACGATGAATCACATGTTACCCCAACAGCACATTTAGCACGGAATTATAACATTAATTATATGGTGCCTCTTGCATATTGAGTTTAGATGATTGAGTTTCATAGGGTACAACTGGGCGGCTTCGGAGGCGTAGTTGGTAGCATGCTGAGCTTCTATGCCCAAGATCGCGGGTTTAAACCCGGCCGAAGTCATCGGATTTTTAAGAGCGTTAAAAATCCCTCAGTATACCTTCCTTCGGAGGGGAAGTAAAGCCGGCGGTCCCATGTCATAGATTTATGGCATGTTAAAGAACCTTTCACTAATTACACCTCTGTGAAGCTAAATTATATAGGTTAAGAATGTAAACAACGCTCTTAGGTTCCTACGTTCGTTGCCAAAGCCGACTGTGGTGGCGTCTGGTAGTCAGGTTCTGACCTAGTAGTCGTTGACGGTGGCATTTGGCAGCAAAAGTAGGAACTATTTGAAAAATTCAAAAGTCTGCAGTCCTTACTTGAATTAAACAACAGATAACACACATTAATACAGTCATCACAATTAACACCGGTTATCACACAGATTCTACACAAGCCCAACGTACACGGGGCTACATGACCACGTTGTCGCAGCCCCTAAACTTAAGAAACAACCTACCAACCAGAGTACAACAGATTGTTCGAGTACTTACAGAATTAATTACTTAATAATATCGCACCATAAAATGCAATAACGATTAAATGCATTGAAAACAAGAACTATCATAATATGGAATATAAAATCTTGCCTAGTTGGCATGAAATATGATTTTCCACTGTACATGCAAATTTGTAAAAGTTTTAAACACTAGCAATGTAATACATCCTTTTAGCTGCTGTGACCTTCGAGACGACAGAGAATCGAAAGTTTACTCAGGAGAGAATCTTCAACGAGGCGGTAAATGCTCTTTAATGCCATTAGACTGGACCGAAATCGAATACACAATCTCGACTTTTGATGACCAACGCTTCACTAGCTCAACCACTGAGATTGTAGATATTTTGAGACATTGGAAACCGGGAAGGTATGTCTTAAATTTACTGATAATTACGGCCATTAAAATGTATATTTATAAACAAACTAGCAGAAGTACCCATTCTTCGAACGGTATTTGGTATTAATAGCCAGACGTAATCAATTGAGCTACTGTTGCAATGGTTAGAGGCTTGGAACCTGTTTGTTGACAAAGATAAATGATTAGTTAAAATATGCTCAGAAAATAAATTTAGCCTACCTAGCGTGTACTTCCTGACGTGAAAATAAAATTAAAAACCTCGTAGACGAAACGCAATACACGTCATGTAGCTGTTTGGAGATATAATAGACCTTCTGTACGACATATCGCAGGTTTAAGTAGTGTGAAAAAAATCTATGGTAACCCCTAACCCCCTTAAGCGCATTGATGAATTTTACAGTTTTAGTTGGTTCCGTGATAACCTTGTTCCGTGATAACCTTATTGCCATTTGCAAACGTTCACAGAAATTTAATAAATGGAGTAAAATAACGAGAGATAAAACAGAAAAGAGGACTTAACAAACTTCATATAGCACGAAAACGGGACATAAGAAAAAAAATGTAATTTTCAAATTCGGCGTACCAAAATCTATAAAGATTTGTTAATGTAAAAATTTCTTTGTTGAACTGTGTTACCTATAAGGGTACACTTCCAAATTAGCGAATGGAACATTTTACAACTTAACCAAAAAATGCATTTTATGAACTGAACTATTATTATTTAGCGTATGGTTACATCACTAATTACAAATTATAATTTGAGTTAGCTTACACATTATTATCCAGGCCACGAGAGTCTATAGATCTCTCCGCCATCACCAGGAACTCCGTTGGATCACCAGGAAAAGCTCTCAGAGGACACTCCTGAACGATATGGAGAACGTCTGTTTTCCGGCTCCACAATCACAACCCGGAGAAGGTACTCTCCTCCACTTGTGCAGTGAATCGGCCTGTGTTGGTTCTGATACGATTAAGCACAGACAGGATCCTACGGGAAAATTCAACCCCTGGTGGTTTGGTTGATACACAGCGGCATCTGGCGTTGTTCTGTCATAAAATAGGTCTGCCATGTATGTCTCCAGCATTCACGGATGGTAAAACCGTTGTCAACTAACACCTTGGCAGGGATGGATGGCGAGAACAATGCCTTCTTTTTCTGATGGTGATGATTGTCCTGTAGTTTCTTATACTCCCGGACCAGAGAACTCTCCCGCCGCAGAGATGGAGGTAGTTCGTGGCTAAGAATAGGTAGCAAGGTGATATTTGAAATGAATGCTTCTTTAGATTTAAACAATTAACGTTTTAAAGCACAAGGAGTCTGATGAATAAATTTTAACTGTTCCAGTTGAAGAGATTTAACAGTCAATGATCTTGAATATTCCGTTGAGTTAAAATTGACAGTGTCCGTTACTGTAGCTCTTTTGAAGTGAAATGTGTCTATTTCTCGTCTCTAATTAATGAATAGTACATTATGCAACGAGCCTATAACGGCAATAATTAAGACGCGAGTATGTTTATAAAACGAGCGTATGCGAGTTATATAATTTCCATACGAGTGCCTTAATTTCAATTATAGGCGAGTTGCATACGACTGTTTATGTTCGACGATAATTATTATAACTATTTTATGTTCGAACATAAATATTCATAAATATCTGTCGAGATTTCGCCAGTTTTATGTACTGAACAGAGCGCATGAGACGCAGAGAATGCCTTGTATTTGACCATGGCCTCCTCGATTATCCTACTATGACACTAGGCCAGTCAGTGAAATTTAAATTAGAAGGCCGTGGTCAAACAACTGGTTCTTGAGCTCTGATTGGTGGGAGAAACTGTTTCATAATGAAAAATAGTGTTATAATGAGCCTCATTATAGTACAGTTTTCTGACATATAATCGTCAGGGTCGAACATAAATGATATTTCGAGTCTTCAGTCAGTCAACACAAGATATTATTTATCAGTAAGACAACACCGAAATATGGCTTCAAAGCTGTCTTTATCCAATTCAACCCTACTTAGTATAAAACAAAGTCCCCGATTCTTGAATGTAACGGGTAATCTCGAGAACCACTGGATGGAGTTTGATGCGGTTTGCACTATTTTGTAAAGGATTTCTCGAGGAAGGTTTCTGTAGAAAACCATTTATTTATGACCAAAGGAAGCCGAGCAGTAACTATTTCAGTGAATCGAGTCGAAGAAAAACCTGCCGTCCGTGCGCCTTTTAAGCTTACGCTGGGTAACCGTTAGTAATATCTACGGTATATACTATGGGTGCAAAAATTGTTCAGCATGGAAACTTCTACAGAAACGTCCATGACAGCATATCAACCTTTATGCCCGACGATGTCGAAATGTAAACAGTATGTGTCAGAAAACTGTATCGTAATGAGGCTCATTATAACACTATTTTTCATTATGAAACAGTTTCTCCCACCAATCAGAGCTCAAGAAACAGTTGTGTGACCAATTAGGTAAGGATACCTTCGTGCATGAGCTCAAAATCCAACATGTCTATATAAATTACCGAAAGTGCACCGTCCATATGTTCGCGTAAATAAACTGCCAAGAACACAGAGCGCTTGTATCGGTCGGTCAGAGAGCTTGGAAAACAGAGATATCCTACCCAGCGCTTGCAAGCCGATCACAAAATTCTAGTGACAATCTCAACAGATATTTATTAATATTTATGTTAAAACATATAATAAAGTTATGATTATCGTCGAACATAAACAGTCGTATGCAACTCGCCTATAATGGTAATTAAGACACTCATATGGAAATTATAAAACTCGCTTACGCACGTTTAATTAACATACTCGTGTCTTAATTATTGTCATTGTAGGCAGTTGCATAATGTACTATTAATACATCGCCCAGTATTTTTATTACATTTTCATTTCTTCCAACAATCTCCATTCAGTGGAAATTTAAATTACTAGCTTCGAAGTGAGTTTATGAGCTAGAGCAAGCCTGTCACTCCAGCATCAAACTGTCGAGTCGTGTCGTGTTAAGACTTCAGAGATGAGTATGTGTGTTTGGAGTTTCGCTGTTCACCTCGACTTTTCTGAATTACGTCTGAGACCTGCCGTCCGTGCACCTTTAAAACTTACGCTGAGTAAACCGTTAAGGATTCCAGGTGAATCCGGGGTGGGTTGCTAGTTCAGTATAATAAATTCCGAGTTTAAAATATTAAATCACCATTGTTTGATGATTGACTAATTCCGGTCGACTCTCATTACTATGGGAATTTGTTAAAAGGTGAACAATAAAAATGTTAACATTCGTTCCTTGTGTGTGGATGAGGTTGCATTTTGTTCAATGGTATATTTATGTGTAGCTGGGCCTGCTTTTGTCTGGCGAGCGAGTGTGCAGGAAACTTTAGTACGTAATGTAATTCTGCTGTTCTCATATCTTTACCACTCTCTTGTTGCGAGTAGGAGAGGAAACGTTCTTCCCCATTATCTTAAAACAAGTGGTGCATGTTTGTCGGTGTGCAGAGCCACGCTAACAAACAAGTAGGGTGGTTGGCGTGTTAACATCTTCAGCTGGTGACCGAGGAAGTGAGGGCATATTTCATAGAGCGCTGACGGGTGAGCGAGAAGATAAATGAGGTATCTGCTTCTCGCCCACAAAAGGGAAAGTCGCTGAGTAGCCATGTGCCAAATTGTATTTCACTACTGTAGTTCCTTCCAAAATTTTACGGTTGTACTTCTATGTCGCTGACGTAAATATAAATATTATTAAACATCTACGTTATTCATCAAATAATGTGGCTATAGCAGTGTGGTATCGATTTCGGATGAAGTTCACTGGTGTGCCTGGTTGTCAAGATGTTTGGGGAACATAATAATAATAATAATAGGTAATAATAATAATAATAATAGTAATAATAATAATAATAATAATAATAATAATAATAATAATGGGGTTTGTGGCCATTTTTCAGTGTTGCCTTAGTAAACAAAAGTTTGATGCTTTTCAGTCGGTCAACACGATTGTACCCAAATGAGATGGGTTATTCCCTAATTCTGAAAAAAATACACGAGATTAATAAATACTATTATTCTATATTATTATTATTATTATTATTACTCTAAATTCTACTTTTTATTATTATTATTATTATTATTATTATTATTATTATTATGTTCTTGGTTTTACGTACCTTGTAGCTAGTGTGACTTTTAGAGACGCCAGGATATTGGAATTTTGCCCCAAAGCAGATCTTTAACGTGCCACTAAATCTACTGACACGGCTCCGTCATATTTGCGTACCCTGAAATACCAACTGACTGCACCAGGATTAAATCCTGCAACCTTGGGCGTGAACGTTACCGCTGAGCCACGCAGCCAGTCCGTTACTGTTAAAACAGCGGATATTTATGCTAACAGTAGGCTACTCTCACATGAAGACATTCGTGCATTACTTGTAACTTATTTATCCAATGATGCCTACGAGTAGGTAATATCTGGTGCCTAATTGTTCTCTACAGAAAATGTACACTTCATAATTACAACCCTAGAATATACAGCTTAATTTTTTAATTCACAGGTTGGGGAACCCCATAAAGAAAACCCAATTTTTAGCGGCCGCAAATAAAATATATTTTGAAATAGATTCCATAATTTAAAATTCCTAATTCCATTAATTTGCTAATGTTGTTGTTGATTTATTTAAGGGTTTTGGGAATTTCAATGCAGCTCCGCAGTACTGGGGTATGTGTGAAGTTTGTTTGATAACCTGTGTTATAGTGATTGCTGTGTAGTTGTAATTGAGATGAGAATTGGACAAGAAGGCGGACGTGGTCTTAATTTAGACACCATCCTAGCATTTGCATGGAGTGGGAAATCATGGAAAACCATTTCTTGAATGGCTGAGGTGAAAATCTAACCCACCTCTTCGCAGTTCCGCCTCACAAGTCTGAGTGATTCCCGTTCCAACCCACATAACAGAATTACATTTCCTGTCAGAGCCAGGAATCGAATCCAGACCTTTCGGGAGACAGCCAAGTATGCTAGCCACTATACCACGAGGTTGTTTATTAAATCACTCACTAAGTGAAGATCAGGTGCGTGTATTCCATGGATGTAAGGTAAGCATTGCTTACCCAAGTAAAATAATGACGGGTACAATAATTATTTACTTTGGTTATAGTGATATTCCAGTTTCTGTGTCCTGTATTGTTTTAATGAACCCATTCACACTTCGTTGTTCTTTGATGCCTACTGCGAGTTCCTTGCGGAGTCGCTTGAAGCAGCACAATAGCGTTATGCCCTCTTGTGGTATTTCTTGGTACTGCAGGGTGAGTGAAAGCGAAAGCTAGTAAGCAATTCCTTCAGTTACATACCTTAGGCCGAAAACAAGGAGCGGTCAGTTTTCAAAGATGGTGTGTTTACTCACTCATTATAGTTTGAAAAAGCGTGTCAGTGTTTGTGTAAAACAGCTTTTTATATGCTGTGTTAAAATGTGTGATTGTTTTACAGTGGTAGGCCGTCATTTTTATAGTTCATCGATGTAATGTTGTCTAATGCAATATAAGGGAGTAAGGTATGCAGTAGACGTTTTAGTTTACACTAGTAGGCGTGAGAAATCTGTAAATATATGCCACCGGGACTTGGGTATAGAGATGACAGCGTGTGATGTGCGGTAAATTTGAGAACAAAATATTAATTTTATTAGGAAGTCGTCCAACTCCTCAATTGAGTACGCCTATTAACACGAAAGTGAAAGCTTGTATTCGGTATTTTAGCTAAACCTATAACATTATTATCATTGATTTCAATTGAGATAGATTTACTTTCTGAGTACAAAACATCCCAAACTTCTACAACTGGGTCTTCAATGGTTCTGCGAAGAAAACCATTGCTTAACCTAAGTAAAATTCCACCAAACGCCACTGGTGAAGATGTATGTGATATCAATTAAACTAAAAGTGAGAAAATTAAATATTGATACAATAGTTTACTCCGTGTAGGCTACTGCAATGGTTTACAGACTGTGGAACATGACTCCCATCAGAAAGGAGTTTGCGTAGAGATTGAAAGGGAGGCGCGGTATACATTTCAGTGGATCAACATTAAAATTAGAACAAGTACTTCCGTAAAGAATTAACAGTCTATGTTCATATATCCTACGTATATTTATTGCCTCTATCAACATACAAAATTTCAGTTTGATTGCCGAAATAGATTCGTAGATATTGAGAACAGTCAATATATTTCAGATGGACGTCATGTTGGATTTTTAATAATGTAGGTCATAGAAGTATGTACTAAGAGATGAAGATTATTGCGTACATTTATTTATTCAAACTTCAATCGCATGATTAGGACACAAGAAATAAAACATAATTTAAAATTTTTCGCACAGCCGCCATCTTAAGGTTGTGTAAACAATGGAACTAAATTAGATGTCAGTGCATTACAATATGTATGAACATTTGCCGTGTCAAGTTTCACTGCGCTCGGATGGTTAAATCACGAGAAAAGTCTATTTAAATGTTTCACCTACACTTGGCCGCCATGTTCGTTTTGTACTAGTAGGGAGGCTGAGGGGGTTTTGAACCAAATACCGTTATTTATGCAAATGAGGGGGGCGTGGCAAGGTCAATGACCTTGAGGTAGGTCATGCTCAATGACCTTGAGGTAGGTCATTGACCCCCAAGGTCGCCGGGACCCCGGAAGGTAAACAAACCTTGGAGGGTCCAGGAACCGGTTTGAGGGGGTGTGGGTGGAGTGGGAGGAGTGTGGGTGGGAAGGGGGGGAGTGGGGGTGGGGAGGGGGAGGGGGAGGGGGGGTGGTGGCGGGGTTGGGGGATGAGGGGGAAGGATGGAAGAGGGTCTGCACGAGACCCTCCTCGACCCAGTCTCTCTCTTGGACTGAGCGCCTTCTCTGATATTATCCTGGGCTATATAGCTTTGCTTTGATCCCGACGAGATCCGAGTGTTGCCGAAGGTTTCCGAATCCTTGGTTGTGAATGAATCGTCAGAGAATTGAACGGTCAACTGGTGTGTGTGTGTGTGACGTCACAGCAGATTACGGGATGTGAGGTAGGTCATGAACGGGAGTGTTTTGAATGGAAAACAATAGTGTAACTGCTGTGTGTGACGTCACAGCAGATTACGGGATGTGGGGTAGGTCATGAACGGGAGTGTTTTGAATGGAAAACATGAATGGCTGTGGATGGCGGTGGTTGTTTGGACCCTGACGTGGTAGGTTGGTTAGGTGTGAATGGGTCTGAGAGACAAACAAGATCGGGTTGAAAGCGCTCAATGGTAAACAAACATCAATGGTATCGGGAGTAGTGAATGGAATTGAGAGAGAGGGGGAATGAACTGGTTGTTGAATGTGCTCAATGGTAAACAAACGTCAATGAATCAGGAGTAGTATTTCCTGTAAATGGTAGGGTGGGGGTAGGATACAAATCGCATGGCATGTTGAGTCGGCCAGCTCGACATGAAATAAAAACAAGAAGGTGTACACCAGATCTGATTTATTAATCCATGAATTATATGTGGCATTAAAACCTAACCACTTAACAAAAAGTTTATTGCCACGTTTTTGTAAAATTTTTTCAACAAGATAATGCTTGGGATATTGCGTCCTTTGCAGTTCCTCCATGTAGAATCCTCCTTGGATTGGCTGCTTGTTGAGGTCGTCAAGTAAATAAACAACTGGATTAGAAAGTTTTACCTTGCGAATACGAAATATTTCCGTGCTCCAGTTTGGTGTGTATCCTTTGGCGAAGATTGATTTATGTTTACTGATGCGCACATAATCACCAATACGTAATTGATGACGTCGTGGATCTACTGTTTTGATTTTGTGATGAATGCGATCCAATTGCGCAATGTTCTTGGTTACAAGGCGTGGTTTCATTTTGATGGTTCTATGTTTAGTGTTGTTGTAACGTGTCACCAGATCGCCTACAAGTTCAAGCCAGCGATAGGATCCTCTTGCTGTAAATTGTTCCCACATGCGCGTCTTGAGTGTGCGGTTGAAACGTTCTACAACACTTGCCTTTAGATTGCTAAAAGTGGAATAGTGATGGATGTCAAGCGATTTGAGATAAGCGGAAAAAGTCTTGTTGAAAAATTCTTTGCCTTGATCTGTTTGAAGCAAACGAGGTTGTCGTCTTGACCGCTGAACGATGGTCTTGAATGCAGCGGTGACCAGTTGTGCAGATTTATTCCGAACAGGTTCAACAAAGGCCATTTTGGAATAAACGTCGATGACGGTGAGCAGATAGTTGACCCCGTTGTTAGCTTTGGCATAGGGAATCATTTCAACCAGATCAGCTTGCCAAAGATCGTCAACGCCCCGTGTGATGACACGACGACGATGGTAGAGACGACGAGCTGGTCTATGCAACTCGCGAGCAATGGCAGCCTTAACAGGCGAGGGTGTGTGAACACGTTGGCTCATTAGACAATAATGCCAGCATGACGAAGCTCCTCTTCTATTTCTAAAACTTCCGCCTCGTGTCCGGTATGACCGGCCTGTTCCGATGCACGCAACAGTTGCAGACGTTTAACCAACTTATTTGGATTGTTCTAATAGGCGAAATCGATGAATGGTTTCAAAGTATTAAACGTGATACCGGACGCTGAATTTGCACGGCGAACACTTGCATAGGTGGAAAACAATTTTGATATGATGGTTTTATATTTGAAGCCCTTATTAGCATTTATTGCTTCAGAACGTTTATAATTACGTCTAAAACCATTTGTAGCCATCAAGATGTCTTTATACTTTTCAAGATCTTCTTTATCATAGTCCTCGGTAGAAGGTGTACGTGAAAATAAAAGTTCTAAAAGCCCTGACGTCAATTTGTAACGAACTGTTTTAACAATCAAAACATTGTCACTTATCTTGATTGCTGAATCGCCAATTCGAAATCTATTGTTTTCATAGCGAACACCATAGGTAGTATCAGTTTTCTTAGTAAAAAGATCTTCAAGGAAGGGGGTAACCAACGCACCATAATTTTGTAGTAAAATGGATTTTAACCGCACATATTGTTCGGGCGTATTCAATATTTCTTTAAGAGTAGGCTGCTTTTCTTTGGCTCTAGTGGGTGTTTCAGCAATTATTGATGTTTTCAAAAACTGGGGCAGCGGTGATTCTTTGGAGCCGGAAGACGGAAGCAATGGAGAAAAAACATCCTCAGGTTCTCCATCATCTTCTTCCTCCTCCTCCTCCTCTTCAATTGTTTGTGTTTCTTTTGAGCGTGTACTAGGCTTTGTTGTTCCTTTCAACACAGCTTCCAGAGGTGATTTCAAATGTTTTTCGACAAACAATTCACTGTCGGCATGTGCACGTTTTAGATAGCGAAACTTTTGTCGAATGCTATTTCGCGCACAGATTATGTGCTTTTTTAATTGACTCCCTGTTGTCGCCATGACATCTGAACTAATGATGTTTAGAAAAGCGATGCAGCTACTTAAATACGAATGAAATGATCAAATCCCATGCGGTAGCGTCCATTGTTGATGTTGCTCTGCTTATCAATAACAAGACAACTGTGGTGATGAGCGTTCCAACACATGGCACACAACTGTGTAAAGGCTTGAAAGGTCATGTCCGGGTTCACGTGATCATCGTAGACGTGATGCATGTTGCGCTCATCCTGACGGAAGAGAACAATCACGTTGGCATTGTCACGAATCAACTGTTTTGGTATTCGCGAATAGGTTTGAGCGAGATAAAAACAATCAATATATTTATGACGTCCCATGCTAAAGTAAGCCTGAATAATGCCCTGTCGTTCTGTGGCCACATCGTCAAAAATCATAAGCGAATGGGGGCGAACATTGTCTGGAGAAATGACATCTTCGTGCGCTGCGAATGTGAAGTACTCCATGTTGCGCAGACCTGACATGACCTGTTCCAAGAACACATACAGCGGTTGATACAGCGATTTGGCAAAAATATAGATATTTTGAAAGCGCACTCCGTTTAAGGAGGTGATGAGGGTAAGCAGAAGATTGGTTTTTCCACATCCCGACGGGCCGGCGATGAGACAGCGAATGGAGGATGGGAAGAGTGAACCATGACGTTGTTCGGACGATGTTGAGAAGAGGTGTGAAACCAAGTCTCCCACCGGAAGTGAATGTTGTTGCTTAATAATCTGCATATCAACTAAATGTGAAAGGGGAAGAGCTGGTCTCTATATACATGAGGCAAACGGGTGTTTCAGTTCCAGTGTAACCATGGACGCCTTTGGAAGAACTCTCAAAACAAATGAACGATTTGCTTTGACAAACGATCCAAAACATGATACAGATCCGGCTACTAAACGATATGTCGATGCTAATGTATTGTCACGCACTACAGATGGCAATTACGACTTTAATGGAAAGCGATTGACCAATATAACAGAACCCGTATTACCCTCAGACGCATGTTCAAAAAATTATGTAGATTATTACCGATTACGACGTATCAAAGGAGATTATGAGGCTCAGAATAAACGTATTACAGGCGTTGCAGATCCTGTGAACGATCAAGATGTGTGCACCAAAGCCTATATGTTAACCAATGCTGTGGTGTTAACAGAAGCAAAGGACTATGACGTACACCAACGTCGAATCACTCAGCTGGCTCTTCCAACAAACAACACGGACGCTGCTCGAAAGGACTATGTAGATAGCAAGGTGAAACAGGTGCTCAGTATTGTGCCCACCCTAACTGCAAAGGGCTATACAGCAAATAATGCACGCCTTGTGCATGTGGCCGATCCTGAAGATGATCAAGATGTTTGTACAAAACGGTTTTTAAACTCTGAAATGGAAAAGGTGTGGGAAATTAAGGAGAACGCTCTACAGATGAAGCGAAGACGAATAGCCGAAGTTGCTGATCCTGTGCAACCTCACGACGTGACGACCAAACGATTTTTGGAACAACGGTTATCGCTTTTTATTAAATCAATACCCTCTATATTTCTGCTTCACATTGTAAACCAACAACCGGTAAAAGATCCCAATAACCTCGCCTACATACTACGTTCGGGGTATGACAATTACCGTTTAATGTATGATGGTGCCATTCGTGTAATTGAGTATGCACCAGATTTGAAACATTTAGAGGTACGATTAAACGGTAGTGTTCAACCACTTATTGATCAACCGGTGAAAGCCGGAGACAAATTATTATTTCACTTGAAACTCTCGTCTGAAGAAAAAGAGGCGGGGAAAACGATGAACGATTTTCCTCTGTATATAGAACTTGAATATACAGCCACCATTGAATAAATAACTACAGGTTCCCTTCCAGAGGAGCGTTAGTTGTGTTCTATACTTTGCGGTGTGAGGTTGTCTTGTTCTTTGGTCGCGATGGTGAAACAGAGATATGTGGTGAAGAAGAGGAAGAAGTTGTCAAGAAAGGGAGGCTTTAAAGCTATTCTTCATGCGGCACGTCAAGCTTCGCGCGGAGAAACAAATAGTGAGTTGGCTATTAAGAAAGCACTCCGAGCTGCACGATTGCATGCGAATCCCAAAAGTAAACTACGTTTTAGAAAACGTGCCCGAGTTATTCCTGTGCCGAAACGTGGTGGATTTTTACCTGCACTGTTTGCTGGACTAGCAGCCCTGGGTTCACTTCTTGGAGGAGCAAGTGCGGTAGCATGAACGGTGAAAGCTGTTGAGGAGGCGAAGCAACAGTTGAAGGAAAGTGAAAGGCATAATAAAACTATGGAGGCCATAGCACTGCGCGGTAAAGGTGTGAACATGAAGCTAGCACCCTACAAGAAAGGACTCGGCATTTACATGTCGCCAAAAAACGGTTAATCGATGCACTGCCACGACGAGTCATGACGCATGAGGAAGTTATAAGATATGCAAAACAGCTTAAGATCTCCCACTTTCGAGGCGTGTTTATGCGCAACCAACTACCGTCTCGACCACGGAGCCATGAAAGTGCAGTTGTCAATTTGGATGACAGTCATGGACCGGGAACGCATTATGTGGCCTACATAAAGCATGGGCGAACCGTGTGGTACTTTGACAGTTTTGGAAATCTTCCTCCTCCGACAGAGCTTGTTCGCTATTTTGGAAGCAGTGCAACAATACACTATAATGTGAAACGAGTGCAAAATTTTAACACGCAACAGTGCGGTCGTCTATGTTTGACTTTTCTATATAAGACCGAGCACGGCGGGTGACGTGGTCATTATGACAACAGAAAGTAGAACGTTTACAGTGCACGGACAAGGTGCGGAAGTAACTGTTGACTTTTATCCTCCTATTGAATTGGGACGACGACCCTACGTGCTGGGACTTGTTTCGTTTGAAGGCTATAATAGAATCTGCAACATAATTGAAGACGTCAATGATAAGTTCTACTACGATGACTATGTGTTAACTCTACCGTCTGGCAGCTACACCGTAGATGATATTCACGATCACATCTACACAACTCTCACCAAAGAATTTAGTCTAAAAGCATTTCTGGACGGGACACGCAAGTTTGAACTCATAGCCAACAACGTGACACATCGCTGCAGTATTCTTTCTTCTTTTAGGATTGATTTTAAATCTCAACCAGATTCGATTGGGTCATTGTTGGGCTATTCACCACAAGTGTTAGTACCGAACGTGATACACAAGTCTGACCAACCGGTGAAAATAATTGAAGATCATCACGTATCTGTCACGTGTAATATTATTACAGACGTCTACACCAATCAAGATCCCTCGCATTCGCTTTATGATTTTATTGTTACTTCACCTGGTGGTTATATCATCCGCGAAAACCCGTCGGTGGTGCTCTATCATCCTGTGAGTGTGACCAACGTCAGGAATATTACCTTAAGACTGGTGAATAGAAACCAACGTCTCATCCGATTAGACCCTCATACACCTGTGACCTACAAACTGTATTTGAAACCAGCATGAAACAAGTGTATAAAGCGGCAACGCTGTCAAGAGCAGGTGTTAGTTGTGGTCAACGCGTGTACAGGTTAACACGTGTCAACAAGCAGATCCTACAACAACTTGGTTACATCTTACGTCATGAATTCGATTCTAGACGTGACAAACCCTGTCGAAGTTCAGGAGGGTATTGTAAGAATTGAACACCATTCCTACCAACCGTATACTCACGGACTAAATAATAATGATGAGATTCGAATTACTATTAACCAACAAGATATCTACACGCTTCCACATGAAAGTTACATCCAGATTGAAGGGCAACTCACCAAATTGGATGGTACCATTCCAACAACGTCAAAGTTGGCCAACAATGCTTTGGCCTTTTTGTTTTCTGAGGTTCGCTACGTGATCAACGGTATTGAAGTGGATACTACTCGAAATGTTGGCATAACAAGTGTCATGAAACTTTATCCCTCGTACGGAAGCGAAGAGAGTAAAGCTTTTTGTATGGCTGGTTGGTGTCCCAACTCAACCAACGACTGGATGATTAACGATGATGGTACATTTACTGGACATTTACCTCTAAAATTAATACTAGGCTTTGCAGAGGATCATAAGCGCATTGTTGTGAACGCAAGACAGGATCTGATTCTTGTACGAGACAGGAGTGATTATAATGCGCTAAAGGGAGCTGATACAGCGCCAATAGATACAAAAATTCTACTGCAACGAATTCTATGGAAAGTACCGCACGTTACTCTATCAGATCAGAAAAAATTGAGTCTGCTCAAGATTGTGGAGAAGGATACAGCTTTACCCATTCAATTTAGAAGCTGGGAGCTGCATGAATACCCGATATTACCACTCTCCGATACACATACTTGGTCTATAAAAACCTCACGGTATACAGAGCGGCCACTCTACGTCTTGGTTGGATTTCAAACAGATCGCAAATATCAACAGAATAAAGATGCATCAAAATTTGACCACATCCAATTACGAAATATACGACTCTTTTTGAACGGAGTTACCTTTCCCTATGAGGGAATGGATTTAAACTTTAACAAGAACAAATATGGTAAGCTCTATGACATGTTTGTAAACTTTCAGTCTTCCTATTATCAGAAAGAGGCATGTCCGCTATTATCACCACAAGACTTCAAGTCCAAGGCGCCTCTGGTGGTGATGGACTGTTCGTATTTGGAGGAGTCGATGAAGGAAACAACAATTGATATCAGACTAGAATTTGAAACATCGACAGTTATTCCAGAAAAAACAACAGCTTATTGCCTTATTGTTCACGAGGCGCAAGTGTTTTATCAACCGCTGTCCAATATGGTGACCAGAGTATAAATAGCATGTCTTCCTCCATTGTCCTTCACAGTCATGGAAAGCTACGATGAAGTCACAACCCCCTCTGCGAGGTGGGTCTGCAAATGTGAAAGTGATTCACCAGGCTCAGATGAAGATTCAAGGTTTACCATTTATCGCGCCCTAGTGAGTGAAGCTATAACTGCCTATCACAAGAATCATACTGTGCTTAGAATGCCGCCGCATCTGGTTCACTATTTACCAGATGGATTCATGTCTACGTTTGGTATTCATGACAGGGGCTACAACAACAAGCCCATCGCTAATCAAACAAATAATGTGGACGATGGCGTTGCCAAAGCTTCATCTTGTCATGTTGGAGAGCGGGTAGATTGTATGGACTGCAAATGCGATCGTTGCTCAACAAGTCGAGACGCTGATGCAGCATTTGAGATTTATCGCACCCTGGTGAGCTTAGCAATACGCGCCTACCATAAAGCACAATTTCTTCGTGAAATGCCGCAGCATCTGATTGCCTATTTACCAGCTGGATTTCTGACCGCGTACGGTGCACACGACATTGACCTTAATTGGGATAAGCTACCATTACACCTCCGTATGTCGGCGGATGTTGCAGCCTGCCGTCCTTGTCGTAGACACTTTATGCATCGAGGAGATTCTCACTGTGATTGGGATGGTCCAAATCCTATGATAAAAAATTGTAAGCGATGTACTGATAACTTTATGAATAAAATTGTGTAATTGATTCTTTGTGTGTATATTATTTTCCCGCTCCTATCCAATCAGTTAGTTGTTAAGAAGCAGCGGTAGTGGAAGGTCTGATATCCGTCGCCATGCCGAAAACATTGATTGTCGACGTGCAGGGTTTCAAGGTGAACGGAAACAAGTTTGTATTTAAAGAAGTAGGAATTATTGACTGCACAACCATGTGGGCACCAAGAGTAACCAGTTTTGTCTTTGAACCACCGTTTCCATTGCATTTGCAGTCAGACGAGGACAGAAGACAAACAGAGTGGTTGCAACGCAATTTGGGACTAGTCTGGAAAGAAGGCGACATTCCTTACCAGCATCTATCGCTTGTTCTGAAAGCTCACTTGTTTGGTGCTGACCTTGTATTTGTAAAGGGAAGTGAAAAAAAGGAATGGTTGCGTCAGTATGTTAATTCATCATGTCAACTGGTTGACCTTCATGATCTGGGATGTCCTGCACTGTACAACCTGTCCGTGCCTGATGATCCTCTACAAAATAAAACACTTCAAAATGTTTGGAAGCTTTTTGATTGGCTAGCTCGCAGAGCATGTCAAAACTTGCATGTTGAGTGCAAAGCGTCGTAACGTCAGCTTCAGTGTGAGACATACCAGTGATCAGTGTGGACGTGTAGTAATATGGCAGCAATTGAAGGTTTGGACTCAAACCCCACAGAGCGAGCTATTGTCAAGTTTTTTGCCTGTAAAAAGAAGCTTGACAGTTTCACAGATGAGGAATTGAACGCTTTGCCCAAGGCGTTCCTTTTTATGTTGCTTCAAACGCGGTGAAAAATATTTGGCACAGTGTACCTAGTGAATGGAGCAGAGATCCTGGTCTGCGTGAACTACAACCATGCACTGACTTTAGTCATCACCAGCAAGTGTCTATTACTAAAATGCCATCCATTAGACAGTGTGGAACGTGTCAGCTCATCAAATTGTACCACGGCCATACAAATATACCATCCTGTAAAGACTTTGCTTCATCATTCCATGGTTGCGATGAAGAAGAGGAAGAAGAGACAGCAGCGGCAGTATCGCCAGCACCAAAAAGTAAGACAACGATTGAAAAAGATATGCCGGACCTTTGCTGGTCATGGTCTAGTTAACAAGGCCATTGATGTACTTCCCATTGAACTGCATATTCCCGGCTATCAATTTTGTGGACCTGGGACTAAACTAAACCAACGTCTAGCACAAGGTAATTCTGGAATCAACAAATTGGATGCTGCGTGTAGAGATCATGACATTGCTTACAGCGACAAGAATGCAGAAGTACGTCGAGTTGCAGACCACATTCTTCTAAGAAAGGCTGTGCAGCGCGTGACATCATCTACTGCTTCCATTGGTGAAAAGATTGCAGCCTTGATCGTGGCAGGAGCTATGAAGTCAAAGCTAATGATTGGTGGTGGTTGTGGATTAGCGAGGAAAAGGACAAAGAAATAACCATGAATCAAATATTGTTAAGTATTTATTTGAGAGTCAGTCCACCAGATTACAGCATTCACAAAAGATGTTTTGGTTTCTTCTTGTAAAAACATACAATTGTAATAAAAAAGAATTGAAAAATTAAAGTGTGTTCTTATTTACTAGGTGTGGAAATGTCCAAAAGGCAAGCTATTTACACCATCCCACAACCGTTTATTGTCATATGTAGACAGCGATGTTTTATTTTGATTTACTGTAAATATATTATGGTTCTTTGAAAGAATGCGTGTTTGCTGGTACAAGCGAGAGGTGTTTGTGTAGAGTACACATCGATATTCCTCAACATTGAGGAATTGTGTGACGCTACGAAGAACACCCTTCGCTTTGCATTGACCTTTATTCTTTTGTGTTGAAAATGCGTACATTTTCGGCGCCAAAGCCACAAATTCCGTCATAACATCACCAGCACACTCATCCTTAAATAGACCAATGTGTTTTTTATTCATGGGAATTATGCCAAACATATTGTTAACCTCATAGTTTGAGGTATCAAAGTAACTTGGATGTTCTCTCATCACAGAGTAAATATCCGTCTTATTGGTTTGATAAATAAGACTGTCTGTATCCATATACAGTAATTTTACATCTCCAAACTTTTGTTTGGCAAACTCATAATGAAATTGATACATTACAAATTTTGAATAGTCAAGTATTACCATTCCTAAGTAAATTGGTTTGTTATACATGATTTCTGTCTTTGACAATTCAATGGCTACTAAATCAGTTTCAATAACTCGTACTGAATGGAAATTGGGCATAGCAATATATTTTCGTGCGCCATATCGACCATCCCAGTGGTTTACCAAATGAATAGTTCTGTGCTTTCTAATATTTTCCATAGATTTACCGTAGCATGCATTGTTCATTAATTTATAAAAAATTGACTCGAATGTAGTCTTGGCGTGCTGCCGATAATGAGTATTTAATTGCATGTACGGTTGCAACCATGGTTTCTGGTCAAAACAAATAATGCGGTGAATGGTTTGTAGCTTCAAACCGTGTTTCAAACATTGCATTAAATTTTCGATGTGTATGACGTAGCGATTTTTCGGATTTAACGTTGCCAGCAACTATTTATTGTTGGAACGTGAACTGGGAGGTTGTAGTTTTTCAACACAAAATGGTAGATCAGAATGATCATTGTGTATCTCGCGGGGATATAATATGTCAACTTCTAGAACATAGCCACGTGTGTTATTGCTCAACGCGTCCTGTAAATTAAAATTTGAAACTTCATCTGAAGTCAGCCATCGAAAATTTTGATACGGAAGCGGTTTTTCCATAGCATATCCGTATAAATTGTTACAATCCAGGTAGGTGAGGTATGTTGTAGGTTGCTTTGGTTTGTATGTATCCATATATGGATTATTTGCTTTGGCATGCTTTTGCACAAGCGATACAAGCCCGCCACGTATCCCGCGTTCAAAAAAGAGCAACATGTCGATGTCAGTTAATAGTTCCAGTTCTATTTCAGTCACCTTCAACATACAGTCCCAACTGTATCCGGCAAGGGTGTAGTAATGGGCTGGATCTAGATTGTAGATTTCAAGACACAGTTTGCGAAAGTGTTCAAACACGTCTGTCAAAAGTAGTGTATCAATTTTGAGGTATAAATCAGCATACTCGCCCAAAGTTGATATCTTGAACACGTCCCATACTTTTTGGGCGTGTAAATAGTCTTCTTCAGAAATATGACTTTTTGTTAAGTCATTGTAAAATTTATCCTTTGAAGGGAGTGCAGTTTCCTGCAAACATGCCCAATTGTTTACATGATTATAGGGAAACACCCCTTTTCGAATGCATAATTCAAATTGTTCGTCACCAGTAAAGTTTTGACGTACAGAATTCAAATTGTTTGGGTGAAGCCCTTGAACCAGCGCATCCAATGATGATGCGAGGAATCTATACGAATCTAAAAATCGTATACTAATTCCATTTCGCCATTTTGTAAACGAAATAAAATTTTCATGATTTTGTGGAATTAAAGAAAACTTTTGGTTTTCAAGGTTAACAAATTCCTTAATAATTAGATGACTGTCATACCGAGACATGTTGTGCAAGAAACAAGAAATATAGCGTGCTCTTTTATAGGCCAAATTACATGCACTATGAGCCGCTCCTCTAAATTTGCCAGTGTACCGATTATGGTCCCTCACCGGCGTGTCACAAGTTGCTATTGGTTTTTGACAAATGTGGCAAGTGGTTGCTGTTGCAAAAGCCACCTCGTCTGCATCCAACATTTGAAGCGGAATTGGGTTTTCCAGGATATTGTACACCCGATCTGCCAAGGCGTCCAATTCATTTAAAAACCAAGCAGCAGCATTTGCATCGCGATAAGATTTGAAGTAAGAAAGCGAAGGGTCATATGAGCAAATCACGTTTAGAGCACAACTGAATGGCACATGTTGCTGTACTTGTTGAGTGTACGGGCGTGCTGGATCCGGGTTACATGTGTCAATGGGTGTGGTTAAACATTCAAAATCTGCATATACTGTAAATGGAAGCGGTTCTTGACGAGACACATTTTGAAATTTCATACTGGCTTTATCCTTTTCTGGGAATGTAATTTTTACAGCTGGTTGTGTAATGCAATCAATAGTATGGGCTGTCAACTTTTGATTGCTAGTAAAATATTGCAAACAGCGATCACATATATATACCCTATTTTTACTCTTTGTAACTTGTGAACGAACTAGTCTGGAAAGATCTTTGATATAACAATAATGGTTGCACAACTCCCCTTCAATGTACAATAAATTAAAATGCTTTTCTTTTTTTTCCTTTGTCACATAGAGTGGCCCAATAACTTTGTCCCCTTCAACTCCGTATACATTAATGGAGTAAAGCAGATTTTTAGATTCAAAACGAGAAATGGCGTTGAGGTCCATTGGGAATTCTATGTCTGCTAAATTTAGACTGATCATTAATTCCATAAATTTCTGGTGATATTTGCCCATTCTGTGAACATGTTTACTTGCAGAACATAGCCCAGCAGCCAGAGACCACACAAAACAGAAAACATCATTATTATCCACATTGATAACTGCGTGACGGTTTTCCAACTGTTTAGGCAAATTAACATGAGATGATCCACTATTTATGGGATCAAAGGTGCATACATTAATTTTAAGATGATTGATAGCTTCCAGCGATTTGCCGCTTTCTAATTCTTGAAACTCGGCAAAGCGTGTTGTGAGTTTATCAACAATGTTTTTACTATACCAACTGTGTATATTATCAGTGCGGTATAATTTAGTCATGTGGGTGTGTAAATAGATCGGCTGAATAATTTCGACACCTTGTTTCAAAATAGCAAAGTCACATAATAATTCAGCGTTAACCTTTAACGCTACATGTTCTCTTAAACAGTCTTGTATTTTGTTTTGAAAAATGTTGTAACTAGTGTTTAAATATTCATTGAGATTTAAAATGTTTGCATCATTATTGACTTTAGTGGAACAGATATTGTTATTGAAACAACTATCCACATCTTCCCAACTTTGTATCGGTGACGACATGATGTCCCTTAGTACTTAACAATTACAAAAAAAAACTGAACGGTTTGCAGAGAGAGTGAACCAAAGTTTATTTTCCCTGCAAATTCCGTTTTTACATAAACTAATTTTAAATTTTATTTTTTTCTTCTATGAATTCAACAAGACATCTTTTGTTTTCCAGTCCCATGTATTTTAAATAGATGGTTCCTTTGTTGAGATCGGCTACATCTTCTTCGCTGAGTTCCTTGAATCTCGACGGTAGAAATACTACAAAGTCCTCCAGTTCACAAAGAATACGTTCCCCAAATTTCGTCTTGACTCGACGAACAGCAGTTACCAAATAAGACTCGTTTACCTGCAGATCCTGTAGTCGTTTAGTCTCTGCTCCAGCATCTTTCCCTATGGAATTTGCATTTTTTATTGCCGACATTCTGAAATCGAATTTGATATCTATAATAGTGTTTTAGTATACCTAAGCCATTAGCAAATATGTATATACACACAAAAGTTATCAAAACCCTTCTACACACCCATTATCGCTAGCCACTAATTTAATTGTCAGCAGCTTGCGTTCACCATTTTCCTACTTCTCCTCATTCCATTACAAGAACACAGGTTATCAAACAAGTTATACACCCAGGTGCTACATGGTCAGGTGCTGGTCATGACTGTACTTTGGTGAAACCGGGTCAGATTGTTTGTATAATTTATCTGTTCCCTGACAAAGCCGGGGCAAACTGCTTGTGTAATTTAACTGTTCCCCGGGCGAAGCCGGTTTACAACTGTTCCCGGGCGAAGCCGGGGCGGATTGTCTGTATAATTTAACTGTTCCCGGACAAAGCCGGGGCAGATTGCATGTATAATTTATCTGTTCTCGAGCGAAGTCGGTGCATGCTTTTGGTATAATATAACTGTTCGCGGGCGAAGCCGGGTTGGGTTTCTGGTATAACATAACTGTTCACGGGCGAAGCCGGGTCGGGTTGTTTGTATATTATATCTGTTCCCGAGTGAAGCCGTCGCAGGTTGGTTAAATAATTTATGTGATCAATACACCCAAGTGCATTGGGGGGGGCTACATTGGTCGGGAGGTAATCATTTAAATGTCCTTAACTAAATAGGTTACTTGACTTGGAACTAAAGTATAAAAGTGAATCCATGTCTCGGAGCTAATGTTACATAAGAGATCATTATCTATTCCGTGAATGCCTCGAGCACCGTCATTATCTCGCGGGGCAATGCAGTGAAATCGGCAACATTTAATTGGATAATAACAGTAATTATATATAATTGAGCTGCATTCATTTTATATATCCCAGGCAGCTAGTGGTTTAAGATGCAAGTCACGTTAAAACCAATCTTATAACATGCTATGAATTCTGCTCGTTTCATACTTGAAGTAATTATTGCTTGTCTGATTCGTACCGTCTGACTTTTAAACCAGCTTTGTCAATAGGCCATTATACTATTAAAATTCTAAACATCTTCATGTGGATTTAAACATACCATCTCATCATTTACAAGTACTGTAATGTACAGTTGTTGTTTGAGTCTTCAGTATTTTGACTGGTTTGATGCAGCTCTCCATGCCTCCCTGTCCTGAGCTAATCGTTTCATCTCTACATAGCTCCGACACCCTACACCCGACACAATCTGTTTAACATATTCTAACCTTGGTCTACCCCTACAGTTTTTGTCCTCGAACCTTCCTTCCATAACTTAGCTTGCTATTCCTGGTGTCTTAATATGTGTCCTACCAATCTATCTCTTCTCTTCATTAGCAGACGCAAGAAACATCTCTCCTCTCCCACTCGTCTTAATACCTCTTTATTTGTTACTCTCTCTCTACCCATCTGATCTTCATCATTCTCCTGTAACACCACATTTCAAATGCTTCAATTCTCCTCTTTTCTGTACAGTACAATCACTTATTTTGTAAACCATTGGTTGAGTTAGTCTCTCAGTAGCACATAGTCAAATATATACACTAGGATATACTTTAAAGTTATATACTTAAGTATGTTGAATATTACCTGATAGACAAGGATCCAATTACAATCTGGTGTGAACGCTGTAAGCTCGTAGCCGACTCTAATTTCATTTCAATTCTGCTCGAGTATTTATACCCCTCCGAATACAGGAAACGTCTCTGGATTACCGTTCCTTTCACACAAACATGACCTCCATACGGCATTACCCTGCGTTAATACAGGAATCGTTACTGACCTTCCTTTCACCAGAAATAGCTCCACACTGTATAACCCTGTACAACTAGTTTAAACACTTCTAATTAATCCGCCTTTCACCAGAAACCACACACAGTATATAAGGAGGATGTTCCTTTTCACAACATATCATTCGCTGCAATGTCTGGGGACAAGAACAATAAAGTCATAGAGATGGAAGGAGAAGATAACCAGGAGGAATTGACGCTGGATCTGTTAATGTAAGTATTATTTATTTACTAAAGCCTTATGTAGCAGCACGCTACTCTCTCACGGCTGGGTGCGTGGTTCAATTCCAGTCACTTTATGTTAGATCTGTGCTGGGCAAACCAAAAGCAGACAGGTTTTTCTCTGGGAACACCAGTTTTCCCTGTCAAAATTTTCTTTCGACAACACCCTCCACTATCATTTCTTTTTATCTGTCATTCATTTAAACATTGACTCTAAAAAGTGAGACAGGCTTTGGCAGCCAACACAGATCTTTCTCGCCGCTAGATGGAGTTTAATTCATTCCATTCCTGATCTGGTCAAATACTGGAAGCAAGCGGTGTTTTTTTTTTCTTCTTCAAAATGATTAGAAATACTGTGCGTAGTTGCCGCCTTTGTAGCCCATGTTTACTTGGGTGTGAGTAGAATTTGTCTGATAACCCGTGTTATTGCGATGAATAAAAAAGGATTGGGAAGGAAGTCAGATGTTTTTTTAGGTGTGTTAAAATCCTTTAGTATACCTTCCTTTGGAGGGGGAGTAAAGCCAGTGGTTACATGTTCTTACTTTATGACATGTAAAAGATCCGTCCACAGACTAAACTTGTGTGAAGCTAAATTGACAGGTTAGATTTTGTCAAAACAAGTTCCAACATTTACCACTAGATGGCATTATTATCTGGTAGCAAAAAACTTGGAACTTGTAGCTCACTCTAATGGCGTTCGCTGGAAGCACCTACATACTCAAGTGAGTCACACATGTTCGTGAACACTGCCAGCACTGAAACCCATACTCAAGTTCGAACATTCACCACTAGGTATCATTAATATCTAGTAGCAAAATTTTGAAACTACTTAAAAATGAACAGAACTTGTAGCTCACCCTAAGGGCGTCCGCTGGAAGCTGCTGCAGACTTAGGTGAACTGTACTTGCTGTCACACACTCCCAGCAATTCACAATACAATATTTAGATAAACAAGCGTTATAAAACAATTTTGTTGTACTCTTTATTGTATACATTTTTTATAGCTTTGGAAATGATCCCGTTTTAATGGAGTTTTTTGCCGATTTGATGTCGGCGATGGAAGGGCATTGGAGAGAAGAAGATGAAGAAGAAGAAGATGATGATGATGATGAAGAGGAAGATGAAGGTCAAAATAAATCATAATTTTACTTTTTTTGCTTCTGGTTTTATTTGTTTTTACATTCACCCTACCAAGCAAGCCAGAGTTCAACACCCACCATCCATCTCCATTCATGATTCAGACACGTTTAGCTCATCATTTGTCCCGCACCCTCTCAATCACCGTAAGGTCATTCCCAGACATGACCTACCATACAACCCGTTGTCAATCTCAGGATTAGTCATCCCATGTGACGTCACACACAGGTTAACCGTTCAAATCTGTTTATTCATTCTCACACCAACCTATGTTCATTAAACATCCACCCACGCATCGATGTTTGTTTACCATTGAGCGCTTTCAACCCGATCTTGTTTGTCTCTCAGACCCATTCACACCTAACCAACCTACCACGTCAGGGTCCAAACAACCACCGCCATCCACAGCCATTCATGTTTTCCATTCAAAACCCTCCCGTTCATGACCTACCCCACATCCCGTAATCTGCTGTGACGTCACACACAGCAGTTACACTATTGTTTTCCATTCAAAACACTCCCGTTCATGACCTACCTCACATCCCGTAATCTGCTGTGACGTCACACACACACACATCAGTTGACCGTTCAATTCTCTGACGATTCATTCACAACCAAGGATTCGGAAACCTTCGGCAACACTCGGATCTCGTCGGGATCAAAGCAAAGCTATATAGCCCAGGATAATATCAGAGAAGGCGCTCAGTCCAAGAGAGAGACTGGGTCGAGGAGGGTCTCGTGCAGACCCTCTTCCATCCTTCCCCCTCATCCCCCAACCTCGCCACCACCCCCCTCCCCCTCCCCCTCCCCACCCCCACTCCCCCCCTCCGAACCCACACTCCTCCCACTCCACCCACACCACCTCAAACCGGTTCCTGGACCCTCCAAGGTTTGTTTACCTTCCGGGATCCCGGCGACCTTGGGGGTCAATGACCTACCTCAAGGTCATTGAGCATGACCTACCTCAAGGTCATTGACCTTGCCACGCCCCCCTCATTTGCATAAATAACGGTATTTGGTTCAAAACCCCCTCAGCCTCCCTACTTGTACTCAACAGGTTTTTCAAAGTAACATAGGTAAACTTCACGTAATGCCCTTTATCACCGTACAAAATTTCAGGGTGATTTCAGTAATAGTTTCGGAGATATCGAATGCTGGTGATATATTTTGCACAGCCGCCATGTTGGATTGGTGAGACGTAATAAAATTTGAAGGGCGTAGTCAGGGTCGGAATAAATAATACTATGTCTTTACCGAGTTTCATTAAAATTGCTCCAGTCGTTTAGATTTTATAAGGGGAGGGACACACACACGCGCACACACACACACGAACACGGACAAAAGATGATCTTATAAGCCTATTTGTTCATAAATGAAAATAGGCTAAAAATAGGTTTTAAAAATATGTATATAGAAGAACATTTGATGAATACAGACGTTAATTGTCATGAATTTCCAATACATCTAATATATTATTCCTTTAACTGACACTAACAGAAAGTGAGAAACAGTGTGGACAAGAATGATACAATAGATTTATATTATTCTTTTGTTTCACCCACTTTGGGGTAAGTTGAATCAATCATTTCTCTGTGTGTTGTTCTTTCCTTAGTGCCCCCGTATCTCTTCATTCTTTCTTATCTTCTTTTCCACTCTTCTTCCGAAATGACGGGTTTGGATTTTAGTGAAGGTTTGTCTTGGAACCTTATATTTTCGTCTTTATGTTAGCATTGCGATTGAGTAGCGGATTTTCTGTAATTTTTAAATCTACTAGCCTAGGTCATTTTTCAATTTCTTTAAACATTGTGGGTTTTGTTTATTGCATAGTATCTGAGGATTTTTGAATTTTCTTGTAAAGATTCTAGACATTCTTGATGTATATTATCTTATTACCTTGAAATTTTGGTCCTATGATTTTTCTTAGTAAAATAGAGATAATAATCATCCTACTAGATTATCTCATGATGTTGAAAGTTAAGGTTTAAACCAGCTTGTCATAATATTAATACAAGAACTCGAGAAGTTCCAGAGCATATTGTATTCATTTCAAATGGTTCTAAGTCTCTAGTTGCACCATTTGTAGTGGAGTGCATGATAGATTCGTGCGTTAGTCTTTCTAGAACTAAAAACAAAAGTCATCGTAACAATCAGCAAGTAGGCTAGTTCCGTGATGAACTAAGGAACCCATTTTTCTTGAAATTTAAAATTCACGCCCATGATTAGTATATATACAGATCTATCTCGAATAATGACGAAATCAAGTTGGTAATACTGGCATTATATATATTTTTTTAAATTTACCTGAAATATTGTACCATAATAGAGCACTACATTTTGTTTGAAATAATTTCCTTCGATGGATTCTGAGTTACTACGAGTCTACGGCTAAAATGCCTTTGTAAATTTACACAAATATATCCCGTACGGGATGCACTGTATATTGTATTCTTTTTAGGTATCCTTATTGTTATTGAAGTTAAATTGAGTTAAACATTAAACCTATCAGCACTACCTGTTTTTATGTGAATTCTCTTTTACTTTAATTGTTAAATCATTTGTTATCTGACTTTGTGTCATTTTAATTCTATTTCTACAATAACACAGGTAATAAATACCATTTATAAGTGGGCCACTCGACTAAAAATATCCCGTGGCATTACAGCCCATGAAGGGCATTGGTCTGTCAAAATATTATATTTGTGGAGAGAGTGGGGTGACGCGCGGTCAGCGTAACGTTTCCTTTCGGCAATTAAACCTGTTATTCTTAACCGGGGCGCTGGTTCTTTGTCCCGATTGCTTTTCAAACGTAGGCACAAGTGCTGAGTGCATCCCGCTCAGCCCTGAGCCAGGTTCTACAATATTTAGTATAGCCTACAATCGAACCCAGGGCCTTCTAGGTGAGACGCTGATGCAGTACCCGTACTCAAGAAAGTCATGTATATATTTTTGTGCAATACACTGGCGGAAAAGATATCCCAACACCAAGAAGGGGTTGTGCTAGATTAACGGAAGTTGGTAGGTGTGTTTATACATCTGAAAGATTACGATTCAAATTTCCCTCAAATCGCATTAGCGTGGCGCTAGTAGTGGCCCCATGACGTTAGCTTTAAATACGGGCTGTACTGTGTGAGAGCGTGTTACCTGTGAGATTGGACGGAGCGACTGTGAGTGGGTCAAGAGTGCCTTTATGATGATTAAGAGGTCAGTATTAACAGCTCACTGCGTTTATACGAGGCCGTGCAATAGGGCTACGTGAAGGTGGATTTTCCTTCCGCTATATCGCAGAACGACTTGGCAGAAATGTCTCCACTGTGCATGCATGCTGGCAGCAGTGGTCACGAGAATGTACGGTCGCAAGAAGACTGGACTCCGGACGTCCACGTGGCACCACCGAGAGGGGGGACCACCGTATACGACGTATGGCTTTGTCGCATCGGACGGAATCTGCAGCAGCAATTCAAGCGGCAGTTGGCACCACGGTGACGCAACGAACTGTTTGAAATCGGTTACCCGAAGGACAGCTCCAAGCCAGACGCCCTGCGGCGTGCATTCCACTTACCCCAAACTACCGCTGTCTGCGACTTCAGTGGTGACAAGCGAGAGCTCATTGGAGGATGGAGTGGAGGTCCATTGTGTTTTCCGATGAAAGCCGATTCTACCTGGGTGCCAGTGGTTGCCGTGTTTTGGTTAGAAGGAGGCCAGGTGAGCCCCTGCAATCCACCTGTCTGCGGCGTCGACACACTGGACCAACACCGGGCTTTGTGATCTGGGGAGGAATTTCCTATGACAGCACGAGCACTCTCGTGGTTATTCCACGCACCCTGACTACAGATGTGTACATCCGTCTGGTGATTCGACCTGATGCGCTGCCATTCATGAACAGCATTTCCGGGTGTGTTTTCCAACAGCATAACGCACGCCCCCATGCCACTCTTGTAACCCAACGTGCTCTACAGAGTGTCGACATGCTGCCTTGGCCGCCTCAATCCACCGTCTGTTCCCAATCGAGCACGTATGGGACATCATTTGAAGACAACACCAGCGTCATTTCCAACTGGCATTTACCATCCTGTAATGAGAAGCCTCCGTGGCTTAGGCGGCAGCACGCCAGCCTCTCACCGCTGGGTCCGTGGTTCAAATCCCGGTCACTCCATGTGAGATCTGTGCTGGACAAAACGGAGGCAGACAGGTTTTTCTCCGGGTACTCCGGTTTTCCCTGTCAAAATTTCATTCCAGCAACACTCTCCACTATCATTTCATTTCATCTGTCATTCATTTAATCATTGCCCCAGAGGAGTGCGTCAGGCCTCGGCAGCCGGCACAGTCCATATCCTGGCCGCTAGATGGGGGCTTCATTCATTCCATTCCTGACCCGGTCGGAGACTGGAAGCAGGCTGTGGATTTTCATTTTTCATTTACCATCCTGTAATGACCGACCAAGTGTAAAAGGCCTAGAACTCCATCCCACAAGCTGACATCTGGCATCTGTACATCATAATTCCTGCACGTTTGCATGATCGCATTCAACAGTCTGGTAATTATACAGATTGTTGATGGACCAGCATGGCACATTTGCGATGGCTTTTCTCGCACGGACAATAACCTGTTGTCTTGTACCTTTAATAAATTAAATATGTTACCTCGCCAAAAATATTGCCGAAACTTCCGTACACTACATTCCTTGTTTCATGGTCTTGGGATATTTTTTCCGCCAGTATTGTCCTTGTAGATGGAGAAGACAGTACACTGTCTAGAAGTGAACCTATTGTAGAAGACGTCGGAGAGCTTGTACTTGGCGAGAAGGAAGCTGGCTGTTTGCTGAGTGCCTCGAGAGTCAACACAGCAATAATGGAGATGGCTTGAGTAACCGCACAGAAACAAATATACATGGTTATTAATTCCCAAGAGGGGCATTCTCTTGTCAACTACAGAGTAAGAGGAATGCCCCAGCAGCTATAGAACTATCTTCTGGTCACGCGTCTTTAGAAAAATATTTGTACACCCGTAACAGACACAAATTGACTGGACTGATATTGATGAACTTGATTCTTTATCTAACTAAATGAAGTAGGAGATTTCTGGTACTCAGGAAGCAAAATAACCAGTGATAGCCGAAGCAAAGAGGATGTAAAAAGTAGGTTAGCTCAGGCAAGGAAAGCATTTCTACAAAATCGGAATGTGTTGACATCGAATAGCCCATAGATTCAGGTATTAGGAAGTCATTTTTGAAAGCCTTTGTTTGGAGCGTGGTACTCTATGAAAGTGAATCATGGACTGTTGGATCAGCAGAAAAGAGGAGAATTGAAGCGTTTAAAATACGGTATTACAGGAGAATGATGAAGATCAGATGGGTAGATATGGTTACAAATGAAGAGCTAATAAGACGATTGGGAGAGGAGAGATGTTTGTGGTGAATTCAAACGAAGGAAATAGATAGGTTGGTAGGACACATACTAAGAAACCCAGGAATATCAAACTTAGTTATGGAAGGGTCAAGGATAAGAACTGTAGGGGTAGACCAAGGTTAGATTATGTTAAACAGATTGCCTCGGATGTAGGGTGTGGAAGCTATGTAGAGATGAAACGATTAACTCAGGACAGGGTAGCATGGAGGGCTGCATCAAATCAGTCACAAGATTGAAGACTCAAACAACAACATCTAGGTTATCGACCCGTAATGAGAGGGATGACAGTGAATATGAAAATAAAATAAAAGTATTACCACGAAAACTAACTAGGTACTAATTTACTGCCTGGAAGAAGGAAAGGAAAACGAAAGACTAATGAGGGAAATAAACGAAACGGAAAACGAATGCCCTTATAATCAAAGAGTGAGAATTAAGGGACTTGGAAATAATTCGAGTCATGAAAGGAAGATAGGAAAGGGAGAGAACTAATGTCTTAATATTCATCAGTAATATTTACCACACTTAGGTTATGAGGTTTTCTGACTTTCTTTTGTTTTTGTTTTGTTTCTGGAGAGCATAGGTCTCACTGTAGGTTTGATAGTGTTTTGTTTCTGGAGAGCATAGGTCTCACTGTAGGTTTGATAGTGTTTTGTTTCTGGAGAGCATAGGTCTCACTGTAGGTTTGATAGTGTTTTTCAGATCCATTGTTTGTATATTTGGATCTGATGATGCTTGCTTGACGATCGAGGCATGACATCCTTTAGGTGTCTCATTTTTCAATAGTAAACAACAATATAATTATATTAATCACATGCGATTAATTTCAGGTTATGTTTTCACATATTCCAGTAATTGGAATGAATGTGTTGACTGACTGAAAGCTAAAATATTAATTATCAATAAGGTAGCACTGCAAAATGGCATCAAATCTCTATTTGTTCAAAATAGAATCATCACACAAGTTGGCTACGGTGATTATTTTATCATATTGTCCACATACTGACCGAAAAGTCTGAATACTCTACTGTAAATGAAGCACTAACCACAAGAAAAAAGTTTGCTCTTCATATTGTAAATGAAGCACTTCATGTTGGCCAAAGTACTTTAACTTTCCTGTGACTATCCCCGACGTTGCAGCAGAATAAAAGTTTTATACGCTATAAACGAGAATTAATTATTGGGAAAAATCCTTTCTTGTATGCTCACTTCATGTAGTGTGTTGTCAAGAACTTAATAACGCCCGCACATATCGACATGTACATACCTGACGTGTCCATACTCTCATTAAGAATGTAATCCTTGAGACATAGAACCTCAGAAGTTAAGGTAACTTTAATGATGCACGTAACATCAAACACTTACCGTCTTACGACGTAATTACGTAGCTAGCCCAGCAGAGTTAACTAAGCTGTTCAACCTCAATTCAGTGTGAACAAAAAGAGTGCACGAAGAAATTTTTATCCTAAACATAAGTGATTTTGGAACATTGTTCCTTCAATAAATACTGTAGCCTAATTATTCCATATGAAACCGAGTGCCAATAATGCTACATTTCCTTCTTTATGTGACTTAACATATCGTTGCGTATCTGACAATGATGTTCTTTTCCATTATTTTTAGCCTCCTTTTCACATTTTGTAAAAGTGAGGAAAAGGTAGACTTATGAGATCAATCCGGGCAAATGTCTATCTGTTCATCTGTCTGTCCTTCTGTCTGTCTGTGTGCGTGTCTCCCCCTATCAACTCCTAAACGGCTGCAGCTATCGAAACCAAATTTGGTATGAGTAAAGACCTATGCCTGAATATCTCACGGTCATATTTGAAAATGACGTCAGTGCTACCAATAGCTGAAAAATCACAATTGAAAATTTAAGTCTATGTTGGATATCTCGGAAGATAAACATGGGAATTGTTCCAATATTGACACACACATAGATAATATTGCATCACACTAATATTTTCGGGAGCCTATACATGAGAGTGTTGCCAACATGATTCTAGCATGCTGATAAGTCAAATTTCAGTGAAATTTGGTATGTGATTAGTGCACCGGAGCAGATATGAATATGCATTTTCTTAGTGTCAACAGGGCTGCCAAATGTTTAAAAATACACTCTATAAATTTGTATCCTAGTCTCAATATATCAGAAAGTATGCAGGACAATAGTTCTAAACTTTGCATATATATAGTACCTGCAAATGCTGGTTAATTTTCAGTAAACGATATACGACAGTGCTTCCAACATAATTCTACGCGTGCTGATAGGTTTAATGTTGAATCACATGTAACTTCCATACTAATCTCAGGAGCAGTGTGAGCCGTATGTTAAAGAAACCAGGGTGGGAATCACTTGAGACTAGGAGGATGAAATCTAGACTCTGCGCTATGTACAACACGTATACAAATCAACCAGCATTGGGTGAGCTTAGCAAACGAATGGAAAAGCCTACTTACATGGGTAGGGGCGATCATCCTTTCAAAGTTAAGGGCCGACCACAGCGAACAAATTATTATTTCGCAAACCGTGCCATTGATAATTGGAACGCTCTACCTGCCGCAGTCTTAGAGCCTGTTCCCAAACATATAGGTGTGTTTAAGAAAAGACTGACTATTTGTGTAAATACTCCAGTTTAATTGTTAGTGAATTGTTATGAACAATTATTTATTTGTTATGTATATCTAATTTGCCACCGGGGGACACACCCCCAATTGCAAATAAACGAATGAATGAATGAATGAATGAATGAATGAATGTATGAATGAATGAATGAATGAATTTCAAAGTTGGCACATATATAGATTATAATATTTCAATTTAAGTTTGAGCATCCCATTAATGGCAGTATCGCCAACCTGATTTTATGCATGCCGATAAATGCAATATCTAAATACGTGTAACGTACATACTATCTATTGGACCTCCACCAAATGTTTCATGTGCATTGTGTATCTTAAGAGTTGGAACTAAGCATATATTTAGAGTCGCCATATCTGCCAACTGTTGATGTATGGTCTCTATAATTTTAATAAAAGTAGTATCATTAGTTCGTCACGGAACTACTTGTTATCTTTGTGATTGGTCACCCCTCTCAGCCGTATATGGATGTGCCGCATAACAGAACAATCAACTTGGGTTTATTTTCCTGTGAAACAAACGAAGGAAAAATGAGCTTTAGGGCCGTTTTCTCCAACTCTTCACTAACGATTATTTAGTTAATTCCCCTTTAACGTAAATACGAGATTTAATGCGTGATTATCTTCGATGCATTTCACGAGGCCATTCGGGTCCGCAATTACTTCAATAAGATTTACGGCTCACGCACATGCGTAGACTCGGTTTCATCTTGGACAAGCATGGCGGACAGAACAAGAAATGTCCAGCACTGATCGTTGTTTGCCATGCTTCCTTGAGACTTTCTGGAACATAATTGTAAATGAAAGGAAATACAGAAGACCTTATTCGTGGCAAAAGCTTAAAATGATATGTACAAAGTGTTGAGGAGAACTGGCGGTTGTGTGAATAGACAACTTAATAGGACGCGCTTACCCAGTTGTCTTCGTAGCGTAAGCGGTTGAGGTGCTGAATCTCAATTTATTATGCAGCGCTGGAAGGAGTTAGATTCCCCCTTCGGATTTTTTTAAGAGTTCCGTATTCGCCTTTCTTGGTATTAAAACTTAAACTTAGTAATGTGTGTGATGTTTTATAATTTCATTGTGCTAAACATATTTTATATTCATACGGATGAAAGTTCGTGTGAAACTCGGAAACAAACCGCCATTCTGGAATGCGGAAAGCACAGTTCAACTGTTTCCCGCCACTTTAAAGATGCTTTATAGAGTTGAGTGGCCAGATTTAGCCATTGAACGTAATTCCTTGTTAGTGGTAAATTAACGAGCGTGTCTGATGAAATGTTCGTGCAAAGTTAAATAACCTTTAATGATGAACTAGCAATAGTTCCCGGCTTCGCCCGGTGGATTTGTTTGTTTTATGGATGATAATGAATACTACTACAGAACTGGCACATAATATTTAAATTAACAGAAAAAATATTTTAAAAATATAACTTTTAGTGGTGGTGGTGATGGTGGTGGTGAGGGTGATAAGTAGTACAGTATAATGGACGTAACATTCAGGTCAATTTCCCGTAATGATAATGATAATAATGAACAGGGAAACGGATATTTACTAACTACAGTACTGACACGTGTAATTTACGAACGAATTGAAAAATATGATTAGAAAGAGGTGTAAGTGAAATAAAAGACACTGGCTAGGGCCTATATCTCATTGGCTGTTAGAAAAGTAGGTCAATAGTGTCGTCTTTTGTCACATGGTGCCATAGGAAAATAATCATAGCACTTTGGAAAACTTCGGCTGTCCCGAGCTCCTGAAGTAGCAATAGTGTCATTTATCGCCACATAGCGCTCAAGGATATGGATCTGAATAAATGAAAGTAAATTTGAAATTATACGGAGGCATAATATTTCCATGATGATAACCCTTTTACGGGAACCTAAGAAATCTTCTTGCAATAATTACTCCCAGTGACTCCAATTTATAAGGAGCGCAAGTTGTAACTATTTTCTCAATTCTGGTAGGGGTGACGAGATGTAGCTCACATTGCCAGCCAACAATTGACTTATTAAAATATTCTTACAGTTACACTATACCAGTGGTTCTTAACCGGTGGTCCGCGAGTGCCTCGGGAATGGTCCGTGGGAGAAAAGGGTCCACCAGCACGTATAAGAAAGTGGCCAATACATGGGGATGTAGAAAACGATGTGCGTTGAACGAGTATCGTCCGAATGTATTCGCGGCGATGACTATCAGGTTTTGAATTGATATATCTTTAAAATAAGTGTTACTGAGGAAGGGTTACGACTGATAAGGTGTATTGGTGGAGGGAGAGGGGGGGGGGGGGAAGGGGGCGGTGTGGTCCGTACATGATTCAATTTCAGGCTGAGTGATCCGCAGACTTCTACGGGTTCAGAACCACTACACTATACGGACATGAATGGTTCTAGGACCTTAAAACGTAGTTTTCAAGTTCATTTTGTCTGTTGTTCTAAATGTAGGGAATGGAGAGAGTTGTTCAAAATATCAAGTGGACAGTGTTACCCGCAGGGTTTCGAAGGATAAGTACATTAAGTTTGCTTAAGATCGGTGAAACGATGTAGACTTGTGGCAAAGGGCCTAAATGCAGGGAATGGAGTGATCAGTCCGAAATTTCATGTAGACAGTGTTACTCGTCGGGTTCCAAAGGGAAAGTATGTAAAATTTAGTTCAGATCGGTGAAACGGTGTAGATTTGTGCCAAAGGGCCTAAATGTAGGGAATGAAATGGTCTGTCCGAAATTTCATGTAGACAGTGTTACTCTCAGGTTTCCAAAGGGTAAGAATACTCATTTTGGTTCAGATCGGTGAAACGGTGTGGATTTGTGCCAAAGGGCCTAAATGCATGGAATGGAGTGATCTGTCCGAAATTTCATGTAAACAGTGTTATTCGCAGGATTCCAAAGCGTAAGTATACAAATGTTGGTTCAGATAGGTGAAACGGTGTAGATTTGTATAAATAACAGACAGACAAACCAACATTGAGCTTTATACCGTATTTACACATGCTAGTGCAACAATCACAATAACGCAGGATATCACATAAATTCTACACACACATCCATGTACACGGGACAACATGACCACGATGTCTAAGCCCCGCAAATGAAATATTAACTGTGGATACGATAGCATAGAGAATACTACAGTCCAATACAATCCTTGATTGTCAATCGGTCAGTTTTCCCATGTGTACTTTAGCAAATTTTATCGGACTATCAAGATACAGAGTAAATCGTTGTTGCCTAGTGACAACCTGTCCATCAATGGTGCGGTGTTGACTATCATGATACAGTGTTAGTCGTTGTCGCCTAGCGATAATATGTCCGTCAAGTTATTAGATCGGTGAAACGGTGTAGACTTGTGCAAAAGGGCCTAAATGTGGGGAATGGAGTGGTCTGTACGAAATTTAACATAGCCTAAACTATTCCTCTTGAATCATGCTATCATATACAAAAATAATTTTTCAAATCGGACTGGTAGTTCCAGAGATTAGCGCGTTTAAACACATAAACACACAATCACACAAACACACAAACTCTTCAGCTTTATTATATTAGTATAGATTAAGAGATAATTCACGTTGGTGAAAACGGCCCTTAAATTCATTGTACTGTAGAAAAGTATACTTCCGTGTTGTTAAGCAGTCCTACAGTTCAGAATAGTTAAGGTTCATTTTCGCTTAGTTTTACTCACAGGGAAATGAACTTAACGTGATTTGTTCTGTTGGACAGCATATATACATATGGTTGGGAGGTGTGACAAATCATAAGGAAAATATTGAAAAAAAAGAGCATTGCCAAATACTATGGATTGCAAATTCAGCGACGATATTCTGAATAGAACACAAGTAGGTCTATGGTACTGGAATTAAATACTTGAGTCAAACTGGCGAATGAGAGAAAACTCTGAGAAAATCTTGTGTAGCATTTCCATAAATCCATCCGATTTAACGATCTGAAATTTTAAATTCATGCAAAGGCATCTAGAGTATTTAGTAGCTGGACGCTCGCCTCGGTGGGTGAGTAGTTATCGTGTCGGGCTACCAACCCCAAGCTTGCAGGTTCACTCCTGGCCGTGGGAAGTGACTTTTGAAAGGCGACAAAATTCACGGCATGCATGTCATAAGTTGTTAGAATGTTAAAGAACCCATTTGAATTCAGTAGGCCGTGTTCATAATGGCAAAATTAATCTTGTGATATTCCGCCAACATAAAAGTTCCCCCTTTCTCTACTAGAAAGCGCTAAAGTGTTAAGGATCTTAGTTATCTAACTTACTTGACTTTCAAAGCTTTCCAAGAAACGACTAATTTCTACATACAAGCTGCCCTCTGGGCGTCAAATAACAAAGCTTGCACCCGGCACCCGAGGCCATACGATATCATTATTATAGTAGGTGGACGAAGTTTTGGAAGAGCTTTTTTATTATTATGGCAAGATTAAGGTTTAATGTCCATATAAAATGTTGATTTTTTGAAATAACGGCTCATTTGAGTATTGTTGCTTATTTGGTAGGTATCTACACGCCTTTAATTTGGTGGGTGGTGCGGGCCTCCTAACAGATGGTAAACGATACGAATTCATGATGTCTAGCACATTGTTGGGAATACGTTCACGAATGAAATTTGCTTCCATTGAGTTTCTGTGCTATTCTCTTGAGATAGAGAGCCATATTACACTTTGAAACAAAATGTATGATAACAGAGAAACGAGGGTATCAGTCACAACTCAGTATAAATCTAAAATATTATAATATAGTTATTTCGATCATTCATGTATTTGATTGATCGCCTTTAATTTGATTTTTACTCACAATTCTCCTTCGAAATATAAAGGCTAGTAGTAGTGTGCATTCGAGCGTCCACTGCTTACCTATAACAAAGGAAAATTATTAGATAAGTCTCTCACGTAGTTAACACAGATTAATTAATATCCCAGGTAATTATAACAAAACACAGTATTAAAGGGTAGTATTAAAGGCGTGATATAGAATATTATCGTGTCTTATGAGAGAATAAGATACGGTACGCCTTTAAACTTCAAATATTGAATGAGTACTAATTATATGATCAGGATTATTTCGCTTATTTTAGCATAACTTCTCTAATTGACGTCGATAGGAAAATGTTTTGCAAGACAATAGATTTCAGGGTGCTATTGAATGGAAGTTAAAACTTGAGACAGGGTAAATGGATACAGAGTGTCCATATACAATTCATGGGGATATGAAGTGTATGATCTATGAAAAGCTCTCTGCCAACAACTGACCAAACAGACGGCAAAGGAATCGTAAAACATAGCTTCTCCCTTGACAATTGAAGATGCAACTCAGAAAATCGACATATTTCGTCCCTCCGGCAAGCCCAAACTATGTGTGTAACCTCTTCTACTTTGGCAAGGAAATATCTTAAGCAACTGACGAATACCAAGGTTATACCAAAACAATATACAACGCAAACATCACCTGGAGGAGGAAAATGAATGTGACTGCCCGATGTATAGTATCTGAACGAAAACGGAAAATAACCAAAGTAGTTACAAAACAACATCCTATTTATGAACAACAATAAAATTACTCACGGGAATGTCCCTGATAAATAACAACAAAGTTCACATTAAATCTGTTTACAAGAGTTCTGTTCAATTCGCATTCAAGGAGATTCAAAATTAGCACAAGAAAACCCCAGAAGTCATATAAAACGGGCAAAAAAAGCAACAGTGCCAAACTTCTTCTCGGCATTATTACAAAACGAGTCAGATATAAGAATGAGAACACGCCCCTGGGGAACGCGATCTTGACTTCTAAATCCAAGACATGGCACTCAAGGCCGAAAACCTCTAGAGTTGAACTTCATGAAAACAAAATTTCTAAAGAAAACACAGAACCATCACCGAAATTGGTTAAACTCTTACAAGTACCAACACAACATTACCAATTTAGAAAGAAAACCATACCTATCAGTAGCAAAGGTTTCCCGGAGAGGACCCAGAAATACTATTATTAACACACGAAGGTGTACCAATAACTACATGCCAACATCTTACACACAGATTTAGGTTTTCGGCAAATAATATCAAACAATAAAGTAATCAAGACTGTCAACATTCAGTAACTTAAATCCCAATACGTGTGGGCAGCCCTAGAAGTAGAAGTTCTTAATTATGAACGCAGCTGCAAAATAATTAACTTTATTGATTAAACTACATACAAGTTCATAGAAACGAGGACAGTAGAGACTTTATCGTTCAGAACTAGATAAATGAGGAACTGCATTAATATTTAACAAAGAAACTCTCTTGCCATTAGCATGATTTCCATCAAATATACTCCAAATCTCCTGTATTGATATCTTTTATATGTACTGTAACATTCCCCACTCAATACTGTCAGCATTTTTAGCCTACATTTCACATTTTGCAAAAATGAGGAAAAAGTAGACGTATGAGATCGATCCGGGCAAATGTGTGTCTGTCTGTCTATCCGTCTGTCCTTCGGACCAATTTTTAAATACACATGTAATTTCTATAGTATCAATTGGATTTCAACGAATTTTCGGATGTTCTATAAGAACCGTAACAGATATGACTGTGCGTATTCTTAAGAGCAACCAGGACTGCCAACTGTTAACAAATGCTGTGTCAAGTATTTTGCCCTAATACCAATATATCGGAACGTATGCAAGCCAACAGCTCTAAACATTACACACGTATAATACCTGACATTCTAGATTAATTTGGAGTAACCAATATACGTCAGTGCTGCCAACATGATTCTAAGCCTGCTGATAGGTTCAATTTTAAAATGCATGTAACTTCAATACTAACAAATGGTTTTCATCCAAAATTGGCACAACAATAGATCATAATATTTCAGATTATTTCTGACCAACACATGCATGACATTGTTGCCAACATGATTTTACGCGCCTTGATAGATCCAATGTCTTAACTGAATGTGACGTCCATGCTATCCATTGGACTTCAACCGAATTGTTTATTCTCTACCTTAAGAGAAGGAACTAAGAATATACATTGTCACCAGGGCTGCCAACCGTAGTGCATTAGGCTACATTATACCAAGGTATACTTCGAACTAATTAGAAATTTCGATATTACCAACTTAATTTCGTAATTATTCTAGATAGGTCCATATAGATTAATCATTGGCATGAATCTTAATTTTAAGAAAAGTAGGCTCTTTAGTTCGTCACGGAACTTCTTGTTTCTAGTCTCAAGATGGCTTTGTATCTATCCAATCCGCACCATCTAGACTAACCTATGGGCTCACACCGTAATCATTCTATGCAGAAGAGATTCGACTGAAATTTATGCTACCATCCACGCGACCATACAAGAACCTCCTGCAGGAACTACATGCCAAGAAAGCGGATATATGGGAGGACTTCTACACGACAGACGCAAAGTTGACGTTGGAATGGAAGAGAGCAGGATATGGGCTAAGGCACACCATGACCCGGTTCGTCGTTCACGGCTTTCGCCATAAACTGTGTCTAAACAAGAGATATCATGACCCCGATATGACTTGTGTTTGTGAGTTGTGTTGGACCATATGTGAAAGGTACCATGCCAGAATATGCACAAAAAGTAGTAATGTCCTTGACAGTGTTATGTTCATAATAATTATGAAAATACAAAATTATTTTGTAATTTGTTTGATCTCATGGCCATTGGCCGCAATAAATACTTCATTCATTCAATACTGTTAGCATTGTCGCAGATGTCAACTAAAGATAAAGGACAAAGATGTTCAATAAGGAACATAAAGCTTACTTTCTCCTAAATGTATAGGTATAGTTGTAACATTTTCCTTATCAAGGAGTATCAGCGGTACAGGAAGACCAGGTCGCCAGAGGACACCGTTAAAACAGACTCTAACCTCGCCCTGGAGCAACTAAAGGATGCAGTGTGGCACAGGACAACTTGGAGAGTGATGATTCATAGAATTGCCGATGGTCAGATTCGGCTGAATGGATGACTACATGAATGAATGTTCGTTTTAGTAGCTTGTTGAAATACAACGAGGTGTATTGTGCGTTATACTATGTAAACAAGAACATTCAACATGATAGTCTAATATTTTAGATAAGAGACCGTATTGATTTCTCTTGAATGCTTGTAGATAGTAACGCCTAGTCAATATCAACTTAGAATATTTTAAATTAAAACATGTTAGAGATAAATGTACATATTTCGGCATAAACAATAATGCCTACATCAGAATAATTCATATTGAAAATACTGCCAAATACAAGATTATTCAATGTAAGACATCGTGGTAGCATTTAACTAACTTTGAAAAATCTTTAAAAATAATCCATTAAGTGAGAGGAAAGAGAAAAGAAACAAGAAAATAGATCCGTCCCTAATGTGCATTAAAATAATTAAGAACAAGTAGTTCCGTAAAGAACTATTCAGCCTATTTTCATATACCTACTTATATTAACTGCCACTATCAACATTCAAAATTTCAGTTTGATTGCTGTAATAGATTCGTAGATATTGAGTACCGACTAAATATTTCGGATGGGTGCCATGTTGGATTTTATATATGTAGGTCCTAGAGTTATGTAATGTTACATGAAGATTATTGTGTACGTGTAGCATACAAACTTCAATCGCATGATTAGGACACAAGAAGTAATAAGGAGATTTTAAAATTTCGCACAGCTGCCATCTTGTGGTTATGGAAACAATTGAAATAAATTAGATGCCAGTGGATTAACATTCGTAAAAGGATTTACTGTACCAAGTTTCACTGCACTCGGATGGTTAAATTGCGAGAAACGTCCATGTGAATATTTATACTTCGCGTCGCCACCATGTTGGATTTGTGATCACCAGGTTATTTAAAGTCCTATAGGTGAACTTAAGTTCATAGCCCCTATGAACATTAAAAAAATCAGTTTGATTGCTATAATAGATTCGTAGATATTCAGAGTCGTCTGAATATTTCGGATGGTCGCCATGTTGGATTGTTAAATGTATAGGCCATAGAGTCATGTACCATTGAAGGAAAATTATTGCGTAGGTTCATTATTCAAACTTTCACTTCGATCGCTTGATTACGACACAAGAAATAAAAGCTAAATTTTAAAATTCGCACAGCCGCCATCTTGAGGCTATGTCAACAATTGAACTAAATTAGTTACCAGTGCATTACAATGTGTATAAACATTTCCTGTACCAGATTTCATTGCGTTTGGAACATTAAATCGCGAGAAAGGTCTATTTAAAATTTTCAAATTCGCTTGGCCGCCATGTTCGTTTTGTAATGAACCGCTTTTTGAAAGTCTTATAGGTGAACTTCCAGTACTGCTCTTTATCTCCGTATAAAATGTCAGGGTGATACAGCTAATAGTTTCAGAGATATAGAATGCCGGTGAAATATTTCGCTCATCCGCCATCTTGTGGTTATATAAACAATTGAACCAAGTTAGATGTAGGTGCATTACATTGTGTATAAACATATACTCTACCATGTTTTATTGCGTTTGGTTGGTTAAATCGCGAGAAACGTCTATTTAAAAGTCACAAATTCACGTGGCCGCCATGTTGGTTTTGTAGTTACCAGTTTTTCAAAAGTACATAGGAGAACTTCTAGTAGTTCCGTTTATTACTGTAATAAATTCCAGGATGATATCGGTAATAGTTTCGGAGATATTAAGATATTGAATGCTGGTGAAATATTTCGCACAGCCGCCATGTTGGATTGGTGATATGTAACAAAACTTGAAGGGAACGGTCGAGGTCGCCCGGAGTAGTACTATGAACTTACCGAGTTTCATTGAAATCGCTACAGCCGTTTAAACGTTATTAGGGGGGGACACGCACACACACCTCACACACACACACACACACGCACACACACACGGACAAAAGGTGATCTCATAAGCCTATTTTTTTCAAAATTGTAAAATAGGCTAAAAATACATAGTGCGTAAATGAAATAAGAACTATACTATTAAATTTAGAGGGTATACTGCAGTCAAATAACTTATTCAAATGTCAAAAATTTTCTTGAAATGGAAATACTGGAAGACTAAACGGACAGGTAAATTTGAAATGTCAGCTATGGTCGTCGGTAATGATTGCTTCTAGTATCTCTAATTTGACAATCACTTGCAATGCAGCCAGTGCCTAGGATTAAAATTATATAGATAGGATAATATGTACTAATGTGTATTAAGAAGAGAAGAGAGAACCTCGGCTCCTTAACTGACAGGTCTGCCGATGCCGTACACAATATACGTCTGCAATTCTATGATCATATCTATAGAATGGACAGCGAAAGACCAGCCAAAAGATTATTTAAAGTAATCAACTCAAGGAAGTTCAAAATAAACTGGGTAGATGAAACTAAGGCGGACGTCTAAAAAAGAAATATCATAGACGATATCATAGAAAATCGTAGAACCGTCAGTAGAGTAGTACGCAAGCACATATTCATGCAGAAACTTAAAACGCGGATTTGGTGGTGTAGTTGGTAGCATGCTGAGTTTCTATGCCCAAGATCGCGGGTTCAAACCCGGCCGAAATCGTCGTATTTTTTAGATCGTTAATAATCCCTCAGTATGCCTTCCTCGGAGGGGAAGTAAAGCCGGCGGTCCCATATCATAGATTTATGGCATGTTAAAGAACCTTCCACTAATTACACCTGTGTGAAGCTAAATTAATTATAGATTAAACATTTGATAAACGCTCTTAAGTTCCGACGTTCGTCACCAGGAGCCGACTGCGGTGGCATCTGATAACCAAGTTCTGAACTAGTAGTCGTTGACGGTGGCGTTTGGCGGCAAAAGTAGGAACTACTTAAAAAAATCAATGTCTGCAGTCCTTACTTGAATTGAAAACAGATAACACACCCTATTACAGTCATCACAATTAACACTGGTTATCAGACAGATTCTACAGACACCCAAAGTACACGGGGCTACATGACCGCATTGTCGTGGCCCCTAAACTGAGTAAACCAACCACCAAGCAAACTTAAAGCGAAAACTGTTAGGAATTGGTCCACAGAACGCAAGTGCATTCATGACGAGATTCTGAGAGGATAAGGCGGCAAAACCATCAAGCCAAACACAATGTTCAAACGCGCTCTTTGAATGTGTACGATGAATAATAATAATAATCTTAATAATGCGCTAGTGTTCCGTGTAACTACTGAGGTTTTATTAACAACGGCGTACCACGGGATCTTCAACTTGGTACTGACAACAAGTCACATTTATCTATCACATTGTTGACGTGGGATTTACGCAGTGGGATTGAGAAAAAATGGATAAATATTAAATGTCAATTCATCACTTAGTGAGCCATAATGCAGGCAGTCAATGAAGCCAGCCATCAGTGCGTAATTCAACTATGAAAGCTTTGAGCATTTACTCACACAAATGTGTAACTCGTTGAGGGCCAAAAGTACGAGTAGATGTGATTGATTAATAATAACTAAAGGACATAAATAAATAATATTTGAATCACAAACGCTTTCCATAGACTCAAAGGATGAATCCCTCAGTGGTTTATATAAATACTACATACAAATGTGAAAGTTTGAATACTACATTTTATATTCAATTAAATCCCAAAATAAATCTCATTTACAGGTCAGTATACATACCATTCATTCTACAAATTACGCTGTTATAGATGGAATGACACAGTTGATTAAATACTATCCGTTGACTTTAATATAATGGTTGGGAAGAAAGAACCCACATAATCTACGTTTTTCACCAACCTGGTATGCAGCTTAGTTATATAACCTGAAAAGATCCTTTTAGAGTGGCCAAGAGAGGGATTCGAATCCACTTCTCCTCTCAGTTGATGTGTTGAGGTTATAGGAACCCCGATCCCTTCTTCAAAGCTCGACTTCAATCCTTCACGGGAAGCGACCATAATTCAACTAACAATAATAACCCCGAAATAATTTCATAATAACTTTATTGGAAATTATTGACGCTGAATTAAGGACTATATATATATCGTGACTATTAGCCCCGTTTACTTCATGTTATGTCTGGTGTGTGTCTGATAACCAGTGTTACTGTAGTATCTGTATTTGAAACATTATCCTGGATTACAAGTGATTGTAACAACACGACTGGTGTTTCGTAATCGTTCACTGTCTGGACGCTATTCTTCACTGTGGCGTGAGCACGCCTAGTCCATAACACGTGAGCTAGGTCGCTGCACACTACCTAGTCTCTCTCTCCATTGATTCCGAGCACTGCTTATATTCACAGCTCTTTCTGGTGATGCCCACTTAGCCTATATCGGCTCAGGGAAACACATGGCTCCAAGCCTGCAATTTGTAGAGTTGACTGCGACGTGTCTTTTGCTGGCAGATGGCTTAAATGTGTGTGTGATATGGCAGATCTTGTTTAGTAAGTTACCTCCGCTTTGTAAAATAAATTTATTTTGAACCTTGCCATCATCTAGTTTAATAAAATTCCCCTGAGTTCTTTTTCTGTACAGAAAATATAGTGAATCGTCAAAATCTATACCACAATGTTCTGTATCTGAAATTTCTTTTTAAATTTTGGACTACTGAGTTAACCCTGCTTCGACGTGTTGTACGTATTATTTTGGCTCTCGTAAGTTCTTTATTCGGCATAGAAACGACTGGCATGACACCTTTAATTGTTTCATGGGGCCCTTTTGCGTTGATGCTCATTTCTCTAGGTTTGATATGATTGTAAATTTAATCTAGGACCAAGTTGAAGCCTAATTTCCGAAATCCATTTTTCTTTTTTGTTTTGTTTTTGAGAACACGCCTTATGTTGTAACTGATCAAAATTTCAGTTAGATCAATTACAAAACCCATCTAGCTTTTTATCTTAACGGCCATATACAGAGTGAGGGTTGAAATAACTGAATAGTATAGTCAGATGTGGCAAGTTGTATGTCATATTCATTTATGGGAAAGAGGGCACCATCTTTCTTCTTCTCTCGCGGCGACTCACCTAGACCATAACAGCCAATACAGAGCATATCCAAAGTATAATATCACAACCAATCACTATTCCTAGCATATTGACTATCTGCGCATGTGTGCTACGGGTTTTCAATGTGCTCTTGGGACATATACGAGCGCTATGTAGGGCACGAATCGACCTTGTACTATTATCTTTGCTTCTGTGTCTCCGTTGCTATGTAGGCCTAAAGTTGTTAAGCTGCAATTAATCACTTCGACGTTAGTCTAAGGATTATCTATGACTGATGGTTGCTCTTGTATTTTTAGGACCTACTTTGTTGGTTTTGGATTGGATGTTCGTCTTTGTGAAAGTTGGAGCATCTACATTTATCGGTCTTCCTTTAAAGCAGGCCAGTTGTCGACGGAGACCAATTGGAAATTGTTATTGAAAGAAACGCCCACAAACAGAGCACATCTGGAAATTGTAGGCTGAATTGCATTTTGTGTTGGAACAGGGAATATCATGTGGGATGGCCAAATACGCGTGCATTGATAACCAGAATCGAACTTAAACTCATGCAAACGAATTGCGTCTTCTTTATTTCTTAATGTTCGACAATGTCGAAATGTAAATATTATATGTCAGAAAACTGTATCATAATGGGGGCCATTATAGTACTATTCTTCATTATGAAACAGTTTCTCCAGCCAATCAGAGCTCATTCATTGACAAATTCGGTAAGCATGCACTCAAAATCCAACATGTTGGACATGAATTACATGATTTGAAAGTTCAAATTGGATATCGGATCAACCATTGTAGTTACAATTCCAAACACAAAGACAAAATCAGCACGAACCTTTATGGTAACAAGAAAATATTGTGACATATGCAAGAAATTTATGAATCTACGTCCAGACGTTAGCAACACAGCATCCTACTATGTAAATTACCGACATGGAAAGTGCACCGTCCCATATGCTCGAGTAAATAAACATGCGAATACGAGACAAGAAATAGCACTGTACCTTAATATCCCCAACACCAATTTCTACACAGCGCATTGCATTCAAACGACTTCGGTGACAATAGTAGTGAATGCTAGTTCCGATCGGCACTAGACATCATGCAGGCTGAAAACAATAGCATTGCCCAGCAGAGTAAATGGTCTCTGCTTTCGAAATTCTTTGACCCACGCATGCGCTCTGTTCAGTCAGCAAACCACCCAGAGCGCTCTGTTCTCTAACTGAAGTTACTGAAACCCACGGATATTTATGAATATTTATGTTAAAACATATAATAAAGTTATAATTATCGTCGAACATAAACAGTCGTATGCAACTCGCCTATAATGGTAATTAAGACACTCGTTTGGAAATTATAAAACTCGCAAAGCTTGATTTATAAACATACTCGTGTCTTAATTATTGCCATTATAGGCTCGTTGCATAATGTACTGTTATGTAACAACTCTCATTCTGAGTTGTTATTGTTTTTTTTAGCCTATTTACATTTTATGAAAAACTAGGTTTATGAGAACACCTTTTGTCCGTGTGTCGGTCTGTGTGTGCGTGTGTGTGCGTGATTCGTGTGTGTGTATGTGTGTCCCCTAATAAATTCTAAACGGCTGGAGCGATTTCAACGAAACTCGGTAAGGTCATAGCACCATTTTGGTCGACCCCAATCGTGCCCTTCAAATTGTATTACGTCTCACCAATCCAACATGGCGGCTGTGCGAAATATTTCACCAGCATTAAATATCTCCGAAACTATTACCGATATCACCCTGAAATTATGTACGGTGATCGAGGAAAATAATAGAAGTTCATCAATCAGACTTTTGTAAACCTGATAACTACAAAACCAACATGGCGGCCAAGCGAATTTGCGACTTGAAAATAGTCGTTTCCCGGCATGTAACCAACCAAACGCATTGAAACTTGGTAAAGTATATGTTTATACACATTGTAATGCACCGACATCAAATTTTGTTCAATTGTTTACATAACCTCAAGATGGCGGCTGTGCGAAATATTTAACCGGCATTCTATATCTCCGAAACTATAACTCACATCGCCCTGACATTTTGTACGGAGATAAAGGGCACTACTAGAAGTTCATCAGTAAGATTTTCAAAAATCTGTTAACTACAAAACGAACATGGCGGCCAAGCGAATTTGAAAATTTAAATACATGTTTCTCGCGATGTAATCATCCAAACGCATTGGCACTTGGTACAGCAAATGTTTATACACATTGTAATGCACTTGCATATAATTTACTTCAATTGTTTACATAACCTCAACATGGCGGCTGTAAGAAATTTTAAAATTAAGTTTTTGTTTCTTGTATCGTAATCATGCAAACGAAGTGAAAGTATGAATAATCAAGCTACGCAATAATTTTTATTTATGGTACTGCCCCCGGAAATTGAATTATATTGAGACCACGATGGCTGTATTGGAAAATATGAGTAAAGTTATGAATGTCATAGTTGTGACGTGGATACTCATGACGTAGGCACGGATGACGCAGACTTGAGGCAAGCAGGCTGGTTGAGCTGAGATTCTTGGTGACGTCATGATTTTGTTCGAGAAAGATCTTAGATTTACGACGCAGTCGCAGGAAACAAGGTATTGTGCTAAGGAAGAAGCTACGCTATTGGAGGAGAGACTCGAACCAATGAACGATAGTTTGGAAGGAAGACGGAGATTGCTGAAACTACGATATTTGATTACTTTTGGCATGCAGATTGGTGGAAAACTATTTTCAGTTATGGCATTGATTTGGAATTTTGAAGAAATTAATTTTGAGTTTTTGAAATTTGAAAATCCGTCAAGTATAGCCAAAGTTAAAACTTCTAGCAATGACGCAGCAACAGGCTATGGAAGGGATGGATACGCCCCTTAAGAAGTTGATAAAAGGTCGTGCACAGAAGAGAGGAGCTCTCAGAACTCAGAACGCAGATCTCATATGTCAGATCGCATATATATTTCTGGTGATATATAGTTATTTTCAAGTGATTCAGTGAAGTAAGTTGTCTTTAGCGTGGTTAAAGCCCGGCGCATCGAACGAACTCGGGGCAGTTCCATTTTACGCTGCTCGAAACTAGGTGAAGTTGAAACGCTCACATTAACGTTTCCACCAGTCAAGATATCAAGCGCTAACTTCAGCCTTTATTATAGTTCTATTGGGCAGTACAACATTGAGGTGTGTACAAGATTTGAACAATTTCACAGTTATACTTCGAAAGATATTGGAACTTTAAGGCTGCCAACAAAAGTGATTTTCTCGCCACAGGAGAAACACTTTTAAATTCCACATTATACACTACGGCTGACACGTGGAGTGCAACAGTGATATTGGAGAATACGTTTGGTATTACAACGATACATTCGACTATGGAACATTATAATCTTGCAGTGCTTTCAATGATTATAACAGTAGTTGAGATGGAAGGCTAAGGCTTTAATGCAATTGGGACATATATCGTTGGAGTAAAGTAACAGCATGGAACTTCGTTAATCGTCTTTCTACAAAAGCGAGCATGTAGTGAACATCCAACTACACTCATGCATCGTGAATCCATCGCTGAATTATACCAGATAACAGTGGAAATATTTTCATACTCCACAACTATGAATATTTCTGCGGAAATAACTACAATAAACTTCATGGCGAATTCCTGCAAGAACTTCAGGGAAATTTCAAGAGAGGCCAGGGTTGTCCCGGCGCACAAAGAAGAGTTTTGCCAGAAGGATGTTTTTCGTATCCACGGAGCAGTGCAATTTCGGAGGAGGAAGCAGTTCGATTCTCCGAGGACGCTGATTCCAGGTTCGAGGACGGAGCACATCTTTACGCTGGTGAAATGGAACCAACAGCAGTTTTCTTTGAAAACTTGCCTCTGGAACTTCAATCAACAGATAAGGTAGTCGTGAACGTTTCTTGTATTATTTGAGTCTTGTAGCGATATCTGAGCAACCATTTTCCCATATTTTCTGTCCTATCTTTTGCCCCATTTTCTTGATTGATATTTCTGCACTCAGTACACTTCGATGATTTATGCCTTTTTCTTCGATTTTTGAGACATTGCTATGTCATTGGCATACTTAATAATTTTGGATCAGTTGACACTGATGATTTAGATTCTTTCAGTAATTTGCATATTTTTGTAGTCACGATTTAACTGTAAAGTTAACGATTTGCTATGGCAGATTTGAATTCAGACAGCGTGTCATTTTATTAAAGTAATTCTATTCAGTAAATTACTTTGACCAATTTTCTGTCATCGTCAAGAAAGAAGAATGATTAAAAGATTTTAGAGCGTTAAGATCTATTACGATATCGACGATCTTTGAAATACTAGTCGTCTTATGAACATGATTGCAACATAGACATTTATCATTGCATTATAGACAATTTTATGAAATATGAACTTTTATTTCGATTTATTGAATACACTATAGTAATGAACATTTGATAGGAGTTTTTCTCAATTATAGATTGGAACAATAATGTTTGCATTCCACTATCGAATTGTATTCTATTCGACTATTCATGCAGTTTAGATGAACTTTGTTTGAAGATAGTATTTTTATACTGCGTTACTTTGAAGATATTAATCTCAATTTTGATAGACCAGGGAGGAGTGTCTAATCGTATTTGCAATTAAATTTATTTGTGATTGGCAAATTTTTACTTCATATCGATTCATGAATGAAACCCACGAAGGTTAAATAATAACAGTCATTATTACAATTGATGAATATAAGAATTTTTAAAGAGGAACAATGGATGTATAATCGTTAGTTCAGTGGACGTGTAAAAGTCGCTGTTGAATAATGCCCTTGAATAATGAAGGAGGTTCCCACAATAATTAATGAAGTTGATGAATTAATAAGTGGAGGTTTTTGTGTGTAGTTTGGAAGATTTTTATGCCATATATATGAAGATATATGATGAATTTTGGGCCAATTTTTGTGCAATTTTGTGCGTTATAAGCGAAGTATTTTCCCGCTGATTGTATTGTTCTCGTTCTTTGAAAGATTATTCATATGAAGATACTGTTAAAATTAACAAGAGTGTTAAATAATTTGAGATAAAGATTTTGAATGGAGGTTACTGTCACAAATATTAATAATTATTATTAAACCTTATTAAACCTGAATTTGACAGTTAAATATAACTAACCTTCATTGGTCGATTATATCACCACGATTTAAGTAATTATCAACCGGATAAACGTGTGGTTTAATGTATTTCTTGTATAAATAATATAAACAATTAATATTGTAAAATAATTTTGTAAATATCTTTGTTAAATAATTTGAAATGATAGTGATTAATAGAGGCGTGTATAAAATTTTCAATTGTCATTTGACATTGTTATAAACAATTTATTATTGTTATAAATAATTAATTAACTTTTAGAGTTTTGTTTTTATACTCTAAACAACGCTAATTAAGCAAGTGGTTTGAACAATTAATCATGATTTGGGATTGTTGGAGTAATCCACTGGTATTTGAATGAAGCATGTAAGACATTTGCGTGATAATATTTCAGTTGAGATGTGAACATTTACGTATTTGAAAAGGAGAGCCAAGCTCTGAGGTAACACGCTTATGCTAGGGTTGAACGAACGGGAGTCCACTTTGACGATACAGGTGCATTGCAGCTGGCCCGGACAACTGTGTTACAGAGGCCAAGGACGTTCCATAATAGCCTTGTGGCTATAAATAAAATGTGAAGTATATAAACACGCAAAACAATTGATATATGTGTCTCATCCCAAATCCCGTTTCCATCCCCAGTGCATTATTATTTTACGTTGCTATGAGCTTGAGAAAGCTGAAACATTATATGTAGAGAGTACAGGTCCTACAGGAGGACATGGTTATGTGGTCAATGGCTTCTGATTGCCACGTGGATTTTGTTGTTTCATTTTTGTTAAATCATTCTTTATGTGAAATAAATTATTGTGCAGTTTAAAGTTTCTCGTCTTCGTTCTGGTTCATTTTAAATATCATGGTGGAGGTTATTGTGTGGGCATACTTTTAAGGGATCCAGTTGACAACCCAGTCCCCGAGATAAATTTAAGAGGTAAGTAAAGGTAAGTATGAACCCCCGTATATTTTGGTGTGTTCCACAATAATTTTCTTGTTAACTATTGTGCTCTAATCTCGATAGTATCTGTCAGTGCCATTTTCATTGATGTAGCTGTGCCGGTGCGTTTGATTATTGGCAATCCGATTGAGGGGGCGGATATCTGACAGCCTACTATCCGGATATCGGGTACAGTAGGATTGGCGCAATCAACGTGTGGGGCTCGATTGTCTCGATTGGCACGATCAGCAAAACATTGGATTACCAAGTTATTGCAGTAGAATTGACACCGCAATTTTTGTGGAGTGTTCGAATAACATTGGATTACCAAGTTATCGATGTCAAAGGGATTGTGAAGACTCAAATAAAGAGGTTGATTCTTTGTTAGATGTCTTAGCCAATTGTAGAATTTGAGAGTGTGATTATATAGGAATAAATGTTGTGTTGTATTAGGAAAATTACACTCAGAAAAGATCAGATCTTATACGACTTGAAAGAGGTTAAATAGGCTGGAAACTTAGAAAAATCGCCTATGATCTGGAATCTTATTTTATTTGACCGGCTTATGACATGTATAGTCATATTAAAGATAAAATTAAACTATTTGGATTATAAATGTAAATTATTTGTATTAGGATATTTTAAAATGAACCAAAGAAACTTGAACATGTGCTTGAGGTTATTTCAACATGAAGTGTCTACGAAGGTTAATTATAAGGTAATTATAAGTTAGATTTAAGACAGAAAATTGCTCAAATTTTATATATGGTGAAAAATGTTGCTCAGATGTTGTTATTTTGCTCTGTATGATGTATGTCCCTAAAGCAGTTTATTATTGAAATATTATTGAAATGGCAGATGAAAGTCTGAGAATGATGTTAGAGGAGATGTCTGCTAACTTGAAAGCTAGCATGAATAGCAGTATGAAGCAGATGATGGAGGAGAATGCTAGTAATATGTCTGCTAATTTGAAAGCTAGCATGAATGAAAGTGTGAGGGAAATGGAAGCTAGGAATACTAGTCGAATGGAGGAGAATATGAAAGTTCTTCAGACCAGTTCTGCAAACCTAGAAAATGATATGTCGCGTTTACAGATCAGTACCCAGGGAATCGAGAATGCTGTAAGTGACATTCACAAAGATGTTTCTGATGTTAAAATTGATGTGTCTAAGGTACAAAAAGATCTTACTATGTTGAATCTTGATGTTGCTAATGTCCGGGGTGATATTTCATGTGCTAGAGCTGAAGTAATTGTTGTTAGGAATGATGTTGCTACTGTACAAGACAAAGTAGAAGAAGTTCAAAGAGAGGTTAGTAATGTTCGAACTGATGTGTCAAATGTTCAAGTAGACATCAATAATATTCATTCAGATGTTAACGATATGCAAAGCGATATCAATAAAATACAAGTAGAAGTCAATACTGTTTTTGTAGACATTGCTAAAGTTCAGACTGATGTTAACAAAGTTAGGGAGGAAATTGAAACTTCAAAAACACTTTGTACTCGTAACATTAGTGCATTAACAACTCGGTTAGTTGACGAGTCTGTTAGGACAACAGCTTCTTTAGCTGGTTTAAAATACGATGTAGAGGTCATGAGAACCCAAGTATTAGATCACAATCGTTTACTTAAGGAAGACATCGAAGTAGATATTGCAGAAATGTTAACTGCAAATGTAACGGTGTGGAAAGATGAATGGAACAGGTCAAGTGGGGAACATGTAGATCAGATTCAGGAACGAATTCAAAGAAAACTTGCCAGTACACAAGTAGACATTAATAATGAAGTAGTTCAGATTAGGAAAGACTTGAATGTAAGGATGGATTCGCTATCCGAAAAGCAGGTAGAGGATAGAACTCAAATAGGTCAGGACGTGCAAGCATTAAAAACTGCGTTAGAGGAACAGATTCATAAGGTTGTCTCTGATGTTAATGAAACTACGAGCAAGCTGCAGAATTTGAAACTAGGAGAAGCTAGCATGATGGAAACCTATAAGGAAGAGTTGATTAGGAAAGTCATCACGGAAATCACCGACAAGGATACCGAAGGATTGACTGGTGAAGAGGAGAGAAATTACGTGAGAAGAGGTAACCTTAATACAGAAGAGAGAGAGATATTAGTCCTGAGGAACGTATATCCAGATTCAGGGAAGAAGAAGAGGATCGGAATATTGAACCCGAATGGAAGTATCGTGATAGTGGGAGGAATTATATGGATTCATATCCGAGAAACGTGACAGTCATCCGGAATTTTGAAGACAAACCTCAAAAATTTAGCAACACTGATAGTCTCACACCGATTGAATATATCAGGAATCTTAAAGACTATTTCATAGAAGCCCACATTCCTAGAGAGAGAGAGATGAGAATCGTAGAAAGATTTCTAGCTGGAGGACCCGTCGAATGGTTTAGAGCATTTCGGTACACTTTCAGCAATTTTGACGAATTTGCAGAGGCACTGATTAAACGATTCTGGTCAATAGAAGCTCAGAATTCATTAAGAGCTGAGGTATACTCGAGGAAGTATTCAGGTACTCTTCCAACACGGTACGCTGATTTCTTCACGAGCCAACTATCACGCTTGAGATTTTTGCAACCCCCATTGTCAACAGAGCAGTTGATAGATGCGATTTCACGTATGCTGCCTGTGGAGGTAAGAAGACTGATCATATCGTCAAACATTAGAGATTTGACAAGTATGGACGAATTGTTGAGAAGGCTTGACTACACGAGTCCAATGCCAAATTTGGTACAAAAAGGTCAGAGGCACGAATTCAAAGACGTTAATACGGTCTACATGGATCAAGTGCAGCAAACTGATAAGCCTGAGGAAGGAAAAACTGAAAATGTAGGTCCTCACAGGAATAATTATTTCCGCAACCACAGATCCCAAGGTTACCGTCCATATCAGCAAAGACGAGGCTGGAGTAATAATAGAGGGAATTACAACAACGGAAGAGGTAGATACTACAACAATGGTTATAATAGAAATTATAACAGAAATAACCAGTATCAGAATCAGAATCCTCAAGGTCAGGTTATGACACCCGACAAGTATCAAGAAAGAGAGAAAGAAAGTCAGCAGTATCTGAAGGAATTACGAGAAAAGGAAGCTGAAAATCAAAAGAAAAGACAGGATGTAGTGATCGATCCTGGTCCTTCTACAAGTCAGCAGAACTTGGAAAACAGATATTCAGGACAGAAGAGACAGTAGAGAGGAGAGAATGCATTAGCCACACACAAACCAGAGAAGAAGAGACTTATGATTAAGGAACATAGAAGAAATATCATCCAAGAGTAAGCCAATAATAATTCAATTTCGTGTTCAAGTGAATTGAGATATTTATAACACAGAGTTTAAAAACAATTTGCAACTGTTTTTAAAACGTGGTGAAGGGAGAATGCCCACGGAAATTGAATTATATTGAGACCACGATGGCTGTATTGGAAAATATGAGTAAAGTTATGAATGTCATAGTTGTGACGTGGATACTCATGACGTAGGCACGGATGACGCAGACTTGAGGCAAGCAGGCTGGTTGAGCTGAGATTCTTGGTGACGTCATGATTTTGTTCGAGAAAGATCTTAGATTTACGACGCAGTCGCAGGAAACAAGGTATTGTGCTAAGGAAGAAGCTACGCTATTGGAGGAGAGACTCGAACCAATGAACGATAATTTGGAAGGAAGACGGAGATTGCTGAAACTACGATATTTGATTACTTTTGGCATGCAGATTGGTGGAAAACTATTTTCAGTTATGGCATTGATTTGGAATTTTGAAGAAATTAATTTTGAGTTTTTGAAATTTGAAAATCCGTCAAGTATAGCCAAAGTTAAAACTTCTAGCAATGACGCAGCAACAGGCTATGGAAGGGATGGATACGCCCCTTACGAAGTTGATAAAAGGTCGTGCACAGAAGAGAGGAGCTCTCAGAACTCAGAACGCAGATCTCATATGTCAGATCGCATATATATTTCTGGTGATATATAGTTATTTTCAAGTGATTCAGTGAAGTAAGTTGTCTTTAGCGTGGTTAAAGCCCGGCGCATCGAACGAACTCGGGGCAGTTCCATTTTACGCTGCTCGAAACTAGGTGAAGTTGAAACGCTCACATTAACGTTTCCACCAGTCAAGATATCAAGCGCTAACTTCAGCCTTTATTATAGTTCTATTGGGCAGTACAACATTGAGGTGTGTACAAAATTTGAACAATTTCACAGTTATACTTCGAAAGATATTGGAACTTTAAGGCTGCCAACAAAAGTGATTTTCTCGCCACAGGAGAAACACTTTTAAATTCCACATTATACACTACGGCTGACACGTGGAGTGCAACAGTGATATTGGAGAATACGTTTGGTATTACAACGATACATTCGACTATGGAACATTATAATCTTGCAGTGCTTTCAATGATTATAACAGTAGTTGAGATGGAAGGCTAAGGCTTTAATGCAATTGGGACATATATCGTTGGAGTAAAGTAACAGCATGAAACTTCGTTAATCGTCTTTCTACAAAAGCGAGCATGTAGTGAACATCCAACTACACTCATGCATCGTGAATCCATCGCTGAATTATACCAGATAACAGTGGAAATATTTTCATACTCCACAACTATGAATATTTCTGCGGAAATAACTACAATAAACTTCATGGCGAATTCCTGCAAGAACTTCAGGGAAATTTCAAGAGAGGCCAGGGTTGTCCCGGCGCACAAAGAAGAGTTTTGCCAGAAGGATGTTTTTCGTATCCACGGAGCAGTGCAATTTCGGAGGAGGAAGCAGTTCGATTCTCCGAGGACGCTGATTCCAGGTTCGAGGACGGAGCACATCTTTACGCTGGTGAAATGGAACCAACAGCAGTTTTCTTTGAAAACTTGCCTCTGGAACTTCAATCAACAGATAAGGTAGTCGTGAACGTTTCTTGTATTATTTGAGTCTTGTAGCGATATCTGAGCAACCATTTTCCCATATTTTCTGTCCTATCTTTTGCCCCATTTTCTTGATTGATATTTCTGCACTCAGTACACTTCGATGATTTATGCCTTTTTCTTCGATTTTTGAGACATTGCTATGTCATTGGCATACTTAATAATTTTGGATCAGTTGACACTGATGATTTAGATTCTTTCAGTAATTTGCATATTTTTGTAGTCACGATTTAACTGTAAAGTTAACGATTTGCTATGGCAGATTTGAATTCAGACAGCGTGTCATTTTATTAAAGTAATTCTATTCAGTAAATTACTTTGACCAATTTTCTGTCATCCTCAAGAAAGAAGAATGATTAAAAGATTTTAGAGCGTTAAAATCTATTACGATATCGACGATCTTTGAAATACTAGTCGTCTTATGAACATGATTGCAACATAGACATTTATCATTGCATTATAGACAATTTTATGAAATATGAACTTTTATTTCGATTTATTGAATACACTATAGTAATGAACATTTGATAGGAGTTTTTCTCAATTATAGATTGGAACAATAATGTTTGCATTCCACAATCTAATTGTATTCTATTCGACTATTCATGCAGTTTAGATGAACTTTCTTTGAAGATAGTATTTTTATACTGCGTTACTTTGAAGATATTAATCTCAATTTTGATAGACCAGGGAGGAGTGTCTAATCGTATTTGCTATTAAATTTATTTGTGATTGGCAAATTTTTACTTCATATCGATTCATGAATGAAACCCACGAAGGCTAAATAATAACAGTCATTATTACAATTGATGAATATAAGAATTTTTAAAGAGGAACAATGGATGTATAATCGTTAGTTCAGTGGACGTGTAAAAGTCGCTGTTGAATAATGCCCTTGAATAATGAAGGAGGTTCCCACAATAATTAATGAAGTTGATGAATTAATAAGTGGAGGTTTTTGTGTGTAGTTTGGAAGATTTTTATGCCATATATATGAAGATATATGATGAATTTTGGGCCAATTTTTGTGCAATTTTGTGCGTTATAAGCGGAGTATTTTCCCGCTGATTGTATTGTTCTCGTTCTTTGAAAGATTATTCATATGAAGATACTGTTAAAATTAACAAGAGTGTTAAATAATTTGAGATAAAGATTTTGAATGGAGGTTACTGTCACAAATATTAATAATTATTATTAAACCTTATTAAACCTGAATTTGACAGTTAAATATAACTAACCTTCATTGGTCGATTATATCACCACGATTTAAGTAATTATCAACCGGATAAACGTGTGGTTTAATGTATTTCTTGTATAAATAATATAAACAATTAATATTGTAAAATAATTTTGTAAATATCTTTGTTAAATAATTTGAAATGATAGTGATTAATAGAGGCGTGTATAAAATTTTCAATTGTCATTTGATATTGTTATAAACAATTTATTATTGTTATAAATAATTAATTAACATTTAGAGTTTTGTTTTTATACTCTAAACAACGCTAATTAAGCAAGTGGTTTGAACAATTAATCATGATTTGGGATTGTTGGAGTAATCCACTGGTATTTGAATGAAGCATGTAAGACATTTGCGTGATAATATTTCAGTTGAGATGTGAACATTTACGTATTTGAAAAGGAGAGCCAAGCTCTGAGGTAACACGCTTATGCTAGGGTTGAACGAACGGGAGTCCACTTTGACGATACAGGTGCATTGCAGCTGGCCCGGACAACTGTGTTACAGAGGCCAAGGACGTTCCATAATAGCCTTGTGGCTATAAATAAAATGTGAAGTATATAAACACGCAAAACAATTGATATATGTGTCTCATCCCAAATCCCGTTTCCATCCCCAGTGCATTATTATTTTACGTTGCTATGAGCTTGAGAAAGCTGAAACATTATATGTAGAGAGTACAGGTCCTACAGGAGGACATGGTTATGTGGTCAATGGCTTCTGATTGCCACGTGGATTTTGTTGTTTCATTTTTGTTAAATCATTCTTTATGTGAAATAAATTATTGTGCAGTTTAAAGTTTCTCGTCTTCGTTCTGGTTCATTTTAAATATCATGGTGGAGGTTATTGTGTGGGCATACTTTTAAGGGATCCAGTTGACAACCCAGTCCCCGAGATAAATTTAAGAGGTAAGTAAAGGTAAGTATGAACCCCCGTATATTTTGGTGTGTTCCACAATAATTTTCTTGTTAACTATTGTGCTCTAATCTCGATAGTATCTGTCAGTGCCATTTTCATTGATGTAGCTGTGCCGGTGCGTTTGATTATTGGCAATCCGATTGAGGGGGCGGATATCTGACAGCCTATTATCCGGATATCGGGTACAGTACATAACTATATGGCCTATACGTACAACAATCCAAAATGGCGACCATCCGAAATATTTAGATGGTTCTCAGTATGTACGAATCATTCACAGCAATCAAACTGATTTGTTTTATGTTCATAGAGGCTATGAACTTAAGTTCATCTATAGGACTTTCAAAATCATGGTGAGCACAAATCCAACATGGCGGCTACGCGAAGTATAAATATTTAACTGGACGTTCCTCGCGATTTAACCCTCCGAGTTCAATGGAACGTTGTACAGTAAATGCTTATACAAATGTTAATCCACTGACATCTAGTTTGTTTCAATTGTTTTCATAACCACAAGATGGCAGCTGTGCTAAATTTTAAAATCTCGTTTTTACTTCATGTGTCCTAATCATGCGATTGACGTTTGGATACCACACGTACACAATAATCGTCATGTAATAGTACATAAATAGAAATCCAACATGGCGACCATCTTAAATTTTTAGACGGTTCTCAATATCTATGAATCTATTACAACAATCAAACTGAAATTTTGTATGATGATAGAGGCAATTGACAAGAGTAGGATATATGAAAATAGGCTGTATAGTTCATCACGGAACTTCTTGTTTTTCATTAGAATATAATTCATTTTCTTAGAGCGTTCCTCCATTGCTTCTTTCTGTTTCAAGTATTAAATAAATTCACATGTTTCTTAATTGAAATATGATATCGACTCATTGCAGTGTTGCCCTTAACTTTAAGAACCCCGTATTAAACTACTTTTATTGATGAATTATAGAGAGCTAATTACAATGTGTAATTTCCAGTATGAGGTTAGCCCAAGATTTATGGAGTGTGATTTCCGTCATATATTATGCATTAGAATTCACTTGGGGGTAATTTTGCAATTGGGTGTTGAAGTTACACCTCATGGGTATACCACTGGGTTGCTGTTGTTGTCCATCCTGCTAATTTTCATGTTTTTATTATTGACCTGCGCCTTTGTATTTAAATTTTTTGACTGGATCTTGTTGGAGACGGCTGTTTAATTTTGAGGGTCCCCCTGCCTCATTTTATTTTTGTGAATTGTAACTACTCTCGGTGGACACGTAAGGTAAAATCAGGAGTGTTTATTTATTATTCTCATAGTAAATAAGGTGGCTTCGTTGGCGTATTTGGTAGCATGCTGAGCTTCTATGCCCAAGATCGCGGGTTCAAACCTGGCCGAAATCATAGTATTTTAAGAGCATTAAAAATCCCTTAGTATGCCTTCCTTCGGAGGAGAAGTAAGACGGTGGGCCCATGTCATACATTTAGGGAATTTAAATGAACCTTCCAGTAACTTCAATTGTGTGAAGCAAAATTTGTAGGTTTGATTTCATTAATGCTCTTAAGTTCCAAAGTTCGCCACCAGGTGCTGGTTTTGAGGGCATCTAATAGCCAAGTTTGAAGCAATGTGTCGTGGACTGTAGCATTTGGTATCAAAAGTAGAAACTACTAGAAAAACATTAATCGTCTGCACTCCTGCTACCTTAATCACACATAACACACACCAATACAGCCATCACCATTAACACCGGTTATCAGACAGATTCAACACACACCCAAAGTACACGAGGCTACATGACCGCGTTGTCACAGCCCCTAGAGTAAGGAACCAACCAAGCAACCATAGTAAACACATCTTTATCTGAGCATCATCGATCATTCAGCACATCTTCTCATTCATCAAAACAAGCCCCTCTGTAGACGTATCACGGTTGCTCTCCACAATCCCCAAGTGGGTGAGAGTATCCAGTGTCTGATGTCCATGGGTAGGTAATCCACGGAGATATTATTTAAGGATGACTAAGGGTGGGAACCAAACCCAGCTCTCTTCTCTGAAGGTTGACTCAACATATTAGAAAATAGTACAACTTAAGATCTAATTTTGTAATTTTGTAAGATGTAATTTTGTAGTTTTTATTTCAGTAGTCTGTTTGCAAAGGTCGGTAAGTGCATCATAAACGAAGCCCAGGAAATGCCGAAAAACCCTGCTACGACCAAACTATATCAGCTAATGCCATATTTTTTACCCCTAAAAATCAAGAAAAATCATTTATTATTAGGTTAAAATCTGTGAAATCTATGGTGGGATCTTCTGTCTAAAAAAATAAATTTAATATAAAAAAATAGCAGGCTTTGCAACCGAAGTTTCATTAACGACTCTCATCGTGACAGGTGCAAACGTCACTAACTGCACCAAACGTGTGCAAAAGCTGCTAAGTCAATATTTTAATTTATTGACTTAGCAGCTTTTGCACACGTTTGGTGCAGTTAGTGACGTTTGCACCTGTCACGATGAGAGTCGTTAATGAAACTTCGGTTGCAAAGCCTGCTATTTTTTTATATTAAGATGGCATTTGGATAGAACTGAGAGATTTTGAATACAGAAATATTTTAGTTGCAATGTTGTTTGTTATGAAAAAATCTAGCTTATTAAAAAGAATTGAACACTTATGAAATGGTTAGTTAAATGAACAAAAAAGGCAGTTATTTTGTAAGATGAAACCCTAATGAAGGTCAAATTAACCAGAAAATCATAAAAATGTACGTGATTTGTACGGACACGATAAAAAGAAAATTACCTGGAAAAAAGATCTTACAGCCCGTTCAACGAAATTTTAACAGCATAAAAATCCATGACCATGACTAACATGTATTTAGCGGCTTATGCAAACCTCGATTTTTATTGGCCATTTTCAACAGCTTTGAATGGGTTTTGCACGCTGACATTTATTCCATCGTGTACTGTAGCTACTGTACTTCGAAGACGAACGTAACAGTGTGCTTAACTAAAAATTAAAAAAAAAAAAAAAAAAAAACCGGCACTCGGCGGCCTTTGCACCTGGGCTACGCATTTGTCATATTTATAATATACTTTATGATCATATTCTTGTATAGACCTATACGTAATATAATACAAATGATATTGGTTTTACGTACTTTTTAACTACTCTGGCTTTTAGGGACGCCGGGATGCCGGAATTTGGCACTAAAGGGGATCTCTAACGTGGAGCTGTTGTGGCCCAGCGGTCAAGCTGTTGACCTCACACCAAGGTGGACCGGGTTCGATTCATGGTCAATGCATGAGATTTTCGAAGTGAAATACCTTGTCCCTTGGTTCCGATTCCACGTAAAAAAGGAGGTCCTTTTTACGTGGATAAGCTAATATCTTCCTTCCTTTTTCCTTCTTTAACGAGTCAGTAAATGTATAGACACGGCTTCCTCGCATTTGCGCACCCTCAAATGCCAGTTGACTGCACCAGGATACGAACCTACAACCTTGGGCCCAGAAAGTATTGCATATAAGCTAAGTGTTTGTAATTCAAAAGTTATGTAACTACAGCCTCTAATTGCTTGCGATAAACAGTATTTATTTTAACCTTTGCACGAGTGATTACTCTCGCCCGTTAATGATATCCACACGGAAGTTGTTTACGATAAGGTCTCTCCGGCTCATTAAGTGGGGAAATGAGACATCTCTATTCACCCTTGCGCAAGAAATTAATTAGGGCGCTGAATACTCACGTTTCGTTGCAGAACTTGAAATTAGGATGCACAGTTCAAAAGTCATCACTCAATTGCCAATTCAGTTGAGTTGTTTATGAATTGCTGCTTCACTTGTTGTCCTATACGTCGCAATAAGCGAGTAACATCTTTATACGAGGGTCGAGTCAAAAGTCATGGCAACTATTTTTTTCTCACGAACAGGAGACAACACGGAAAATCTGCGATATGCATTTCGAATTATAGGGCATGTACGTATGCATAGTGCCTGAAGATAAATTCTGACGTCAAGAGATGCTCGTAGGTATGTGACAAAACACAGGTCCTTGGTAAGCATTGTTTTATTATTGTATAGACAGCAAATACACAAGACTACGTACAAAGGACAGGTCTCCACTGGTTACAGAACTTTAAACTTATCACCCAAGGTGTCTACTGTGCGTTGCCAGTGGTGGGGCAGGCGCTGAATACCATTCGCTGCATGTGTATCGCTAACATATAACACCTCCCTCCGAAATGCTGTTACGATGTCTTCTTTGTTAGCAAACCCTCGTCCACCTAGTGGCTTCTTGACTTTCGGGCGGAGAACTGCGATTTTAATATACGATCATTGCTCCTGCTTGTTGACTTCCATTGTGTGACGCTCTCACTCACACACAGAACTTGGGGGGCATGCTCAGACCCACACTGTTGTTTACATACACAATCTAGTGGCATCCTACGCAAGTACATACCGTACATTTCCAAATGCATATCGTAGATTTTCCGTGTTGTCTCCTGTTCGCGAGAAGAAGAAAAGTTGCCATGACTTATGACTCGACCCTCGTATGTAGAGTTCTTGTAAATTCAGTTTAGAATCTTGGGACATCTAGGTCTTAAACCTCGTGTATTTACGAGGGGTGGTCAGAAACTAAGGTTACAAAAAGATGGGATATTGGCTTTCACGGCCGGTGAAATAAAACTCAGCAATTCTTCTAGGCCGTGCCGTGTCCTAGGCGAAACCCCACACAAGACACGGCACAAACCTAGAAGAATTGCTGAGTTTTAATTCACCGGCCGTGAAAGCCAATATACCATCTTTTTGGAAGCCTTCATAGAGAGGTTAAGGCTGCTTGAGCTTTTAGTTCTCGCAGTCAAGTGGTGCAGTTGCACCTAATATAAAGGGAGGTGGCACGCAGTTCGTCACTCCTGTGGGGGTCCGGGCGGAAACACCAAGAGCCCGCCGATGAGCCAGCTTGGTGTCCCAGGCGAAACCCCACACAAGACCCGGCACAAACCTAGAAGAATTGTTAAGGTTACAAAGCCTGCAGAGAAAGTATACAGTACATTATATTGTTGCCTCTGCTATTGCTGTATGTTCTTGCGATTCCGCTTTAGTCCAGCGCCTGTCCTCCTGTAAACACTGTAAACACCATTATCCGTACATCTTTGTCCATGGACACTGGACGGCCTGGGCGAGGCAAATCGGCTGTTGATACTCTATCCCGTTTGAACGTCTACACCCAGCTCGCCACTGTTCTATAGGCATGCACACCTAATGCTTCCCGCAGTTCTGCATGACATTGGCGTGCATTTCTGCCGCGGAGAACTGCGATTTTAATATACGATCGTTGCTCCTGCTTGTGGACTTCCATTGTGTGACGCTCTCACTCACACACTGAACTTGGGGGCATGCTCAGACCCACACTGTTGTTTACATACACCATCTAGTGGCATTCTACGTAAGTACATACCTTACGTTTCCAAATGCATATCGTAAACTTTCCGTGTTGTCTCCTGTTCGCGAGAAAAGAAATAGTTGCCATAACTTACGACTCGGCCTCCGTATATAATACGCTAAGGTGTATGTTTCACAAAACTCAAGCTCCTAAACCAGACGGAGTTAGAAATTGTGGTTTGTACCAAAATCTTCCAAATCGTCTCAATAGTACAGTAAAAATTTTGCATTTCTTGAAAGGTCAACGGAAATATATTTATTTGTTTAAAAAGTGCGTTCAAACAAATAAACAGGACGATAGCCCCTGGCAGAACTGTGTATACAGCCGCATAGCACTACAGCCGGGCGGGTTGTCTATACACATGTGAGAGTTCTTGCACGGCTCCACTAGTATTCACATAATTGGCTTACATATGATAGCTTCTACGTACATCACCCGTTCAGAGTCAACGTACGGAAAGAGACATAGCGAGAACGAGAATAGTACCGTACCGTACATTCAGAGAAGGGCAGGTAATTTTAAACGATTAATTTCATTATTCGAATAATCGATTAAAAAGCAAAAAACTCGATTTATTACTACAAAGACAATTAATCGATTCTGTGTTTTATTGATTAATCGATTGGTGGAGCAATCGATTATCGGTTTGTCGAAAAAACAATTAAATGTTTTGTCGATTAATGGATGTACTGTACTTCGCTCTCTCAAAAGCAAAACAGACAATATTTTAGCGGCCTCGGTGGCGTAGTTGGTAGCATGCTGAGCCTCTGTGCCCAAGATCGCAGGTTCAAACCCCGCCGAAGTCGTCGGATTTTTAGGAGCGTTAAAAATCTCTCAGTATGCCTTCCTTCGGAGGGTAAGTAATGCCGGCGGTCCCATGTCCTAGATTTATGGCATGAAAAAGACGGTCCACGAACTACACTTGTGGAAGCTAACATTTGTAGGTTAGTTTGATAACGCTATATTAGCTCTAACTTTCGCCACCAGGTGGTGACTGCGATGGCATTTAGTAGACACGTCCGCAGCTAGGTGTCGTGGACCTAGCATTTGCTAGCAAATGTAGGAACTACTTGAAAAATATTAATCGTCTGCAGTCCTTTTACCTGAATCACAGATAACACTCACTAATACAGCCATCACAATTAACACCTGTTATCAGACATATTCTACACACAACCAAAGTACACGGGGCTACATGATTGCGTTGTCGCAGCCTCTAAACTAAGGAACCAACCAACCAAAATATATTTTATCATATTTTTTTAAATAATTTATGTTCTTTGTAATAATAATAATAATATCGTATGGCCTCGGATGCCTGGTGCAAGCTTTGTTAATTGACATCTTGAGGGTAGCTTGCATGTCGAATTTCTTCGTTCCTTTGAACGCTATGAAAGTCAAGGAGTTTAGGTATCTAAGGTCCTTGACACTACAGCGCTTTCTAGTAGAGAATGGAGGAACTTTTATTGGCGGAAAATCCCGAGATTAATTTTGCCATTGAACACGGCCTACTGAATTCAAATGGGTTCTTTAACATGCCAACACCTTATGACATCCATGTCGTGATTTTTGTCGCCTTTCAAAAATCACTTACCACGGCCAGGGGCGAACCTGCAAGCTTGGGGTTGGTAATCCGACACGTTAACCACTCACCCACCGTAGCAAGCTATGTTCTTTGTGAAAACTGGGCTAATAAAAGTAAAACAAAAATATTCCTGCCGTTAAGTGCAAATATTGAACCAGAACCCAAAATCTTAGCTGTATAGGCCTAGGCCTACTCTCCGGCTTCTTGTTCGGAAACCTTCCCAAAATGAATGATGTTTGTCCTTCCACTGTCATTGACTCTTACTTGAAAAGTTTTTACATAAACAAGGACACTTTGTATATTTAGGCATACAATTACTTTAATTGATTTCTATCCATCATTCCCAAAATAAGCGTAACTCAACTTAAGCGATCACCTCTCATTTAAAGTTATTTCCTATCTCGTGTCTACTAATCAATTAATTGATTCTTCGGTTAACCGTTTAATCCATCGATGATGATGATAATTGTTGTTTTAACGGGCCTAACATCTAGGTTATCGGCACCTAATGGTTTGGGTGATAAGGAAATATGAGATGAGAATGAAAGCTATAACTAATACTAACTACAAACTTACATACTAGAAGAAGAAATGGTAAAAAAAGAATAAGGCAAATAAAGGACAGGAAGAAAAGAAATGCCCTCAACCCTCGAAGAATGAGGATTGAGGGACTGGGAAGGAAGGAGAGCCATGAAATGCAGATAATAAAGGGGGGGGGGGGGGGAAAGGAGAGGGCCCACCCCAAAGTCAGAGGAAAAGGGGGACAAAACGGACCCAGCTCAAGAATCCCTCGGGGTCGCCAACTAACGAACTCACCAGCCGTGAGCCCCTGAGAGTGTAGCACTATCCAGGGTGCACCAGAAGTGGTGGGGCTACATACACCCTGCCTCCTTGAGGGCCATGTGCAGAAGGCAGCAGATAACATGAAAAGAAAAGAAGACTGACCTCTCGAAGAACGAGGGTATCAGGAAAGATGAGACAAGGGCCAATTAAGGCGGGAAAGTGAAAGACTCCCTAGGCCTAGGATATCCTAATACCGTCGGGGTAGGAAGAGAAGAAGAGTTGACCAAGAGAGGTCGACAGGAAAGAAGACGGAGAGGAGCCCACCACAAGTAAGTGGAAGCAATGCCGGACTCAGCTGGGGTCCCGTGGTCGCCAACCCACGTCCCACTAGATGTGAGTCCCTGGGGGGGGGGGGGGGGGGTGTAATCCATTGAGGTCAGTCAAATAATCGATTTCCATTTTTTGGAATAATGTTATTGGTGTTATATCCCTTTTAACTGCTGCGGCTTTTAGAGACGCCAGAGTAGCAGCGTTTTCCCCCAAAGGGGATCTTAAAAGTGTCATTAAATCTAATGACGTTGTTCGCTTGCATTTGCGCACCGTAAATACCAACTGACTTGGCCAGGATTCTGTTCTGCTACCATCCTAGCACATGTATTAAAAGGCTATGCTAACAATTTCCGCCCAAAATTCACTTTTGTGGACGATAATGCTTGCCCGCACTGAACTGGCATTGTCAATGCCTTTATTCAGGAGAGAGGTATTTACAGAATGGAATGACCTGCCTATCCTCCCGATTGTGTAGAGTAGGCGTGGACACTTTATAGCCTATTTTCATTTATGAGATCACCTTTTGTCCGTGTGTCTCTGTGTGCGTGTGTGATGGTTTGTGTGAGCCCCCCTCCCCTAATAAAATATAAACTGCTGCTGCGATTTCAATGAACCTCGGTAAGTTCATAGCACTATTCCTGGTCGACCCCAATCGTGCCCTTCAAATGTTGTTACGTCTCACCAATCCAACATGGCGGCAGTGCGAAATATTTCACCGGCATTCAATATCTCCGAAACTATTACCAATATCACCCTAGAATTTTGTACGGTGATAAAGGAAATTACATGACCTCAAGATGGCAGCAGTGCGAAATATTTCACCGGCAACTTATATATCTGATACTATTACCGGTAAGTTTTTATTTCTTGTGTAGTAATCATGCGATCGAAATGAAAGTTTGAATAATGAACCTACGCAATAATTTTCCTTTAATGGTACATGACTCGATGGCCTATACATATAACAATACAACATGGCGACCATCCGAAATATTTAGACGGTTCTCAATATCTACGAATCTATTACAGCAATCAAACTGAATTCTTTTATGTTCATAGGGGCTATGAACATAAGTTCACCTATAGGACTTTCAATAACCTGATCACCAATCCAGCGTGGCGGCGACGCGAAGAATAAATATTCACATGGACGTTTCTCGCATCCGAGTGCAGTGAAACGTGGTACAGTAAATCCTTATACAAATTTTAATCCACTGGCATCTGAAAATGAAAATCCACAGCCTGCTTCCAGTCTCCGACCGGGTCAGGAATGGAATGAAGCCCCTATCTAGCGGCGAGGATATGGACTGTGCCGGCTGCCGAGGCCTGACGCACTCACCTGGGGCAATGATTAAATGAATGACAGATGAAATGAAATGATAGTGGAGAGTGTTGCTGGAATGAAATTTTGACAGGGAAAACCGGAGTACCCGGAGAAAAACCTGTCTGCCTCCGTTTTGTCCAGCACAGATCTCACATGGAGTGACAGGGATTTGAACCACGGACCCAGCGGTGAGAGGCCGGCGTGCTGCCGCCTAAGCCACGGAGGCTAATTCACTGGCATCTGATTTATTTCAATTGTTTCCATAACCACAAGATGGCAGCTGAGCAGAATTTTAAAATCTCGTTTTTACTTCATGTGTTCTAATCATGCGATTGAAGTTTGAATACTACACGTACACAATAATCTTCATGTAACAGTACATAACTCTACGACGTACATATATAAAATCCAACATGGCGACCATCCGAAATATTTAGTCGGTTCTCAATATCTACGAATCTATTGCAGCAATCAAACTGAAATTTCGTATGTTGATAGTGGCAATTAACATGAGTAGGATATACAGTATGAAAAAAGGTGTATAGTTCTTCACGGAACAACTTGTTAATAAATAAGTCCGTGCTCAATGTCATCCTTTCTGTTCTCCATGGCAATATGCAATTCTTTTGATGTGTGTACTGTATAATCCTTTTCACTGCTGTGGCCTTTATAGTAAAGTCATCATTACTTCCAACTTGACGTTTCAGTGTTACCTTAGAGTTATCTAGCGGTCAGAAGGACTAGACAATCACAGGCAGCCATTCAAATCGATATATGATGACAAATTGACTTTCGTTTGCGATGTGGCAATTTAACTAACGAAACGTTAAGTCGGAGGTAAAGATGGCTTTAATACAGAGACCCAGATTGCCAGGTTTTTGCCCCAAAAGGGATATTTAGTCAGTAAATTTACTGACGTATATAATAATAATAATATCGTATGGCTTCGGGTGCCGGAAGCAAGCTTTGTTATTTGACACCCAGAGGGTAGCTTGCATGTCGAATTTCGTTGTTCCGTGGCTATTAAAGTCAAGGAGGTTAGATGTTAGATATCTCAGCTCCTTGAACACTATAGCGTTTTCTAGTAGAGAAATTAGGAACTTTGTGTTGACGGAAACTCCTGAGTTTAATTTTGCCATTATGAACTCGGCCTACTGAATTCAAATGGGTTCTTTGACATGCCAACATCGTATGACATGCGTATCGTATTTTTGCCGCCTTTCAAAAATCACTTACCACGGCCAGGAGCGAACCTGCAATCTTGGGGTTAGTAGACCGACACGCTATCCACTCACCCACCGTGGTAAGCTATTTACTGACGTGACTCGCTTGCATTGGCACACTATCAAATACCAACTGACTGCGCCAGGATTAAGTTCTACAACCTTGGCTACAGCAGGCGAGAACATTACCACTACACCACGCATCCAGCCTAAATAAATATTGCAACGAGCGAGTTAGTGTTTGACAGGAAAGGCAAGTGAGAGTAACTTTGCAATAATGGTAATGTGTAGGTTGCGTGACTCGTGTGTAATGGACTAGGGAAACATCGAAACGACGAGATTACCCCTCGTGATCAATATTAGCCTCATTCTGGTGTCTGTAAGGCTACGCCCTCCCTGTTGACTCATGTGCATGGCTCATCGTGCTGCTATCACTTGTTGCTCTCTGTAAGTTGTCCCAGGGATAGCAGAGCTATCAGTCCGTAGCCTCGTCATTCAGGAACATATAGGGTGAAGAACAAAGTGTAAGGTACAAGTAAGAGGGAAGACCGCCCCCTTTAACTCTAGAATACGAACATTATTCAATTGTTGATATGATGAAAATAATTGTTGTTTTAAGGGGCCTAACATCTAGGTTATCGGCCCCTAATGGTCTGGGTGATAGCGAAAATGTCAATAAAATGGAAACCAGAACGAAAATTAAATGAGAAGGAAAATACGTACAAAAAGGAGCTCAGATTGAAACAACTTACATAATGGAGAGCAGTAATACTTACAAAAGGGAATTTAGAACGATAATACTCACAAAACGAACAGATTGAAAAAAAAAACAACGCTCAAAATATAGGTTAAGTTCAAAATACGTACAAAATGCAATGTACCGTCGAAATACTTACAAAATGCAAGTGAAATTCAAAATACTTACAAAATGCAAAGGATATTGAAAATACGTACAAAATGCAATTGAGGTTCAAAATACTTACAAAATGCAATTGAAATTGAAAATACACAATGCAATTCAGATTGAAAGTTTCCATTTCCAATCCAAAATATTCACAAAGTGCAATTGAAATTCAAAATGCTTACAAAATGCAATTGAAATTGAAAATGCTTACAAAATGCCCAGTAGTTTCAAACTACTCATTTGGATAGACAATACTTAAAAATGCAATTTAGATTGAAAATTCTTACAAAGTGTAATTTAGATTAAAAATATCCCAAAATGCAATTGAGAATCAAAATGCCGATGATACAAAATGCAATTTAGATTGAAAATACTTGCAAAAAGCGACTTAGGTTGAAAATATAAAATGCAATTGAAATTCAAAATACTCACAAAAGTGCCGGCCCGGATATGGAAAGACTTACCAAAAAGCAAATTAGATTGTCAATCCTTACAAAATGCAACTGAGGTTGAAAACACTCGAAAAATGCAATTTAGATCGAAGAAACGTACAAAATGCAACGTAGATTGAAAATATCCACAAAATGATGTTGATGCAAATAAAAATCGCTAGCGAATTTGGATACACGGGGGGCCAATTAACAAAAACAGTGCGGGAAACTTAAAGAGAAAAGGAAATATAATGAAAAGAAAGCAAGAGGTCAGACCCCTTGAAGAAGGAGGGATCAGGAAAGATGAGACAAGGGCCAATTAAGGCGGAAAAGTGAAAGACTCCCTAGGCCTCGTATACCCTAATACCGTTGGGGTCGGAAAGAAACAAGAGTTGACCAAGGGAGGTCGACAGGAAAGAAGACGGAGAGGAGCCCGGCACAAGTAAGTGGAAGCAATTCCGGACTCAGCTGGGGTCCCGTGGTTGCCAACACACGTCCCACTAGATGTGAGCCTATTCAATTGATGCTTAATACTAATAATACGTTAAATTTACGTACACTACGAACTTTGTGCTAAGGCACCAATTAGTTAAAAGGTTGTAATTAACATATATCTCTGATGTAACACTATTTATATACACTGAATCATCTGTGGTCTTTGAAGTTTAATACGCCAAGTTCCATCGTAAATACAACAAGTACAGAAGTCGTTTACTTTGATATAAATAGCAGTATGTAGTTTCTCCAGCCTCTTATACTGTCTCTGGTTTTTATGAGGTTGTTTTTATAATCCCTCTGAAGTGATGTGTCATATCTACATCAAATTCCCCACCTCCTTGTTATTGCCATAGAGAAACCAATATGTTGTTAAATTCAATGATAGTTTCCTGGCAATTCTTTGCCCCATGATTATGCCTCTAGAACTGATTGGCATTAATAACAAAAGCATTGACATCACCACCATAGACTACTGGAAGATGGTAGGGTGGGGACAGAATGATATAGAGGGAATTCTAAGCAGTTAAATTATTCATACTCGTAAATTTTACGTGTGTTAGTATTGTAGTATTTTTGAAATAAGACTCGAGCTGTATTGTGGCGAACAGTTTCAGTTGTGACACACTTGTATGCACATATCATAGCCAGAAGACACTTTAAGGGGGAACATGCAGCTAAAGATAGCAAAACAATAACGATTTCTATATAATGATTGTGCCTGTCAAAATGTTTGCTCAACAATTATTATACTGTACGTTTCCAACGGAACACTCACATCTTGCTGTTGAAAAGATAGTTTAACATGCTCAAAATTCAAATAGTAACTATTTTTATCCATTTTTTCAAAATTTTGTTGTGCTGATCTTCATCATTTCCCCCATATCTACCAAGTGTTTAGAAATGTTTTGACTTTTCTTCTTTTAAAGTGGGTGTTAAACCTTCAGCTACAAAATAAATCTCACCCATCTCCATATAATTAAATAAAAATTAAGCGTTATTAATTCATTTTTATTCTGAGCAAACTCAAGAAATATTTTTAACGTTTCATAGAAAGACTAATTAAAGCCATAAACGTTTGAATAAGGTGACATTTTACCTGAAGATTTAGCACCCACTTTAAAAGAAGAAAAGTCATGAAATGCCTACACACATGAGAGATATGGGTCGAAGGGTATCGATCAGCATCAAGCAAGAACCAAATTTTCAAAAATGGATAAAATAGTTACGATTTGAATTTTGAAACTGTAGAACTTAGCTTCTAATAACAAGATGTATGCGTTTCCCTAGAAATGTGTATAATAGGTGTACAAGATCAACACTCTATTTATTAACTCTAATATACTAGTCTCTTCTTTGCGGGCTGCGGCGGGGTGGCTCTCAAGCTGTAGGCCTCGAATCACGGCGGACCTGGTTTGATTCCCGGTCGATGCATATGAGATTTTCAAAGTGAAATGCCATTTCCTGTGGTTAAGATTCCGCGTAAAAAGGAGGTCCCGTGGCTCATGATCACGAGATTAACGGTCACGTAAAACTACAAATGTCCTTCCTTCCTTCCTTCCTTCCTTCTCTTCTTGGCCATTTTGAACACAGTGTAAGGGTATAACTTAGAGGAACACCGAACGTGAGTTGTTGATTATATTGATTCAATTAGCGGCTTTGAGACATCCTTGTCATGTGACCACGTGTACTCAGGTGTGGCATCTGTCTGATAACCGATGTGATTGTGATAAATGCAGTAGTGTGTGTATTTTTGATTTAGGATAGGATTTGGACTTAAATTAGAAACAATCCCGACATTTGCCTGAAATTAAAGGGTGGGAATTCAACAAAACCTTTTCTAGGATATCTGAGGTAGTATTGGAACCCGTCTTTCGTCAGTTTGGCCTCGATAATATAATATTTCTCAACGTGTGATTCCATTCTGACATTAGGTTCGATGATGGTTACTGTCTTTTACTTGAGATGGATGACTATCATATCAGCGGCTTCGATGGCGTTCTTGGTAGCATGCTGCACTGCTGTGCCCAAGATCGCGGGTTCAAACCCGGCAAAGCCGTCGGATTCTTTAAGAGTGTTAAAATTCATCAGTATGCCTTCCCTCGGAGGCGAAGCAAAGCCGGCGGGCCCATGTCATAGATTTATGGCATGTAAAAGATCCATCCACAGACTAAACTTATGTGAAGCTAAATTACTAGGTTAGATTTCGTTGGAACGTTCTATCAAAGTTCCAACGTTCACCACTAGATATCATTGGCATCTGATAGCGAAAGTTGGAACTACTTGAAATTGAACGGAACTTGTAGCTCACCCTATGGGTGTCCGCTAGAAGCAGCTACAGCCTATGGCGAGCCGGACATGTCCTCGGACACTCCCGGCACCAAAAGTCATACGGTAAATAAATAAACTCTCATATCGATACGGTTAGTGCAAGAGTTTTTGAGAGTATTTCCGTACGGGCATGGACCCAAAACATGAGCAAGTGTTTCATACTCACTGAGACATCGCCTACACTGGTTGTCATTTTGGGACCCACCCGGTACGGTTCTCACGGCCCTCACGTTGCGTGCCATTTTTATGGCCTCCTTCAACTGCGACTTGCTAAGACCTTCTGGTTTGGTCACCGATCTATTGATTGGGGTGCATCCTTGTAAATGATGACGCCTGTTGTACCCCTGTTGGGAGGGAACACGAAAGCCCGTATCACACGACACTCGCTAGCATGGAAGCTGCTACCAGTACGGGTATACACGCTGGTATAGCCGCGTCTAGCACCTTGTGATTTCTACCTTCTATGCTAGATTCTGCCTTCTATGACAGCCTTCATGGCAACTCAGTAACTGGTCCGGTGCTATTTTCGCTGGAAGATTGTATGGAGGGTTCAGCACCTGAGCCAATCAGAATGCCCTTGCAGAGATCCTAGCGGTAGCATCTCCAAGTAATCTTGGTTCATCGTTTTCTCGAAAGCAACGTATTTCTACACAAGATGTCACGACCTTGGGCAAATGAGGTTATTTCTTCGCTTATTGAAATGTACGAAAGTAATCCATGTCTTTATAACACTAAACTGCCGTTGTATCATAACAAAATTATGCGCCAAGATGCCCTGGAAAAAATAGCACAAGAAATCAGGTAGAAATAGTGCTATTCATTGCTACAAAAATTGTTCAGTTATGTCTGTTAATAATTGCAAAACACAATATTATTAAAAGGTAGGATTTTTAGGCTCCTTTGATTTTTTTATTTTTGCATGGAATGATAACGGCATTAACAAGAATAAACCGGTTTTTTTTTTCAGTTTAAAATTTACTACAAAATGTATATCTATGGATAAAATAGAGAGATTTTTCTAACCCAATACATTACTGTACAACACTTCGTCTTTAAATTTTATTGTTTTATGCCAGATATTTGTAATATCTCCATTAATTGACCTATTTGGAAACTAGTTAAAGAAAGAAGCTGCCTTTAAACCACAGACGTTTTACCCAATTCACTTTGTTGGTATTATAATGCTACCGATGCTGTATATAATGTGGCAGTTTAAACCGGTCAATATGCACAGAGCTTCTGGTTCTGGTTGTCTGCATATTGCCAATTATTAGTGTAGCGGCACCGAGAATCAATCTCCTACGTTCCTCCATATTTGAACAGTTGTTTCTGCTATGGAACCTTCCGTGTGCTCAGGTACATTTATTTAACGTGTGATACATTTCAGCCACACAGGGAGGCATGCCGGCGAGCATGGAAGGAAACTTATGCCAGGAGATGGCAGCTGTCGTAGCAGCTTCCATGCCAGCGAGTGTCGTGTGATACGGGCTTTACAGTGACATCCCAGCTTTCGTAGTTGCTTTCGGACTTTCCAAACATTTGACATTTGTCCACGGTATATATTTCCTGACCTGTGTTCAACCCAAGTTTTCTTTCATGCAAGTCAAAGCTTGTGTTGAATTTTATCAAACTTATATGTATTTTAAGTAGGCCAATTGTTGTAATATTGATTATTATTTAATAGAATTGCCTAAAAAATCAAATTAATTTGTAGGTGTGAGTGGCAACCTGTTCAGCGACTTGGAACATTATACGTACCCTAGCGATACAGCACAATTATATCCTGAGTAATCAATTTTACAAATTTATAAAATGGTAGTGGAATAGAACGTGCAATCTGTTGACGCTATACTTATTGTATCTGAAGTAATATGCCTCATACGTAAGACATTGATCCATAGGAAGGCTACAGATCACTGAAGTACTGGTTGCACTAACACCATTAAACATTTGAAGAACCATTTCACCTTGCATGTTGTATTGATAAAATTTTGTACTTCATCGGAGTCTTACAGTACGTCTAGGTGATTGACGATTCAATGACTGGATTATCAGGACCGCCTAATCCGTCTCATGTATGATTGTCAGATATAATCTAGATGAAAATGAAATAAATAGGACTTCTGAATCATTAAAAATTATAATAGGGAGAAATCTAATCATAAAGTCAAAGTTACACTTACACTATTTCCTCCCTTACTGATCTCTTCAACGTGTTCCTATTTTTCAAATTAAAAAGAAAGATAAGTTTTACAGTTAATAAATCATTTTATCAGCTTGGAATATCTTGGTCACCAGCCCCTTAGATGGATTTTTTTTTGAAATCCCTTAATAAGCTGTGTTATGTAACGGACCGTTCTTCTACATTTTGACTGTAGCCATTACAGTTCTATAATCTTTCACTCCTTCTGCTAATACCTACTCTGGTTTTCTTTTCTGTCTTGTATTCCCTGAATGAGGAAAGCTAATCGTTTTTATTTTGAGACGAATTTCCGGAAATTATTGTGTGTATCCAAGATTGAGGTACGTGCCGCACAACTTGAAGGGAACGTGAAGAATTCAGACACCGAGAGGCCGTAAATTGTCAGCTTTAACCTTCCTGTCACCAGACTTTCAGCACTCTCATGGAGTCTTGGTGTCAGACTTATTGTGCACTGCGACAATGCAAGGTGATTTTCAAATAATGAAGATTAACCGGAACACTTAATGGTGAGGCTGGCTGCGTGGCTCAGCGTTAACGTTCTCGCTTGCTGGGCCCAAGGTTGCAGGTTCGTATCCTGGCGCAGTCAGCTGGCATTTGTGGTTGTGAAAATGCGAGGGAGCCGTGTCAGTAGATTTACTGGCACGTTAAATATCCCCTTCGGGGCAAAATTCTGGCACCCCGGCGTTTTTCAATGCCAGAGTAATTAAGAGAGACGTAAAACCAATTACTTCATGGTGAGTAAGAAAATTACTGATGTTCACTTGTGATAAGAGACTAAACACAATAATAGCACTGACCAGGGTAGCAGTTCTTGTGCAGAATATATGACGGTAATATATTCTGGTATTGACAGCTATTTTAACCATTCCGTTTGCGCTTTAGAATGTAACTTCCATTTACTACAGGTTTTATGACCACATAACTCAGAGCTGTCTCGTTCCAAAATTAAATTACGGAACAATGAGCAATCTATAACAGTAACATACGTATCTGAATGTTTTGACTTTATAGATTACTCATGTATTCCGTATCTTGCATTTATCTTCTATAAGTTCTAATACTTGATGTCAAAACAGGTCTGGAAAAGAGGATACGTTTGTGAGCTGTGAAATTACCGAATGATTTCTCAAAGCTACGACGTGGTTTTATCTCCTCGAATTAACACGCCAGAGGTCGCACCCGTTTTAGAACATGAGAGCTCGCAAAGGCAAATTGTTTACGGTTACAATTTTCAGCACTTGCTATTTTGCTTTTGCAGTAAATGCTCTGACAGAAATATACAACGTAGCCTACCCTGTTTTAACTACCCTTCAACTAGTACTAATATCATTAGCCTCATTCATTCATATTCGGAAGGCTAATGCCTTGTCAATGCTACCTCACTCTTCTGTTGTTGGCGGTTCGTTTCAGTTCCATGTAATTATCACATCCCGTTCTATTCTTGATGTCTTCCAAATACTTCGTCCTCGACCGTCCTCTTCCTTTCTTTCCCAGCATTTTCCCTTCAATTCTGAACGATGCAAGTGTTGTGTCTGATGACATGTCCAATAAATTTGATTTTAGCCTATTTTCAATTTTGAAAAAATAGGCTTATGAGATCACCTTTTGTCCGTGTGTCTGCGTGTGTGTGTGTGTGTGTGTGTGAGGTGTGTGTGTCCCCCACCCTAATAAATTCTAAACGGCTGGAGCGATTTCAATGAAACTCTGTAAGTTCATAGCACTATTCCGGGCGACCCCGACCGTGCCCTTCAAATTTTGTTACGTATCACCAATCCAACATGGCGGCTGTGCAAAATATTTCACCAGCATTCAATATCTCCGAAACTATTCCCGATAACATCCTGGAATATTTTACGGTGATAAAGGGAACTACTAGAAGTTCACCTATGTGACTTTTGATAAACTGTTAACTACGAAAACAACATGGCGGCGACGCGAATTTGCGACAGTTAAATAGACGTTCCTCGCGATTTAACCAATCATAGGCAATAAAACTGGGTACAGCATATGTTTATACACATTGTGATGCACCGACATCTAACTTCGTTGAATTGATTACATAACCACAAGATGGCGGATGTGCGAAATATTTCACCGGCATTCTATATCTCGGAAACTATTAGCGGTATCACCCTGAAATTTTGTACGGAGATAAAGGGCACTCCTGGAAGTTCATCTGCAAGACTTTCAAAAACCGGACAACTACAAATGGAACATGGCGGCCAAGCGAATTTGAAAATTTTAAATAGACCTTTCTCGCGATTTAATATTCCAAACGCAATGAAATCTGGTAGAGGAAATGTTTATACACATTGTAATGCACTGGTATCTAATTTAGTTCAATTGTTAACTAAACCTCAAGATGGCGGCTGTGCGAATTTTAAAATTAAGTTCTTATTTCTTGTGTCGTAATCATGCGATCGAAGTGAAAGTTTGAATAATGAACCTACGTAATAATTTTCCTTTAATGGAGCATGACTCTATGGCCTATACATTTAACAATCCAACATGGCGACCATCCGAAATATTTAGACGGCTCTGAATATATACGAATCTATTATAGCAATCAAACGGATTTTTTTAATGTTCATAGGGGCTATGAAGTAAAGTTCACCTATAGGATTTTAAATAACTTGGTGATCACAAATCCAACATGGCGGCGACGCGAAGAATAAATATTCACATGAACGTTTCTCGCAATTTAACCATCCGAATGTAGTAAAACTTGAAACAGTAAATCCTTATGCGAATGTTACTCCACTGGCATCTAATTTATTTCAATTGTTTCCATAACCACAAGATGGCAGCTGTGCGAAATTTTTAAATCTCGTTCTTACTTCTCGTCTCCTAATCATGCGATTGTAGTTTGACTGCTACACGTACACAATAATCTTCATGTAACAGTACATAACTCTAGGACCTACATATATAAAATCCAACATGGCGACCATCCGAAATATTTAGTCGGTTTTCAATATCTACGAATGCATTACAGCAATCAAACTGATATTTTGTATGTTGAAAGTGGCAGTTAACATAAGTAGGATATATGAAAATAGGCTGTATAGTTCTCCATGGAACTACTTGTTCTCTTCCCCATTTCCGTCATTAATCTTCTCTCTTTCTTTGACTTCCCTTAAGACTTCCAGGTTTGTTTTTCTTTCCATCCAGCTCGTTCTTGTCAATTTCCTCCATATCCACATTTCAGCAGATTCAAGTCGATTTTTTTTTTCAATTTATTCAGAGTCCAACTTTCAGCTCCATAGAGCAGTGTACTCCATACAAGTAATTTTGCAAAGTTTTTTCTTACATCTATATTCATATGATTGCCTACTGTTTAAAGGCGGCTTCGGTGGCGTAGTCGGTAGCATGCTGAGCTTCTATGCCCAAGATAGCGGGTTCAAACCAGGCCGAAGCCGTCGGATTTTTAAGAGCGTTAAAAATCCCTCAGTATGCCTTCCTTCGGAGGGGAAGTAAAGCCGGCGGTCCCATGTCATAGATTTATGGCATGTTAAAGAGCTTTCCACTGAGTACACCCGTGTGAAACTAAATTGTATAGGTTAAGATTGTAAACAACGCTCTTAGGTTGCTACGCTCGTTGCCAAGAGCCGACTGCTGTGGTGTCTTGTAGCTAAGTTCTGAACTAGGCCTAGTAGACGTTGACGGTGCCGTTTGGCGGCAAAAGTAGGAACTATTTGAAAAAATCATATTTTCAGTCCTTATTTGAATAAAAAAAAACAGATAAACACACTAATACAGTCATCACAATTAACACTGGTTATCAGAGGGATCCTACACACACTCAAAGTACACGGGGCTACATGACCGCGTTGTCGCAGACCCTAAACTAAGGAACCAACCAACCAACTACTGTTTAGAAATATTTAATAATGTTACGTGCCACTCCCCTAGTGGCACTTCCTTTAACTGGATTACGGTGGGTTGAAAGCACAACACCAATTGTTCCTTTAACGCAATATAATTTATTACAGGCCTACAAACATACACAGTGCACACACATACACACACACTGAGTCTAACTTCAGAAAACACTACTGGTCACTATTAGTTTCCACATTTATGTTCTCTTTGTCTGTGAGGCGTTACAGTGTTCCAGCTTACACTCACACGTACAGTCTACACAGGTACTCTACAGCCTTGCCACTGCCACTTCACTTACTTCCAGAGTCCTCTTGCTGCTCTTTGTGCGCTGTTGCTCGTCCCGTGTCGATCCCACGACCACAACTTCCACGAAGCACCGCGACACCTCCAAGCACTAACAGTCCTGACTCAAAGTTGCACCTTGGCAGAAAGGCTTCCTCTCTGTTACCGTAGACGTCCAGTAATAATCGCTGTACTGCTCCGTACGCACTCACTCGACAACACTTCAGTACACACTAGCACTGACCAATACTGTCCAATACACACTGCAATACACACTCCCCAATACACTCCAATACACACAGCCTCCTCGCCGCGGCTTGCTGATTTATATGGGATCAGTCCCTGGCCTGGAAAGTTCGAAATGTGACAACCTATTGCCGCATTTAGTCTGTTCTCGATGGTTCTAAGTCCAGACTTTTCACGTATATTCTGGCCCGCCCGCGTGACTCACAGATGTCCCGCTATTATGTCTGCCGGTGGGAGGGGCCGGGAGGATGTGGTAACTTTCTCTCTCCGGCTGATGGTTCGGCCCAAGGCCAACGAGGCAGCTGCTTTGGTCCGTCACACTGTCGCTCACCCGAAAGTCTCCTGCCGGTTCGCGGCGGTTCGTAACACTGCTCCCCTCTTTAAAGCAACTCGCCTCGAGTTGTTCGTCGTAAAGGCCGTCCGAGGTCCGAAGGGGTGGCATTGACGGCGCTGACAAGCCCCTGTTTTGGCTGGCCCTGGCCCTCGCTCGATTTTCTAACCGTGAAGCTGTTCCTTGCCGACAGCTGCTCATTAGATGGCCCCTTTCACACCGTAGCCAACAGGTGGCTTTCCTACTGCAACGGCGTCCCGGTGATGGTTTACGCCGCTTTGGTGGAGGGTAGCCAACCTCCACTGCCTCTTCGTCTCCGGCGGCGTCACTCCTCCTCGGTGGCGTTACCCATGTTGTCCTCCTCGTCACCGCCATTCCCAACGCGATGGTCTTTACCTGCCGCGGGTAGCGCCTTCTACTGAGCATCGAATACTCACGTACCATGGCGTCGCGATGCCCATCCACGAAGATGTACGCCGCCTCTCGGTGCACGTGCTCGGGAGGCGACCTAGCCAGCGCGAGCTCTTCAATTGACTTACTCGCGCGCCCGTTCCTCCCTTCTAGCCGTAGGTGGTACATGGCAGGTAGCTGGTAGTCCCCACGATGCTCCTCCAGCGTCGCGACGATCCCGTTGTACCCAGTCCCCGTCCGGACGTTGTGTAGCACCTCCACCATGCGAAGTCCTGTGGTGAGCTGAACGGCTACGTCCTCCAACGTACACCTGGAATGGTCCACCACAGTGTCGAACCCGGTCCCGCAGATCTGCCATGATGTAGTCTCATCGACGTGCGGCGTCCTCACACTCGTAACACTGTTCCTGCCATCAGATCTGCTAAGCCTTGGCCCGATTTCCATGCCCGTGACGCTTCCCAGTTGCTCGTCGCTGACTCGCTGTGCATTCCGAACTCCGGACTTCACGAACTGTTTGTCTTGGCCATCAGCGTCCTCGGCCGCCCCACTCTCCATATCACCTCCAAGCTTTTTATACTCCGGTCTTGATTTCAGGTCATATTTCAGCTCGTCCTGACTAGTTCCCTGCTCCACTTTCTTTTCAGAATTTTCGGAACTTTCCCCAATTTTCTTTTCCAAATTTTCCGAATATATCACCATTTTCTTTCCCAGGTTTTCAAAATGTTCCGTCATTTCCTTACCCACTTTTTTGAAATGTTCTGTCATTTTCTTTTCCACATCCTCTATCTTGAATGTTAACTTTTCTAGCAGGAGTTGTATTTGCGCATCCATTTTATTTGTCTGACTTGTGACGGGCATGCACTCGCAGGAGAATAATGAACTGTGATACAAAGACCTGCACGATTTTGAACCTAGGACCTTCAGGTGTTGTGCTTGCTTGGGTTCGTAATCCGGCTTCTGACACCAGTTGTTACGTGCCACCCCCCTAGTGGCACTTCCTTTAACTGGATTACGGTGGGTTGAAAGCACAACACCAATTGTTCCTTTAACGCAATATAATTTATTACCGGCCTAAAAACATACACAGTGCACACACATACACACACACTGAGTCTAACTTCAGAAAACACTACTGGTCACTATTAGTTTCCACATTTATGTTCTCTTTGTCTGTGAGGCGTTACAGTGTTCCAGCTTACACTCACACGTACAGTCTACACAGGTACTCTACAGCCTTGCCACTGCCACTTCACTTACTTCCAGAGTCCTCTTGCTGCTCCTTGTGCGCTGTTGCTCGTCCCGTGTCGATCCCACGACCACGACTTCCACGAAGCACCGCGACACCTCCAAGCACTAACAGTCCTGACTCAAAGTTGCACCTTGGCAGAAAGGCTTCCTCTCTGTTACCGTAGACGTCCAGTAATAATCGCTGTACTGCTCCGTACGCACTCACTCGACAACACTTCAGTACACACTAGCACTGACCAATACTGTCCAATACACACTGCAATACACGCTCCCCAATACACTCCAATACACACTGCCTCCTCGCCGCGGCTCGCTGATTTATATGGGATCAGTCCCTGGCCTGGAAAGTTCGAAATGTGACAACCTATTGCCGCATTTAGTCTGTTCTCGATGGTTCTAAGTCCAGACTTTTCACGTATATTCTGGCCCGCCCGCGATGACTCACAGATGTCCCGCTATTGTGTCTGCCGGTGGGAGGGGCCGGGAGGATGTGGTAACTTTCTCTCTCCGGCTGATGGTTCGGCCCAAGGCCAACGAGACAGCTGCTTTGGTCTGTCACACTGTCGCTCACCCGAAAGTCTAGTGCCGGTTCGCGGCGGTTCGTAACAATAATAATTTTATTAGTGCAGCCAATGGCCCTTTTTATTTGTTTTATTTACATGACGGGTCAGGGAAGAGATTTTGGAAAGAAATCATGGTATTCTACCTGGTGGTGAAAAAGGGAAACCACGAAAGCCATTTTCAGGATGGCTGAGGTAAGACTCGAACCCACACTCTCCCGATGCCAGCGAGGCAAGAGATAGCGCATTAGCGCTCTTGGTCATCGCATCGGGTTATGTTTAAAATATAATTTCCCTATCATCATCTTCATCATCATCATTATTTATGGCTTTTAATAGGTCATTGAAGCTCAGGGCAGAAAACAAGAGAGTAAAAACTTAAAGAACAAGTAGTTCCGCGAAGAACTAAATAGCCAATTTTCATATATACCACTGGTCATTCCCATTAAAATTCTGTTGCCTGTTAAAAGAATGTCCCGAGAAACATCTTTATAAATATTTAAACTTCGCATCGCCGCCATGTTGTATTTGTATTCATCAGGTTATTGAAAAGCCCATTGGTGAACTTATGTTAAAAGCCTCTATCAACATACAAAATTTCAGATTGATTGCAGTAATAATAATAATAATAATAATAATAATAATAATATCGTATGGCCTCGGGTGCCGGGTGCAAGCTTTGTAATTTGACACCCAGAGGGTAGCTTGCATGTCGAATTTCGTTGTTCCTTGAAACACTATGAAAGCCAAGGAGATTAGATACCTAAGCTCCTTGAACACTATAGCGATTTTAAGTTGAGAACTGAGGAACTGTGTGTTGGCGGAAACTCCCGTGATTAATTTTGCCATTATGAACACGGCCTACTGAATTCAAATGGGTTCTTTGACATGCCAACATCGTATGATATGCGTGTCGTATTTTTGCCGCCTTTCAAAAATCACTTACCACGGCCAGGAGCGAACCTGCAATTTGGGGGTAGTAGACCCACACGCTATCCACTCACCCACTGTGGCAAGCTATTGCTGTAATAGATTCGGAGATATTGAAAACCGTCGAAATATTTCGGATGAGCGCCATGTCGTATTGTTCTATATGCAGGCCATTCAGTATGTACCGTTGGATGAAGAATATTACATAGGTTTTTATTCAAACATTTCAATCGCATGATTAGAAAGAAAAATTCTAGTTTCGGACAGCCGTTATCTTGTTGTTATGAGAAAAAATTAATGGAGTCAGACGTCAGTAGGTAAAATCGTGTATAAACATCTATCCTACCAAGTTTCACAGCGCTCGGTTGATTAAATATCGAGAAAAAGCCATTTAAATATTATAAATTTGCTTGGCCACCATGCTGATCATCTGATCTCTACCAAACTTTGCAACATTGTACCATTATGTATATTGAATCTTTAGTCAAACTACAAGGTCATCAGCCCAATAATTTGCGGATGGCGGCCATGTATGTGTGCAAATCAATTCCCTTTATCTTTTCAAACACGGTGAAACCGAATTGAACGAAATTTGGTACAGAGGCATCACTAGCAAAGGGCATCTCAGTGTCATGTTTTATATCGCCGCCATCTTGACGGAAACGTAATGGTGGCCACCGAAATGTAAAAAGCTAAAATCAAATTACGACCGACCTAATCATCTGATCTCTTACCAAATTTTGCAACAACATACCTTTATGTGAGAAGCGATCTTTGACCAAGCTATAAGGTCATCAGTCCAATAATTTGCATATGGCGGCCATGTATGTGTGCAAATCCATTCCCCCTATCAATTCAAACACGGTAAAACCTCATTGAACGAAATTTGGTTCAGAGGTAGCACTAGCAAAGGGCACCTCAGTGTCATGTTGTATATTGCCGCCATCTTGACGGAAACGGAATGGCGGCCACCCAAATGTTAAAAGCTGAAATCAAATTACGACCAATCTAATCATTTGATCTCTACCAAATTTTGCAACAACATACCTTTTGGTGGGAAGCATCGTTTGACTGAACTACAAGGTCATCAGCCCAATAGTTTCCAGATAGCGGCCGTGTATGTGTGCAAATTGATTCCCCATATCAAGTCAAACACGTTGAAACCGAATTGAATGTATTTTTTTTTACAGAGGTAGCACTAGCAAAGGGCACCTCATATTCATGTTTAATATCCGTATAGCACGTTGTAGTTCAACAAGCTACTAAAACAACCAACATTCAATTATACTCCTTGAAAAGGACAAAGAGTTATAACAATACCCATGCATTTAGGAGAAAGTAGGCTATATGTTCTTTACTGAACATCTTGTTTACTTACCATGTTTTCAGCATTACATACCTGAACGTATGTAGGCCTACCTCTCTATCACCGTACAAAATTTCAGGGTGATATCGGTAATAGTTTCAGAGATATAGAATGCCAGTGAAGTATTTCGCTCAGCCGCCATGTTGGATTGGTGAGACGTAATAAAATTTGAAGGACACGATCGGAGTTGGACAAAATGGTACTATGTCCTCACCGAGGTTCATTGAAAACACTCCAGCCATTTAGACTTCATTACGGAGACACACACACGCACGGACAAAAGGTGATCTCATAAGCCTATGATTTTCATAAATGAAAATAGGTGACTGGTATTAATTTATTACATCAAGTGCACAAGTGTTGGTCACAGCTGTTGTTCTACCACCTACCCCGGTCCCTTACATCTTCCACTGTTGCTGATGGTGCCTCCTTTCTTAGAGCCATTATCGTCCGATCCTTCCATCCTGTTCTAGGGTGGCCTCTCGGGCATATCCAAGTGGTTGTTGAGTGAAAATACAATTGGATATGGAATCCTCTGCTCAAATTACATGGCCCAACCACTTCAACCTCCTCCTCTCAAGAATTCGGTTGATGATCGTTTTCCCAAATCGTTGATGTAGGTTTTTGTGAGGACTTCTTTCCCACTTTTCGGTTTCTACATTATGTATTGGAACATATATTTTCCGTAAGACCTTCCTTTCGAAAACGCAGATGCGTTCTTCAATATAAAGAACAAAATAACTTCAACCTTTAATAGGCTACTTTATTATTAATTGGAATACATTAATTACTTGAATTGTGAACAAATCTTTCTTTGAAATGCACACATTGAGGAAGTTTGCTCAAGAGCAGTGCAAAAACTCCCGGATGAAATTAGATATTGCAATAGACCTACTTATGAATTTATTCTTTCACGTTGAGAAAATTAAAGAGAAAATATTGAAAAAATTTTAGGAAAATTATATATTGAGAAAATAACAAAAACTAATCTTATACAATTAGTGATAAAGTACCGGTATAACATTTTAAAAACATTTTTAAAGATGTACACGGTTAACATTTTCACTTTCATAAAAATTTTGATATTTAGTTGATCATAATGCGTTGTTGTTTTATTTTAGGATCTTGGACATTGTGGTCATTGCACTCCATGTACTTGGGTGTGTGTATATATATATATTTAGAATGTTTCTGATAACCTGTGATGTTGTAGTGTCTGTACTATATATAAAATTCACGGGAGTATTGGTAAGTATATGGACATGACCCTAAGTTAGGAACTATCGCGACATTTGCCTGGAGTACAAATGGAATACCATATAATACCACTTCTAGGATGACTGAGGAGGCAATCGAATTCGCCTCTTCTCAGTTTTGCTTAACGAAGCAAGTGAAATAGTATAAGACCTTCATCTCAGAGGAAATTATACAAGAACGATTTCAGTTTAAAGAGTAATCAACCACCATCATTTTGATGAACGAAGGAAGATTTTGAGCTCTCAGATGAAGAGATCTTAGGAGATTGAAAATCAACATTGTAAGGTAAATATATTCTATCGCACTCCACAGTTGGGCAAATCGGTGTAAATAATAGGATTTCATTTATCAATTTTAACAATTCAAACATTAATTAAAAGTAATAACAACTACCTTACTGAAGTGAAGTCCTCTAAATGACGGAACCTCGTATGGGCCGTGTGGCGGAAGGGCCACTGTGTGTAGCAGAGTGTCGAAGAAGGCACTGCCACTAGCACCAGCGTAGCGCCCAACCATTTCATCACATTTGCACCTATTAACGTATTTAACTTACATGAATTGCAGAGTAGTTGCTGGATATGCTGTCCTTATCCTAGGTACACGTTGCTCTGACGTGACGTAGGAAGTTTTTTTTTTACACTCGATGTAAATCATCTTGAATGATACCGGGTGAGTTAGCCGTGGTCGTTACGGCATGGCTGCTGGCAGTCGCTCACATCCGGGAGGCGAGGAGGTTCGAATCCCCCCCGCCGGCAACATTGAAGATGGCCTTCTGTGGTTTCCCATCTTCCTTCCAGGCAAATGCCGGGGTTGGTCCCTAACTATAGGCCACAGCCGCTACCTTCCAACTACTCATCCTTACATTCAAACTTTCCTCCCCAGACAAGACTCCACACGCGACGGTACTTGTAGCTCACCCATTGGGTGTCCGCCTAGAAGTAGCTACAAACTGGCGAGCCGAACATGTCCTCGGACACTCCCGGCACTAAAAGCCATACGCTAAAAAATCTTGAATGATATTTCGTATCAGTGCAGTTATTTTGTTCTCGAGAGCCTCCAGAGTACGCGGATTGTTTCTGCATACCTTTAGTTTAAGGTTCCCCCACAAGTAAACATCGCATGGCGCTGGAACGTTCGAACACATTAACTGTAAGACTTCTTCTTAAGTAGATACATTTCCACTAGGAAATTTCTTTGTTTTGTTCTATACCTAACCATGCTTACGGGATAGGTGATAGGCTACAGTACTTCACCACAAGTCTTAATTATCTCAACTAAGGTATCATGCCTGACAGCTAGCTTCCAGGGCCTCCCGACCCACTATTTTGAAATCGGTACATGCTAGTTATCTGGCCGTGACTCATAGCCACCCGTCCGCCGCACGGCCTTTGCAAGATCCCGTTATTTAGAGAAAGACCTCACTGTTTTATTGCTTAAACTTATGGATCCGAGGGACCAAAATGTAAATTATTATCATTACATGTATCAGTTGTAGTATTACGTGTTGCTTGTTATCTTGAATGAAGATATGATTTTCATTTTCACTTCCTTCCCCCAAGTATTCTTCAAACCTTCTAATGCTATCCTGAATCATTTCGAGATAGTACTCGTATTTTAAAATTAATAAAATGCGAAAACACTTGCCATTAAAAACAAATGTTTTAAAATCCGTATTGAATAGAAGTTAATCAAATATTCAAAGTTATACGCCAAATCAATACTCAATTTATATATAATCTATATAAATAGGACATGTTTCGGCCTTCAAAGAGGCCATCTTCAGCTAAATAATGAGAATCAATTAAGAATTAAGCTAAACTATTATAAATGTACTTAAATCTAATAAGAAAAGAAATATTAATGCTAAAATTGAATAAAATGAATAAATATTGAAATGGAGTATTGATTTGGCGTATGATTTTGAATATTTGATTAACTTTTTAAAATTAATTACCGAACTGAAGTTTCACTTCACATTATTTTGTCACAAAATGACAGAACTTAGCCTACATATTTGAATATGATTTATCTCAAAAATGTAGTGTTTTTCAGTGATGTCCGTGGTGGAAATGATCACTGTAATAGTTAGTTGAAGCAAACAGTTATTAGATTAGGAAAATCTGAATATTTGAATCAGCAGAAAGGAGCTTTAGACTATTAATTTGGCCAGATCACTTACAGTGCCAGCTTTATTTACTGTACATTGTTAAGTCCCAGGGAAACAAACGCTGTTTTTAGGCAAAATAGGAAACAATGACAACTCCACACCTCACAAAGTCTGGTGGAGGTTTAAAGGAAGGGACAGTACAGAGAAGCCAGGTGCAGTGCGGCCAACGTAAGAAAATCTATGTATAAAAGAAAACACTCGTGGGTCCCAGGAACCCATCCGAGTAAGTTACTGGTTAATTTTCCTTTCCCTTCTTTCGTTGTATTTTACCACCGTACATGAACAGAGCTGCATAAGGAAGGTCTATAACCTCAGTAACCGACAGTAGTGGCTACGCTGGCTATAGCGCTGCGTTAGGCCATGGGGCCAAGCTCTCTGCTGACTCGGTAGACGTGTGGGTTCGAGTCCCACCGTCGGCTGTCCTTGAAATGGTTCTCCGTGGTTTCCCATTTTCAACACCAGGAAAATGCTGGGACAGTACCTTCTGACAGGCCAAGGCCGCTTCCTTCCACATCCTTGCCCAGTTTCATTCATCTTCATCCATTCCATCTCTCATCCCGACGCGCAGGTCGCCCACGGGCGTCGGATAGAAAGACCTGCACTCGGCCTCACAGGAGGCCACACGACAAAAAAAAAGCCTCAGTAGACCGTACATTATTTACAATAAATTCAATTGAATTCTACTGGAACAGAGTACAAAGCACTACGTTATCTGAAACTCGTTACTCGAGAATATTGCAGTAACTCGGCACGGGAACATGTGCCTAATGTGAGCGGGGTTATAGAAACTCAGTCTTGGAAGACTCAGTCTGGCTCGCAAGGATTTGGGAAGAAGCCATCAAACGTCTCAGTGAGAATTACTGTGGAACGTCTCCACCGGTAATTGTGGATGGGAACCGAGTGATAAATCTCCAGAGTTTCAACAACACTCGTTTGAAACTGAGATATTGCTATTGTTCCAGCAGTTACATTGAACAACCATTCTCAGAGGAACAATATACTACTACATGTCGGCAGTTCTTGAATACATAGGCAGCATACAACTGAAAAGGTAGAGGCAAAATTCACTCACCGTATCTCTTGTTTGTTGTAAGGTTGGATTAGTTTCCCTGTGATACTTTCGCACCTCCCCGTTAGGGCAATGAACTGCGAGTAGAAATCTCATTATAAAAGTGCAAGATTTCTTGGATACTAATTTAATAAACAAGTAGTTCCTCGAAGAAATAACCAGCCTATATTCATTTATTCTACAAGTTATATCCATCAGGAAACTATCCTTTCAATTAAAATGTACTTTCCATGTGAGGGATTAAATAATGATTGGTACATAACATCCATTCTGATAAATACCTGTTCATTATTTTCATTGATTAAATTTTATTACGTGCGAAATATTTTAACCGACATTCTACTGTACATCTCCGAAACTATTACCGATATCACCCTGAAATTTTGTGCGGCGATAAAGGGCACTACTATAAGTTCACCAATGTGACTCTCAAAAACCTCGTAAGTACAAAACGAATATGGCGGCCAAGCGAAGTTGAAACATTTAAATAGACAATTCTCGCGATTTAACCATCCAAACGCAGTGAAACTTGGTACAACAAATGATTATACACATTTTAAAGCACTGACATCTAATTTAGTTCAATTAATCACATAACCTCGAGATGGCGGCTGTGCGAAATTTTAAAATTACGTTTTTATTTCTTGTGTCCTAACAATTCGATCGAAGTCAACGTATGAATAATGAACCTACGCAAAATTTGTCATCTAATAGCACGTAACTCTATGGAATACATATTATAACAAGTAGTTCCGTGAACAACTAAATAGCCTACTTTCATATATCCTACTGGTATGTTCCATTATAAACTCTCCCGGCTATTAAAACGATTTTCCATGTATACCAAATATCATTTGGTTTACGACCTACAGTTCTGTATGTCTCCACACACTCCATTACGTTGAGAAATCACGTTCTAGAATTTGTAGCTTTCAGAATCGGTGATAAAGACTTCTACCGAGAGATGGTATTGAGTCAGGGGAGTTAAATTTGAGAAAAGTCAAATGCAAGCCTTCTATGATTTAAGAATAGTAAGATGCAGAATTTAGTACCATTATATTATGATTATTGAAATAGCCTATCACCCCAGAGGTATGGGTTCGATTCCCGGCTCTGTCAAGCAATTTAATTTTGGTCTGTGGGTTGAAATGGGGAACACTCAGCCTGATGAGGTAAAACTACGAAGAGATAGGTTCGATTCCCACCTCAGACATCGTGGAAGTGGTTTTCCGTCGTTTCTTACTTGTACTCCAGGTAAATGCAGAATTGGTTCCAAACTTAAGACCACAGTCACCTTCTTCCCAATCCTCACCTGAATTAAAAATATACGCTCTACAACAGGTTCACATTAATAAATTTTATCAGACATACTCTATGTACAGTACACAGACCGAAGTACGCGGGATAAATGACAATGATGTCCAAGCTCCTAAAATGAACCAACAACAACAACAACAAAGACCTTTGATAGCGGAGCTCAATACGCAGCGTGACACCACGGAGGGTGGGTGAACTACTGCCAGCCAACCGTTTGTGCAAGGGATATCTGAATCATTAGGCTATGTCACTTTCGAAGTCGATGATATAACAATGATAAACAGTGCATTATGTACAAACTGTGTTTGTTACGTAACATTGTGAGGCAATCTGTAATAGAAAATGGCAGCTGACACTACCAGTCCCTGTTGTGACAAGGCAACAATAACCTCAACAATACGAGTAAATAAAATGTATTAGCGACTACAATCCCAATCCTTTCGTATTTATACTCGTATAGAGCAATCGGTGAAGAATATTCAATTCTATAATATGTATGCATACCCGTTATAATACCTGTTTCTCAACGGGGTGGGGGAGGAGACGCGATGAAAGTCTACGTGGTGGCTGATTTTTACGGCCGGAAGCCCTTCAACCGCATGAGATATGATTATGAGATAAACAACTAGTTCCTTGAAGAACTAAACGGGCTATTTTCATATATCCCACTTACAGTATGTTAATTGCCTCTATCAACATGGCCTACATATATAAAATCCAGCATGACGACCATCCGAAATATTTATACGGTTCTCAATATCTACGAATTTACAGCAATCAAACTGAGATTTAGTATGTTGATAGAGGCAATTAACATAAGTAGGATATATGAAAATAGGCTGTTTAGTTCTTCACGGAACTATTTTTAGAAAACTGTTGTACTAGTACTTGCTCTATCTTAAACCAAAGCTTTCATCGTCGCTCAAGATAGTTCACTTCAACACACTTCCAGCACTGGAAAATATGTGCCAAAAGTCACACGATTAGGAGTTATTTACAATCTATTATATAATCCAAAATTGACTCATCAACGCAGCGCAGAAACCACTAGACCTAGAAAGCTGAAATTTGCATGTTGGTTGATCCTAGGTTGTAGGGGCTCACTAAGAAACGGTTTTTGAAAATTCAATTTGTACGTGCATTGTTTCGGCCCTTTGGCAGTGAGATTGGACAAACGGTACAAAGATCGGATTTAGCTTATTTTAAGCCGCCAGATACGAGAAACAATACTCGGAGGTCCTGTAGGGACCCCAAAACCCACTTTTCAAGGTCCGAAAATGAGCGGTTTCGGAGATATTCCAAAAAAACTGTGTTCCCTCTGAGAAACAGATCAACATTACTATGGCAACCGCAGCAATTTCGCAGAACTGGAATAGTTTTCTGACAATATCTCGAAAACCGTTCGTTTTAGGGCCTTAAAACGCGGGGTTCGGGTTCCACCACGGACATTGATCCTCGCATTGATACGCGTAAGACGAGATATCGCCCAACTTTCTACGAGCCAATCGACCTCGGCAAGGCTCATCTCTTATATATAATCCAAAATTGACTCATCATCGCAGCGCTGAAACCACTAGACCTAGAAAGCTGAAATTTTGCATGACGGTTGATCCTAGGTTGTAGGGGCTCACTAAGAAACGGTTTTTGAAAATTCAATTTGTAAGTGAGTATTTTTGGCCCTTTGGCACTGAGCTTGAAGCACAAACGGTTCGAAGATCGGATTTAGCTTATTTTAAGCCGCCAGATACGAGAAACAATACTTGGAGGACCTATGGGGACCCCGAAACACACTTTTTAAGGTCCTAAAATGAACAGTTTCGGAGATACTCCCAAAAATCGGTAATATGTGCGGAATGTACAAATCTTATATCTCTACATGAACTGTTTTATTTACAGTGGTGGTTTGTGAGGTCTGAAACAATGCGTGATCTTGAGTCTAATTTTATACTCTTTGGTTATTGTATGTGAGTATTTGGATTTTTACGCTGTTTTACAATGTTATAGTGCTTTCTACTTTTCACGGTATGCTTTCCTACTATTTATATATTTGTTTTTTTGTCAACTGAATATTTCTGTTGATCAATATTTATCTGCTTTTTGTCGGTTTTTACCATGATCAACAACCCAAATTCACAGACTAATGTTTCGAAGTCTACCGCCTGTCACATTAGTTTATTCAGTTTTCATAAATAATCACACGGCGTAAACCTAGAAATATTGCTGAGTTTTAATTGCTTGGCCCTGAAATTTAATATACAATCATTTTGGAAGCCTTTATAGGGAGGTGAAAGACTTTTGAGCGTTTATCTCCCGCAGTAAAGTACCGGAGGTGTTCTAGATAAGAAATGAGGTAGCGCCCACTTTGCTACTCCTCTGGTAGTCCACAAATCGACAACAAGAGCTCGCTGATGAGCCTTCTCGGAGTTACGATGCGAAACCTAGCACAAGATACAGCACAAACTTAGAAAATTTGCTGTGATTAAGTAAGAAAGATGTCGCGTTGTTTAAGACGTCACATTAACGATCACATGAAATCTCAATCTTCCATTCAGTGGTATGCTATATGTAATCGTTGAGTTAACCGTTAGTGTTGACAAATGGAACACTACATTAACACGGCAAACTGTACATTTTAAAAATCTGCTCTTTTCGAATACTTCGTAAATAAATATCGGGTAATTTCAACTGAGGTGTTCTCTGTTGTAATACTAACGAGTATATTCAGCTTTTTTTTATTGGATAGTCCTGTGTGTTGATTATTGCACTTACACGTCAGTCATTGTTTAATTTCAGTCCTTCCATTTGGTTACTTCAAAGAGCTTTATTTAACTGGAATCTCAGTTTTGTTTCTTGTGTTATCGATGACTTAAAGTGTTCAAATTATTATTTAGTTTCGAAGACTAACATGGTTCACTTTCTACTTCATCAATGTCACTGAAAGCAATCATGTCACTAATATTGAGCTGTTTTAATACTATTTATTCCGGTTCCGCTGGTTGTCTGTTAGGTAGTCAGCCTGAAGGCTGATTGGATCCTCAAAAATTACCGCTGTTAGGTTATGTGGGTAGATAACCACAAAACCCCAAGGCAGCGCTATATTGAGGTGTACTAGGCAAGATGAGGAGTGAGGTAGTTTGCCATCGCTTTCCTCACTGAGTCAGAACAGCAGTACTAACCCTATGAGTAGAACCTTTCACAGCATCCACAGGCACTGACTGCGCCCTGAATGTCATTACTAAGCACCACCCATACCTCAATAGCTTCCATATAATCACAGCCATGAGTGAGACTGAGACATCGGTGAAAAGCCACATTTTACTTTAGCCTGTGCCAACAGACAAATGCAAATGTACTGCATTCATCAAGAGATGGTAAATGGATTTAGTTGGTAATATGGAAATAACATTACTGCATTACGAATGTGTGCTTATATGAATGATTTAGGCCAGCAAGTACTAAAAGCCGTTCGAAGAACGGGTACTTCAGCTAGTACATAAATATAATACTTAGGAATTGCATACCAGAATATTTAGTTTATGGCACTGGTATACAAAATTACCGAGAGATCGGTTTAATAGAACATCATTAAAAGATGTTCCTTTTCATAAATTAGTTGTTATTTCGTTTGAGGGGGGGTTTCACACCGTGGTCATTCAGCTTTGTGTACATGGGTGTGTGTGGATTTTGTTGTCGTCTGAAAACCTGTGTTGTTGTGACTACTGTATTAATGTGTGTATTTGTAATCCAGGTGAGGATTGGGAAGGTGGCCGCCGTGGCTTTACGTTAGAAACCATTCGGCAATATGCCTGGAATAGAAGTGTGAAACCACCTCTTACTGCCTCACGAGGCTAAGTGTATCCCGTTCCAGCCCTCGGACCAGAATTAAATTTCTTGGCACAGCCGAGAATCGAACCTAATCTTGTGGGGCGACAGCCATGAATCGGAAATTAGCATAACTATAATCTATAATTTACGATACATACAGTTAAGAATTGGAACATACGACCCCAATGACCCCTCAAAAAGAAAAACACAACCACCACCACTAAGACAACTCTAACATCAAAACTATCTGTTTGAATATAAGACATTCAGTATCGGTAATTATGGCTCCTGCCGCGAGATGGTATCTCTTTGTGAAAATTCACAGAAGGTAATTTTAAGAAATATAATATTTTCGTCATCTACAATAATTTGCGAAAAGAAATTTGCAGAATTCAGAGTCATTGGATAATGATGATTACAATAGTTCAATATACGAGGCTTCTCTTTGATCACTTAAATATGATACAAGAAAAAAAAAACTTCAAACTGTCGCCATCTTGAATCAATTAAGCAACATTAGATACAAGTATACACTCTAAATAGAAATTTGCTGTGTCAAGTTTCACTGCGCTTGGTTGAAAAGTCATTTTCAATAATTGAAATATGCGTCGCCGCCATATTGTTTATGTACTTATCAGGGTTTAATTCCTACTTCACTTTTGGAACGGAGATAACTAAGCCTCATGAGGCAAAGATGAGAAGACGTGTGTTCGATTCCAACCTCATTTTCGGAACGGGGTTTACCGAGCCTCGTGAGGCTGAACTGAGAAGAAGAGGATTTTATTGCAACCTCAGCCTATTTAGAAAAGGTTTTCCAATTGAACTAATTTAAGGCCACGGATGCACCCTTTCCAACTCTAGTGTCAACCACAAATACACATTTTACTACTGACACACAATAATACGGGTTAGCAGACAAATTCTATGGGCACACGAGGCTTAACTGGCCTACAACGACAATAACAAAAAGATGTATCCATGTGTTTTTTTGTGTGTAGTGGTAGGCCTACCTTTCACTCTGGATGTTAAACCACAAGCCATCCTCAAGCTCCACGACTCGCTACATTAACTGTGAACAGGACTACACGTCACATGAAAGGCCCTGGTGTCTTTCAGCTCGTGTGCCGGAAACAACGAAACCTTCGCCACAAAGGGAGAGCAAATATTGGAATTGAGTTGGCTATACGACATAGCTTACAGGCATCACTCAACTCGTATTGTGTGCTGCAGTTACTATGTACCGTCCTGTATTTGATAAAACCAAACGAAAAAGAACAACACTTCCTCAAAAAGAATGGCTATGGAACTGGTTTTGGAACAAATTGGATCTCATAGAAATGGCTTGGAGTGGACATACAATAGCTGTTGAGTTAGACTTAATGATGAGACTCCAATCGGGATCCATACGCAAATTTCCTGAGATCTGGACTATCATATTGTCTACCAATACGTTTTCTAAGCTTTGTATTTTCTAAGGTTGACAATTCCACGAGCCGATCAACCACATGACAGTTTATTATGAGAAAACCAAAATGTACTGATCAATGCGCAACAATGTACAGACGACTCTGGTAAGATCGAGTAATCGATAACTCTCTGATGGTGTCTATGTGTTACCAACTGTCAAGGGTAAAATTTCTTTTGAGTTCGAATGCACAACAAGTACTAAAACGATCTCGCCACCTTCATGACTCATTTCAAAGTTACAAATGAAGAGGGCTGTGTGGAATGGGTTCCTGGATATTCGAATGATGACCGCGATCTATTAGATGAGACAAGAGAAACCCGAGTGACACAGCCACTATAGACCTCGCGCGCGCCTACTGTGCTGCGCTCTGGTGTCAAATCTATAGCTGGTGGGGATTCGCGAATTCAATCGAATGTAGGTGGCAGGTCAGTCGCGACAAAATGGTGGACGCAATGGTGATAGACTTGATTGATGTATTGAATGTTGTTGGGGATTCTAGGCGGCCTCTCGTTGAAGGACAGGCAATTTTAGATGCCAAACACATAATTATGTGTGGGAGGGTAGCCGAAAAAGAAGATTTAGTGAGACTTGAAGCTTTATGCTTACAAACCAGTAATTTGAAGGGAGTTCCTCACCGGATTAAAATTGAGATTCGATCACCAGTTGCCGAGAAAAAGTTAATTTGTTCGTGTACCTGTAAGGCTGGAAGTTCAGGAAAGTGCAAGCATGTAGTCGGTACATTGCTTTACATATTTCGGTAAGTAGATGCATTTAAATTTAGAAGATATAATACTGTTGAAGCCGATAAATCGAAGAGTGTACAAGTTGACTGTATTTGTTTTTTCTTCTTTTCGTAATAGGCACACAATTGAAAACTTGGAAGACCTGAGCTCCACAGATTTGAAGCAGCAGTGGGGCAAGTTAAAGAAGGACAACTATATGTACGACAAAGCGATTCCTATAAATAAATTTTGCCACTTGGGAAGATCAACTTTCAAATCGACCCTCCAAAGTCGCCTAGTCGGTAGTGCAGGCGAGAATAATATACTGGATATTCTACTTTCTGGGGCACAGGGATCCGAGCTGGATCTTACTTTGCGCTTAAGGGAGACTACTGCTACTACTACTACTACTACTATTCAAGTCTCGAGTGGTGATGATTTGCTACAATTATCCCTATGCCATAAACTTTTAGGCAACAACAACTTGTTGCCACAATTTAGTGCTATGGTTGATTTTGATGCAGAACTTCAAGGTGACATTGCTCAATTTTTTAATGAGAAGGTAGCTCTCACATATGAAGACAGTGTAAAATTATGTTTGACAACTCTTACCCAATCTGGAGAAATTTGGAAGAATGCAGGAAAAGTAAGATTAACTGGTACTACGTGTTACAGTGTTTTTACTTACAGCAAAAATAAAAGCCCTGACTGGAATTTAAAAGTGAGTAGGCTGTTCAAAACTGATTTCAAGGGAAACATGGCAACTGTGCATGGGAAAAAATTTGAACTAGTAGCATTAGAAGCTTATGAAATTGCTTTAAAAAATAAAGTGGAACCGGTGGGCATTATTGTTCATCCAAGTGCCCCATGGTTAGGTGTAAGTCTGGATGGTGTGGTTAGTTCACTCTGTTGTGTAGAGGTTAAGTGCCCTCTAGCAGGTAAAACGCAGACTGCAATTGATGTAGTGCAGGGCCTAAAATATTTAAATGGGTCGATTGAGGAAAATACTTTATCCTTAAAGACAAATCATCAATATTATGGTCAGGTGCAGCTGCAAATGCTGCTAAGTGGATTGGAAGCTTGTCATTTTGTCATTTTCTCATCCTATGACAATTCATTAGTTGTAATCAACATACCATTTGATGCTGATTTTACAGAGGTAATGATAAGAACTATTGGATATGTGTACTTTAAGAATATATTGCCTGTCCTATGTAAATTGTAGGTTAGACCATGCCTATAGGTGTATTTTCCAGAGTTGGAATCTGACAGTTCGGCTCCACTGGGCAAAAACAGTTAACGACTAGATCGCCTGCAAGGCATGTTGGCATGGAAACCATACAGCGCTACCAATTTGAAGGATGCTATTTGGCCACGTTATTGTCGCCGACCGTTGGATTGTTTGGTTGCCTCCAGTGCACACTCGCCTTGCTGCATTCCATAATCTGTTGTTTTATGAGTTATAATTGTTTTGGTTTAAGTTAATTACTTTTACTTGTAGTATTTATACTTGTAATTCATTAGTGTCCGTTATTTATTTATGTAGCAGTGTCAGCATCAGTTTAAGCTTAGGTTCGTGTTCATAGGCTAGAGTGAATTAGAATAAAGTTAGCTTTATTTTTGCTTGCGAGTGGTGACGTTTTAAAGGATGACTTCTCGTAGAGGTAGACTGAGGATACATCCAGTTTGGGTATTGTCAAGACCTGGCCGAGGTGTACCTATTCGAAGCTATGGAAAGAAAATGATCATCACCACACAGGATTTTTTGAAAGTGAGGGTGAAAATAACAGAGCATCAGTCGAACCATTAATTCTATTCAGTCGCGCGCTGGGCTCAAGTTAAGCAATACGTTGCTTCTAACAGTAAAACATTCAATTCGACAGAGGTTGAAAAACTTATTGTCTAAGGGATTGTGTTTCTTGTGCCTTGAAACTTACTCTACAGGAAATATAAATAGCTAAATATCACGGAAACAATCACGTGTTGTCGTTTCGCTTTGAACATTTTTGCTTTATGATACGTGTTCGTAATATTGCTATTGCTATTCATTACAATATTCTCCTCAATTTGACGGGCTATTATTTTATTTTACAGTGTGCACCGAACAGTTTTAAGCATTGCTTTGTTTAAAATTTTTGAAAACCATGAGGAAAGGAGTGGGAGAGTGGAAGTACACACGTGGTGGCCAGCTGCGCTGCGGTCGGTCTGGATAAGTAGGGTAAAAATACTGAATAACACGCGTTTGATACGGAACACTTTTTATTTTTCGGTTATAATCGGTAAATGTGGACCCTAAAATAATGACAGTGTTATTTTTAATTGTATATATGTATAACTGTGCGATACACGTGATCTAATTTGTGTGTTCCACTAGATTTTATGTGTCAATTGCATATTATCAAGCATCTATCGGTTGTCTGCTGGTATTTGTTTTTGAGCAGTTCGAGTCATGGCGCTGTTACGTTTAAAAGCTATATTTGAGTTTGCTCACTGTACCATAGACTCTAGAAATTATTTGCTGCTTGGTAGGGCGAAGGGATGAGTTTAACTTGTATTAAAACTCTGGGGAGACAGGAATTGCTTGATTTGTTGGATGGTTAGCAGGTAGGTTTGGTGTTGAATATCGGACTGGTAGCAGGTTCTTGCAGAGTAGATATTTACCCTACGAAGTCAAGTTAGGCCTATATGACTCGTAGTGGAATGGCTCGGATATCGCAGAGCGAGGTGATGGTGGTTGGTAGGGAAATGAACTAGGGAGCAGGGAAGGATACCTGACTGATGAAGCTTGGCTGTCATGGTACGGCTTGGTTCGGCGAGACTGTACTTCGCTGTCTAGGTGTGGCTTGGCTCGGCGTAACAGTGAACAACCCGTCCTGTCGTCAGTGTGTGTAGTGGCGAGTGGTCCAACCCGCTCCTGTTGACCGTATTTATTTGGTATCGTCCCCTTTCGGCTATTGCAATTTGCATCTTTTGGAAAGTGATGAAAGCTTATATCCGCAGCCCTCTTATACATCGACTTACAGCCGTGAACTGAGCAATATACTTTGCTTTTACTCATTTTGCACTCTATCAACGAGTAAAACTTATTACTTATGTATAAAGACATGAAGAATTTACCACGATACAAGGAACCATAATACAAACAGTCACCACGTGACAAATGTACCCTACTTGGTAAGTTTCTCATTATTACCGCTAGATGTCATAATCAGATAGCTGGAGTTGCCAATAACAATTGATGTTTTTTTTCTTGTAAATAGCATTTTACTAGCTTTTCTTATAGGATAGTTGATGTAAAAAGTAACTTAGAGTAATTATTGCTACATTGTATCTATAAATAGGCTAATTTATAAAATAATAAAAAAGTGATATTGTTTCAAATGCTTTATTTATCATAGAAGTACAATGTGAATGTAATAATATCATCATGTAGGTCATACCACAGAGCATCCCCATCCCACAACAGTTTGGCTTAAGATGAGTCATCATGCAGCGTGGTTTCACTTCGCTGCACGTTTGATACATTGAAAAATGGCTGCAGTCATAACAAGATAAACTCTTGTTTTCATCTGAATTTTCTTGAAGGCGTTGTGTACGACTGAATATCAATTAGGAACTCGTGTAGTATACGTTGCCCGGCGCCATTAAAATCCGAAAAATTTACTATAGAAATGGCCAATGTTACTAATATCCAGGAGTTGAATATTTTATCGATAGAGTGTTACTGTATTTTTTCAGAGTGCCAACATTGTTTCCAGACCAATGGTTTTCGCCTAGGCCAATAAAGGTTAGGTAGTGCGGCCCTGCGCGTTAGGCTAATATAAACACCCCTGGTTTTTGTTACGCACAGTGGGGATAGTCATGCATCAATACTCTTTATCCAGGCCAATGGTTTTGCCTAGCAGCACAATCAGTAAGTTGGCAGCAAACATGACGACTTGCTTTTTGATAAGTTTATTACTTGAAAGTTAATGTTGACAATTTCCTTATTTTGGAAGTGTTTATGCAGTGTTTGTCAATGGCAAATGGCTTTAATAATGTGGCAGAGTAATTACAAACCATTTTCAGAGCGCTACTAAGTAAAATAACGCACTTTCGAAACGGGCAACGGATGCTACACGAGAGCCATCCAGGAAGATAAGTAGGATGAAGCCTAGAAAGGCGTAGCATTGCTTTGAAGTTCATAATCATACGAGTATTCAATTGATGATTAAATTTCTTTGGTTATGGACTATGGAGGAAAACCCATTCTCCATAAGAAGACTCAGATTTGTGAAAATAATTTACGTATTGTACGTAGTTATGAATGAAATACCACATTTTTTTCTTAGGTCTACAAACATTACTATAATTTTGTTGGTGTACATAGCCTACCCCAGCATGGTAACATATCTGTACTTGGCAGAGTGACAGAAAATTCTATTAGGTTTCTCATGAAAAATAATAGGCTACGGGTACCAGCCTATTTTCTTTCACTCGGGTGCATTCTAACTAGGTACGCAAATTGTGTACTGTATATGAACTAGTAGGCTAATGTATGTTAGAGATAGGGTGACCAGATACAGTACTGTGAAATAGAGGACAACATAAGAAAAGATTGAGGACATTAAGGGAAAAAAGAGGACAAATCTTAAAGTAATAAAACCATATAAGATACGATAAAAATTGTTATGAACTTCAAAATGTATTAATTACATTAATAAACTTAGAACATTGCCACTGAATATGTATATTATTCTGAAATTAAAAGTCCTCTCGGCACGCCGGAAGGCAGAGGTAGATTTCACCGGACAAACTTGGGGATAGGCGAAAATAGGCAGAATATGCAGGTATTCGTAGATGGATCAGACCTCATTTATTGCGAGAAAGTATTTTATAATTGGAGATTAATTAACTTTGTTTTTCGTCATTTTATGCATATTTTAAACATTTTATTGTCTTATGGGGACGGTAACCTTCTTGTCACTTGGGGTCCATTTTTATACATGTGGTCACACTGTCCTTATGCAAGGTTTCGACAATGATGTGTAACTATATAACGGTCTGTTATTTCTTCACGCAAAATTATATCTCCCGCAGAGATGTTGGTTGGTTCCTCGTTTAGGGGCTGCGACAACGCGGTCATGTAACCCCGTGTACTTTGGGTGAGTGTAGAATCTGTCTGATAAACGGTGTGAATTGTGATGGCTGTATTAGTCTGTAATTCAGGTAAGGACTGCAGACGGTCAATTTCAAGCAGTAGTTCCTAATATTGCTACCAGATACTTCCGTCAACGACACCTAGCTGTGAACTTGGCTACTAGATGCCACCGCAACCAGCAACTCGCAACGAACGTTGGAACTTCCCCTCCAAAGGAAAGCATACTGAGGGATTTTTAGCGCTCTTAGAAAATCCGACGACTTCGGCCGGCTTTGAACCCGTGACCTTGGGCATAGAAGTTCAGCATGCTACCAATTACGTCACCGAAGCCGTTTCACACTTAGTCAGATGGAAATCTGAATCTGATCTCGTGCAAGTGCGTTGTCATGGCAATGTCTGATGGCTCATCCCTCATCAATTTAGTAGTGTTGCCATGCCAACCTCTGATAGCTCTTGGCATTTTCTTATAATTCCGAAATCATTTTTCTCATCCCTTGGCGTAATGGTGGGTCATATCAAAAATTCTTTCAGACAAAAGTTTTAGGTAATTATTAGGGGAATATTGTCCATTTCGTACGGTTTTGATATTGTGCTTATTAAGAGAGATATGATTAATGTTTCCCGGAAAACCCACTTTTTCCCACCCCTTTGGTCAATGATTGGTGCTATAAAAATCGCTTCAAACATAAATTTTTGGGCTATATCCGACACATAGTATGAACGTTGAACGGATTCGATATTTCACATATTAAGAGAGTTATAGCAATATTTCACTTTTTCGAAAAAAAAACCCATTTTCACACCCTTAGACCAAATTAGCCCAGCAACGAACTCGACCGAGATTGTATAGGTATGCATATTCGGTAAAAAATTCAAAGTGATTGGTGAAAAATTACGGCAGTTATCGTGTCCATAAGAAACTGATATACATATATATAAACTTTTGAAATGACGGAGGTTTTGGAGTCTGGGGGATGTGAAACGCGAAGATATGTCGAAATTTTCCGAAAGTCGAAACATGGTACCCATTGCAATAGTTAGCTTTGTAATGAAATCTACCTAAAAACATGAAATTTCACTTTATTTGTAGACTATGTGTATTTATCTGAGGATGATATTCCTGCCAACAGTTTAGGTCTGTCCAACAGATATTTATAGAAGTCCTGACAGAAGTATTCCTTGTAATTGCCCTGCACCATTAATAGACCTTTCACAGATTCTATTTGCAATCTATTTCTTTCATCTGTCCATTGAGATGAAATCAATGAGAAAACCCTCTCCACATTAGCATTGACCTGGGATACAAAAGAAATATTCTGCAATTTTAAGAAGCTCTGAGTAGCATTTAATATTTTCACTATCATTGAAATATTTTGCCCATTTCTTACTAGAAGTTAATTTAAGATATTCGCTGTTATTTGAAAACTTCTCTGTAAATTTACTCAGATTACAAAACTGATCAAAACAATTTGCATCATCAATGTGAATACCTTTCCCTTGTAAATACATAATACTTTTTTCAACATCAGTGTATTCCATCTTCTTTAAAGTTAAACTCATCCACATCGAACAACTGAAATCATTAAAATATGTTACCCATTTTCCAAAGATACTGTATATAACATCAATGCTTCATTCATAAATAAATCTGCTTCCCTCTTTTCGAACATTTTCTACTACATCTTTCACCTTCAATGAAATGAAAGAACCTTCATATCTAATTTGAAGCATAACCTTGACACTTTCCAACACATTCATGATTTCTAACACAGTACTCTCTTTTTTATCTATTATCAAAGTGAAATATTGACATTAGAGAATGCAGGTGCCACAAATAAGCTTCACTCAAGTTATTTCAAAAAAAATAATAATGAGAAGTTTTGGAGGATTTGGCACTGACAAGAAGTAAGACTTCAAGGGAAGAAACATTTCCAATAATCTCTCAACAGCAGGGAACATAGATAGCCATCTTGTCTTGCTGTGGGAGAGTAATTGTTTGTAATTGGTATCAACAAATTCACAATATGACTTCAACTGTTCAGTTCTTATAGTGTAAATTGAGAAATAATTATACAACTTAACAATAAGACAATCTATGTCCACAGATAAAACATCAGTTCCATGTTGAAGTGTATTATTCTATATATGAGCTGGGCAACCTATACCTACCATATTCCTATTGACAACATCCTTTAAGTTAGTAAATACATTCTTGCCTTTTCTACGATTTAAACCACCAAAGTCAGTGTTCGTGTTTTCACCAGCAAAGGCCACACATTTCTCTACAATACCTAAACTAGACAAGGTATCCTTAATATACCCTGCAATATATTCAACCTTCTCATTAGGAGTTGTCTTTAGTTCTACAACCTTAGTTTTAATACCACCTAGTTTATAATCGAAATATTGAATGAGAATAGGAAACATTTTCAGACCTCAATGATTACTTCCATCCATACACACTCCATAACAAGATATACCTTTCATACATTCTACTGTAACATCAACAGCATGTGGGCCTATTACTCTGTTTATTATACTTTCAGTTTTGGTTCTAGCTGAAGAAATTCTTTTGGCCACTTCCGAATCATAAAAAATTGTCTAGTTCAATTTGGGTGTGCAGTCCATTGATCTGTTGGAGGAATGATGACGAACGGTATGGAATGCTAATGCTCCTTCCGCAGCTAAAACGTGATTCGTTAATGTTGTAGTTGATGTGGAAAAAAGCTTGTCTATAGTTTGGTAACTGCCGCAGCCTTGTACACTTTTTTGTGTTTATATGAAGAAATGTGACTATCCAAATCTTGAGAACCTACGAAATTAAATGAAAATTTTATATAAATAACGCTGTTTTAATATTTGTAATTTATTAACTTAAACAATAAATTATAGAACTTACCATGATTTGCTACCGAGACGAAAGTTGCAGTTGGGCAAATTTTACATTCTGCCTCAAAATCATTACGTCCAAGCTTGAAAGCAGGATATTTGGTTTTCAAAGCATCTGTAAACTTGCACTTTCTTTTAGGCATCTTAAATGGGAGCAAATTTTAAACTGGCAAACACACAACAACGCCGCAAGACTGCCATTCAACGGAGCACAAACACAGAAACACATTCCCAAACCCAGCGTAGACCGGAAACATAAATTGTAGCGCTGCATATCGGTAACAAATTAAACTATTGGCATGGCGCCAGTATGAACTGCGAAAAACTAAAACATACATACATTCATACGATAATAAAGTAAATTAATAAAAAGGAGGACATTTAGACAATTTGAAAAATTGTTCGCGGACAGAGGACAGAGACGTAAATTGGAGGGCATGTCCGCGAAAAAGAGGACGTCTGGTCACCCTAGTTAGAGAGAACTTGTTGATTATAATCTACTGTATACTTGGGGGCGTGGTGGCGCAGAGATCAAGCTGCTGGCCTCTCGCCAAGGTGGACCAGGTTCGATTCCTGGTCAATGCATGCAAGATATTTTTAAGTGCAATGCCGTGTCCTGTGGTTCGGATTCAATGTAAAAAGAAGGTCCCGTGGCTCATGATTGCGAGATTAATGGTCACGTAAAACTACAAGCTTCCTTCCTTTACTATACATTGTTTTACTAGTGATTTGGTTCTTCTGGTCTAATTTCTGCAATTGGCACCGTCTAGGCCCAGGGAGGGACAAGGGGGGGCAAATGTATAGGGGTCCGTAAGCAATGAGGGCCCATTAGTGGTGCACGTTAGTTTCAGTTTATTGTAGCTACTTTTGTATTATGTAAGATGTTAAAAGTTTAAATTAAACATTAAATTAATCTATCAATACGGATATCTACAAGCATTTGTACTATCAATGGCAAATGTATTTAAAGTCTAATAACAATGACCGCTGCGCCACCACGCCCCAGTCTAATAACACTTTGCATCATTAGGACGGGGGGTGGTGGTGGGGACCAACGTTTTAAGGAGTGTAATATTAAGTCACCTACATAAAACATTTTTGGACGTACATGGACCTGATCTGCAACAAGGATACATGCATTTGCTTAATTTTCTGAGTGATGCAGCAGGTAAGCTATAGCGAAATATAATAATCCTAAAAATGAAATCAAGCCTATTGCAACCATGCATGTGGCAGTAACAGGGACCAGAATGGAATCAGGAGAGTTAAAATACATTAAATTTGTTGACGTAATGTCACAAACCAGCAAACTCATGTTAAAGTGTGCATGCACAGTCTACTCCGATATCATTAGCGACATGCTCTGGCTACTGATGTAGCCTATGAGACTACATGATTATAGGCCTACATTTCCACTAGCAGCATATCAGTAGGTTAATTAAGAATTATTTGTAAGAAGTCGAGAGCTTGTTCATCCTATTTTTAGATCCAATTTAACCTGTCACATAAACGATATGGTGAATATTATAGATATGGTAACCTTAAGTTCAGGAATTGTTATCCATATGCTGCTACATTCATGAAACGATCATGCAACTTTAGTGGCTAAAGCAGGGGCATTCATTCATAGAAGGTAACTCGAATGGCCTAGGCCTAACCTAAAAATTAGTTAGTTATTGAGGTTTTAAGGGGCGGAAAACCTAAAAAATACAAGCAACGTGAAATTAACAAAGTTGTTCATTGAGCGACACCACTATGCATTCACCATCAGTTTAGTCTCCCAGTGGATCCATTGTTATATTAAGTTGTATTAAATTTATTTTGAAATAATGAACGAAACACGTTTAAGCAACTGTCATTTTGTGCCATCTCTCCGTTTCTATTTACAGCTAGTTTATATGTAGCGTTTTACTTCGCTGCTGATACAGCGCTCAAATTCTGCTTTAGAAAAAACACACCCACAAACTGGGTACTAGGTACCAGTAGCAAAAGCCTCCTTAGTCACACTTATCAACACTAAGAATAGGAGGTGAAAGGTTCACTACTCCTGCAATAATAGTCATTACAGAATCCATGTATGGAACCATATATAAATTGACTCTCCCTTTTAATACTTTAAATATTTTCATCCTCTGAATTGTTCTTTCTACATGCACTCTAGCTGCAGCTATGTCAGCAGTTCTGAGTGCATCCTCTGTTGACAATTGCTGATTCTTACCAAGAAAGGGTGGCCTGATCAATTGTATATTCCTTTCAATGCACTCACTCTCTACCAAAAATCCTTTATCGACCATTACAGCATCCTGATAAGGTAATAACATGCCTAATAAATTGGATTGCAAAAATATTTCTTTGTCTGTAACCCTTCCACCATACACTTGACTTACAAAAGTTACTAAACCTGATGGTGCAACACCAACAAGTACTTTCAATGTGTAATCGCCTTTGTAATGCGAGTAGGACATCACACGACACTTTAAACACTTATTTTTCTCCACGGGAATTTCTGTACAATCCAAAATAACTCTAGTATTCTGAAAATGTTGAAAACATATAGGGATCCTCTTCTTAATCAGATCTTTCTCCAGCCATGGAACAGCTGTTTTTAGTGCCTCATGTAATAACTCTACTGTTACATGGAAATAGTTCTTACATGTATTAGCTGTGACCCCAAATAGAACAGCTAAACACCTAAAAGAAAGATTAATTTTCAATTTCACGAACACTAAAATGATACGCTTTCTTAATGACAAGGTTAGTGGTTTGGCACTCTGCCTTTCTAATTTTCCTGTAGCAACACATATATTATCTAATAATGTAACCGATGGGATACCAGTAAATGCATTAATTTCTCTATTTGTTTTCATCATGTCCTCTAAAGTTATTTTTCTACAATCATCAATTACACTTGGCGTTACTTGTATCCCTTTATCTTCTACACATTTCCTTAGAGTGGGATCTTCCACCAGAGCTGCAAACATCTCCTCTGCCACAGTCTCTGTGTCTTCAGTTACCACTTCACTGTCTTCAGTTGGAGATGGTGGTGCCACAGCTTCATGTCTATGTTGCACAAGTGCATCCCTGGCCTCTGCCTGTAGTTTCAGGGGAGAAGATATCTTCTTATCCAATGATCTCAGTGGCAATTTCTGAGAGGGGATGGCGCCCTTCTTCAGGTATCTTTTACATGCTCTCACATCTGAAAGTAAAATATATTTATAATTCTACTGCAATATTATAACAATCTTATGCTTATTAATAATCCTACCCCACTGGAAGTAGCTTGTGTAGTCCACTTTAAGAAGAATAGGTATAAATAATGTCGCCTAATCCAGTGTATGAAGGTTATCTTTCCACAACTGGGACGTAATTAATATGTATGAAAGAAATAAACAGGTCATCTACAGTACACGTACAAAGGAATGTTTACTAACCTGGATAAAAATAATCCTCCTTTGAGAAATGCAAACCGCATACAATCATATATTTAGAAATCGGCTTTGCGATGCGAAGTACTTGACTCCATTCCTTCTTTAAACCTTTCTCTTTAGGAAAGTAATGCATTGATATGCCTCTTGTTGCCTTTGAAGAGCACTGTGGAACTGAACAATATCTATTACTCATTTTTCAGCCTCAGTTATTATGCAAAAGCTGAAAAAATGAGAGAAGATCACACACGTCAACAAAAATCGCAGGTTAAACAGCTGTTTGTTAATATTTCTATCACCATTCCTCTAGTTCCAGCTAAGCGGCAGCACCGTCGCTTGAGTTCGCGAATAACGCAGCTCTCTACTGTAAGGTATCGCTTGATGGAAAGGAATGTTCAGTTTGTCGCGTTGGAAGCGAGTGTAACAAAGAGTCGAAGAAACTGTTGTGTGGTTGGTTGCAATTACACGTACAGAAACAGTCCTCGCGTTACTAGATTTTTTAGTTTTCCTAATGATAAACAGCATATAATCAGAAAAAAAAGCTTTGATTACAGCAGTGAGGCGAGAGACTGTTGACAGGAAACCATGGGCTCCCAGTAAAAATGCACGTATTTGTAGTTGTCATTTTGTAGGGTTTGAAGCCATTTTTCAGTGTTGCCTTAGTAAACAAAAGTTTGGTGCTTTTCAGTCGGTCAACACATTCGTTAACATTTTGTTAACGGAACCTGTACCTGGGTGCAATATATAAGGTTCTCCATTAATTTTACTACCCCATTGTTATTAATGTACAATTTTGGGTTGTTGCACAGTTTCCTTTCAATAACAGGGTTTTCCCGGCACGAATACGGACACTTGATCTTGAGAAGAGATGGAAACCCTTCATTATGTTCCCGTAGAGCAATCCCATCCGGACTGCAGCAGAGCCATGGTTGTTCGTGTTTTACATGCAAGCCTACCTGCCTTACGGAACATTGGAACAATGCACAGCATTCCATTATCGCATTCGTTTAATTATCCCTTCCACACCTAACTGCAGGAGTATTTATGTCTTTGGAGTTATTAATTAGAGATGCTAGTTTTTGGAAATCCCCACTTTGTAATGTTATGATCCTGTGCGCATTCTGACTGGCGGAAATTCGAATCAATCTCTGCTGAAACCACAAGTGACATCGAGATTGTGCCATTGACTCAAATGCAATTTCATATGTTTGCAAAATATTGATTTTTACTTAGTCACAATAAAATCTCAACACTTCACTAGACAACATATCTTCATGTTCTTTTTTCACAAGCACTATCTCAGCACCACCTTGTGAGTGATTTCATAGCACTGATATGGTACTTGAGATTGGTTGTCAAATCCATGGAGGCACTGATTCACAGGCGCTTTCTCAGCCAGTCCTACAGCATTATCCACGACGTGGTCTATAATTGAATTACTTATGGAAGACGACTCTCCTTCGTATTACGCCTCTAAAACTCACGTTAATGCACGATGGATGTTCTTAAGACGGGTAGGCAATATACAGTAGTTCTTCTTTGCTGAGATATCCGTCATTTCCCCTTTCTGGCATGCAGTAAACTGGTCGCTTAGTTGTTTTCTTCTCTATCAATTGCCTTATGCTTTCACCTTTAATATATACTACGGGAACATTTCTAGGTTTCACCCACCGCTGCTGAGAGGAAGTACTAGAATTGTCTCTTTCTGTGTTAACATAACACATCGCAGCAATATGCTTACAGAATTGGGAGAGGCCGGCTTTGCACCAGGGGCGTATATACAATTTTTTTCGGAGGTGAGGGCTGACTATCCTGGAAAATTGTGAGTATTCTCAGGGGATTGTCACCGCAAAATCACCAGAAATATCAACCAATACCTTAGAGCATATAACTTTGTGTAATTATTTTAGATAAGATTCAAAGTTTACATGGCCTACAATTATATGTAATACAAAAAAAAGTAGTAAAATACAACACAACACACAAAAAGAAAATTATCCTTAATGAATTTTCTATTATGGCCTATGGAGTATGAATGGCAAATCTCTAAATATTTGTCAATTTACCGTACTTAGCAGAAGGGTAAACAGTTTTCTTTTTTTACAAGTTGGTAATTTATTTTTCTAAAGTACCGTACTGTGGAATTCACAGTTTTGCCTCACTAGGCTGAATGTACCCCTTTCCAGCGCTCAGACCAGAATTAAAATTTATTGGCAGAGCCGGGAATCAAATTTGGACCTCTGGGGCGGCAGCCAAGAATGCTAGCCACTACACACGAGTTAGTCTGATTCCAATCTTAATATTGTTTATAACTTAGCCGATAAGTCAAGATTAGGGTACAACCAAATTTACAATTACTTTATGCTCTTACCAAAGCATCACTTTCTTAATTTTTATTGGCTTTTTTTGGGAAGTGGGGCTGGAGCCCCCCCCCCCCTCCCCCCTCCCCCTCCCCCTCCCCCCTTTTATACGCCCCTGCTTTGCACTGGCATTCAGCGGATTGAAGATTTCTTTCGCGATCGATCTGAAAAGAAACACGAATTATAAAGTCATTCGACGGGCATGATAGCCTAGTGGCTTACCCATGATAATTTAAGACTTAACGAATGCTGATTGGACCTATTGATAAAAAGTTTGCATAAGTACCATACGAGATATATAATATTTTAATTCTTATTTGAAAATTGACGGCATACGGTGGTTGATTTATGTTTGTTTCTCTCAAACATACGCCGACAAATTCCCCTCCCGACCTTTCTCTCACTTTGAGTACATGGCAACTCTCATTGAGCTTTGCACCTTTCTTCAGGGTGGAAGGTCTGAAATAATTCTGAGTCCACTGTATCCTTTCAAAACCAATACAACCCTCAACAGAGCACGACATTGGAGCGGTATATATAATAGCTTGCTTGCATAGACTCAAAGGCAATTGCGTCGGTCAGTCATCCTACGTGTTGCACAAGCATCCGCTAGGGGTGCCAGCGGTCAAAATCCAGCGAGGCGCGAAGGGTCTATAGCCTACTCAAGTCAGGGAAGCCCTCTCCAGACAATAAGTGAACACTGCGAACGTGAATCTTCTCATCAAAACCCGAGGGGCTTACAACTTGTGGGACGTGGGTTGGCGACCACGGGACCCCAGATGAGTCCGGCATTGCTTCCAATTACTTGTGCCGGGATCCTCTCTGTCAACTTTCCTCTCGACCTTCCACGGTCAACTCTTGTTCTTTTCTGACACCGATGGTGTTAGGGTAACCGAGTCATATGGAGTCTTTCATTCTCCCGCATTAATTGGCCCTTCTCTCATCTTTCCTTATCCCTCATTCTTCGAAGGGTCAGACCTCTTGTTTTCTTTTCATCATACCTCCTACCTTCTGCTCAAGGCCCTCAAGGAGGCAGGGTGTGTGTAGCCCCACCACTTATGGTACACCCTGGATAATGCTACACCCTCAAGGGCTCATGGCTGGTGAGCCCAAGAGTTGGTGACCCCGAGGGATTCCTGTGCTGGGTCCAGATTTTCCGCTTTTTCTATTGCCTTTGGGGCGGACCCTGTCCTCTTTCCCTTTCCTATCTGCCTTCCTTGGCTTTCCTTCCTTCCTTCCAAGTCCCTCAGTCCTCATTTTTCGAGGGTTGAGGGCATTTCCTTTCTTCCTGTCTTTAATTCTCTTATTCCTTTCTTTTGTCCTTATCTTCTTCTAGCCCGTAAGTTTTGTGGTTAGTTTTAGTTGTAGGTTTCATGGCATTATCATTCATTATCACGATCACCCAAACCATTAGGGGCCGATAACCTAGATGTTAGGCCCCTTAAAGCAAAAATTATCATCATCACCATCATATTCTAATCACGCTGAAGCTCAGCATACTATTGGCAAGATTGTGCCTCACGAGGCTGAGCGTACCCCGTTCCAGCCCTCGGACCAGAATTAAATTTCTTGGCAAAGCTGAGAATCGAACCCAGTCCTGTGGGCGATGTGGAGTGATGCTACAACCCCGCCCTCAAACTGATGGATAAAACATTTTTGTCTTCTCAAAATGTATGTAAGTGATGCCAGCGACGCACGAGGCAGCACGTAAGTGCTCTCGGCCACCGAGCCTGGTGTATCAGTTATTACTAAGGCTAGGATTTTTAGGTGCTAAGAATCGGGCAAATATTTATTTTTTATGTATTAAAAATACCTGAAATATGTGACTAAAAAGTAAAAATATTTTAATATAATTTAGTTGATTAATGTAAATATAAACAATATACAGTACTCGCATTACAATGGACAACGAGATACATCACAAATGACCGACGATTATCGAGAAACACTTATTCAGAAGGCTCGAACCTGCGGCAATGTTTCTTGCCCTTGAGTTGTTGTGTAACATGAGATCGCTGTTCAGCCTTTATTGCTTTCCCACATGGTTGGCAGAACAGAATCAGAAGTAAAATTACTGCTGCTGACGATAAATTGTAGTTGTTTTTACTTTAGGCATCGAAAAACTGCCTTACACTTCACAGTGCCAGAAATGAACTGCATGTGAGTGACACTGGTTCCAGGTAGCTGGGGGAGGGGAGGGGAAGTCTAGCACGTGGTGCAATATGGACAAAGAAATCCCTGACTTCCACAGTGAGTGGCACGGGGAGACAAGTTAAGAATAACACAGTTGCAAGCTGACATACGCTCTGAATGAAGATTAGATAGCTCACAGGTTCTTCCCCCTTGAAGTAACACACAACAAAAATGTAATAAACTGAAGATCTAGCGTACCGTACTGATATTAAAAATGTAAATATTATGTCTTTTTATGTGCTAATAAGTGAAAATCAGAAATTTATGTATTTATAGAAAAAATGCTTAAAAATGTATTTACATAAAGAAATATTCATATCCCGAAAAATCCTAGCCCTAGTTATTACAAGAAAAAACAAGAAGTTCCGTGACGAACTAAAGAGCCTACTTTTCTTAAAATTTAAGATTCATGCCAATGATTAATCGATATGGATCTATCTAGAATAATGACGAAATTAAGTTGGCAATATCGAAATTTCTAATTAGTTCGAAATACTGTATACCTGGCATAATGTAGCCTAATAGAGCACTAGAGTTGGCAGCCCTGGTGACTGAATATATTCCTATTTCCATCTCTTAAGGTACAGAATACAAAATTTGGTTGGATTCCAATGAATAGCATGGACGTTACATTCAGTTAAACAATGGATCTAACAGCGTAAAATCATGTTGGCAACAGTGTCATGCATGTATTGGTCAGAAATAATCTGAAATAATATGATCTATTGTTGTGCCAATTTTGAATGAAATCCATTAGTTAGTATAGAAGTTACACGCATTTTAAAATTGGACCTATCAGCAGGCTTAGAATCATGTTGGCAGCACTGACTATATTAGTTAGTCCTAATGCATCTAGAATGCCAGGTACTATACGTGTGCAAAGTTTAGAGCTATTGGCTTGCATTCTTTCTGATATATTGATATTAGGGTATCAAAAATAGAGACAGCATTTATTAACAGTTGGCAGCCCTGGTTGCTCTTAAGAATACGCATAGTCATAGCTGTTATGGTACACATAGCACATACGAAATTTGGTTGAAATCCAAATGATAGTATGGAAGTTACATGTATTTAAAGTTGGACCTCTCAGCAGGCTTAGAATCATGTTGGTAGCACTGACGTATATAAGTTACTCCAAATTAATATAGAATGTCAGGTACTATACGTGAGCATAGTTTAAAACTGTCGGCTTGCATACTTTCTCATATATATTGGTATTTGGATAATAGAAATTAAGGGCATTTTTTAACAGTTGGCAGCACTGGTGGTTCATAAGAATACGTTCAGTCATATATAGTAATGTACACATACAACATACGAAATATGGTTGAATTCCAATTGATAGTGTAGAAGTTATATGCATTTAAATATTGGACCTATCAGTAGGCTTATAATCATTTTGGCAACACTGCCATGTATGGCCATCTGGAAATTAAACTGCAATATTATTATCAATATGTGTGCCGATTTTGAAATAGCTCCCATTCATACCTTCCAAGATATCCAACATGGAGCTCAAATTTCAATTGCGATTTTTCAGCAGTTGGTAGCACTGACATCATTTTCAAATATGGCCGTGAGATATTCAGGTATAGATCTTTACTCCTACCAAATTTTATTTCGATTGCTCCAGCCGTTGAGGAGTTGATAGGGGGGGGGGGGGGGACACACACAGCCAAACAGACAGACAGACACACATTTTCCCGGATCGATCTCATAAGACTACTTTTTCCTCATTTTTGCAAAAGTAGGCTAAAAATATTTAAACCATTATTGGTTAGTGGTCTCTATATTAACCACCTGTCAATATGCTGATAGTTGAATCTTTCAGACAAGTTTCGGAGAATTCTATGCCGAAGTGCTAGTATTTCTAAAAATGAAATATTGGATACGTATCTTCTTGTCGTAATGTGTTGGATAAATTTAAAAAAATAAAATAAACTAAGAACATTTACAATTAAAGCGTAAAAATAAAATATAAATATAGAAATAAAAACAAGAAGTTCCGTGACGAACTAAAGCGCCTACTTTTCATGCCAATGATTATTCTACAGTATATGAACCTATCTAGAATAATGAAGAAATTAAGTTGCTAATATCGAAATTTCTAATTATTTCGAAATACTGTATACCTTGCATAATGTAGCCTAATAGAGCACTACAGTTGGCAGCCCTGATGACTGAATATATTCTTAGTTCCATCTCTTAAGGTACAGAATACAAAATTTGGTTGAAGTCCAATGAATAGCATGGACGTTACATGCAGTTAAACATTGGATCTAACAGCGTGCGTAAAATCATGTTGGCAACAATGTCATGCATGTATTGGTCAGAAATAATCTGAAATAATATGATCTATTGTTGTGCCAATTTTGAATGAAATCCATTAGTTAGTATAGAAGTTACATGCATTTTAAAATTGGACCTATCAGCAGGCTTAGAATCATGTTGGCAGCACTGACTATATTAGTTAGTCCTAATGCATCTAGAATGCCAGGTACTATACGTGTGCAAAGTTTAGAGCTTTTGGCTTGCATACTTTCTGATATATTGGTATTTGGATAAAATAAATTAGGAGCATTTATTAACAGTTGGCAGCCCTGGTGGGTCTTAAGAATAAGCTCAGTCATATCTGGTTATGTATGCATACAACATACGAAATTTGGTTAAATTCCAATTGATAGTGTAGAAGTTATGTGCATTTAAAAATTGGACCACTCAGCAGGCTTATAATCATTTTGGCAACACAGCGATGTATGGCCTCCTGGAAATTAAACTGCAATATTAATATATATACGTATGCCAATTTTGAAATAGCTCCCATTCATACCTTCCAAGATATCCAACATGGAGCTCAAATTTCAATTGCGATTTTTAGCAGTTGGTAGCACTGACATCATTTTCAAATATAGCGGTGATATTCGGGTATAGACCTTTACTCCTACCAAATTTTGATTTGATTGCTCCAGCCGTTTAGGAGTTGATATGGGGGAACACACACACAGCCAGACAGACAGAAGAACAGACAGACAGACAGACAGACAGAAGGACAGACAGACAGACAGACATACATTTGCCCGATCTCATAAGACTACTTTTTCCTCATTTTTGCAAAATGTGAAAAGTAGGCTAATAAAATGAAAGAAATATGTATTAAAAAAAACATAACTATGTAAATATTATGAAAATAATTGTAACAAGATTCATGCTCTACCTAGTATAATGACGAAATTAAGTTGGTAATATCGAAATTCCTAATTATTTCGAAATACTGTAGGCTATATCTTGCATAATGTAGCCTAATAAAGCACTACAGTTGGCAGCCCTGGTGACTGAATATATTCTTATTTCCATCTCTTAAGGTACAGAATACAAAATTTGGTTGAAGTCCAATGGTTAGCATGGACGCTACATGGAGTTATACATTGGATCCAACAGCGAGCGTAAATTCATGTTGGCAACAATGTCATGCATGTATTGGTCAGAAATAATCTGAAATAATATGATCTATTAAAACTCAGCTGAGTTTTAATTCACCGGCCGTGAAAGCCAATATACAATATGATCTATTGTTGTGCCAATTTTGAATGAAATCCATTAGTTATTATAGACGTTACATTCATTTTGAAATTGGACCTATTAGCAGGCTTACAATCATGTTGGCAGCACTGACGTATATTAGTTACTCCAAATTAATCTAGAATGCCAGGTACTATACGAGTGCAAAGTTTAGAGATATTAGCTTGCATACTTTCTGATATTAGGGTAACAAAAATAGAGACAGCATTTATTAACAGTTGGCAGCCCTGGTTGCTCTAAAGAATACGCATAGCCATATCTGTTATGGTGCACATAGCGCATACGAAATTTGGTTGAAATCCAAATGATAATATAAAAGTTACATGTTTTTAAAGTTGGACCTCTCAGCAGGCTTAGAATCATGTTGGCAGCACTCAAAATTAATATAGAATGTCAGGTACTATACGTGTGCATAGTTTAAAGCTGTCGGCTTGCATACTTTCTGATATATTGGTATTTGGATAAAAGAAATTGAGAGTATTTATTAATAGTTGGCAGCCATGGTGGTTCTTGAGAATATGCCCAGTCATATCTGATTATGTACGCATAGCACATACGAAGTTTGGTTGAATTCCAATTGATAGTGTAGATGTTATATGCATTTAAAAATTGGACATATCAGCAGGCTTATAATCATTTTGGCAACACTGCCGTGTATGGCCTCCTGGAAATTAAACTGAAATATTATTATCTATACGTGTGCCAATTTTGAAATAGCTCCCATTCATACATTCCAAAATCTCCAACATGCAGCTCAAATTTCAATTGCGATTTTTCAGCAGTTGGTAGCACTGACATCATTTTCAAATACGGCATTGAGATATTCAGGCATAGATCTTTACTCCTACCAAGGCAGACAGAAGGACAGACAGACAGACACCCATTTGCCCGGATTGATCTCATAAGTCTACTTTTTACTCATTTTTGCAAAATGTGAAATGTAGGCTAAAAATCAATTCGAAATTAGTTGATTAATTAATTAAATTAAAATATCAAAACTAATTATAAAGTATAAGAACATAAATTGAAAATTAAAAATTATAATAATAATAATATCGTATGGCCTCGGGTGCCGCGTGCAAGCTTTGTAATTTGACACCCAGAGGGTAGCTTGCATGTCGAATTTCGTTGTTCCTTGAATCACTATGCAAGTGAAGGAGGTTAGATATCTAAGCTCCTTGAGCACTATAGCGCTTTCTAGTAGAGAAATGAGGAACTTCATGTTGGCGGAAACTCTCGAGAATAATTTTGCCATTATGAACACGGCCTACTGAATTCAAATGGGTTCTTTGACATGCCAACATCGTATGACATGCGTGTCGTATTTTTGCCACCATTCAAAAATCACTTACCACGGCCAGGAGCGAACCTGCAATCTTGGGGTTAGTAGACCGACACGCTATCCACTCACTCACCGAGGCAAGCAATTAAAAATCAATATATAAACATTAAAATTAGATAAACAAAAAATAACATTATTAATAATTATAATGATTAAAATAAATTAAAATGTTAGAACTGATAAAAGTAAAAAGTAGTTTTGCCCTATAAAGGATTAAATATCAAGAATAAATCGGCCGACAGAACTACGGGATCACTGGAATTTGGAACGTCGTAAATGAACACCAACTCGAGATATCTTCACAAGATAGCTAGGGCCATAGGATTCGACTTCAAAGTAACATACTAGTTCCGAACTTTGCGCTTACTCAATTGTTATCTGGACATGGGAAATTCAAGTCGTACTTTGAGCGATTTCACATCATTAATTTAAATGACTATACATGCTTTTATGGAACCTCTCAAACTGTAAATCAGCTACTTTTCGACTGCCCTGCTTTTGAAAGAGAAAGACTTATTATAAGAAGTAGCCTGCGTCACTGCAATAATGAACTGACTAAACATGTGCATCTTATATTTAAAGAATCATGTTGTTATTGGTGTGTAATACATTTCCACTCGGTTGCTAGATATTTATGTGGGAGTGATTTTAAAAAATGGGACGGAAGTGGATCGGACAGAAGTGTGTAAGACGCACTGTCAGCTGCTAAACAGCCAGGAAGGATGCGATCCAGCTGGCAGTGGTCCATGTGGAATGTATATAACATACGGATTACTTCAAGGTAGGGAGGCGCCATTACAGATATTTCTGCAATAAATCATCTTCAAGTTGTCGTTCTTTGGTATAAAAATATTCAGTATATCATATTTGCTGAAAACAATTATGATTTATTAAGAGACTGTTCTTCAATCTCTGGATAAAAGTGATGGGCATCCACTCCCCGAGTAACTTTTCACAACACTTTCATACTGAACGGTAAACACTCATGCGAACTCTGGTGTCAACAGATTGAAACACAAACCACATGTTAAAAGTCTTCGTATCAGTATTTAAAAGATGATATGCTTTAATTTGAAGCATTGTAACTAGTCGGCAAAGCCGGTATTATGTTTCTGCACAATGGCTATTCAGATATTAACCCACATTGCGGTAATGCAGTGATCAATGTAATATGGCCTATATCGATGTTTTATACGGTAACTGAGCTAGCCTTTCATAGACCACTATAGGAATTCGCTTTACTGTCAAGTATGCGTATTCATAAGGAATTTAAAACTCAATTCCACGCAGGAACATTATGGAGAAAAGCAAAATATTTATGGAGCATTAAAAATTCTTCCATATTTTTACCGACACGTGAAAAAGAGTACCTGTCTTGTACTCTAAAAGTATGTGGTTGTAATGGCTGCTGCGTGGATAGCATCTTGGTATGCGAATCATGAGGTCTCAGGTTCAAACCCCGGTCCCGGATTACCGATTTAAACGACATATATCATAACATTATGCAACATTTTAACAGAATCTACATGGAATTACGATGTGTCTAATTTTAATTACAATAGTTTGCTCCAAGGAGGAGTTGGGAAATTTGATTGTATTGAACATTATTTCTAGTAGTCTATAGATAGGATAGAGACTATGGTTTCATTCCTCCTCTTAATTTACAATATAATATATGATGTTTGTTGAAACAAGTGTGACAGTAGCATATCTCCGATTCAATCTATACATTCATCATAATACCAGTATGAAAACGGAGCGTAAATTAACATTTTAAGAATGTCCAATCTGTGTAGTATACGAGTAGGGTAACATGTCAGATGACTTCACATACATTTCATCTCACTATCATAGTAGGATAACATGTCAGATGTTACTCATCATATGCGACTACTGTAAGGCTCGTATCTTTTTCCTCATTTTCTTATATTCATCCATCATATTTTCCATAAGTTATTATAATGTAATACAAGTACTGTTGTACATACAGGGTCATATAAAGTAAGAACGGCAAGCGGCAGTTTTGTTATTCGCTGCTGTGGTGGCCTTGGCCAAGCTTGTGGCGCACCATGGCCCCCTGTTGTACTATTGAAAACGCGCTCATGGTACATACGAGGACTGTTTCTTTTTTCAAGGTCCGATGGACTGTATAAAAATAACAGATTGACATACCAAACTGATTTTACTACTAAATGCTTGCTTGTTTTATTCTTATGTCTCAACATAATCGCCAAAACGATTGAAACATTAATTTGTCGTATCGTTACACCAGCTTTCCAATACCATCGGCAAAATATTCTGCCGCCACTGAGGTTGGTACGTCCAGACAGCCTCTTGAAGTTTTCCCTTTTTGGCTAGGCGTTGCCGCCCAACCATACCTTCAAATCTTGAAAAAGGTGAAAATCTTTCACGACCACACTGTACCAACGTTACGATAAACTTTTACAAAGAATTTAAGTGTGAAGTTTTGGACCATCTGCCGTTTAGTCCAAACCAGCACTGAATGATTTTCACCTTTTTCGAGTAAGGTAATCTGTGGTATGTACTATGCGCGCGCTTTCAATAGTTCAGCAGGGGGCCATAGCGCGCCACAAGCTCGGCCAAGGCCACCGCAGCAACGAATAACTAAACTGCCGCTTGCCGTTCTTACTTTATATGAAAGACCCTGTATTTTGTAATTGACGAACTATAACCCTAAAATATTAGGCAAAATATTCTTCTATGATTTTGGAAACTCAATGAATAAATAAATAAGACCATAGGATATGTATTATTATTGATATTATTATTATTAATAATATTATTAAAATGCATTGCCCCACATTCTACAGGTCATTAGGGTGTGGAGCGGTTACTTGGTATGCTAAGGCCCTTGTTGGGCAATACAACCATATGATTTATATAATGAAAATATTTTACACACTGAAGTACATGGTGCTAATGACCAAAGATGTCCCAAGCTCCTAACTAAATCAACAACAACAACAACAACATCATCAATGATTATTAATAGATTTTATTTCGTAAATTTCAGTATTGTGCCAGAGAAGTTGTTGTTGTTGTTGTTGTTGTTGTGGTGGTGGTGGTGCCAGAGAAGTAAAGGTAGTTAATTCATTCTAGGAGCTTGGGACATCTTGTTCATCAGCCCTGTGTAGTTGGGTGTGTGTTGAATTTGTCTGATAACCTGTGTTTATGTGATGACTGTAGTAGTGTGACTGTAATAGGGATAGTGTATGAGCCCCGGGACTTAATGTAAGGTACTATCCCAACATTTTCCTGAAGAGTGTGTGGAAGAATCCAAGGAAAATCCACACTCAAGATATCCTCAGTCAGCGTTTGGATTCGAAACTGCTAACTCCGTATTTGCTACAGCTGCCTTCATGGCCGTGGTACACGAATTAACAAGTACGGCTACGCCGCGGGGAATAATTGACGACCCACCAAGCTTCCTGATAAATGCGCGACCCCTTGGGGTTGCGTTGTTCCCCGGAGACTTTCTGAATCTCCTTTTTACCATAACAAATGCGTATTGAAAGATTTATTGCTTATATAAAAGCTACAGTGGCTTATCTGTAGAGACTCTGATTTATAGTAATATAAAGGGCTTCAGAGCGGTGAAATAAAATGTTCAAAGCGGAGAAATGAAATATCCATAGTGGTGAAACTAAAAAGGGACGTGTGAGTGTGCTTAATAACAGTGCACGGTGCACGGATATGAAGTTAAATAATGAAAACTATCGAAACATTTGGAGGAACAACAATAAATTAATTCTAGTTAGCCTATTTTCATTTATGAAAAAATAGGCTTATGAGACCACCTTTTGTCCGTGTGTCTGTCTGTGTGTGCGTGTGAGTGTGTGATGGTGTGTGTTCCCCTAAAAACTTCTCAACGGCTGGAGCGATTTCAATGAATCTCGGTAAGTCCATAGCACTATTCCAGACGACCCCAACGGTGTCCTTCAAATTTTTCTACGTCTCACCAATCCAATGGCTGTGCGAAATATTTCGCCTGCATTCAATATCTTCGAAACTATTACCGATATCACCCTAGAATATTTCACGGTGATAAAGGAAACTAATAGAAGTTCACCTATGTGACTTTTGAAAACTTGGTAACTAAAAACCAACATGGCGGCCTAGCGAATTTGCGACATTTAAATAGACGTTCCTCGCGATTTGAACCAACCAAACGCAATATAATTTGATACAGTATATGTTTATACACATTGTAATGCACCGACATCTAACTTCGTTCAATTGTTTACATAACCTCAATATGGTGGATGTGCGAAATATTTCACCGGCATTCTATATCTCTGAAACTATTAGCGGTATCACCCTGAAATTTTGTACGAAGATAAAGGGCACTACTGGAAGTTCATCTATAAGACTTGTAGAGACCGGTTAGCTACAAAACGAATATGGCGGCCAAGCGAATTTGAAAATATTAAATAGACCTTTCTCACGATTTAATGATCCAAACGCAATAAAACATGGTACAGGAAATGTCTATACACTTTTTAATGCACTGGTATCTAATTTAGTTCAATTGTTTACATAACCTCAAAATGGCGGCTGTGCGAATTTTAAAATTAAGTTTTTATTTCTTGTGTCGTAATCATGCGATCGAAGTGAAAGTTTGAATAATGAACCTACGGAATAATTTTCCTTTAATGGTACATGACTCTATGGCCTTTACATATAACAACCCAACATGGCGACCATCCGAAATATTTAGATGGATCTCAATATCTACGAATCTATTACGGCAATCAAACTGAATTTTTTAATGTTCATAGGGGCTATGAACGTACGTTCACCTATAGGACTTTCAATAACCTGGTGATTACAAATCCAACATGGTGGCGAAGCAAAATATTAATATTCACATGGTCGTTTCTCGCAATTTAACCAATCGAGTGCAGTGACACTTGGTACAGTAAATCCTTATGCAAATGTTAATCCACTGGCATCTAATTTATTTCAATTTTTTCTATAACCACAAGATGGCAGCTGTGCGAAATTTTAAAATCTCGTTTTTACTTCTTGTGTCCTAATCATGCGATTGAAGTTTGAATACTACGCGTTCACAATAATCTTCATGTAACAGTTCATACCTCTAAGACCTACTTATATAAAAATCCAACATGGCGACCATCCGCAATATTTAGTCGGTTCTCAATATCTACGAATCTATTACAGAAATCAAACTGAAATTTTGTATGTTGATAGAGGCAATTAACATAAGTAGGATATATGAAAATATACTTTAGTTCTTCACGGAACTACTTGGTTTTGATGTGTAACATCTTGCCACTCGGTTGCTGGATTAATTTTTTTAGCGTATGGCTTTTAGTGCCGGGAGTGGATATTTTTGTGGGAGTGATTTTGAAAAAAGGGACGGAATTGGGATTGACGTAAAAGTGTAACCGGAAACAATGAGTGTGTGCGGTGGCGGAGATTGGTTCCACGACGTACTATCGCATACGGTGTACTACAATGTTTGGAGGCCCCATTACAGCTATTCCTAGAATAAATCATCTTCAAGTTGTCGTTCTTTGGTGTGAAAATATTCATTAAATCATAATTTGCTGAAAACAATTATGATGTAATAAGGGTCTTTTTTTCAATCTCTGGATAAAAGTGATGGGCATCCACTCCCCGAGTAACGTGTTGTTCAATGCAAAGTTATGCGAACTCTGGTGTCAAATGATTGAAACACAAACCACATGGTCAAAGTCTTCGTATCAGTATTCAAATGATGATATGCTTTAATATGAAAATTGTAACTAGTCGGCAATGCCGGTATTATATTTCTGCTCAATGGCTATTCAGATATTAACCCACATTGCGGTAATGCAGTTATCAATATAATATACAGGGTTATTCACCTAAGATGTTACCCGCCAATATCTTCTAAACCATTAAAGATTTCAATATTCTATTTTCACTTTTGGAAATGGTGCTAAGGGGCTCATACATTAACTTATACTGTTTTGTCCTATCTTTGTGAATAGCTGAGATATTGGTACGTACTTCGTTTCTCTTAACGGAACTATACTAATTTTTTCATGCAGGGTAAATGATTTCACTGAGACACATTCAACGGTGTTATTATTTCCCGAATTGGACGAGTACTTTTTGAGAATTCGAGGGTTTGAAAATTGTAAGAGGCCCCGCCTTCTTTCGGTGACGCGTTGTGTGAGAGCGAATGGCTGGTACATAGCTTGTTGGTGCGCTCAAATAGCGTCATAGGTGTAGTCTGTTTCAAAACAAAATGAGTATCCTGTAATCAGAATCGTAGTCGTTATTGTCGGAGTTTGGTATTTTGGGAAATGTAAATAAGTGATGAAAAGAAATAGAAAAATGAAGTTTCATTATTTGTTGTCTAATAAATTCTTCCGTCACTTGATGTTTGGAATAATGGGACGATTTAACAGATGGTGGCATACATTGCTTTTAATTTCCTATAACATGTAGAATAAATAGGGTTATTCACCTAAGATGTTACACGGAAATAACGTCTAAACCATTAAAGATATCGGTATTCTGATTTCATATGCGTAAATGATACCCAGGGGATGGAAAATAATGTGCTACGGTATTATTTTGTTCTAATGGGGTAAGTAATAATCGAGATATTGATACTATCTCCACAATTTGAATGGAACGGCACGAATTCATACGGCTGGTCTAAAAGTTCAACTGCGTACAAGTTTAAGTACGGTATGTAAGTATTTTCAAAATCGGACAGTTACTTTTTGAGATATCAATAACAACAGCATACGCTGTTGTGCATGCTGCATCAGACAGCGTGCAGTCGGGCAAACAGGTTCCTGGGTGTGATTCCAGCCACAGAACGGTTTCCAGGCATGTACTGTAAACTATCGTACACATAATGTGATGTACCGTAACATACCCTGGGTGTGCAACGTTATTGTATGCCTGGCGAACTCACCACACACACCCAAGAAAATGGGGCTCCCTGACCACGCTATCAAAGCAACGGGAATGAAATACTGTAACAGCAAACTGTCCCTCTTCTCTGTACCCTGTCGACTTTCTTAATCACGTGTAGCGGCTTGGATTCTTAGCTGTCGCTGTGGTGGTACGAGTTCAATTCCGGCTCTGATAAGCAATTTAATTCTGGTCGGAGGGCTGGAACGGGGTTAACTCCACCTCGTTAGGGAAACTGAGAAGAGGTGGGTTCGATACCCATCTCAGCTATCCTGGAAGTTTTTTTTGCCGTGTGGCCTCCTGAGAGGCCGAGTGCAGGTCTTTCTAGTCGACGCCCGTGGGCGACCTGCGCGTCGGGTTGAGAGATGGAATGGATTAAGATGAAGGAATTTGGGCAAGGATGTGGAAGGAAGTGGCCGTGGCCTATCAGAAGGTACCGTCCCAGCATTTGCCTGGTGTTGAAAATGGGGAAACCACGGATAACCATTTCGAGGACGGCCGACGGTGGAGCTCGAACCCACGCGTCTACCGAGTCAGCAGAAAGCTTGGCCCCATAACCTAACGCCGCGCTTTAGCCAGTGTAACCACTGTTGTCGGTATCCTGGAAGTGTTCCATTGTTTCCCACTGCTACTCCAGGCAAATGTCGGGAGGGTCCCTTACTGACGACAACGGCCGCCTCCGTACTAATTCCTCACCTAAATTAGGAATAGGCTACGGTACACCACTACAGACACCGCAATAACACAGGTTATCAGACACTTCCTAACATAAATACAGTACACACACCCCCAAGTCACGTACCGGTACGTCTGGAGAGGTCGCCTCCGTGGTGTAGTGGTCAGCGTGCTTAGCTGCCACCCCGGAGGTCTGAGGTTCGATTCCCGACTCTGCCACGATCAAGCGGTCAAGCTGTTGGCCTCTCACCAAGGTGGTCTGGGTTTCGAAGTGAAATGCCAAGACCTGTGGTTCAGATTCCATGTAAAAAGGAGGACCCGTGGCTCATAATCACAAGATTCACGGTCACGTAAAACTACAATCTTCCTTCCTTCCTTTAATGGTTTAGACGTCATTTCCGTGTAACAACTTAGGTGAATAACCCTATTTATTCTTCATGTTATGACACCATCTGTTAAATCGTCCCATTATTCCAAACATCAAGTGACGGAAGAATTTATTAGACAACAAATAATGAAACTTCATTTTTAGGTAGATTTCATTAGAAAGCTAACTATTGCAATGGGTACCATGTTTCGACTTCCGGAAAATTTCGACATATCTTCACGTTTCACATCCCCCAGACCCCAAAACCACCGTCAGTTCAAAAGTTTATATATAATTTATGTATTGTACCCGTTCGTCCTGGGGATGCGATGACCCATCTGCTATTACATCGCATTCCTGGAGTTCCAGGACAGAGCGGAGTTAAATGAACCTCTAGTCAAATAAGAAATGTGTCGGAAATTCAGCTGAGATATCGAAAAGGCAGAGGGTAACACGAGACAAAGTATCTCTAGGGTCGTTACGGGCTTAAATTTAATTAAAAAATGCAAATATAAATGGGCGCCATCAACTGAACACCTAGCAAACCACATCCTTTCCGGTTAAGCCTTAATCAAGACAAGGAAAGAAAAAGGAAAATCACACCATCATCAGATCATAACTAAGATAAAAACAAATTTATTTCACTTTGATAGTCAGACAGACATTTTAAATATTCATCCTACCTGAGAGCATGGTCGAATGCCAACGTTAAATTGTCATTGTCCAAAAATCGAACCATCTCTTTTCTAATCAAAAGTATTTAATCCACATAAAATAGGAAAAATCTCTAAAGTTCTCTTGGATTCTCAGGATCACCGTAGCACTATGTCTTTCGTCACTGACATTCGTGATACCTGAGACCTAATTTCTCTTTAAAATAATATCATGAATGTGGATTTGAAAAAATTCTTAATCTGTCTAAACACACATATTATAATCACATATTTTAAATATCACGTAATTTATGGCTTGCATGGCATAATTTAAACGTTGAATGTGTTAGTAAAATGCTCCTAAACATCGAATAATTAATTTACACTATTTACATTGTCATTAATAATTGCTTGTTTGTGAATTACAGAAAATCCACTGCTCATTGGTCATACTCATCATCATCATCAAAATTAAATGTTTCTCACATTAATTCTCATTTCAAAATTCAACATATTCCTGTCAGAATCATTAACTCATCACCATTAAATCATTTAAATGAAAATTATTATCACTTCATTATATTTTCTAATTATTCACACACTCTTATTTCATCATCTCCTTCAGATTAAATCATCTTAAATCATCAATATAAATTGTTTAATTCCTCAACTCAAGTTGCAATTCCTTTAAATCATCTCTCAATTAAATTTATTTTAATCCATATAAATTCATTAATCATCAGCTTCTTTAATTAATTATCACCTTCTAATTCAGTTATTCATCATCTATCCAATCATCTATTAATTTATTTAAATCAGTTTATTTATCAAATCATTAATTCATCCATTTATTTAATTCGTTGATTTATTCCAAAATTTAATTTATTAATTTATCTAAATTTTATTCTTCTGGTTATTTAGATTTTTATTATTTCATCTAGTCATTCTGATTTTTATTTCATTAGGTCAGATCATTAATATGCTTAAATTTCAGATTATTATTTCATTAATTATTATTATCAGAAAATCTTGTATTATCAACTTTATTTATTTGTTTAATTTCCTAACAAATTGTTTAATATGGGTTATAGAACGTTGTCTTACAGTTTTTTCACATCCAAGTTATATCTCGTATTTAAATATCATGCCAAAAAATATTATTGCCTTCACGACATCACGTTGGAACTGACTATCCACAACTACATTATATATTCTCACTTCTTCAAATATCACATTTGAATACCACAATTATTCCACAAAACTCCATAAATATTCAACATACAGCCTGAATCTCAAAATTACGCTAGACTGGGTTCGACAACCTCATGTCTGCCTCAAAATACATTAGCAACATTGCAACTATCACTTGGCAACTTCTACAAAATGCCTATCACAAACTTCACTTAACCATGTTGCATGATATACAAAAAATATATAACTGGCTTCAAATTATCAACGCACACAATCTCCAATAACTGTAATTACTCTGATCACATCTAGACAACTTCTTAAACAATTAGAAAAAATATTACCTTAGTAATTCAAGATCTGCTTTCAAATAGCATAAATTCTCTTACAATTCTCATAATTCACATCACAGAAAAACACCAATGTGCTATAATCTCTCATATCAAAATATGCAATACTGATCTGCCTTAAAATAAATCTGACTATTAATGATTCATCTTACAAGATTCAATTACTTTAAATCCTTCTCAAAGGTATCAAACTCAATTATAAAAATCATCAAAAGCTTCAGCTGTACCAGCTGTTAAACTGAAATCACTCTCAAAAGAGTAAAGCAACAAAATATTGGATTGGCAAACAAGAATTACAAATGTAACCCTGCTGACATTTATCTTTAATTTATTTAACAAAAATTCGACTGATATGTGACTAGTAATTCCTTGTTCGATTCTCTTACAATCTCAAGTACACTCGGATGATAGAAATGAGTCCCTCAATGGCAAGTAAGATGAGTAACCACCATACAATCGTATAAATACGAAAGACCTTTCCCCGTCGTCTAGCATGATAGTGCCCTGAACGATGGGTAAGATGAGTAACCACCATACTATCGTATAAATACGAAAGACCCCATCTCGAAGACTAAATGAGTGAATGTACCAGATCGGAATCAACAAGTCTCTAGTTGTCATATAAAAGCGATTTTCATTCACTAAAGTGAATAACATCTTAATATCTCCAAACAATCCAATGGAAAAAATCCCTACTGATGAATAATACACACTCGCTAGTATGCAATGAACTGACGAAGTAATTTAGATAATCAATTGCAGATCACGAGTCCGAAATACTCGTCACACAAAAAAAAACTATTCATGAAAACTATCCTTGCTGGAAAAATGTCTAAAAGACCAAACATCTGCTTAATAAAGCCAACCAATGGTGAGAATTTCGTATAATGATGCCTGCCATATCATATGGTCACGCCATATTCTAGAAAAATTTGAAGCATATAAAGTCAAAGCCATGTCTAAATAATCGTATCACTCCTATTAGAAAAATATACATGTGTGCCCAGTATTCATGAAAATAATCATATCAGGAAGTTATAACTCTTACAGTACTTTCTCATAATCAGCTGTTATTAAATTTCAAATATCGTCGATTATCCTTATGTAATGAATTTCTCGAAAGATCGGCGTGAATATCATTCCACCTACGCAATGACGATTGCCTTCAAATCTCAAGTGAATCAGCTGGTGGACCTCCTCCTCTTCAGGAATCGAATCCATCGCTCCGTGGTGCCATCGCGTCTCTGTCTTCGTTTACTCCGACATGATGAACTGCTGGTTATCCATAGCGGATACTGTCCAAATCCTCACGAAAAAGTTCATAGAAACAGCGTACCCCATATTCCTCTTCTACGTTACGCTCCTGTCTCATACAATGTTCGGTTTGAGTGTTGAAAGTTCAATCTCCACAGCGGTTAAGTCACACTTGCAGAAAATAAATTTTCTTTATGAGAGTGTATTAGTTTATGAAACACCCTGTAGCTGTGTTCGTACTCGGTAATTTATAACACTTCATAAGAAAGAATTGCATTAATGCACGTGCCAATGTTCATAAGTGCATATGCCTGTAACATTTCGTTTGCCTAAAATCGTTAATGTTATTCGGACCCCATGGTCGCTCTGCATGTTCCGTTATGAAATGCATAGTCGTAATGTCATTGAATAACTATGTTCATTTGAAGTTCACAGTTGCAGTATCTCGTAACTATCTGCCTGCACTATTCAATTACTGAATACGATTCCCAACTCAATGTTGTAATGAAGTTCAGCTTCTATCATTATTGCTTGCGTATAAAATTGGAAATAACCCGCTCGTCTCTACTGCAATGTTCTAGAATAATCTCCGCCTAATGCCGGCCTCGCCATGCCGCTCTGCTATGCTGCTCTGCGTTACAAAATGCAGCTCGAAATAAAGTTCTCCAACTACTATTACAGTGCTGTTCTAAACTCCGGCCTTCTCATGCTTGCTTGGCCCGTACAGCTGGTGTCGTAACCGGTCTTCACGCTGCCTACTGCGGGTGTCTGCCTGGCTCACTGACCTACTTTCCGTTCTCTGCTTGGTGAAGTCAAAACTGTCGCTTTCACTTTCCGTGACAAATGCTGTTCGCTGCGCGACTTTACCATACGCTCGGCATATGTCCTACTCAGCTCGCTGTCTGAACTCGACTGCCGTGCTAACTGAACTCCACTCTCTTGCTAACTGTACTTGACTCTCTTGCTAACTGAGCTCGACTGACTGTCTCTAGACTGCATTGACCTGCACCTCCCTGGCGCAGTCACGTGACGTTCTCCCCACCTCTGTGGTCTTGCGTCACAAATATAATGTCGAACCCCGATCATCTCGGCTATTAAGTTATACAATAACTTAAGGGTTATCTATCTTCCTTCAAATTATTACCATATATAATGCTTGTTATATCTTCTCTTCTGAGATGTTTAAATACCATGTTCCATATAGATCTTAATAAAGCTTCATATTTCCATCCATAATTCCATCTGCTTGACTGCTGTCAGTGCCTTCTTAATCCTAGACCTTCTACGTCATCTTGACATTCCTCTTGACTCGATTTGAGCGCTATCTTTTCATAACTCTTCCCAAAATCTCAACTACCGCTTAATGTCTGCTGGCGTAGCCGATAGCCTCAACTAGGTATCGGGTACATCTCTCCCGTACATCTCCTTTTTTATCAGGATTGAGAAAAAAAATACACTCTCAGGCATTCTATATATAACACATGTACACGATAGCTCTACAATCCTCTTATTCAGCATGATGGTACTTTCTGACTCTCAACAATGATGATTGATTTCCAATGATTAGCATCTTGATTCTGTATTACTTTGACGTCTATTTCTTCCTTCACCACTCGTGCTTGCTCGATTGACATCTCTGACTGTCTCCTCGGGTGGTGTACTAGGCTGTCTACTTTCTTGCCTCGATCTCTCATATTGACGATTATCTCGTCTTTCATTTGGATCATTTCTTCTGCCATCCTGCCTGTCGTTCTGATTAAACTGTTGACCTTGGCTCCAGTTGTTTCTACCACGATATCTATTGTTGTATCTATTCCTATTTTGGTATCTGGAATTCTGAGCATAGTTTCTGTATCGGCTGTCTCTTGCGTCCTGATCGTATGGCCTCTCATATGGTCCTCTATATCGATTATTTCCACGAACGTTATGGAAGTTTCCTCGATTTCCTTCGTTCCTTCTGTTTTCCCAGGAATCTCTTCTATCCGTCTGAGCTGTGTTATCTACGACTACCGCATTCACCTCTTGCGTGTTTCGATTGTCGTTTCTTGCATTTCTAGGTGTAACTTGAGCGCTTGTATAGTCTAATCGCCGTAAAATGTCGTCATAATGCTCAAGTGTGTTCGCTCCCGATGCTATGAGTGATCGCTGTACCTCAATTGGTAACTGTCTCGCAATAGCTTGCAAAAGCTCTTCTTCTGGCAATGGAGGAATCAAAAACTGTAATTTAGCCAATTGTGAAGTAAAATAATTAGCATAATGCGTCGGATGCGACGTAGAATAACGCTTCGAATACATTTCTGCTCTTACGTTCAGCTGATCCTCTGCACTCCACAATCTCCTTAAGAATGCTATGGCAAATTGCTCCATATTCGCAAAATTGCTCCTGAATGCTCTAAACCAAGTTAACGCAGGCCCGTCAAAGGCGCGTTCGACTATCCTTAGTTCTCTCTCCTTGGCTACTCTATGTTCCGCCATGTAATCGCGAATATCTCGCAGAAATTCGACTGGTGTGACTCCTGTGTTTCCTGAAAACTTCCTTGGCTTGTCATCCAGATTTCTGATAATGGTAACTGGACCTGAGTATCGTTCACTTGTACCCAACGTACTCCTATTCGAATTCAGATTATCCTGAGGGGTTGAACTTGCCCTTTCGAATGTCACATTCTGTTGCGTTTGATGGTCTTCTCCCATGCTAACCTCTTGATTACTCATACCGCGGTCTATCGGTGTCTGATTTATCGATATTTCCCCTGATGTAATATTTTGACTTGAGAAACTATTAATCATAGATTCTAGTTTAGTTATCCTATCTTCTGCCAGTTTCTCTACGGTCTTGACCTGAGTCTTCAACTCATCTAACGACGTAACATTCTGCGTTCTGTTACTCTCTTCTAAATCGTTTTTCAACTTGTCCATCTTGTCTTCGCATGTATTCTTTACTGACGCGACTTGTTCCTTTAACAGATCAACATCTGTCCTAAATAGAGTTGAATCTATCTTCATCGCTTCCTTGTTCTCCGTAAATCTCGCTTCTAAGTTCGCCATACCTGCGATTAATTTCTCATCGAATCCTGCACGTTTTTCTTTTGCTTCGGCATCGACCTCAATATACCGTTCTTCCACGATTGCACCGACTCTATTTTTGAATAAAGCTAAGTTTTCATTAACCTTTTGCTCTATATCATCATCCATTTTCCTAATATCTTTCTGCAATTGATTCTCTAATGATTTTAAATTAGAATTAACCTCTCCTAAGACTTCCTCTTTAATGGTCCCAATTACTGACTTTAAATCTTTGATCTCATTACCTAGATTCATCTCTAGGCCTTTGATTTTAGTTTCGAAAGATACTTCGGTAGACCACTCTTGTATTTTGCCTACATCTGCCACTAAACCATCAATGTCGAATCTCAACTTCGATACGTCCGATTTAATGTCTTTCTGTATAGACATAACGTCTGTTCTTAAAGTAAGAATGTTTTCTTCTCCTCTACTTTCTAATTCAATAATATTCTTTCTTAATATTTGAAAGTTTTCCTCTCCTTTCATATTTACTGCAATTATATCTAATTGTAAAGTCTTAAGCATTTCATTATTCTTTAAAGTTAATCTATTCTCTAACCTAGTTAACTAGTTTTCCAACTCTGTGTTAGTTTCTTCACTACGAGCTTGTAATTTCTCTTCCAATGATTTAAAACTATCCTTCAAGTTAGCTTCACTATTTGACTGTAATCTTTCTTCTAATGATTTAAAACTATCCTTCAAGTTAGCTTCACTAGCTTTCAAATGACTTTCAGTACTAGTCTGTAATCTGGTCTCTAATGACTTTAAATTGTCCTCACTAGTTGACTGTAATCTGGTCTCTAATGACTTTAAACTGTCTTTCAGATTGCCTTCGTTACTAATCTGTAATGATTTTAAATTTTCTTAATTACTAGTCTGTAATGCTTGCTTATTTTCTTTACATCTAGCTTCTAACATAGCTTCTGAACTATTTATCTGTTCTTTAACTTCTGTTTCCATTTTAGAAATAGTTTCTGCAATACCAGACATGCCACTCTGTAACTCTGTTAACACCCTAGCTAAATCTTCCGGCAACATAATTATATTTTCAATAGACGTTTTATTCAGAGACGTTAGACAACAACACATCACAATGTCTCAATTCCTGCATTCACTTGGGTATAGGAAAAATGTGACTTATAACTAACATTATATAATACTAATACGATTAACATGAACACTGGAATGGGCACACAAGTATATTGTCTGACTAAGTTTAATAAATTTTAAAACACCATTAAATGAACTTGAGATCAATCTCTCAGTAATCTAAATCTGATGTGATTCCATAGAATAAACAAAATCGAAGCCCCACGGATGGGTAAAGCCAATTCTCCCTCTCTCTGTACCCGTTCGTCCTTTGGATCCGATGACCCATCTGCTATTACATCGCATTCCTGGAGTTCCAGGACAGAGCGGTGTTAAATGAACCTCTAGTCAAATAAGGAATGTGTCGGAAATTCAGCTGAGATATCGAAAAAGCAGAGGGTAACACGAGACAAAGTATCTCTAGGGTCGTTACGGGCTTAAATTTAATTAAAAAATGCAAATATAAATGGGCGCCATCAACTGAACTCCTAGCAAACCACATCCTTTCCGGTTAAGCCTTAATCAAGACAAGGAAAGAAAAAGGAAAATCACACCATCATCAGATCATAACTAAGATAAAAACAAATTTATTTCACTTTGATAGTCAGACAGACATTTTAAATATTCATCCTACCTGAGAGCATGGTCGAATGCCAACGTTAAATTGTCATTGTCCAAAAATCGAACCATCTCTTTTCTAAACAAAAATATTTAATCCACATAAAATAGGAAAAATCTCTAAAGTTCTCTTGGATTCTCAGGATCACCGTAGCACTATGTCTTTCGTCACTGACATTCGTGATGCCTGAGACCTAATTTCTCTTTAAATTAACATCATGAATGTGGATTTGAAAAAATTCTTAATCTGTCTAAACACACATATTATAATCACATATTTTAAATATCACGTAATTTATGGCTTGCATGGCATAATTTAAACGTTGAATGTGTTAGTAAAATGCTCCTAAACATCGAATAATTAATTTACACTATTTACATTGTCATTAATAATTGCTTGTTTGTGAATTACAGAAAATCCACTGCTCATTGGTCATACTCATCATCATCATCAAAATTAAATGTTTCTCACATTAATTCTCATTTCAAAATTCAACATATTCCTGTCAGAATCATTAACTCATCACCATTAAATCATTAAAATGAAAATTATTATCACTTCATTATATTTTCTAATTATTCACACACTCTTATTTTATCATCTCCTTCAGATTAAATCATCTTAAATCATCAATATAAATTGTTTAATTCCTCAACTCAAGTTGCAATTCCTTTAAATCATCTCTCAATTAAATTTATTTTAATCCATATAAATTCATTAATCATCAGCTTCTTTAATTAATTATCACCTTCTAATTCAGTTATTCATCATCTATCCAATCATCTATTAATTGATTTAAATCAGTTTATTTATCCAATCTTTAATTCATCCATTTATTTAATTCGTTGATTTATTCCAAAATTTAATTTATTAATTTATTTAAATTTTATTCTTCTGGTTATTTAGATTTTTATTATTTCATCTAGTCATTCTGATTTTTATTTCATTAGGTCAGATCATTAATATGCTTAAATTTCAGATTATTATTTCATTAATTATTATTATCAGAAAATCTTGTATTATCAACTTTATTAATTTTTTAATTTCCTAACAAATTGTTTAATATGGGTTATAGAACGTTGTCTTACAGTTTTATCACTTCCAAGTTATATCTCGTATTTAATTATCATACCAAAAAATATTATTGCCTTCACGACATCACGTTGGATCTGACTATCCACAACTACATTATATATTCTCACTTCTTAAAATTTCACATTTGAATACCACAATTATTCCACAAAACTCCATAAATATTCAGCATACAGCCTGAATCTCAAAATTACGCTAGACTGGTTTCGACAACCTCATGTCTGCCTCAAAATACATTAGCAACATTGCAACTATCACTTGGCAACTTCTACAAAATGCCTATCACAAACTTCACTTAACCATGTTGCATGATATACAAAAAATATATAACTGGCTTCAAATTATCAACGCACACAATCTCCAATAACTGTAATTACTCTGATCACATCTAGACAACTTCTTAAACAATTAGAAAAAAATATTACCTTAGTAATTCAAGATCTGCTTTCAAATAGCATAAATTCTCTTACAATTCTCATAATTCACATCACAGAAAAACACCAATGTGCTATAATCTCTCATATCAAAATATGCAATACTGATCTGCCTTAAAATAAATCTGACCATTAATGATTCATCTTACAAGATTCAATTACTTTAAATCCTTCTCAAAGGTATCAAACTCAATTATAAAAATCATCAAAAGCATCAACTGTACCAGCTGTTAAACTGAAAGTACTCTCAAAAGAGTATAGCAACAAAATATTGGATTGGCAAACAAGAATTACAAATGTAACCCTGCTGACATTTATCTTTAATTTATTTAACAAAAATTCGACTGATATGTGACTAGTAATTCCTTGTTCGATTCTCTTACAATCTCAAGTACACTCGGATGATAGAAATGAGTCCCTCAATGGCAAGTAAGATGAGTAACCACCATACAATCGTATAAATACGAAAGACCTTGCCCTGTCATCTAACATGATAGTGCCCTGAACGATGGGTAAGATGAGAAACCACCATACAATCGTATAAATACGAAAGACCCCATCTCGAAGACTAAATGAGTGAATGTACCAGATCGGAATCAACAAGTCTCTAGTTGTCATATAAAAGCGATATTCATTCACTAAAGTGAATAACATCTTAATATCTCCAAACAATCCAATGGAAAACATCCCTACTGATGAATAATACACACTCGCTAGTATGCAATGAACTGACGAAGTAATTTAGATAATCAATTGCAGATCACGAGTCCGAAATACTCGTCACACACAAAAAAACTATTCATGAAAACTATCCTTGCTGGAAAAATGTCTAAAAGACCAAACATCTGCTTAATAAAGCCAACCAATGGTGAGAATTTCGTATAATGATGCCTGCCATATCATATGGTCACGCCATATTCTAGCAAAATTTGAAGCATATAAAGTCAAAGCCATGTCTAAATAATCGTATCACTCCTATTAGAAAAATATACATGTGTGCCCAGTATTCATGAAAATAATCATATCAGGAAGTTATAACTCTTACAGTACCTTCTCATAATCAGCTGTTATTAAATTTCAAAGATCGTCGATTATCCTTATGTAATGAATTTCTCGAAAGATCGGCGTGAATATCATTCCACCTACGCAATGACGATTGCCTTCAAATCCCAAGTGAATCAGCTGGTGGACCTCCTCCTCTTCAGGAATTGAATCCATCGCTCCTTGTTGCCATCGCGTCTCTGTCTTCGTTTAATCCGTCATGATGAACTGCTGGTTATCCATAGCGGATACTGTCCAAATCCTCACGAAAAAGTTCATAGAAACAGCGTACCCCATATTCCTCTTCTACGTTACGCCACTGTCTCATACAATGTTCGGTTTGAGTGTTGAAAGTTCAATCTCCACAGCGGTTAAGTCTCACTTGCAGAAAATACATTTTCTTTATGAGAGTGTATAAGTTTATGAAACACCCTGTAGCTGTGTTCGTACTCGGTAATTTATAACACTTCATAAGAAAGAATTGCATTAATGCACGTGCCAATGTTCATAAGTGCATATGCCTGTAACATTTCGTTTGCCTAAAATCGTTAATGTTATTCGGACCCCATGGTCGCTCTGCATGTTCCGTTATGAAATGCATAGTCGTAATGTCATTGAATAACTATGTTCATTTGAAGTTCACAGTTGCAGTATCTCGTAACTATCTGCCTGCACTATTCAATTACTGAATACGATTCACAACTCAATGTTGTAATGAAGTTCAGCTTCTATCATTATTGCTTGCGTATAAAATTGGAAATAACCCGCTCGTCTCTACTGCAATGTTCTAGAATAATCTCCGCCTAAAGCCGGCCTCGCCATGCCGCTCTGCTATGCTGCTCTGCGTTACAAAATGCAGCTCGAAATAAAGTTCTCCAACTACTATTACAGTGCTGTTCTAAACTCCGGCCTTCTCATGCTTGCTTGGCCCGTACAGCTGGTGTCGTAACCGGTCTTCACGCTGCCTACTGCGGGTGTCTGCCTGGCTCACTGACCTACTTTCCGTTCTCTGCTTGGTGAAGTCAAAACTGTCGCTTTCACTTTCCGTGACAAATGCTGTTCGCTGCGCGACTTTACCATACGCTCGGCATATGTTCTACTCAGCTCGCTGTCTGAACTCGACTGCCGTGCTAACTGAACTCCACTCTCTTGCTAACTGTACTTGACTCTCTTGCTAACTGAGCTCGACTGACTGTCTCTAGACTGCATTGACCTGCACCTCCCTGGCGCAGTCACGTGACGTTCTCCCCACCTCTGTGGTCTTGCGTCACAAATATAATGTCGAACCCCGATCATCTCGGCTATTAAGTTATACAATAACTTAAGGGTTATCTATCTTCCTTCAAATTATTACCATATATAATGCTTGTTATATCTTCTCTTCTGAGATGTTTAAATACCATGTTCCATATAGATCTTAATAAAGCTTCATATTTCCATCCATAATTCCATCTGCTTGACTGCTGTCAGTGCCTTCTTAATCCTAGACCTTCTACGTCATCTTGACATTCCTCTTGACTCGATTTGAGCGCTATCTTTTCATAACTCTTACCAAAATCTCAACTACCGCTTAATGTCTGCTGGCGTAGCTGATAGCCTCAACTAGGTATCGGGTACAGTATATATGTATCTATCTATATATATATATATATATATATATATATATATATATATACAAGCTGTCCCGGCAGACGTTGTCCTGCCAATCAAAGAAAGTGTTGTAACTTAATTTCTTGAAGTGCTTTTGGATACACAATATTTTTTTCAATTTCTGTTAACTGCCTCTAAACTATCGTGAATTGAATTAACTAATTTAGAAACATTCGTTGGAGCGTGCACAACAACTCTCCAAAATTTCATCGCAAAGGGATAAATGGCATTTAACGCATACGGGATTTGGTTTAAATGATTCGTGCGCTGTCACTCATTTGTTGAATCTACTTGTGCTCTACCAACTGTGAAATGGATTTACTAAGTTAGAAAGCTTCAAATAAGTGTACACAACAACTCATCAAAGTTTCATCGCAATCGATGAATATTATATGAACGCATACAGGAGTTTGTTCGAACGCTTCGCGCGTCATCACTCATTTGTTACATCTACTCGTGCGCTACCAATATTGTAAAATGGATTTACCAAGTTGAACACCTTCCCTGGCGTGTACACAACAACTCATCAAAGTTTCATCGGAATCGGATGAATGACATATGAACGCATAAGTGATTTTCTTTTAACGATTCGCGTGCCGTCACTCATTTGTTGAATCTACTCATGCGCTACCTATTGTAAAATAGATTTACTAAGCCTGAGACCTTCTCTGGCGTGTACTCAATGATTCACCAAGGTTTGATCGCAATCGGATGAATGATATATGACCACATACGGGACATTGTGGAAACGATTCGCGCACCGTCACTCAATTGTTGAATCTACTCGTGCGCTACTTATTAAAAACTGGATTTACTAAGACAGAAACATTTCCTGGAGTGTACACAACAATTCACCAAAGTTTCATCGCAATCGGATAAATGGTAGCCTATATGGACGCATACGGTACTTTGTTGAAATGATTCGCGTGCCGTCACACATTTGTTGAATCTACTCGTGCGCTACCTATCGTAAATGGATTTATTAAGCCAGAAACCTTCCGTAGGGTATACACAACATCTCACCCAAGTTTCATCGTAATCGGACGAATGATATTTGAACGCATACGGACCTTATTGAAACGCATCGCGCGTCGTCGCTCATTTGTTGAATCTACTCGTGCGAAACCTCCTGCGAAATGGATTTACTAAGTTAGAAACCCTCACGTAAGTGTACACAACATTTCACCCAAGTTTCATTGCAATCGGATGAATGGTATATGAACGCATACGGGACTTTGATTAAAAGTTCGCGCGTCGTTGATCATTTGTTGAATCTACTCGTGAGCTACCTATTGTAAAATGGATTTACTAAGTGAGAAACCCTCACGTAAGTGTACACAACATCTCACCCAAGTTTCATCGCTATCGGACGAATGGTATTTGAACGCATACGGGACTTTGTTGAAACGCTTCGCACGTCGCCGCTCATTTGTTGAATCTACTCGTGCGCAACCTCCTGTAAAATGGATTACTAAGTTAGAAGCCTTCACTTAAGTGTACACAACAACTCATCAAAGTTTCTTCTCAATCTATGAATGGAATATAAACTTATACGGGATTTTGTTGAAACGCTTCGCGCGTCGTCACTCATTTGTTGAATCTAGAAGCGCTACCTAATGTGAAATTGATTTACTAAGCCAGAAGCCTTCCCTGGAGTGTACACAACATCTCACCCAAGTTTCATCGCTATCGGACGAATGGTATTTGAAGGCATACGGGACTTTTTTGAAACGCTTCGCGCGTCGTCGCTCATTTGTTGAATCTATTCGTGCGCTATCTATTGTAAAATGGATTTACTAAGCCAAACACCTTCCCTGGGGCTCACTCAACATATCACCCAAGTTTCATGGCAATCGGATGATTGGTATATGAACGCATTCGGGACTTTGAAACGCTCTAACGTGCAGAGACAAACAGTAGAATTCGACATCACTGCCACCTTTGGTATAAAACACAACTTTTCGCCACGGGCGGAGTGTATGTAATGGCGGTAGTTGCACAGGTTGCGACCAGGTGGCTCTAACGTGCAGAGACAAACAATCCAAAGACATCAGCTTTCACGAAGGCCAAGGCTAGTGGTTTCCATGATGACTGTTTTTGACTGTATATTGTGGTTCTAAAATGGTGTGAAAATTGTGGTTCTAAAATTGTATTCGTTCCACCTACCGGGTCAGGTTGTGAATCTAAACCATACATGGACCCACCCTAATATACATACCAAATTCCATCAAAATCGGTTCAGTCGTTTAGGAGGAGTTCAGTCACATACACACGTGTCGAAGAATTATATATAGGGTAGAGCGGGGCTATTCCGCTCATTTCAAATTGTAAACATTATAAATCAAAAACTATTCATTTTTCTAAGATGGAACCAACAGCAACGCACTCCTTATTTATTGCTTATTACATACGAATGTTGTCAAAATACAGTTATAACAATATACCGGCTTGATGAAATAAAATATAAATCAAAGCAAAAATGACGAATCACAAATTTAATGGGGCTATTACGCCCATGCTTGTGGCTATTTCGCTCACTATAATAATGTCCTTTTCTCAACGGCATTTGCCACAAATGAAGTTTTTCCTTCCTGTAGCCCCAACATACATGTCATGATACCCAGTTTCACAGTCTTTGTATTGAATCCAACCACCCTTTAATGATGACTGAGCGGTATAAAAAGTTACGCCACAAAATCCACATGGTGTTTCTTCCTCGTCAAAGTCTTTTGGTCGTATGGATTGAAGGTCTCGGTCGTTAGTCTTGTAAATGCCCTGAAAATGTTTTTGGCAACCTATTCTTTACGGGCCTGATCAAATTTTAAGCTCCGTTTTGCCCTTCGAATCTGTTCTGGTGTGCATCCAAACCCTCCTGATGCCAAGCATTTTAGCCGGGAAGCTAAATCCGTCTCCTCTTTCATACTAAATGCTGTGGGATGACCCCGTGGTTTGTCCACTATGATTTTCTCTAAAAGTCCTTGTCGTTTACGCAAATGAACACGATTTTTAAGTGTTGAATAAGTCAGATTGAATAGCCCAGCTGCACCTCTCATGCTCACATCGCCTCGTAATACACCTGAAATAGCTCGGTCAATATCTTCCACGTCAATTTTCGAACTGGCCTTTTCCTTTTATACGTCCGTACCATCTTTAACGTAACAAGAAAGAGATACTAATCTGCTATCTGAAATGATTTGGTTGCAATATTATAACAAGAGAGAAGTCTTGGCTGAGCGGAGTAGCCCCCATATTTCTGGGCGGAGTAGCCCCAATTATTGGAATTTACAATAGCGCGTCTTGTGTTGGCTGTGACCAAGGAAACGCGCTACCTGCTATGTCCAGATGTAACTTAACCTTCAGACTGCCGGGCGCCACACTTCCGGGGGGAAAAAAGCCGCTACTCTGGACACTAATCCTTAAGTTGCAAGCACAAATTCATAATGACGACAAATTCCACAACATAAACAACGTACCTTGCAGTATTCTTCCTTTGTTTTACTCAACACTCAAGCTGTCACTCTCAAACAAACGATAGATGTTGTAGCACAGAGACCGAGGGTCACACTGAACACAAAGGGCGATATCAGCTGAGCAGGGTGGCTGCTCAGTGCAACGTCAAGCTTATTTTGAGCGGGAAAGCCCCGTGGGCGAATTAGCCCCGCTGTACCCTATAAAGAATATATATATATATATATCAGTTTCTTGTGGACACGATAACTGCCGTAATATTGCACCAATCACTTTGAATTTTTTTACATAATATGTATCCCTATAAAATCTCGGTTGAATCCGTTAGTGGGCAAAATCGGTCGAAGGGGGTGAAAATGGGGGGCTTTTTTTTTTTCGAAAAAGTGAAATTTCGCTATAACTCTCTTAATACGTGAAATATCGAATCTATTCAAAGTTCATAATATGTGTCGGATAAGTGCCAAAAATGTATGTCAAATAAGTTTTTTGATAGCACCAACCATTGACCAAAGGGGTGGAAAAAAGTGGGTTTTTCGGGAAACATTAATCATATCTCTCTTAAAAGGCACAATATCAAAACCGTACAAAATGGAAAATATTCCCCTAATAATTACCTAAAACTTTTGTCTGAAATAATTTTTGATATGACCCACCATTACGCCAAGGGATGAGAAAAATGATTTCGGAATTTTAAAAAATGCCAAGTGCCATCAGATGTTACCATAACAACGCTTTTAAATTGATAAGGGATGATCTATCAGAGGTTGCCAAGACAACGCCATTGACGAGATCACATTCATTTTTAGCCTATTTTCAATTTTGAAAAAATAGGCTTATGAGATCACCTTTTGTCCGTGTGTGTGCGTGTGTGTGTGTGTGTGTGTGTGTGATTCGTGTGTGTGTCCCCCCCTAATAAAATCTAAACGGCTGGAGCGACTTCAATGAAACTCAGTAAGTTCATAGCACTATTCCGGGCGACCTCGACCGTGCCCTTCAAATTTTGTTACGACTCACCAATCCAACATGGCGGCTGTGCGAAATATTTCACCAGCATTCAATATCTCCGAAACGATTACCGATATTACCCTGACATCTTGTATGGTGATAAAGGGAACTACTATAAGTTCACTTATGTGATCTTTGAAAACCTGGTAACTACAAAACCAACATGGCGGCCAAGCGAAGTTGCGACTTTTAAATAGACGTTTCTCGCGATTTATCCAACCAAACGCAATGAAACTTGGTACAGTATATGTTTATATACATTGTAATGCACCGACAACTAACTTCGTTCATTTGTTTACATAACCACAAGATGGCGGATGTGCGAAATATTTCACCGGCATTCTGTATCTCTGAAACTATTAGCGGTATCTCCCTGAAGTTTTGTACGGAGATAAAGGGCACTACTGGAAGTCCATTTATATGACTTTAAAAATCCGGTTATATACAAAACAAACATGGCGGCCAAGCGAATTAGAAAATTTGAAATAAACCTTTCTCGCGATTTAATGCTCCAAACGCACTGAAATCTGGTACAGGAAATATTTATACACATTGTAATGCACTGGTATCTAATTTAGTTCAATTGTTTACATAACCTCAAGATGGCGGCTGTGCGAATTTTAAAATTAAGTTTTTATTTCTTGTGATGTAGTCATGCGATCGAAGTGAAAGTTTGAATAATGAACCTACCCAATAATTATCCTATAATGGTACATGACTCTATGGCCTATACATTTAACAATCCAACATGGCGACCATCCGAAATATTTAGACGGCTCTCAATATCTACGAATCTATTGTAGCAATCAAACTTATTTTTTTATTGTTCATAGCGGCTATGAACTCAAGTTCACTTATAGGACTTTAAATAACCTGGTGATCACAAATCCAACATGGCGGTGACGCGAAGTGTAAATAATCACATGGACGTTTATCGCAATTTAACCATCCGAGAGCAGTGAAACTTGGTACAGTAAATCCTTATACGAATGGTAATCCACTAGCATCTAATTTATTTCAATTGTTTCCATAACCTAAAGATGGCAGCTGTGCGAAATTTTAAAATCTCCTTGTAACTTCTAGTGTCCTAATTATGCGATTGAAGTTTGAATACTACACGTACACAATAATCTGCATGTAACAGTACATAAGTCTAGGACCTACATATATAAAATCCATCATGGCGACCATCCGAATTAGTTAGTCGGTTCTCAATATCTACGAATCTATTACAGCAATCAAACTGAAATTGTGTATGTTGATAGTTGCAATAAGTGGGCTATATGAAAATAGGCTGTATAGTTCTTCACGGAACTATTTGTTAGCCTACTTTTCACACTTTTCAAAAATGAGGAAAAAGTAGACTTATAAGATATATCCGGGAAAATGTGTCTGTCCTTCTGTCTGTCTGTCTGTCCTTCTGTCTGTCTGTGTGTGTCCCCCCCCCCCTATCAACTTCTAAACGGCTGCAGCTATCGAAACCAAATTTAGTATGAGTAAAGATGTATACCGGAATATCTCAGGCCCATATTTGAAAAAGATGGCAGTGCTACCAACTGCTAAAAAAACGCACTAGAAATTTGAGCTCCATGTTGGATATCTTGGAAGGTATACATGGGAGCTATTCTAAAATTAGCACACATGTAGATAATACTATTTCAGTTTAATTTCCAGGTGGCCATACATGACAGCGTTGCCAAAATAATTTTAAGCCTTCTGATAAGTCCAATTTTTAAATGCAAATAACTTCTACACTATCAATTGGATTTCAACCAATTTTTTTTATGTAATATGTGTACATAAACATATGACTGAGTGTATTCTTAAGAGCCACCAGGGCTGCCAACTGTTAATAATTGCTCTCTATTTTGTATCCAAATATATCAGAAAGTATGCAAGCCGACAGCTTTAAACTATGCACACGTAAATTAACCGACATTTTACATTAATTTGGAGTAACTTATATACGTCAGTTCTACCAACATGATTCTAAGCCAGCTGATAGGACCAATTTTTAAATACATGTAACTTCTATACCAACAAATGGATTTCATAAAAAATTGGCACAAAAATATATAATATTTCAGATTATTTCTGACCAGCACTCGCATGACATTGTTGCCAACATGCTTTTACGTGTACTAATAGATCCAATGTCTAAATCCATGTAACGTCCTTTGGACTTCAACCACATTTTGTATTCTGTACCTTAGGAGATGGAAGTAAGAATATATTCAGTCACCAGAGCTGCCAACTGTATTGCTCTATTAGGCTACATTATGCCTAGTATACCTTATTTCGAACTAATTAAGACATTTCGATATTACCCACTTAATTTCGTCATTATTCTAGACAGGTTCATATACTGTAGATTAATCTATGGCATGAATCTTAATTTTAAGAAAAGTAGGCTCTTTAGTTCGTCACGGAACTTCTTGTTCCATCTGACTATGAGGGAAGCGGCTAACTGGTAGCATGTGAACTTCTATGCCCAAGGTGCTGGTTCTAAGCCGGCCAAAGTCGCCGGATTTTCTAAGAGCACTAAAAATCCGTCACCATGCTTTCCTTCGGAGGGAAGTTACAACGTTCGTTGCAAGTTGTTGGTTGCGGTGGCATCTAGCAGCCAAGTTCACAGCTAGGTGTCGTTGACGTTAGTATTTGGTACAAAATTAGGTACTACTACTTAAAATTGACCGTCTGCAGACCTTACCTGAATTACAGACTAATACAGTCATCACAAATAACACCGTTTATCAGACAGATTCTACACACACCCAATGTACACGGGGTTACATGACCACCTTGTCGCAGCCCCTAAACTGAGGAACCAACCAACATCTCTGCGGGAGATAAAATTTTACGTGAAGAAGTAACAGACTGTTAGATAGTTACACATTAGTTCCAAACCTTGCATAAGGACAGTGTGATCACAAGTATAAAAATTAACCCCAAATGACAAGAAGGTTACCATCCCCATAAGACAGTAAAATGTTAAAAGTATGCATAGAAAGACGAAAAAATGTTAACTAACCTCCAATTGTAAAATACTTTCTCGCAATAAATGAGGTCTGATCCTCCTACGAAAACCTGCATATTTTGCCTATTATAGCCTATCCCCTAGTTTGCCCGGTGAAATCTACCTCCGCCTTCCGGCGTGCCGAGAGGAATTTTTCTATTTCTTTTCATCACTTATTTACATTTCCCAAAATACCAAACTCCGACAATAACGACTACGATTTTGATTACAGGATATTCATTTTGTTTTGAAACAGACTACACCTATGACGCTATTTGAGTGCACCAACAAGCTATGTACCAGCCATTCGCTCTCACACAACGCGTCACCGAAAGAAGGCGGGGCGGGGCCTCTTACCATTTTCAAACCCTCAATTTCTCAAAAAGTAATCGTCCGATTTGGGAAATAATAACACCGTTGAATATGTCTCAGTGATATCATTTACCCTGCATGAAAAATTTAGTATAGTTCCATTAAGAAAAACGAAGTAGGTACCAATATCTCAGCTATTCAAAAATATAGGAAAATACAGTATAAGTTAATGTATGAGCCCCTTAGCACCATTTCCAAAAGTGAAAACAGAATATTGAAATCTTTAACGGTTTAGAAGATATTGGCGGGTAACATCTTAGGTGAATAACCCTCTATATCGATGTGTTTATACGGGAACTGGGCTAGCCTTTCATGGCGGTACGTGAAAATAAGTAACCGTCTTGTACTCTAAATATATGTGGTTCTAATAGTTGCGATGATATCGTCTTGGTCTCAGGTTCGAACCCCAGTCCCAGCAATTATTTTTGCTACCCGATTATCGATTTTAACGATATTTATCATAACATTATGCGCCGTTTTAACAGAATCTACATGAATTTACGATTTATCTAATTTTTATTACAATATTTTGCACCAAGCAGGAGTTGGGAAATTTGATTGTATTGGGCATTATTTCTAGTTGCATATAGATAGACTAGAGACTATGGTTTCATTCCTCCTCTTAATTTACAGTATAATATGTGATTTTTGTTGAAACAAGTGTGATTGTAGCATATCTCCAATTCGATCTATACATTCATCATACTTCCAGTATGAAAACGGAGCGTAAATTAACATTTCAAGAATCTGTGTAGTATACGAGTAGGATAACATGTGAGATGACTTCACATACATTTCATAGCAGGATAACATGTTACACATCACATGCGACTACTGTAAGAATCGAATCATTTTGTGTGTGTGTGGGGGGGGGGGGTAATCACCAGAGCATTGTTTCCATGATTTACTATCTTATGAAAGATTTATATTAAATATTTCTTACTTTCTATCAAACGACAGATAGTAGAACTACAGTATTTCAATAAATTTTGTAGTACAGTATGTATGTCTACCCCTTATTATTCCCGTTTTCCAACGGGGTCGGGGATGAGATGCGTTGGAAGTCTTTGTGGCAATGGTTTTACGGCCGGATGCCCTTCCTGACGCCAAACTCATGAGAGGAGTTAATGGGAGATGAAATGAATGATGGTGAATGAAACTGGGCAAGGATGTGGAAGGAAGCGGCCGTGGCCTGTCAAAAGGTACCGTCCCAGCATTTGCCTGGTGTTGAAAATGGGAAACCACGGAAAACCATTTCAAGGACGGCCGACGGTGGGGCTCGAACCCACGCGTCTACCGAGTCAGCAGAGAGCTTGGCCCCATGACCTAATGCTGCGCTTTAGCCAGCGTAGCCACTACTGTCGGTAAATTTTGTAGTACAGTAAATATTTTAAAAAATATCTTATTACCAGCATTTCGTTGGTATTTAGCATTTTAAGGTGAAAATAACACACTTCACAAAATAACTTTATTTTGCGATATTTCGCGGCTTCAATGTAACAAAAAGACTTATTTGGGGTTAATATATCGGGGTTTGTTTGGATTTGACCTTTACAGGAGAGGTTATGTGTCGCCATTCCATTGACTGTTGCTTGGTTTCAGGGGTGGAATGGGAAACCCATGTTTCATCTCCTGTGATGATACGACTCAACATGTCATCCGCTTCTTGCTCCGAGCGATTTCCATCTCTTTTCGCAGCTGAAACGTCATCTTGGTGGGAAGCGCTTCGCCGAAGATGAAGAAGTGAAAATAGCCGTGTATTCTTGGTTGTCAGAGCAGGCGGCAAACTTTTATGCAGAGGGATTTCAGAACTTTGTTTTAAGGTATGACAAGTGCCTAAATAAACAAGGTAACTATGTACAGAAAAAGAGGAAGGTATGTTAAATTGAAAAATAAATGTGATTTCAAAATAAAAAGTTTGGTTAATTTAAAAAAACGGCCCTTACTTAAAAAACAGCCCTCGTCGTTTGCTTATACAAATATCTCAAAGTGGGATATTCACATTTACTCGGGAGAATTGAGACCAAAAATATATGTGTGGGATGGTATTAAATGTGCAGTAGACCTACATTCACTGAAGAGCGAGCACTTGAAACTTGGTATATTTCATGAGTATTCACAACGGAACATTGCTCGCGAAGACTGAAGTATTGCGTAGTCTGAGAAGTTGTGTTCAAATGACAAGGATTCAATTCTGAAGCAGTACGTGACTCAAAGCACCGCAGTACGGCGCTCTGTGAATGTCTCAAGCAAAGAGCACGTTCCTGGACCAAGGTGCTCTTTATCAGCAAGTGAATGGCTGACTCCTGACCACAGTGGACGCCACCTGAATCCCTAGTACCCATCTCTATCTCGACTCTCTCTCCCCCACTTTCTTCCGAAACTCCACAGTGCATGAATAAAGGTCTAATTCCATCCAAAATTTCATGTTATAAGTTCATTTTTGAGACCTGATACATGATGGTAATCCGTTTTTGTCGTCCTTGTTAATTTATTCAAGCCCCTGCGACATCGGATCTTCGTCATTTAGCTCCGTGTACGGTCCAAACGTTTATTTTAGACGAATGATGAATTATAATGGAAGCCTGGAGGCGAGTTACTACAGTACCTGTCCCATGTGGTCAGATGTTGGACAAATCTATCTCACGCTAATCTTGAAGTACAGTCATTAGCAAATACATAGGTTGCTTTTTTAGTTTTGGCATCTATGTTATAAATTGATAAATAACACACCTACATGGTTCCAAGTTTCATAGGTCCTCGATGTAGTCTCCAGCACTGCGTACAACGTGTTCCCAGCGACGTGCAAGTCATTGGATTCCGTTGGCACTGCCCAATCTATCGATGGTGCGAAGAGAGCGTTCGGCAGCCTGCACAACATCTCCAATTGTAGGGTAGCGGTTCCCGCGCAGTGGCTCCTTCATCTTCGGGATGAGATCAAAGTCGCAGGGACTTAAGTCGGGAGAGTAGGGGGATGATAGAGCACCTCCCAGTTCCAGAGATTCAACAATGCAGACACAACTCCTGCTGTGTGTGCCCTAGCATTGTCATGCAGAACGATGGGCGGAGTATCGATGTGGTGCCGCCGTTTCCTTCTCAGAGATGCTAGGAGATGGTCTTGCAGAAACGAACAATAGTACGCCACTTTAACGATTTGCCCTGGGGGAACGGTATGTTTTATGATCACACCATCCCAATCATAGGCAAGAATCAACATTACCTTCACATTGGTGGGGGTTTGTCGAACTGTTTGTTATCGTGGTGATCCGTGGTGCCGCCACTCATTCGATTGGCGTTTCAACTGTGGCTCATAAGATTTGGCGCACGTCTCGGCAATGGTTGTGATACGCCGTAAGAAGTCCTCTCCTTTGCGCTCATTACGCTGCAAGTGCGTACGAGAAGCGTCATATCGGTACCGTCTTGCGCGAGCGCTAGCCCACAACTACTCATCTAACAGGCGCCACTGCACACGAATGGGGGAGGGGACGGACGAGGTCATGTGCTCTAAGGGAGGATATACAGGTTAGCAACATTTGGTTGGCAGAGTCCAACACCGTTGCAACATAAAGCCGCAGCATCGTTGCCAAAACTAAGAAAGCAACCCTTGTATAATGGCGTTCTGCTCGTAACTATGTAACGTGTACTTCCGCGTCACACAATACTTCGACGTGGACTGTACTGTTATGAACGGTGATGTCGTCATATATTCAAGTCTGAAATGTCATTTCATCAGACTGGTGGTGACAACTATGAAGCGAGAGGGCGAGAGAGAGACTGTGTACAGGCTCACCCGCAAGCTTCCAGGTCAAGGGCAATCGTCTAAACCAAACGTCCGGCTTTTAGTTGGGTTTACAGGACGAGGGCAGATGGAAAATTAACGAACAATCATTTTTAGCCTACTTTCAATTTTTGCAAAAAAATGAAAGTAGACTTATGAGATCAACACAAGGCCAAGAAATTGTGTGTCTGGCTGTGTGTATGTGTGTGTACTCTGCATGTCCCCTCTCCCTTTCCCCCTACCAATTCAAACATGGTGAAACCGAATTGAACGAAATTTGGTACAGAGGTAGCACTAGCAAAGGACAACACAGCGTCATGTTTTATATCACCGCCATCCTGACGAAAACGTTATGGCGGCCACCCAAATGTTCAAACTCAATGTCATGTTGTATATCGCCGCCATCATAACAAAAAGGAAATGGGGTTCACCCAAATGTTCTGAGCTTGAATCAAATTACGACTAACCTAATCATCCGATCTCTACCAAATTTTTCAACAATATACCGTAATACGGTTTGGCCTTACCAAATACGCTCATCGTACATAGCGAGGTTTAAACTGTCCTCAAGGAGATGACCGATAGGATATTAGCTTTTTAAATATTATTCCGCAGTAGTGATTAATAGTTGAGGCTGATCGTGCCGTACCGTGCTTTTCAGTGCCGTCCCGTTGTCAAAATGCTAGCCGCTAAAGCGCGAAGTGGTAGAAAGAATTGCATACTCACTCCGTTTCGAATACCTATAAAATGAGGATTGGGAAGGAAGTGGCCGTGGCCTGATGTTTGGAACTGTACCCGTATCCACTTGGTCTTACCTGTTGAAATCCGATGGAAGAGCTGGATCGTAGAATCTGGAAGTACCCGGCTGAAATAACCTCCAAAACTCTACCAACTAGGATCAACCAGGGATAGGGATACCTCACTATTAAGAATGTGTTAAGAAGATGCCAGTGGTCGACAAATAAAAACGAAAAATAGCTCAAAGTGAACTAACAAAACTCTTAAAAATTTAATTAATCTCGGGCATAAAGTAACCCACTGGTCCTCGTAGCACATCCTGTTTCTAATATAAATCACCAAGTCATCCGAAGAAATTTAAAATATATCAACAGTTTATTCACCAAAAACTGCTGTAAAGTGGAAATACTCTCCACTAAAACAAGATATGTCTGCCTCCACTGAAGCATGTCAATGTGAAAGGTGACATTAGTCTTGAAATTAGGCTAAGTATGCTGTCCAAAAATACAGCATCTTAAACGAAGTATAAATTAATTGTTGTTAATTTTGCATGGTCGTATACATTAAATACACAAATATCAAAAGCCTTATAAATCCTTAGTAATATATATACATTTTATAAATTTAATCCAGTGTTCGAATTACTCCTATATTATTCAATTCCAACGATCAGTGTTCAAATGAGATTCATTACATTCTTAATTTGTCATATTCGACGAACAATAAAGTTAATCGAACGTAAAGTCACTTCAATTAATTATGACAATTCATTTATAATTATTCACAAAAATATTTCAATTATTATCCCTTCAAATTTCAGTTATTATTATTGTAGTGTTAAACAAATATTATTTCACGTCTTTCAAATCAGAACTTTCCTCTGAAACAAATGTTACTATGAACAATCCATTTTCGATTAATTGTTACAATGCTTAATGTGGCATAAATTTTGGATTCAAAGATATTACTAGCCTTTTAGTAATTACAACCGTGACTATAATTCACATTCAAAAATACACATGAGTTCACTCAGTAATAGGTTAACAGCTAATTTAATACTGAAAATCTGATATTGACCATCCATCGATGTCTAATATCCACTTCATTACAACTCAATTGCGCAAACAATAATTGCTTTATTGATATATCAGCTCTCAATAGCTATAAATTATTGCCAAACATTTTTAAGATCCAAGAAGCTTTTATACAAAAACAATCGTAAAATAACATGCCTCATATAAAACAAAAGTTAAAGTGTCATGAACAATTTTTATCAGAACTGTGATAAATATGTTGTACTCACATGTTCAAATAACAGTGTATGTGATTTTTCAAAATGTCATTTCGATTTATGACGAAAATATTTTACACATTGATTTCTTTTCTTTCAATTGCACTTCTCATTGTAATATCATATTCATAAATATTTATATTAAAGAATTATAGAATGATCACTGTAAAAAGAACGATTCAGTTTTCGTCTAAACAAAATTCGAGATGGAGATCCTCCTCCAAGGAAACACGTAAGAAACTACACCATGAAAAAGAGCCTGTCTTAAGAAGGTACACATAATCCATTAGAATCGAACGCTTAACCAAGTTGGAGTATTCCAAAACAATAAAGAAAATCGAAAAACTGAATGAACTCGAAAAAGTGTCTAAATTCACGAAAAATTCCAAAACTGTGGATCGCCAAAGCCTAATCCAAAATCATAAATGTTCACACTGGAAATCACTATGTTTCCACATCCGTATCAAACTCGATGAAAAACTGACTAACACGTCTATCAAACAATGCTAAAAAAATTGCCAAAATATTTTAATTCGTTGCTTAAAAAATCATACGTATTTATTTTAAATAATGTTCAAGCATACGTGCGATATCGGTCTTCTTCTTCCTAACGAGCAGATGACCTCGTAGTTCCGCCCCTTAAAACAACAATAACTAACTAACTAACTATTCTTATATAATTTTACCGTAGTCTTGTTCCTATATCTTCTTATGTTGTGTCTCCTCAACTGAGTATAACGCTCTATTTAAAGTTAAATAGAATTTAGAAAAGAGAAAGTAATGTTTTAAAAATAACATCACAATTAATATTAATATTAACTACAAGGAAAAATACATGCTTGGACAGAAGTGATAAGAGTATCAAATCTAGCCCTTTAATGCACTTTCTATCTACATAATGAAAAAATTGGTGAATAAGGGCATTCTAAAGTATGACTAATTCATACTGTCTACTAATATGAAAGTTTTCCAGCTACCTTGTTCTTTGTCGTCTTGATGAAAATGGTAATATGTTTGAAATACACATTCCTGGAATGGACTGAACCCTTGTCCATTTGGCTTCGTAGTTGTCGTATCGTCTGGATCCGCGAAGAATCGAACCCGTTCCTGACAGATCCGAAACAAACATCTGATCGCGTTACCAAGTTCATCTTCCCGACATGTCTTAAGATGCTCACTAGCCTGGTTGAAAATAGCCATTGATTGTTCATATTGTAGAAGTACGAATGTATAGTCAATGTCTCCATAGTGCCTTTAACCTCTTTTTATAAAGCATTCTGCTGTTGAAATTCATGGTTCATCGCTGTAGTCATTCCAAATGATCAGCTCTGTTAAAGTGTTGCATTCCTATTATTCATTTAGTACATCTGCATCATCATTGTATTGTGTTGAAATGTAGATCCATACAATCTCATATCTGTAGTCATTGCTGTAGTATATTGACTGTACTGTACTGTACTGTTTGAAAGTCTTCTAATGGCATTAAAATGTTACCAGTCTATATAAAGACTAAGTTCACTTTTCCTTCACTCGAAGAATACCTCAATAGGCTTATCATTATTTCCGTGCTGAATTAACACTGTCTTGGACTATAACAAATCCAGACAGAAAATAAAATGTTCCGAACTGTGTTCCTTCACACCAGTATAACTTTCACGAAATATACCTATATTTATCACTCCAGCGAACGCGTTTCTCGGTTGATATTACCGTAGTGTATGCCAACGAATCTTGTAATGAACTCTCTCCCAAGCGAGATGTTTCATACTCTCCGTCTGACTTCTCCCAATGCTCCTGGGTTCAAAACGATATGACAATCGATATGGACACAGCCTGGTTTCGATTATCACCTGGTATTCTTAAATATGGATTTATACTTGCAAAAACATTCTCAAGTCCTTTCCAAATGAAATATATTGCATTTGCCCTTTGTTGTTCCACCCTGTAAACTCAGTATTACATTATAACAGCATGTATCGGAGTGATGTTAGTGCGAACTATATATTGCAGACATCAAGTGTACCTTAGACAACGCACGTGGTCAAGGTGTGTAATGCGGGTTGCTGGTACTACTCTTAAGCTCGCTACAATATCACTGTGCTGCATGCAGATGAAGTAGAGCGGTAGGAATGTCATCTGTGTTCCTCCCCAACACTATCTAGTTCCAACTCGATGCAAAATACTGTCTCAGAACCATCCCAACATTTGCCAGGAGAATAATTTGCAAACCATGGAAAATCACTTCCAAGATTGTTGAGATAGGAATCGAACCCATCTCTTCTCAGTTTTGCCTCACGAGACTGAATGTTCCCCGTTCCAGTCCTCATACCGGAATAAAATGTCTTGGCAGAGCCGAGACGAACCCACACCTCCAGTGCGACAGCCAAGAATGCTAGACGCTACACCACGAGGTGTATACTCACTCCGTTTCGAATAGTCTACCTATAAAATTAATGTTACGTTAATAAGGGATGTAAATTAATCGTAATTCGTATAAACTAGGCCTATATTAGTTGATAAACACTGCTTTCCTGTTATTGCAAATATTGCATGAATTTCAATTCCACTGTTTTGCATTAATTTGGCGTATACATAGCACAGTAAACAAGAGCAGTAATTCATGTACCGTGTTGGTCAGTCATGTGTTCCGGTGTCCCATATACTAATAACTGTAGCTAAATGAAATTACTGTGCAATTCAAGTGTTTCACCGCATTGCCACCAAAAGTGTCAGCGTGAATGTACCAAGTTATAAATACAAAGGCTTGCTGTTGGAATTGCCGGCGTTAGTTGGTAAACCAGACAACCGCAAATCAATGAGCTTGGTTCACTTGCCATCAGATTTGAGGTGGGTACACAGGTCGAGCAGTGTGAGGCCGTATGTAACTTGTAAACAGCCGGAGAGAATGATCATACTTGTGTTGAGTCATTGGAGAACGTTTTGTTTGTTGTGCTTGCTTTCACTGGACTTTTATGGTTTACCCTTTCATATCTGCATTTGTAATATACACATCAAAAAAAGTTTTGCATAACACTAGTTTGCCACGATACAGAGCGTGTGTGGGATTGTGGGCGAGGTTATTACAAAAGAAACGGCATCTGACAAATTCTGCACACATTATTCATGGTTAGTGTGGAAGTCCCTGAACAGGTTGCGATCAGGAGTTGGAAGATCCCGTGACATTCTGAGGAGATGGGTCCTCAGTACATGTGACACGTCTTGCGAATTTTGGACAAGAACAAACCACAAAACACATGCTTCATTGCCCTCGGTGCCCTTCATCTGGTGCAGAGGAAGATCTCCTGCTAGCCACTCCGAGCGCCTTGGATGTTGCTCATTAATGGGCACATGCTATAAAGACAATATAACCATTATAAGTATAGCAACAGTACATTCGTATGTTTCCGACACGAGAAAAAAAAAGTTCAGGTGTGAAAAGAAATTTACAGTACAAGCAGGAAGACATTTGTCTTGTTAAAAATGTGTTGTAATCTTGCCAACCTGTGACGTTTCAACAAGGAACATAGCCACAACGGACGACCAGTAGGGCTTAAACCTAGAAAAAATGCTGAATGTGTTTCTTCCTCAACAGCTAGGACACGCCTATTCTTATATGATATTACTTTTGGGCAAATCGTAGAAAGCTTTATACGAACAAGCGATCTCTAACAATGGTTGCATTGCACAACATGAGAACTCCCTGTATCCACCAGCTATCTGCTACTGAGTGTGCTTGTCACACACTAGCAATGCACCTCCGAAGTATGAATAGGTGCTGGAGCAGGGAAATACAATGTAGTCCTGTTAATTCGGTTATTAAGTCACATAGCGGGTGGCGCACAGTGGCGGGTATCGATCTCAGAGCGCCGTGCTATTAATAAAATGCTATCACTGACCCGGACAAATCCGGGAGCCAGACAGTGTTGTCTCCTTTCACTGAACGAGCACCGCCAGAGTTCATGAACCCCAAACATAGTCTGATTCCGCTGGAAAAGTCTCTTTACTCAGAACTCAGCGCTCCATCTCTGTTACCCGTTTCGCCGTAAACATAATGGAACATCATTATTTCAATTCCCCGGGGGTTCACGACTATGGTACGTGAGTTGGCGACCACGGGACTTATGCTGCGACCGGCATTTCTTCCACTTACTTATGTCGGGCTCCTCAGTCATATTTCCTGTCAACCTCCCTTGGTTAACTCTTCTTCTCTCCCGACCCCGACGGTATTAGGCTATCCGATGCCTAAGAAGACTTTAAATTTCCCGCCTTAATTGGCCCTTGTCTCATCTTTCCTGATCCCTCATTCTTCGAGGGGTCAGACCTCTTGCTTTCTTTTCATGGTATCTCCTGCCTTCTGCTCAATACCCTAAAGAAGGCAGGCTGTATGTAGCCCCATCACTTATGGTGCACCCGTGATAGTGCTACTCCCTTAAGAGTTCACGGTTGGTGAGTTCGAAATTTGGTAACCGCGAGGGACACCTAAGCTGGATCCAGGTTTTCCCCTTTTTTTCTGTACCTTTTTGGCGTAACCTCTCCTCATTCCTTTCCTATCTACCTTCATGGCACTCCTTCCTTTAGATTTACACAACTCTCATTCTTCGAGGGCTGAGGGAATTTCTTTTCGTCCAAACTATTATTTACATTTTTCCTAATTGTTTTTTGTTTTCCATTTGTTCTACTAGTATGTTAGTCTGTAGTTAGTTTTTAGTTGTAAACCTATAGTTATATTTTAGTTGTAAACCTATATTTAGTTTTAGTTGTAAGTCTATAGTTAGTTTTTAGTTGTAAGTCTATAGTTAATTTTAGTTGTAAATCTGTAGTTAGTTTTTCGTTATAATAACCTTAACATTTTCTTCATATTCACTGTCACCCAAACCAATAGAGGCCGATAACTTATATGTTAGGTCCCTTAAACCAACAATCAACGTTATTATTTTACTCTCTGATACATAGTATGCTTAACAATGTCGTCGGTACGGATTCTATGTTCTCATACGAACAGAAATTATGGATGAGTTTGAGATAAGATTTCAGAATACTGACAGAGTATATAAAATGAAAATGCGGAGTTTCCTTTGCCATTCAGGGTCGATCCAAGAGGTTTCCAATTACACCCACAATAGATTATACATCTCGTGCGTAAAACGGAATAAGTCTCCTGGTTTTTGTCTTCTGCTTCGTTTTTGGACAATGATGATTTCAAAATATGTAGGTAATAAAACGGTCTCAAATGAAAATGTATATATAATGATGATAATAATAATAATAACATTAACATACTCGTATTATACCCTTGAGAAGGATGGGTCCACCCGGCTTGTGCCCGGCTGACGAGAGCAAGCCTTAAAAACGTCATAGGAATCATGGAGATCGTTACTTTGTGTTTGGATACAAAGCGGCAGCCAATAGCCATCTGCAAAACAATTGAAGAGCACCTAGTAAGCACATAGAATGCTTCTAATTGCCAACCTTATCAAAGGGCTTTATTGTCTATTGTGTTGCTCCTGTACAGAAACAAAGGACTAGTTGCTTATTCGACAATAATTAGAGGAGCATCTTGTAACGAGTTCATAGTTCTGTTCCCAACAACATAGTTGTTATTACCGGTACTCGAGGTATAATTGTGTTTGTGTGTGTAGCTAGTTGAGGGATTATTATTTATCTAATGTTGATGTTCGTATTAAATCAGAATGTGATTCTGATGATTGGTATTGATATTCCATATTTCCATGCTATGGGTGATATACATGCTCTGGGGACCTCTTCAAGATTCATTCAACCTCACAAATCAACTTAACTGCCTCGTAATACGGTATTGTCACCAAATCTCTACTTAGAATACAACCAAGTCCACGATTCTTGGATGTTACGGGTAATTTCGAAAACCACAGGATGGATTTTGATGCTGGTTTCACCATTCTGTAAAGGATATCTCGAAGAAGGTTTCTGTAGAAAATAATTTATTTATGATCGAAGGAAGCCAAGCAGTAACGATTTCAGTGAATAAGTTGAAACAGAAAACTTGGCGTCTGTGCGCTTTTTAAGCTTACGCTGGGCAAACCGTTAAAATTATCAATATACTATGAGTGTAAGAATTGTTCAGCATGAAAAGTTCTACAAAAACGTCCACGAGAGCATATCTCTATCTTCAATGGATCGCCCACTATGAGCGTTTTTACGTTTTCATTTTGTACAACAATCTCCATTCAATTACTGAAGTGACAATTCAAGGCTAGCTAGGGGCGACCCTATTTCTCCAGATACAGCCAGTAGCAAACTGTCAAGTCTTGTTGAGTTAAGACTTCAGAGAAGAGTGGTTGTGTTTGGAGTTTCCCTGGAAGTGCAACTCGGCTTTTCTTCATTTCGCCTGTGAACATTTCGTTCCACAAAATACACAGTCAAGTTAAGATTGGACGAAAGGAGGATTTGTGTCTCATGCACCTCGCCATTCTTAAATAAAATCTGACAATAATTCGTTGCACATGCATCTCCATGATAATATAACTAATAGTCCAGTCAGTGATTTTAACCCACCATGCCGAGACGTAAAACGGATATAGGTCGTAGTTCATTGACATAACAAAAAGCGCTTGTCACGTAATGCATTCATAACTGTTCCCGGGCGAAGCCGGGGCGGGTTGCTAGTTTACTTATAAGCAATGCAAAACAGGAAACATGCCCTACTGATGATCTTGGTGAGAACATATAGCGGTACACAGTCGAATGTCAAAGATTCCGGCCATTTCATTGAAAAATTGAAAACTATTCAACTAGAAGCTGGTGACTTACTATTCAGCTTTGATGTGGTCTCTTTATTCACGAAAGTACCTATAAAGGCAGCCCTGTATTACATCGCATGGATTTTTCCAGATGGTATCGCCGCCTTATTCCGCCACTGCCTAACCGCTAGCTACTTCCTGTGGAAAGGTGATTTCTATGAACAAATTGACGGGGTCGCCATGGGCAGTCCCCTGAGTCCGGTGATCGTGAATTTCTTCATGGAAAAATTTGAACAAATAGCACTCGAGACCGCACGTTTGAAACCTAAGGTGTGGCTAAGATATGTGGACGATACTTTTGTAATATGGGGCCATGGTAAAGATCAATTAAATCTGTTTTTACTACAGGCCTGAACTCTAACATTCAGTTTACCATGGAGCTAGAGAATGAACAGAAAATCGCTTTTCTCGACGTTGTGGTAACGAAGACCACTGATCTAACCTTGGGACATACAGTTTACCGTAAGCCGACCCATACTGACCGATATTTACCTAAGACGTCCAACCACCACCCACGACAGAAATACGGATTGATAAAAACACTGGCTGACCGCGCGAAATTAATTTGTGAAAAGCAGTGCCTAAACCAAGAAATTAAACACCTCAACGAGGCCCTACGTGCCAATGAGTACAGCCAGAAAGATATCCAGCGAGCACTCCATCCAAGACGTCCAACTACAAGGGTAATTGGAGGCAAGCAACCTCTGGCTAGAGCTTTCCTTCCATATATAAAAAAGGTCACGAACAGAATAGGGAGGCTACTCGAGTCTCATGATATAAAGACCATATACAGGCCTACGCGAAAAATTAAGGACATATTTAGGTCCGCTAAAGATACGCGACATCCTCACACCGCGGCAGCGGTTTATAAAATCCCGTGTGATTGTGGCCAAGTATATATTGGAACAACGAAAAGAAGTATTGCCACTCGCCTCAAGGAGCACTAACGACACAGCCGGCTGGCACAAACAGATAAATCCACTGTTGCAGCACACTCGCTACTCGCAGGTCACGACATAAGATATGGAGACACCGAAGTTCTGTCCACCACGGTGTCTTATCATGCCAGGCTACAAAGGGAGGCCATTGAAATCCTGAAGCATACTAACAACTTCCATCTTAAGGAGGAAGCAGGACGTGTGAACAGAGCTTGGCTTCCAGTCCTTAATCCCCTCAAGCCTGCCTTCATTGACCGTCGTAGACGAGAATATGCAATAGAAGAGCAGCTCTGTCCTTGATGCATTACATTTATGTGGTACGCCGTTGCTATGGTAGCCTCTATGTGTGGATTGTTGACTATTTATTATTTAATTGAATAGCCCTTAATAGAGCACGTTAAATCAATACATCAAGTTTTGCTATATGAATTCTTCTTGGTCACCCAAAATTGCTTCATTCTTTCAGATTGTTGTTGCCGGAGCACCTCAATGTTGTGTGGCTGTTTCCTGCTTCTCTCTAGTTCCTCCTTGAAGGTGACTGTTTTAATTTTGTTCCGAAAGAGTTGTCTATTAGGTATGTCTTCAATTTTTATATTGGCCTCTTTAAGATCATTCAAGGTCTGTTGAAACCAAGCTGGCTGTATCTTAAGTTTCATAATTTTATTGATAATTTTTCTTTGTCAATCCATCATCGTTCATTCTTTGTAAATGTCCAAAAAAGGATAATCTTCTTCTTCGCATGGTATGTAGCATGTTTTCTACATGCTCGTAAATTTCAACATTTGGTCTAGGTCTGTTGTAATCTGCTCCTACTTTTCTAAGGCCAAGTATAGTTCTAATTATTTTCCTTCCCTTGACCATGATTTTGTTAATTTCGCCCTTATTCATTAATTTGAGCGTTTCAGATCCATATAAGGCCTCTGGTTTCACAACAGTATTATAATGTTTAATTTTAATAGAATTAGGTAATGCTTTTTTCATATAAATGTTCCTGGTGAACTGGAAAGCTATATTCATTTTCTTTGTTCTAATTGTTAGGCTGTTTTTCTCGTTATTATTTATTGTAATCCATTCACCGAGATATTTGAAAGAATTCACTCTTTTGATTTCGTTTTGTTGAATACATAATTTATCAGGACTGTTTTTGACATTGGATATAAATTCTGTCCTTGTGAAGGAAATTTGTAGACCTATTTTATTTGCTTGTTGTATTAAATTATCAATTTGTATTTTGCAATTTTCCGGTGTATCAGTAATTAGGGCAATGTCGTCAGCAAAAGCCAAACAATCTATATAGATGTTATCTCGTTGATATATCTTCTCTTTACTTGTTTTACCTCGCTTAATGTAACCTGTGAACATGTTGAACGCAGTCTTCAACGTAACGTCAGGACGGCAAAATGTCCTTAGAACACGGCCTATAAGCCTGCGAAACAGATTCCTATTTCAACGCTGGGCGTGAAAGTCTGAATTTTCACGTCTATGAGTTTACTTTTATGGCATAATTTGGCACATGTAGTCGGCAAAATCCTCGTAGATACTTCGGTCACTTATAGTCTGTTCTTGCATCAGGGTGGCGTTGGAATATTACATGTGCGTGGCACTTGTACCCGAACACTACATCACGCTCTCATCTAAGAAGTTAATAACTAGGTGGAGAGAGCCTTTTCTGTTACTATATGATTCTAGGGAGAGACAGAGGACGGAGTTTCTCGGGCCGCACCCTCTCATTGACCGGAGGGATGTACTCGCTAAACAAAGGCCATTGCGAATCACGCACGGTTATTGACGCGCCAAGTATTACTGGATTGTTCTGTTTTCTGTAAAAGGCTGGACGTAAGCGAGCCGCCGGACTGTTCAAGAGAGAGTGACATCACATAATAGGTCTGGGGCAGCCGAGAAACTACCAGAGGTCCAGTTAACTGGGATGCACAACTCCATTCATTACAATAAGAAAGATAATATGAAATACGTAAACTTAATACTCACCTGAATAAATACGTTTGACCGCTCGTCGTAACATCTTAAACAGATTCCACAGACATTGCGTACTGTGATGGGAATCAGGGTTCACCACAGAACTGATAGCGTGCGCTACTACACAGTAAATTTATTACGGTTACTGTACACAATTATTTACACATCCTATACAATTTTCACGCAGCAGGCTGCCGAAACCACAGTTCACAGTTCCCTCTGCTTGATGGTGCTCCACCGAGACGTTTCCGCTAGAGTCCACTTCGAAGTCCCCATGTCATCCACGCGTTGCGTCGAACCCAGGGCCTTCGGCACTGTCTTGTTGCTATCTCACAATGCTCCGTTGGCAGAAACACTCCTTAACAAAACCACACTAGTTCAAATCTTCACTCCATTGCATAAACTGTTCATAACGGTAATGTGCTTTTACTTGTCAGCGGCGGCTGTTTATAGCTATCATTCATCGCTGGAATTCAACTCAACCCTCATCCGTGGCTCGCAATTCCTTACGGGAAGATGGGTTACAATTTGAAGAAAAAAAGTTCATTCATCGCTGGAATTCAACTCAACCCTCATCCGTGGCTCGCAATTCCTTACGGGGAGATGGGTTACAATTTGAAGAAAAAAAAGTTCAATAATTTATGTGGTAATTTAAAACAGTAAGGATTAAATAATATGCAACTAAGATTTAATGTACGAATTCCTGTGGAAAATACGTTTAACAAAATATTTCTAGTGGACAGCAGGCAAGGCAAGACATTAATGAGGGCACTGTCTATGCATTACAACTATGAGTAACGCCATTTATTTTTGGTTTACGCCTCAGAGGGTCGTAGCTCGTAGTTGAAACACGTTACTAGCAGCGGCTAAAATGTACTCTTTTGCCGGACATGGCTGGGAAATTAGTAATTAACAATGATGAATGTATGTTGATAATACAACACTCTCTTATATTTCAGTTGGTTGGTTCCTTAGTTTAGGGGCTGCAACAACGCGGTCAGGTAACCCCTTTTACTTAGTCTGGTAGCGGGTGTTAATTGTGATGACTGTATTAGTGTGTGTTATCTGTCTTTAATTCAAGTAAGGACTGCATACGTTAATTTCAAGTAGTTCCTACTTTCGCTACCAAATGCTACCGTCCACGACACCTAGCTGTGAACTTGGCTACTACTAAGATGCCATCGCAACCAGCGCCTGGTGACGAACGTTGGAACTTAGAGCAATAATCAAACCTACACACAGGTACAGTTAGTGGGAGTTTTTTTTACATACCATAACTCTATGACTAGGGCCCACCGGCTTTACTTCCCCTCCGAAAGAAGGCGTACTTAGGGATTTTTAACGCTCTTAAGAAATCTGACGACTTCGACCGGGTTTGAACCCGCGATTTTGGGCATAGAAGCTCAGCATGCTACCAACTACGCCACCGAAGCCGGCCATCTTATATTTCTGTGATACCACGGTGGCCAAGCGTGCTAACGTGCCAGCTCGTGCTTCACTGGCATCGGAAGAGCGTGGGATTGAATCCCACCTCGTCCGTCCTGAAAATGGTTTACGTGGTATCCCCGTTTCACCAACAGGAATATGCTGAGATGGTTCCTTTCAACATATCCACGACCAACATCCTTCTAAAATCCTTTCCCTGACCCTTCTTTAATTAGAGCCAAATTAGCGGTCGCCTGGGCGATCGGCCTGTCACCATCACCTGTTGTGTCTGCTGACAAAGTGTGTTCAACTCCCAGACACCTTCCTTGAGACGATAGAGGAATGACCCCTCGCAGATCCTGTGGGGAAAATCAAAGTATAAGGTGCGTTCAAAAAGTAACGAGCCAGAGGCTGGAATGCGCAAACCGGTGACGACATTGGCTAATCGGGGCGTGTGTAACGAGTTGTGGTTCTGACCAGAGCGTGGAAGGTCACAGTCCGTCGCTAGAGGGCACGCGTAAACGTCACGTGACGATACAAAGCGAGGAGCAGCATGCAAGACCAAGACAGTAGGCCATTCGACATGCTTCCTGGTGTGGTTGAAGACTTTGGGGCACCCATTGGGCACACACTTTCCGCAAGTGCAGTCGTTCCTTCCTGATGGTGTGCACACTTCCGACGCTCAATCTGACCACGGCGGCTATGGCGTTCACTGTCACTCGGCGGTCCTGGGTAATGAGTGCATCAGCCAGCTGGACGTTGTCGTCGGTAATGCAGGGGGGTGCCCCAGACCGGGCATCATCGGTTAACGACACCCGTCCTTCCCTGAAGCGCTTGTGCCACGCCTTGACCTTTGCAAGGAACATGCAGTGTTCGCTGTACTCTTGTGACATTCGGCGATGAATGTCCGTTCCCCCTACTCCTTCAGAAAAACAGCTCTTTGCTCTTCGGTTGACGCCTCCATGCCACTGTTTACGATGCGACTGGCAGTGTTGGACGATTGATGCATGCTGCTGCTCGCTTTGTATCGTCATGTGACGTGCACGCGTGCTCTCTAGCGACGGGCTGTGACCTTCCACGCTTTGGTCGGAACCACACCTCGTTACACACGCCACGATTAGCCGACGTCGTCAACGGTTTGCGCATTCCAGCCTCCGGCTCGTTACTTTTTGAACGCACCTGATAGTAGGTTAAGCGATTATGTTTTAATGTCGGCGGGAACTCCGTGAATACCCATTTACGTACGATGTCTAGCCCTTGTTATTCCCGATTTTATGGGGTCGGGAATGAGATGAGATGAATTATTATTTTAAGGATGGCTTATACACCAGCCCAGTGGTGTTGGGGTACCACACCTGTCTCGCACCCGGAGACCCCGTGTTCAATCTCCTGCTCCATCAGGGATTTTAGAAACCGACGTGTGATCTGGAACAGGGTTCACTCAGCCTTGTGAGGACAATTGAGTAGCTGTCTAACAGCCAGGCACCGCCCCAGTCACGGAGACCAAGATTAACGGCTGAGGGGACTTGACGCGCTGACCACGTGTCACCCCATAATCTGCTGGCCAAATAACTGGGCAGCGGTCGCTTGATAGGCCTAGGCCCTTAATGGTCTGTAGCGCCACGGGGCAGGGACGGGGGAGGATTATACGCCCGGTTGCCCTTCATGACGCTAACCTCATTAGATAAGTTATTAAAAAGGCAATGAATGGAGATGAATTAACTGGCCAGAGAGTTGAAAGAAAGCGACCGTTGCATTTTGGAAGACACCATCGCAGCATTTTCCTGAATTTTCTAACGGAAAACCAAGAAAAGCCATTCCAAGGATAGCCAACGGTGAGGTTGAAACCCGCTCATCTACCGAGTCCAGAGATAGCCAGCCTGGTCCCATGACCTTACCCCTGAGCTTACGTAGCCACCCCCATTTGTAGAAGTTATCTGGATGTATTTTTGGCTTCCTCATGTTCAACTGAATAGTCTGTGCATCCATTTCATTACGGGCAATGATATTGGTCGGTATGCATTTATAATGAATGAGCTCGAGCGTATAATTTGTTAATTAAGATAGAAATACTTAGAAAAGGCATCAATTTCAAAAGAATGCCATATAGTAGAGCTCGTGCCTACATGCTCTCAAGAGACGGCAGTGGATCGCGTCGACAATATTGGGTTAGTGAACAACAGATCGTGTGCCTCGCTGGCAAGTGCGTGCCATTCACTCTCAATTCCCAAGTGCAGCTCAGCGTCGATTTCAAATATAATTTATTTCCAAGTACACTCGCAGCAGATGCACATTAGGACCCTTCTGATGCCACCATGAAATCCAGTACTTCATTGCTGTTCTTTATGCCTTAAAGCACCGGAGGTTGAATAAATAGCATGGCTTGACCATTTCGTGTCCCCCCCAGGGGCTCGTGACTAGTCGGACGTAGGTTGGCGACCACGGGGCCCCAGCTGAATTCGCCACTACTTCCACTTACTTGTGCCAGGCTCCTCTCTGTAATCTTTCCTGTCGACCTCCCTGGGTCAACTCTTGTTCTTTTCCGACCCCGACGGTATTGGGTATCTGAGGTCTAGAGAGTCTTTCACTTCCCCACCTTAATAGGCCTTGGTCTCATCTTTTCTGATCCCTCATTCTTCGAGGGGTCAGACATATTCTGTTCTCTTCATATCTCCTGCCTTCTGCTCAAGGCTCTTAAGGAGACATGGAGTGTGCACTCCCACCACTTCTGGTGCCACATTCTCAAGGGCTCACGGATGGTGAGTTCGGGAGTTGGCAACCCCAGGATTTCTGAGCTGGGTCCGGTATTCCCCTTTTGATTGCCTCTTGGGTGGACAGTCTCCTCTTTCCCTTTCGTATCTGCCTTTCATGGCTCTCCTTGCTACCAAGCCCCTCAATCCTCATTCTTCGAGGGTTAAAGCCAATGCCTTTCCTCCTGTCCTTTATTTGCCTTATTCTCCTTTTGTTTTCCATTTCTTCTTCTAGTATATAAGTGTGCAGTTAGTTTTATTTATAAGTGTGTAGTTAGTTTTAATTGTAGTTTACATTCTCAGGTTTCACTATCACCCAAACCATAAGGGGCCGATAACCTAGATGTTAGGCACCTTAAAACAGCAATTGTCATCATCATAATCATCATCATCACCATTTCGTGGCATACTGGTAATTGCAAACTTCGCAAACACACCTGTAGCTCGGGTTTGATTCTAAGGTATCAGAAGCTTTTTTCCTCCTGTCCTTTATTCTCATCATCATCATCATCTAAAAGCTAGGCCTCGTCACTGCAACCACATTTGTCTCCCACTTGCTGAACGTTTTAAGCCAGCATACTGTTTAAATTGAAGTCCATGCATCACAGAATTCAGATGAGCCTTCCGCGGTCTTCCGCTTCCTTTTTCCCCAGAACTTTTCCTTCCAGTATGGTGGTCAGGAACTCAAATGACGTGGGGTGTGTCCAACAAATGTTTCTTTCCTCTTTTCTATACTTGACTTACTTCCTCGGCGCTACAGCCTGGGTAGGCTTTGGCCTCTCTCACGATTCCTCGCCATTCGTCCCTTCTATGAGTTTTCTCCCACCATCTTCCAGCCCTCATAGTTCTCAGGTCTTCTCCTAAGTCTTGTAGCCATCTTATGCGTGGTCGTCCACGTCTCCTATTCCCTTCCAAAGTTCCATGTAATATCTTCCTTGGTATTCTTTCTTCATTCATCCTCTCTACATGACCAAGCCAATCCAGACGTGGGGACTTAATAAATTTCTCAATATCTTCACCTTTGATTATCTCTTCAATGTCTTTGTTTGTTCTGATTCACCACCCTTCATCCTCCTTTACCGGGCCATATATCCTTCTTAAAACTATCCTCTTTTCTATATTCGTGATCAATTTTCTTATTTCGTCTACTACCTTGAGGACCCATTCATTAGTCGTTTTCTCCGCCCAACTCAAGTTTAGCATCCTTCTCCACATACACATTTCACTGTTTCCAGGCGTTGTATGTCCTGTTTCCTTAGGATCCAAGTTTCACATCCGTATAACAAATCACTCCAGACAAATGTTTTGATAAACAATTTTCTAGTTTTAATGCTAATGTGCCTGCTTGTTGCCTAAGTAATTTATTATTGGAAGCTTTTCAGTTGGTCAACACGAGTGTGTCTAATTAAATTGAACGGGGAATTATAATTATTTTCCTAGTTCCAGAAATAAATTGCATGAGATATAACGCTGATGTACAACAGTATTTACACTTATTATGCTTCAGAAGGTTTAATAATTAAACCTTGTAACAAGTTCAACCATGCCAAAATATAAACAAGATGTTCAGTAAAGAACATAAAGCTTCTTTCTCCTAAATGCACGGGTAAAGTTTTAACTCTTTGTCCTTTTCAAGGAGTATAATTGGATATTGGTTGTAGTAGCTTGTTGAAATAGAACGTGATACACGGATATTAAATATGATTATGATGTGCCCTTTGCTAGTGCTACCTCTGTACAACATATCATTCAATTCGATTTCACAGTGTTTGAATTGATATGGTGAATCGATTTGCACACATACATGGGTGCTATCAGCAAACAATTGGGCTGATTACCTTGTAGTTCGGTCAAAAGATGCTTCCCACAAAAAGGTAAGCTGTTGCAAAATTTGGTAGAGATCAAATGATTAGTTTGGTCGTAATTTGATTTAAGCTTTTAATATTTGGGTGGCCACCATTCCGTTTTCGTCAAGATGGCGGCGATATAAAACATGACACTGAGGTGCCCTTTGCTAGTTCTATATCTGTGCCAAATGTCGTTCAATTCAGTTTTACCGTTTTTGAAATGATAGGGGGAATCGATTTGCACACATACATGGCCGACATATGCAAACTATTGGACTAATGACCTTATAGCTTGCTCAAAGAACACTTCTCACATAAAGGTATGTTGTTGCAAAATTTGGTAGAGATCTGATGATTAGGTTGGTCGTAATTTGATTTAAGCTTTTAACATTGGGGTGGCCGCCATTACGTTCGCGTCAAGATGGCGGCGATATAGAACATGACACTGAGGTGCCCATTGCTAGTGCTACCTCTGCACCAAATTTCGTTCAATTCGGTTTCACCGTTTTTGAATTGATAGGGGGAATCGATTTGCACACATACATGGCCGCTATCCACAAATTATTGGGCTGATGACCTTGTAGTTTGATCAAAAGATCCTTCAGACATAAAGGTATAAAGTAGCAAAATTTGGTAGAGATCGGATGATTAGTTTAGTCGTAATTTGATTTAAGCTTTGAACATTGGGTGGCCGCCATTACGTTTCCGTCAAGATGGCGGCAATATAAAACATGACACTAAGGTTCCCTTTTCTAGTGCTACCTCTGTACCAAATTTCGTTCTATACGGTTTCACCGTGTTCGAATTGATATGTGGGACAGGCATTCAGAGTACACACACTCACACACACACACTCACACACACACAAACACACACAGAGACAGACACACAATTTTTGGCCCTGTGTTGATCTCATAAGTCTACTTTCATTTTTTACAAAAATCGAAAGTAGGCTAATATTATATGCCAGAAAGCTGCATCTTAATGAGGCTCATTATAGTTCAAGAGTTCAATATTTTAATTACGATAAAGCTGTTTGACCAATTAGTTAAGGATAGCTTCGCACCTGCACTCAAGGCTCTTGTTTCCAAAATCAAACATGTCGGACACAAGTGACAACACAAGTGACAACACCACCGGAAATTTCCACACAGGCTCAGATCCACGGAAAATCAACAACCCAGTGCATGCGCTCTGTTCAGTAAACGAAACTGGGAACACAGCGCATGTGCTCTTTCAGTTAATAAATGGAAACCCAGCGCATGTGCCCTGTTCAGTAAACGCAACTGGGAACCCAGCACATGCCCTTTGTTCAGTAAACGCAACTGGCGGAATCTCGACAGATTTTATGAATATTTATGTGCGAACATAAAATAAAGTTATAATTATTGTCGAGCATAGACATTCGTATGCAACTCGCCTATAATGGTAATTTCGACACTCGTATGGAAATTATTAAACTCGCTTCGCTCGTTTTATAGGCCTGTTGCATAATGTACTATTTTATTTCGTTAGTCTCTTACACTTCTGAAGAGTTTCGTTTATTGTTAGTACTTGCTATGTGTATAAGGGTGAAAGCTGATGAATTGCAAACTTTTACCGTAGCGAGCTATTAATTGAAGTGATTGAGTTCTAGATCTAGACTGTTTGGTTATGAACCGTTCCTTTTAATGTCTTATTTACTCGATGCGCTTTAGTAGTTGGGTTATTAAGTTTAACATTTAAACAAGCACTTCAAAGTAACTAAGTTCACAATGTAGTTTTGTAGGCATAGCTGATTTGCGGCTGTTCATGTACGGGTATCCAGTTAACTTCATATCCCACTGTGGACTCGCGTGTCTATACCCATCGTGCCTACTCGTTGGTGAGTTGCTAGAGCTATCTGACGCGGTACCTTGAAATATGCTGAGGTATTCTAACGCCATCTGTTGTTGCACCGTGCAACTTACACGAAAGCTAAATAATTGAGCTATTTTATATTGTGAATTTAAATTTTATTATTAACACCGTATCTACTGAGTTCAATATTTTAATTACGATAAAGCTGTTTGACCAATTTGTTAAGGATAGCTTCGCACCTGCACTCAAGGCTCTTGTTTCCAAAATCAAACATGTCCATGGGTGAAGCTGAGCTTTGACGATAAGCGATTAAAAGAAAAGTTTAATAATAATGTTTATTATTATCGACTAAGGTTGGAAATAAATAATCTCATACTATATGGTATTTAGCCTAACTTCTTTCGATTAATACCGTGTTAAATGATGTTCAATGGTAACGTATCCTAAATGTGTACTACTTACAGTTTCTCTGACAGCAACAAACTAAAATTTAACGATCACTCTAATTAAAACCACTAACAAACCACCATTTGATGAAGAATGGCTTATAATATGTTAATTATGGAACATTCAATGTATTTAATTCTAATGCACTACTAAGTTTTCATAAATACTCGTGAGTAGTTTTAGATTAAATTATGCAAAAATTTAGCTAGTTCTAGAACAACACTGATCATCAGTCATGTATACCTGTCTGATAACCTATTTATTTATTTATTTATTTATTTATCTATAGTGTTTACTATTTATTTATTTATCGTATGGCTTTTAGTGCCGGGAGTGTCCGAGGACATGTTCGGCTCGCCTGAGTCTGTAGCTGCTTCCAGCGGATACCCTAAAGGGTGAGCTACACATTCCGTTCAATTTCAAGTAGTTCCAACTTTCGCCACCAGATATCAATGATACCTAGTGGTGAACGTTGGAACTTTGATAGAGCGTTCTGACGAAATCTAACCTAACAAATTTTGCTTTACACAAGTTTAGTCTGTGAAAGGATTTTTTACATGCCATAAATCTATGACATGGGACCGCCGGCTTTACTTCCCCTCCGAAGGAAGGCATACTGAAGGATTTTCAACGCTCTTAAAAAATCCGACGACTTCGGCCGGGTTTGAACCCGCTATCTTGGGCATAGCAGTTCAGCATGCTACCGACTACGCCACCGAAGCCGCTAGTGTTTACTACTGAACAGTATATGCATTCACAGTGATAAAAATAAATGAGAACATTTTAATATGCTCTGCTAGATATTGTAACAAGTAATACACTTAATAAAGTGTTTCTCTCACAAATGGGGTTTTAAATTTGCAGCAAGAGTGTTTCATAAATTAATAACTCATGTATTTATTTCAGGCACTAGGAAATTAATGGTAAACTCCCAAACCAAATGAAACCCCGTGGCACTACAACCCATGAAGGGCCTAGGCCTACCAAGCGACTGCTTTCCAGTCCTTTGGACTGCAGATTACGGAGTGAAGCGTGGTCAACGCGTCGGGTTCCCTCTGTCGTTAATCTTGGTCTTCGTGACCGGGATACTGCCTCACGAGGCTGAGTGCATCCCATTCCAGCCCTCACGTCAGTTTCTAAATCTCTGACGGAGCCGGGACTCGAACCCGAGGACACCGGGTGCGAGGCAGGCACGCTATCTAAACACTACGGGGCAGGCTAATTTTAAACTCCCACCCAATCCAACTGGGCACACTCGTGTTTACCGACTGCAAAGCTTCTAATAGATGTAATGTAATCCAGTTATTGAAACACAAAGCTTAATATTATGATTTCATTGATCAATCGCTACGAATTATGTAACAGTTTCATCGCTTTTCTGAGGTGTAATATAACAGTAACCTAGTCCCACGTTCACTGAGGATCACAATTACATTATTTCATTAAAATGTATATTTAGTTTATACTGCAAATTGAATTACAGTTCAATAGCCTGCAGGTCCTTTCATTGATTTGCGAGAGAGGAACTAGAATAGAATAGAGAAACAGTATTACTGAAAAGATGGTATATTGGCTTTCACGGCTCGCGAATTAAAACTCAGCACACACAGGGCACGACATAAACCTAGAGAAATTGCTGAGTTTTACTACTAAATTACTGAAGTTTCTACAAACAGGTTATTCTTCTGAAAGAAAGATGGCTCATTTATTGAGTTCGTCGGTTGGTTCCTCAGTTTAGGTGCTGTGACAACGCGGTCATGTAGCCCCGTGTACTTTGGGTGTGTGTAGAATCTGTCTGATAACCGGTGTTAATTGTGATGGCTCTATTAGTGTGTGTTATCTGTTTTTTTTAAATTTAAGTACTGCAACTTAGAATTTTTCAAATAGTTCCTACTTTTGCCGCCAAGCGCCACCGTCAACGACTACCAGGCCAAGTTCAGAACTCAGCTACTAGACGCCACAACAGTTGGCTCTCGGCAACGAACGTAAAAACGTACCTGTTTTAATTCAAGTAAGGACTGCAGACATGGATAGTTTCAAGTAGTTCCTACTTTTGCCGCCAAACGCCACCGTCAACGACTACTAGTTCAGAACTTACCTACTAGACGCCACCACAGTTGGATCTTGGCAACGAACGTAGAAACCTGAGCGTTGTTTACATTCTTAACCTATCGAATTTAGCTTCACACAGGTGCAATTAGAAGGTTCTTTAACATGCCATAAATCTATGACATAGGACCGCCGGCTTTACTTCCCCTCCGAAGGAAGGCATACTGAAGGATTTTAAAGCTCTTAAAAAATCCGACGGCTTCGGCCTGGTTTGAACCCGCTATCTTGGACATATGTCACAGTTACAAGCAGGCCCGACGAGAGGGGGGGGGGGTCAGGCAGGGCTGGTGCCCCGGGGCCCGGCCCTCTCAGGGGGGCCCGGCGTCCTAGGAGAATGGGCCCATCGGGCATTGATTTATTATTGCCTTTATGTGACCTGAATTTGCTACTGGCAATCATTTAGTGAATGCTATGAACTGTATGTGGACAATGCTACAAGGATTGAAAAACGTATTCAGTCAAGTGGACAATATTTTCCTTTACAAAGCGCTTGTGGGAAGAATAACTGTCTCAAAGTGGTCAACTTAGGCGATGGGGCTTCGCTATGTATTGTTCTCAGAATATACCTGAAGACTGAGAGAGCCTGCCATTATTCTAAATTTAGCTTATTCGACTTATGCACCAATCCTTCAAATATTTTGCTCATCTCTCCACTTATTTCGCCTAGGCAACAAGAGCCTGTGCTGCCCTCGTGTGTTTGGTCAGCTAGCTGAAGAATTTCAAGTTTGGTGCGTCTCGTCGAGCATAGATATTTAGAGGTGTTAGTGTCTGACATGAATATATTGTCTAGCCAGACGTATTGTATGCCGTGCAGACAGGTAAGTAAAATGCATTTTAAAGTAGCGTCCACACAGTAATTCACTTTATAGTTATTGTTGATTTAAGGGGAGGAACAGTGAGGTCATAAGCCCCTAGTAATTCACTTTCGCACTATGTGAAAACTTATCATTGCTGGCTAAATATCTTGCGAAAGGGTGAGATGATTCCCTTGTCAAACGTTGATAGAAGAAATGCATGCGAAATTGTTCATCTTATCGTATACTGAATTGAGAAAACAATGCTAACATTTAAATAATCTGTATGTTTAGGTGCAGTATAATTAATTATTATTACTGGTTCATTCAATACGATCAACAATCCCAGGTACTTGGGTTCGTGCGCCAATCATTTATGATTAAGGGATTTATTGAAAACCTATATTACTATTGGTACTAGAGTTGGGAAATGCATCCAAAGACTGAAACTAAGGTAACATTACAGTATTTTTCTGGACTGAGTGTTAACCAGGAGAAGAATGACAATTAAGCTAGGGCACTGAACCACTCAAGTTTGTTTTCCAATTCCTCTCATGGAACGTCAGTGGTAGGGACAAATGACCTACCGTAGCTGTTCCCCCCCATAAAATAATAAGTAAACGAAAAGCAGAGTATACACTGTGCTGTGCTATTGCCTCTGTGACATGATTAATCGCATGCCGTATTCTTAGTTGCCGACCGGGAAAAGTGGGAATGCGTTGCCCGTCGCGACTACACGGTGAGCTACACCGCGGGGTCTTACTTGAAGGTGCGAGAGATTTTACTTCAATATCGGAGAGTCTTTTCTATAGCCACTCATGTCAATGGACACCAAATTTTTACTCCAAAATATCACAAAAATAATCACCAAAATGGCCTATAACTCAATAATTTGTACCTAATTTTTGCAAAATGTTCCGGAGGAGGACCTCTGGACCCCACTCTGAGCTTAGTGATATTCCATACTCCCAGATCCCCTGTGTGTCTAATCGCCCATAATCTTGGCTTAAATCCGCCTCTGATGGTCACCAGTCATAGATAGGGTTGGAGATTTTTATTAGAACCTGGCTCTAGGTTTGCTTACTGCAAAGCAATATTAAATTATAAGAAGTCCACTGACTGAAAATTACAAAATATAGTTCAAATTCACATTTTCTTCTTTTGTGAAAACAATCACTGATCAGCTGCAATCTACTGATATCACATAATAAATAACTTGACTTACGTATGAGTATACATGTGGTTGATTATGAAAATATATGTTGCTTTGTTTAATGTACAATGATGTGCGATCGCCGTTCAACCAAAACAGTGTTTAGGCTTAGACCCATGGGCGTGACTCTTGAAAGGCAGCAAGTTTTGAGAATTTCAACATAAAAACCCTATATGTAAAGCGTATTTTAAAATACGTCTTGACACAGTCTAAAATTCATATTTTCATTTTGAGAAGAGATTACGTCATATGTCACAGAGGCCTTAGTACTGCACAGTGTACAGTGTACCCCTTCCACCTCTTTTAACATGCAGTTCAGTGAACTGAACTACCTGTTGATTAATTTTTGTGTCTTAGGACGTCGTGGTCGTCAGTCCTTTCTACTTACTGTGCGTGTAGAACTCTGTCCGACAATCTATATCTGAAGTTAATCATATATTTTAAATTAATTTGGGATATGATTGAGGAGGAAATGAGTGTACGATGGTGCAACTACAGCCTTTGGCTAGAGTCTAGGGTTAAAATAATGAATCATGGAAAATAAGCTTTGTATCACCGACGGTCTAATTCGATCCCACCTGTTTCCGAGTTCATGGACAACAGCTTTTTTCTATGTGAATCTTCTCCCCAAGTTAAAAACGGTACCGGTACTGTAAAGGCGATGAAATTACGGTCCGATGAATGCATTTTTTTTCTTCAAATTTGTGTATGACTAACGAGCATATTGCTTTTACAAGCATCAATGAAGTTCTAAAATTATCAAAGAGGATCTGCAGATCTTTAAATCTGAACACTGTGCATGCTTACAGTGTTACCTCATCGTGACAGATTGAGTTCTGTCAATCGCCAAAACTAAACAGTATAGTGAATTTAATGAAAATTATTACCTAGTTTTCGATGGCTTTACTCGTGATAATTATATTTGTTAATTGAAATTAATGCACTGGTACGCGCTTGTCAGGTATAAACATTGAATTTGCAAATAATTCTTCATGCATTCCTCAAGTTTCACTGTTGTAAATTTTACATACTAGCATTAACTTATTTATATTGATAGTAATTCACGGTCTGCTTATGATAATAAATATAGCCTGGATTTACTGGAATATGTAATTGAAATATTATTAATACAGTATTTATTGCAGCCAATGGTCATGTCAGGACATATCAATTGAACGCCCGTAGGCTCCTCAACAAGTTCAAATTCAAGTAGTTCCAACTTTGGCTACCAGACGCCACAGTCAATGACACCCAGTGGTGAAAGTTGGAACTTGATAGAGGGTTTCTAACGAAATAACCTACAAAATTTGGCTACACACTACCAATTGTAGTGGAAATGAATGTACGATGGTGCAACTACAGCCTTTGGATGAGACAAAAATGTGTCCGGACTGTCGCAACAGCTGGCGTGATTTTTGTCGTGGGACCGTCGGTCTCCTGTGTTATTGCATTCAAGTGCGCACACTGAGAACAAAAGTGTCACTCACCACTCATATCCACGGCCTTCTAAACCACAGGCCCACCGGCTTTACTTCCCCTCCGAATAAAGGCATACTGAAGGATTTTAACGCTCTTATCAATCCTACGACTTCGGCCGGACTTAAACTCTCGAACTTGGGCATAGCAGTTCAGCATGCTACAATTATTATTATTATTATTATTATTATTATTATTATTATTGCTTGCTGTTTTTTATGTTCTTGTAATTTATTTCGTGATGAACATTTTGTGCTAAAAGAAATTTGTACAAATTTACGAGGATTATAAATTAATTTTACATAGTTTGGTTAGAGAGGGGGCCCGGGAGATTCCAGCCCCAGGGCCCGTCGCCGCTCTCTACGGCCCTGGTTACAAGTCTGGTTTGGCATCACAGAGCCTGATACCGGTCACAAAGCCTCCCGCACAATTCACATTCGCACAAGGTTCTGTCTGGGATATGAAAAGTCTTCATCTTGCACACGTGATGGTGAAACTTTTGATTTATTGCATGCATTTAGGGCAGAATATCTCGAAGTGTGAGGGGTCTGCGAGCCCATACCAGGGGTCCGCGACTATTCAAAAACGAGGAACAAACAAGAAACAAAAAACATGAAGGAAAAACATGGAACAAGGAACAAGAAACAAAAAACAAAACACAAGGAACAAAAATCAAAAAGCGAAAAACAAGGAACAAAAAACAAAAACCGAAAAACAAGGAACAAAAAACAAAAAACTAAACTGAAAAAAACAGAAAACAAGCAAAAAGAAACAAAAGACGAAAACACCAAAACACACACAAAAAAGAACACCAAAACGTAAAACCAATAAAATAAAACAAAATTAAAAAATAAAATACGAGCCTCACAGTAGTCGCATATGATGTGTAACATCTGACATGTTATTCGAATAATTCCATATTACTTACTCGCATTTTTTAAAGAATGAACTCATAGTGCTACCTTGTGCCAGCAAACATAAAAGATTATCCAATGCATCTGCAGTAGTGACATATACCTGCAACTGTATGCGGGAGCAATCCACTGCCTTCTTGATGCGAGCTGCGCTTTATACCGACCAGTTAGTGAACCCATACCAGCGGTGTTATTGAAAATGGCTTCTTATTGCCGATATAGCGCACTGCCAAGTATAGGCGCGATTAAAAATTAGGTATGCAGTAGGTATATTAAATGCGTTTCTCCCAGTGATACATTTAGACCAACGAAGTTTCAATTATTGATAGTAGTCGGTGTTAATATACTGAATTCCTACGATGTTTGGAGTGTTGGTCGATGCGATATAGCACTCGAGGTATCGAGTGCTTACTTTAAATAAGAAAACGGCAAAAGAATGAAGATTTAATAAATCGTAATTGTTTTCAGCAAATATGATATAATTACTATTTTCACACCAAAGAACGACTACTTGAAGATGATTTATTGCAGGAATTTCTTTAATGGGGCCTCCAAACCTTGAGGTAAACCGTATGCGATTTACATTCCACATAGTCATATGGCTTACATTACGTCGTTGTACCGATCTCTGCCACCGCGCGCGCTCATTGTTTCCGTCCCATGCACTTCCGTCCCATCCACTTCCGTATCTTTTCCAAAATCACTCCCACAAAAATATCCAGATACCGAGTGGAAAGATGTTACACATCAATAAAATGAAACAAAATTAAATTAAATAAATGGCCCTAAGTAATAGATCCACTTTTCTTAAAATTAACAATGCAGTAGGCTATGTGATAAAAATTCAGGTGAATGCTTTTTCCCGCTAGAAGGTATGGTTCCTAAATTATGACATTCGAGTTAATCGCAAAGCTCGGCAGTGACAGGTTGAAGCTTATGTGCCTTCATCATAAGCCACAAATGAAATTAGATAATAGATGGAGGGACGGTAGGGGGGGGGGAGGGGGGGGGAGGGGGGGGGCGAAGTTGGTATGCTTTTAAGTGGAGTTCCCTTGTGTCCAGGGCTTTGAGAAACTCAACTCCAGAGTATGTGTGCAAGTTAGTTTAACTGTGAACACCTGTGCGAAAACTGGGCTTCAACAGGATAATATAACGGTTAAGTACTCATGATCTTAAGTAGATATCAGTGAATATGCTCTAATTTTATTCATTACTGTAGACTATAGGCTAATACAATGTCATGGACTCGATTAATCTCCTCAAATAACGAAATTCACTGGGAATCATAGATATATCAGTAACGTGACCAGGTATACAGAGTATAGCAAAAACGTATTTCTCGATATTTGTATAATGATTAACTTCAACCCTGGAGATCAGATCGGATGATGACCGCGTGATGGTCGAAACATGTTATCCTAAAACACCCATTAAGCGGTGAATATTACAACTCTTTTCAGAAATTGAGAGTATGAGGTTGGTGAAGTTAGGAAATTCAGTAGAACAAATTAATAATAATAATACATTATTCTTTTATACCTCCCTTTTAAGCACTGAGGCTTTTAGAGACGCTGGAATATTCGAATTTCTCAATTAAGGGGATACTTAAAGTGTTGCTTATTTTAGGGGCTGCGACATTGTGGCCACCCCGTGTGCTAGGGTGTGTGTTTGGAATTTTTGTAATAACCTGTGCTATTGTAATTGTTGTACTAGTGTGTGAATTTGTAAATTTGGTGATAGGATTGGTAAGGAGGCAGCCGTAGCCTTAAATTAGGAATACCCTTCCCAAGCCCAACATTTGTTTGGGGTAGCAGTGGATACCACAGAAAACCATTTCCAGGATGGCTGAGGTGGGAATCGAACCACCCTCCTCTTCTAAGTTTTACCCTACCAGGCTAAGTGTACCCAGTTAACGCTCTCACACCACAATTAAAATGACTTGGCGAAGCCGGAAATCAACCCCGGACTTCCGGAACGACAGCCAAGAACACTAGCCGCTAAACATACATAAATACCTCGCCTAATATGCGTTATAATTGGGCAAAGACGGCTATGGTGAGGTTGTTGGTAGCATGCTGGACTTCTATGCCCAAGTTCGCGGGTTGATACCCCGTCAACATCGTCGGATTTTTAAGAGCGTTATAAATCCCTCAGTATGCCTTCCTTCGGAGGAGAAGTAAAGCCGACGATCCCATGTCATAGATTCATGGCATGAAAGAGAACCTTCCACTAACTACACTTGTGCGAAGCCAAATTTGTAGGTTAGAATTGATAACGCTATATTAGTTCCAACGTTCGCTACCAGGTTCTGACTGTAATGGCATCTAGTAGTCAAGTCTGCAAGTTAGGTGTCGCGGGCGGTAACATTTGGTAGCAAAAGTAGGAACTACTTGTAATTATTGACTGCAGTCCTTACTTGAATTAAAACAGATAACACACACTAATACAGTCATTACAATAAAAACCGGTTATCAGACAGATTCTACACACACCCAAAGTACACGTGGCTACAGGACCGCGTTGTCGCAGCCCCTGAACTAGGGAACCAACCAACCAACTAATTGGGCAAAAGTGTGTTAACAGACTGTAAAGTAGGGCTGTCCAACCTACGGCCCACGAGACTATTTTGTTTGGCCCGCGCCGTGTCACCAAAATTTTGACAGAAGTTCCAGTCGTGACACTTAACTAAATTATCATGAACTTTATTTCATAATTTGATTAATAATTGTGTCAAATGAACATAAATACTCACTCTTTGTCATTCATGCTGTAGGAGTGTATTGAAAATCATCGTACTTCTATTTTAAAGGGATTTATTACACATATTTAAATTTATTTTTAGTGTTCTATTTTTTATTCACTACAAATAAATATATAAAATGGCAACAATACTAGGAAAACTAAGTCCAAACAGCCCCAAAACTCACCTTTTTGCACCTACATTTTTTAAAAAATTCTAAACCTTTCAAATTCCCCCGTGTGTCATTGGCCCGCAAGGTCCCCCAACTATTTACAATATGGCCCTTGGTAATAAAAGGTTGGGCACCCGTGTTGTAAAGTATAAATTGACAGATCACCTGTCGAGTGCCAGAGGGGTTGGAGCAGCAGGTGAGTCGAGTGCCAGAGGGGTTGGAGTCGAAGGTGAGTCGAGTGCCAGAGGGGTTGGAGTCTCAGGTGAGTCGAGTGCCAGATGGGTTGGAGTCGCAGGTGAGTCGAGTGCCAGAGGGGTTGGAGTCGCAGGTGAGTCAAGTGCCAGAGGGGTTGGAGTCGCAGGTGAGTCGAGTGCCAGAGGGGTTGGAGTCGAAGGTGAGTCGAGTGCCAGAGGGGTTGGAGTCGAAGGTGAGTCGAGTGCCAGAGGGGTTGGAGTCGCAGGTGAGTCGAGTGCCAGAGGGGTTGGAGTCGCAGGTGAGTCGAGTGCCAGAGAGGTTGGAGTCGCAGGTGAGTCGAGTGCCAGAGGGGTTGGAGTCGCAGGTGAGTTGAGTGCCAGAGGGGTTGGAGTCACAGGTGAGTCGAATGCCAGAGGGGTTGGAGTCGAAGGTGAGTCGAGTGCCAGAGGGGTTGGAGTCGCAGGTGAGTTGAGTGCCAGAGGGGTTGGAGTCGCAGGTGAGTCGAGTACCAGAGGGGTTGGAATCGCAGGTGAGTCGAGTGCCAGAGGGGTTGGAGTCGCAGGTGAGTCGAGTGCCAGGGGGGTTGGAGTCGCAGGTGAGTCGAGTGCCAGAGGGTTGGAGTCGAAGGTGAGTCGAGAGCCAGAGGGGTTGGAGTCGCAGGTGAGTCGAGTGCCAGAGGGGTTGGAGTCGAAGGTGAGTCGAGAGCCAGAGGGGTTGGAGTCGCAGGTGATTCGAGTGCCAGAGGGGTTGGAGTCGCGGGTGAGTTGAGTGTCAGAGGGGTTGGAGTCGAAGGTGAGTCGAGTGCCAGAGGGGTTGGAGTTGCAGGTGAGTTGAGTGCTCTGGAAGAGAGCGATGGGGTTAGGAACTCACTTTGCTCCCCTGGTCAGTTGTAATCAAGTTGAACAAGAGAGAGACAAAGAAACACTCTAGTTTGCGCAACACTTTATAATGAATTTTCTCGTCAATGAGGATGTTAATGTGGTTGAGATTCACCGTCGTCGCGTCGTTTATTCCTACAGTAGGGCGAAAGACCCTTTATGGAACAGAGCGAAATATTGGTACAGTGAGTTCAGGAAGGGACGTCAACTTGTTGAGAATATGTACCACTGGCATTGCCCTCGTACCAGCACAGAACATCCGAAACCACCTCGTGGTATAGCGTCTAGCATTCTTGGCTGTCGCTCCAAAGGTCGAGGTTAGATTCTTGGCTCTGCCAAGAAATTTTAGTTCTGGGCTCAGGGTTGGAACGGTGTACACTCAGCCTCATTAAGCACTGAGAAATGGTGGCATCGATTCTCACCTCAGCCATCCTGAAAATGGCTTTCCGTGGTTTCCTCACTTCTAGTCATGGAAGTATAATTTCTATAATTACATTCAACTAAGTTAAGGCCACGGCCATCTCCTTCCCAATTTACAAATTCACACATTACTACTGTACAGCCACCACAATAACACAGGTTATCACAAAAAATAAACCTACACACACAAGCAAATACACGGGGCTACATGACCACGATGTTGCAGCCCCTAGCTTAAGCGACGACAACAACAACAACATCCAAGCTGATCATGATTGATAGCTACATCGCATTGTAGGAAATTTTTCAAGAACAATCATTTGAAGAAAGGTAGTTTGCGTGGCAAGTGTCAGGAAAAGAAAGAAACATACCCGGTAAAACGGTTAACCATAATAATGTTATTTTATGCAGCCCAACTAACGCGTGTTATCAGGAAGGTCGATATTTCTCTGTCTGCATCCCGTATGGTACTAATGTACTGCAAGCATATCCCACAAACGATATTGAACACTATTATTTTTCCCTCGTATTGGTCTTTGGCCACATACAGGGAAAAATAATTGTGATCAGTATCGTTTTCAATGCATTAGCACCATACGTGATGCAGGCAAAGAAATATCGATCTTCCTGATAATAGGGCTACTTGGGATGCACAAAACAATATTATTAGGGGGTAGCAGATTCAGCTGGTATATTAATTGCACTTTCTCGTACGCTTCTCGAGGCTATAAATAATGATCAGATGCGTTTTCGTACAAAATAATCGGATACCTATCAGTAGAAAGGTGCTAAGTGCCATTTTTTGAAAAAAGCCGTTTTTTTGCTCGAATGGTGCTATGTGCGATGTAGCATTACATATCAAAAGGGCTAACTCCTCAGTGGTTTCGAAGGACCTTCCAAGAGCATCACAAGATGGCACTAGTGGTAAGTCCTGCAGCTCTTTCAGAAGAAAGGTGCAATGTGCAAATCATTTGTTCTCATTTCCCTCCAATATGGGCATCGTTGACAGAATTGTTCAAGGAACTTAGAATACTCAATTATTAGCAGTTCGTACTGATGGGAACCTGTGTACGGATAGCACAGTTTGTTTCCTGTTAGAAACGCGACTTTGCCGTGCATTAGTCTCGCAAAATCTCGTATACTACTGCTCCGATTTCATGAAAATTTTACAATTTGTTCTCATTATGGTAGACAGTGTTTAGAAAGTGGTTTGAGCAAAAATAGAATTGGCAGTATTTTTAAATTAATTTACATTAAAAAAGCCATGCCAATATTGAATTTAATAACTTGACTGACAGATGGGGACACAGTGCATCCACTTCAAAATCTTCTATGAGCGAAGATAACATCCCGTACCATACCCTTGCAATAAAATAATACGTAACGTAACAGAATCTTACTGTATAATCTAATTACAGCATATTAAAGTATGTTATAATAATATTACATTTCACGTTAATGTGTTTCGACCAACATATCTAATGTGAGAATGTACTACTAACGGAAAGGATGTCAATATTGTCAAGTTCTCAAGGTAAGTTCGATAGATTTCAGTTACTATGAAAACAATTCCGTGTCGTTTTACAGTGTACATTACATTACTAAAATTCCATGTCGTTTTAGTGCCCATTACAATGCCAAGGAGAGGAAGAGCTGACAGAGGTCGTCGAAGCCAGTTAAATGCGCGGCGAGCTACTTCACGTGCAGACCACACTGATGACCAAAGAGCGACGGATAATGAAAATAGTCGTATGGGCATGTCTGACTTACGTTCGAGAGCGACTGAAAATGAACGAACAGCGAATAGATTCAGAATGCAATGAGGTCGTGAATATCAAACACAACGCCAGCGAGCACGACACAATGGACATGACTGATTGCGCCGACGCGATGCTCCTATGAACCTGGAAGATCAGTTGACCGAATCAAAAGAGGTGCTCATTCGGCTTGTTTTCCGAACGTAGCGCAGAACTTCAAAAACCATAATTGGCTGAGCGAACGAGCCATATTGGCAGCTAAAAATAAAGATCCCAACGAGACCATTCAAAATTTCATTCCGGGACAGTTGTTTTCCTTCAAATCGGTTGACACAGTTATCAACCAAGATGAGATAGTCAGCCATCTCACATAATTTTTGAATTCGCTGGAATTGCCTGGATTACCACCTCACAATTTGCAATTGAAAGTAGGCTCAGTCATCATCATGTTGCGTAACATCAATCAACTTCGACTATGCAATGGAACACGACTGGCTGTGGAAAAGCAAATGAACTACGTCATCGATGGAGAAGTTGTTATGATTCCACGCATCCCAATGATTCCTCCGAACGTGCTATTCGATTTTAAACGGTTGCAATTTCCCATGCTTCTGGCCTTCGCAATGACCATCAACAAATCACAAGGTGAGTCGTTGGAAGTTTGTGGAATTAACTTGGAATTTCAGTGTTTCGTGCATGGACAACCGTATGTTACGTGTTTGCGTGTCGGAAAGTCGTCATCTTTGTTTAATTAGCACGTAGCACATTCGTAAAGACTAGTGGACTTTGCACCTTTCACAACTTTTAACATTTCACTCAAACAGAATTCCACAATTTTCATAGTATGAACCAATATCTGTCACTGGATAACAAGGAATACTATATCTGTATGTTATTCAAATTAGAACAATAAATACTCACAAATAAACTGACTAAACACTTTTTACTATAATACTCAATGTTCATAAAAATGGCACTTAGCACCTTTCTACTGATAGCTATCCAATCATGTATGATGAAGTTGGGCGGATCATCGGAGGGCCAATATGGAGTGGTAGAGAAGAGGTGAGCATCGGTCGGAGAAAGCTAGGACGCTATTTTCTGCAGGAGAGGTTTTGGTCACGGTATTCTGGGGCTCTACTGCGATTTCCTCAATCAATTTCGATTTGCTTTCCAGTAAAAAATGTTCAGTATGCCAACCAGAGATATCTTGATTCTCCTTGGCCACACATCGTAGCAACAACATAACAAAAGGTCAAGATGCGTTGCTATCCTTTAACATCCACCCGACACATAGAATATTGACTTTAATGGACAATTAACTGAACTCAGCAAAATACTTCTAGAATGTTTACTTATCTGTTGCAAGTTTTCACCCATTGGACTCATCAGCAGTCTTTTGGTACATATTGTTTGGAACCCTCATGTATAGTTAGCTAGCTTTGCTCCACTTATAGCTTCCTCAGCTTTTCTGTGGGAGCCAGAAGTGCTCTCAACTTTTCTGCGGTAGCAGGAGTTCTCTCAACTAATCTCCTCTTTATAGAAGCACTAAAAATGTAACATTAATCTTTATGGCCTCGTAATTCACCTCCAGCAAATGTTATAGGTTAGTGCCATGTCTTTTGTGAGATATCACCCAGGTGTACCGAATTCGACTCTTCAGCAGGCTTTTGGTGCACCCTGAAGTGCCGTACAATCTGCCCGGACCGGCTATGTAGCGCTTTTCATAGTCACCAACGACGACCAAGTTTGGGGGATCGAATTCTGATACAGTTACCTGTCTAAAAGCAAGATAATAATGAGTGTAATTTTATTTATTGGACTGAAACTTTCAGAAACTGGTGCATTTCTCTAGAAAGAGAACTTACCAAGAAGTTTCCGTGTTCTTCACAACTGTGCAACATAAACAGGAAAGGCTCAAACAGAGAATAACAATTCACTTCTTCAAGAAAACCTCCAAGCATTTCCCTGCATGTGTGTTATTACAATTACAGTAGTTTCAATCTGTATGCAGAACACACTATGAGGAATGTGGGATTAGATGAAGAAGGAACAGTAATCAAAATAGCTGGGTTAAATATAAACAACCTGAGATAACTCCGCCATAGCCGGTCCCAAGCCCGGTTGAGGAAGGAGGAGGGAGCAGCGTCTGACTCGAATCGAGCGGCTGCAAACAGCGTCTGTTCTCCATGTTAGGAGCGGCTGATATTATAAACCTCAGGGCTAACAACCTTGATGGTAAACAACCCGTCGCCCTTTAGGGTGGCCTACTTACTTACTCGTTGAACTCAACATGAAGGGAAACATTAACATAGAGAATACCCCAGGTGGTAACCAATCCACCCCCACTCATGGGGCATGCAGGCCATCGGACTCTGGGGAGCCTGCACTTTCATGTGCTCCGCCGTATACGCAACAGCCAAGAAATAAGAGAAATATCACCTACCTAGCTACAATTAACATCAACTCCATGTTAAAGGTAGGTAAAATGAAACATACCCTGGATGTGCTGGACAAGCATAACATCAAGACAGCAGCACTGCAAGAGACTAGATTCACGGACGAAGATGCAATAGAATCTCAAGGATACAGGATTTACAAAGGGAAACCAGGCATCAGAGTGATGAAGAACGTCCCTCACCTTGGCACTGGCTTTACTGTACATCATAGTGTCGTTGATAACATAATAGGGTTCATTTCGCCTAATGGTAGGACTTCTTCAATATCTTTAAGGTTCCGCAATAGGGCATATACCATAATGAACTTTCATGCACCCACAAACGACACAAACAGAAAAGACCTAGAGTCAGTTGAGCAATATTGGAGTGTTCTAGAAGAAACCCTTGACAAGATTCCACAACATCATACCACCATACTCATGGGTGATTTTAACGCACAAATTGGCAAGGAGAAAAAATATCGTCGGATAGTGGGCCTCTATCCAGCCCATAAGAGGACCAATAAAAATGGAGAACGCCTCACAGATCTTTGCGATAAGTATGACCAGGTCCTGAAATCAACAGCCTTCAAACGCCTGCCTCGGAAGGCCAAGACTTGGAAGAGCCCAAATCCAATGCTAGGAGAGTTCCAGTTGGATCATGTGGCTATGGACAGAAAGTATCACAAAGAGATACAAATGTCAAAGTGCTAAGGGCAGCTAACTTAGACTCAGACCATTACTTATCTCTGGTGAAAACCAACCTGCAGCCAATTAGGAGACCACCAAATACCTCCAAAGTTGGTAAAATACCAAAGTTCAACGTCCACAAACTGAGTGATGAAGACTGTGGTTTCCAAGCCACCCTGAATGGAAACACAGAGAAGCAAGGTTGGTCCAACCTACAAAAGGCTCTACTGGATGCCGCTCAAAAAACCATGCCTGCCTCATCCAACAAAGCCAAGCATCCCTGGTGGACGACTACATGTGACAAGGCTATAGAAGAAAGGCGTAGAGCCTGGGTCACTTGGAACCAGTGCAAGAATGAAGCTAACTACCAGGCCTTTCTTACGCAATGAAAAATAACTTCCAATATAGTGCGACAAACCAAGAGGAACCATAATAAGGCTTAATAAAACAGGCAGAAGAGGACTTCAAAAGACATAACTCGAGGGATTTCTACAGAGAACTCAGAAAACAGTCGACACAATACAAAGCTCCTACCCTTCATCTTCGTGGACCTGATGGAAAACTTCAGTACAACAACAAGGATTGCACCAGTACCCTTGCAGGGTATTTCAAGAAGCTCCTCAATGCAGAGGAACCTGAAGAGAGACTCACCTTCCATGACCCTCCTTCCAGAAATCCAGACTCCTTACCGCCAACCATAGAAGAAATAAGGGAGATTATCAAGAGCCTAAAGAACAACAAGGCCTCAGGTGAAGACGGTATGGTTGCAGAAATGTGGAAACATGCTGATGAACAATCAATACAAAACCTCCATCAAATCATACAGGAAATTTGGGCAACGGAGACCTTACCTGAGGAATGGACCTCAGCTGTGATCCATCCTCTACACAAGAAAGGTAGTAGGATTGACCTTGATAACTACAGAGGCTTATCTCTAATATCTGTCACATACAAGATAATATCTAAAGCCTTGCTAACCAGAGTTACTAGTAACTAGATTCCCAACTAGGTGAATATCAGGCCGGTTTTCGTGCAAATAGATCATGCATAGAGCAAATACAGAACCTCAAGACAATCTTAAGGTACAAGAATTGCGGCGGACATCGATGGGTAGTCATACTAGTGGATTTCCAGAAGGCGTATGATTCAATAGACAGACAGACCCTCTTCTCCACTCTATGGGAATTAGGACTGGATGCGAAGACCACCAGACTAATCCAGGCTACACTGAAGACTACGACCTCCAAAGTCAAGTTCAGAGGTGAACTCTCAGACAGCTTCTCAATCCAAACAGGAGTTAGACAAGGTGATGGCATTTCTTGTATTCTCTTCAATTGTGTACTTGAGAAGATCATCAGGGAATGGACTACCACGTTACCATCAGGAACAGGACTGCAAATTGGGTACAAGAAAGACAATCTCAACGTACCTTGCCTGGCCTTTGCCGACGACCTTACCTTGTTAGCGAACAACATAGAAGAAGCTACTCACCAACTACAGAGCCTCTATAACATAGCAGCTAAAACTGGCTTGAAGGTCAATATACAAAAAACAGTGTTCATGACAAATATAAAGGGAGCCCCATCTACTATTCTTGTGAAAGACACCGCAATTCAAAAAGTTCCTGCAGTGAAGTACCTAGGGGAGTGGATTCCAGCAAACGAGAGTGAGATCTTAGCAATAGACACTAGATGTACGAAACTGTAAAGGGTCTACCACTCCTGTAAGAGCATCTACACATCCAAGTGCCTCTCTAAGAACCTTAAACTTCTACATTACAAATCAGTAGTAAGACCTTCCGTTCTATATGCCTCTGAGTGTCTCCTGATGAACCGAAAAGGCCCACTGAGGAAACTAGAGCTCAAGGAACGGAAAATACTTAGAAGGATTTTAGGACCAATAAGGGAAGAGGGTGGTACTTACAGGATCAGGCACAACAATGAGCTCAATGATCATCAAGAAGATATCGGCACATCCATGAGGAAGAGACGATTAGCTTCCTACGGACATCTGACACGCATGGGTCCAGATAGACTTACCAGCCAGATCTTCACCACGACAGGAAGAGGGAAAGCGTCTAAAAACAAATGGATCACCACAGTGAAGTCAGACCTACAGCAACTTGGAATTTCATCAAAAAACATACAGGATCGATCACAATTCCGACAGATGATTCAACATGGTGTCTTTCCAGTGTCTCTCACCAGCAGCAAGAGTACAGGGACTACCAGACCGAAGTGGACACAGGAAAGAAAGCAGACACACAGCCAGAAGAAGAAAGCTGCCTGGGCTAAGAAGAAACATAAATTCCTTACAAGAAGTCAAAACGAGCCCCGTGGTCCTCAGTAGGTCCAAACGAAAAGAAGAAGAAGAAGAAACAACCTGAGATATGCAGATGATACAATCCTGATGGCTGAAACTGAAGAAGATTTAAAAAATCTCTTACTGAAAGTGAAAGAGGAAAGTTCAAAGGCTGGACTAATGTTGAATGTCAAGAAAACAAAAATTATGAGAACTACAACTGTCAATTCATGGCAAGTAGGAGGAGAAAAAATGGAGATAGTCTCTGTTCTTAACTATCATGGCTCAGAGATTTCTGCCGATGGTGACTGCAGTCATGAGATCAAAAGACGATTGCTACTTGGTAGACAGGCATTTTCAAATCTGGACAATATCTTAAGGATTAGAGACCTAACCTTAACAACAAAGATCCGTATAGTAAGGGTTATGGTTTTTCCAGTTGTAATGTACGGATGTGAGACCTGGACCCTAAGAAAAGCTGAACGCCGTAGAATAGATTCCTTCGAATTATGGTGTTGGAGAAAAGTTCTTAGAGTTCCATGGACTGCGAAGAGAACCAATAAGTCAGTTTTACAGCAAATTAAACCAGTGTGTTCCTTGGAGGGCTTAATCCTGAAACAAAAACTGGGCTACTTTGGACACATCATGAGAAGACATAATTCATTAGAGAAGACCTTAATGCTGGGGAAGATAGAAGGCACAAGAAGAAGAGGGAGGAAAAGAATGAGATGGATGGATGGCATCACAGAAGCACTAAATTCCAGCTTGAAAAATCTTCGAGAGGCAGGACAGGACAGAAGAAATTGGCGTAGTCTAGTACATGGGGTCACGGAGAGTCGGAATCGACTAAGTGAATAGAGAGAGAGAGTTGCACCCAAATATTACACGGAACTACGAGGATTCAAATATGAACCCAATAAAGAGAAATTTATTACCACGTGATTCTAAAGCCATAATCATTAGAAATAGTGTTAAATCCTCACATTATTATTGCAAACTACAACTTCGGGAACTTAAGGGACACTGGGACTGAAATTTTAGTGAAATTTGTGGAAAATGTCGATTTTCGGTTTTTTCCATATTAATACACCCCTATCCCCTGCGGATCATATAGCAGTGTTTCATCCGAATTCCACCATTTTTAAAGCCCTGGCGTAGCTTTAAAATGCACGGTGTGTCCTTTAAACGCCCCAGCACAGTAAGTGTCCTGAAGGTTCTGAGTCTTGGTGTTTCTACAAAGTATCGCAGCTGGTAAAACACCACAGAGTCATGACAAAATGGCTGTAGAACTATAAGAACCCTTAGTTGTCAAGATTATGCTGTTTATCAAAGGCTGGCATCAGATGAGCTACTATCCAGATGCATCCGTGGTGCTACTGAAAATCAGAATGAGTCTCTGCATTCTGTTATCTGGAGGAAGTGCCGAAAAGAGATTTTTATTTCACGGAAGATACTTGAAATTGCTGTTTGGAATTCTGTAACAGAATTCAACATGGGGTGTAGTGCAACAACAGAGTTGAAATCAGGAATAAGACTAACTTCAGTATCTCATGTCACAGCACAAACACTTGAAAGATGTGACAGTCGCAGGAAGTATGTAAGTCCGCGGTCATAATTGGAGAAGCGAAAGCATGTCGACGGAAGGTGAAACTGACAGAAATGAAGGAGGAGGCTGCAAAACAGAAGAAGGAGGGTGTCACCTATGCTGTAGGACAGTCCTAATGTCATTGGTAAGCTGAAACCTTGTAAATTCTGCATCATTTTAGAAAATTGCTGTTTTCTCGGATTCACTTTTTCAGGCATTCAAAATGTTACTCGCGTCATAAATCTTATGATATTGCTTTCAAAATGGGAATTTATTATCTTCATTGCAATGACTATAAACCTGCGGATCGTTTTTTAGATTGCACTTTTGGTTTGGCTGCAAAAAAAATTCAAACTGGAAAAAATACGATTTTTTTGTAGAAAAAAACTTGGAGATGGAAAAAAATTAATTTCTTGACACTCATTAATGCAATTCAAAATCGGATCCGTAGGTTTCTTCCAATTGTTATAGTGCAATAGAATATTACCTAAAAGTTACACTATCTTGTTTTTTTTAACGCGGCTGACCTTTATAAAACTTGAATAATTAGCACAATAAATGTACAAAATAATTAATATCTAGAGAACTAATCAACTTACAATGCTCACATTTCCCAAAGTGGTTTATAATATGACTATTCATAACCATATAAAATTTCAAAGCTGTACCTCAGTTTATATAGAATTTGAAAATTTCAGTCCCAGTGTCCCTTAAGGCAACTACTACACTATGAAACTGCCCTTATCAGTTACGAGATAGGAGATAGTATGTTCATTCCCATTCATTCTCACAGTTAATTATACTTGAAGAAATATGCCCAGTTGAACTGAAAGGATTTGGTAGTAGCATAGCACTTGGTAAACTGCAGGCTGTGTTAAAGATATTTTCACTAATATAATTTTTCGTGCACGAGAAAAATTAATTGTAGACATTTGTCGTCATTAGGAATAATGTACCAATCCTCAAAACTGATCTAGCAAGGAAATTTGATTTATACATGTATTATGCCGGCAACGCGTTTCCGGTTACAGGTTTCCTTCCAGAAGAAGAAATTAATGACAATCATGAACGATGGACCAGAATGGATGATCACAAACCAAGGGGAAATTGACCGTTTGGAGAGGTAAGCCAACAAAATGCCTTAGATAGGGAAGGATCTGGAAATTAGATCGAGCATATCATCTGGCAAACTATCACTATTATAAGAAGTCACCGAGTATTGGAAACAAGTTACGACACTATAGCACGGTTGTCAAATCTTAAGGATAATATTCTTCGGAGATTTTTACTGTGAACTGACGGGCACCAGTTAGTCAAACCAGAACGTAGGATATTGCGAAACATTTTAGGCAACAGATGGGTTGACGCGCATACACTTTTGAAATTAAATGAAGAGTTATACGGATAGATAGAACCAGTCACATCATCCATTAACAAGAAAAGTTTGTTAATTTTTGGGCACATCTTCAGAATGTGTGATTATCGACTAAGAAAATCAGGAATTTTATGAAGTCAAATGCATGAAAATTGGGCTGGTTGTAAGAATATGATAAAGATCATACAGAAATCTTTATTTCGGAGGACAAAATTATGGACAGAAATAAATTTACGCAAATGATCAAAAACAATTACAGTTTTAAGTTAGGAACAGAACCCAAAATACGAAGGGGACCTCTGTTAGAAGATCGGAAGGAAGAAGGCTCTGAAGTGAGGGGCTCAAGAGATACTGGCAGGACACAAAGGCTGTCCCGCGAACAACAGCAACACACAGAAAATATGTTAACTCGCAGTACATAGTGGCTCAATTCAAATATAAAATATTAATAATATAATTATAATAATAATAATAATAATAATAGTCATGACAATATTATTAATAATTTAGGGTAATGCTCCCGTTTTAACTACCGGTACTGTAGTTTTTGGAGACGCCATATTTTGCTCTAAATTGGACATTTAACGTACCAGTAAATCAACTGACCCGGCTCCTTTGAATTTAAGCACCCTCAAATGCCAACTGACTGCGGCAGGATTCGATCCAAGAACCATTGGTACAACGTAAGCGCTGCGACACTTAGCCAGCAAGCGAGTGTTTGTAAACCCGACGGTGCTTACAACAGACCTCGCAGACTAAGCAAGGATTCGAAATAGTTGCATGTCACGTTACAGATGGTGCTTATTGAATATGTTAGTATAGTTTGTTAATTTATCTGTTTTCAGCGTTGGATGTAGACTTTTACGTGACCTCTAATCCTCTATTGGCTTTGGCGATGTAATTCTAGAATGACTGCGATAACGTGTTACTGTCCTGTTATGAATTTGTAGACTTACAGCGTCAATACATACGTAAAACAAGTAGTTCCGTAAAGAACTATACAGCCTATTTTCATATATCCTGCTCATGTTAATTTCTTCTAACAACATACAAAATTTCAGTTTAATTGCTGTAACAGATTCGTAGATATTGAGAACCGTCTAAATATTTCAGATTGTCGCCAGGTTGGATTTTTATTTTTGTACTATTGCATTAAGATTATTATGTACGTGTGGTATTCAAATTTAAATCGCATGATTAGAACACAAGAAGTAAAAACGAGATTTTAAAATTACGCACAGCAGCCATCTTGTGATTATGCAAACAATTGAAATAAATTAGATGCCAGTGGATCAACATTTGTATAAGCATTTAACGTGCAACGTTTCACAGCACTCGGATAGTTAATTCGCGAGAATCGTCCATTTAAATATTTATACTTCGCGTCGCCGCCATGTTGGATTTGTGCTCACCAGGTTAATCAAAGTCCTATAGGTGAACATATGTTCATAGTCTCTATGAACTTAAAAGAATTCAGTTTGGTTGCTGTAAAAGATTCATAGATATTGAGAACCGTCTAAATATTTCGGAAGCTCGCCATTTAGGATTGTTATAAGTATAGGCCATAGAATTAAGCACCATTCAAGGACAATTATTGCCTAGGTTCATTATTCAAACTTTCACTTCGATCGCATGATTACGACACAAGAAATAAAAACTTAATTTTAAAATTTCGCACAGCCGCCATATTGAAGTTATGTAAACAATTGATTTAAATTAGATGGCAGTGCATTACAATCTGCAAAATCATTTACTGTACCACATTTCACTGCGCTCAGAGAGTTAAATCACGAGAAAAGCCTATTAAAATATTTCAAATTCGCTTGGTCGCCATGTTCGTTTTTTACTTTACAAGTTTATGAAATATACATAGATAAACTTGTACCAGTACCCTTTATCACCGTACAAAATTGCAGGGTAATATCTGTAATAGTTTCGGAGATACAGAATGTCAGTGAAATATTTCGCACAGCCGCCATTTTGAGGTTATGTAAACAATTGAACTAAATTAGACTCCAGTGCATTGCTATGTGTATAAACACTTGCTGTACCTAGTTTCATTACGTTTGCATGGTTAAATCGTGAGAAAAGTCTATTTAAAAGTCTCAACTTCGCTTGGTCGCCATGTTCGTTTTCTAATTTACAAGTTTATGAAATATACATAGGTAAACTTGTATCAGTACCCCTTATCACCGTACTAAATTGCAGTGTGATATCTGTATTAGTTTCGGAGATATAGAATGTCAGTGAAATATATCGCACAGCCGCCATTTTGAAGTTATGTAAACAATTGAACTAAATTAGACTCCAGTGCATTACAATGTGTATAAACATTTTCTGTACCAAGTTTCATTACGTGTGGATAGTTAAATCGCGAGAAAAGTCAATTTAAAAGTGTCAACTTCGCTTGACCGCCATGTTGGTTTTGTAGTCACCAGGTTTTTGAAAGTCTCATAGGTGAACTTCTAGTAGTACCCTTTATCACCGTACACAATTTCAGGGCGATATCGGGAATAGTTTCGGAGATATTGAATGCTAGTGAAATATTTCGCACAGCCGCCATTTTGCATTGGTGACACGTAACAAAATTTGAAGGGCACGGTCGAGGTCGCCGGGAATAGTGCTATGAACATACCGAGTTTCATTGAAATCGCTCCAGCCGTTTAGATTTTATTAGGGGGGGACACACACACGAATCACACACACACACACACACACACACACACACGCACACACACACGGACAAAAGGTGATCTCATAAGCCTATTTTTTCAAAATTGAAAATAGGCTAAAAATATAAACGCTTAACGAAATTGAGAATGCACGCTACTAAATTAAAAGAATGGCTACGTATATTGGTAGGTTATTACTAGGGCTCGGATCGATATGCTCGATAAAATCTCCAGATATGCTCGAAAACCATGTGTTTTATGCTCGATAGATATGCTCGAAAATCCCATTATATGCTCGATAGATATGCTCGAAGAAAAAACATTTTATGCGGTTAAATATGCAGAATATGCTCGAAAAACACCGTTAAAAACTATAGAAGAGAAAGTGAAACTAAAAACCAATAACATATCTTTATATACGAGCTTTATTTTCTAATTGTATGTATGATACACTGACCAGTAATATCTTTCAGAACGTAGATGTGAAAATGTCAATAAGAACTTATCTCTTTTTCGCACATTTTGCAGAAAAGAATTTTCCCGTCAGTTGAAAACTAGTCAGGCTCTTCCTTTACACATCGTCGGAGTAAAACTCTCCAAGATTCCTTAACTTTAGGCAACGCGTGCTTAGAAAGGTACGTACGGATACGATTACGAACTGAGAGTAGAATGCAGATTTTTTTTTGACCGGGTCGGATCTTCCACCATTTCATGGGAAAAGCCAACAATACTGGTTCCCAAAATAGGCACACCACTAAAATACCTCACAATCCCATTTCAAAGTGAAAGGATGCTTGGGGCTTCGAGAGCTTATCTGCGCACTCTAATCCGGCAGAGGCCAATTAGGGTGTGTGAATGACCTCACTAAAGGTTAAAAACCTACGGTTCTATTATTCGCACCAGATAGGCTTTTCAATAATTATTTCTGTTTTTGAACCTTGAGGATCGCCAGGGCTCGAATTCGTAGGGGGAATTCGAAGAAAAACAAACTATATAGACGAAAACCACATAAATATGCATGTATATGCTTCTATTCTGAAAACCACGGGTTTTATGCATTGATATGCTCGATAAATATCAATTCAGTTGGTCCCAGAGAGGTGAAAATACCACCAAAAGGCTTCTTTCAATGTGTACAATTAAGGAAAAAAATATGCAAATATGCTCGAATCCGAGCCCTAGTTATTACCATTCTCTGCTACTCCTTCCAGCCAAATAATGGCTACACTGCGTCCTGCTGCACGGCTGAAAGCAACGGGAAACTACAGCCGTATGCTATTCCCGAGGATATGCACCTCTCTATGCATAATTACATGTGATGATGGCCTCCTCCCTTGTAAAATTTCAATCCGGAGGTAAACTAGTCCCCCGTTCGGATCTCCGGGTGGGGACTACTCGAGAGGGGGTTAACATCACAGAAGTGACAAAGAGGAAATCTGACATTCTACGGATCGGAGCGTGGAATGTTAGAAGTCTGCTAGGAAGTGGAAGGTTAGAAAACTTAGAAAGGGAAATGGATAGGTTGAGGTTGGATTTGGTTGGGATTAGTGAAATGCGCTGGCAGGAAGAACAGGACTTTTGGTCAGGAGACTATAGGGTCATTAGCACTAAATCAAACAATGGCCAAGCAGGGGTTGGCCTCATATTGAGTAGGAAACTTGGACAGCGGGTGGAATATTATGAGCAATATAGTGAACGGATTATTGTAGCAAAAATCAATACTAAACCTACCTGCACCACAGTGGTACAAGTCTATATGCCTACCAGTCAAGCTGATGATGAGGATGTTGAAAAGGTCTACGAAGAAATAGACGAAATTCTGAGGTATATCAAGGGTGATGAGAATGTTATAGTAATGGGAGATTGGAATGCTGTGGTAGGAAAAGGGAGAGAAGGGAAGATAGTAGGAGGTTTCGGATTAGGTGAAAGGAATGATCGAGGAAGCAGGCTGGTAGAATACTGCACCGAGCATGAGTTGGTCATAGCTAACACCTTATTCAATAACCACAATAGAAGAATATACACATGGATGAGACCAGGAGATACAGGGCGTTACCAAATCGACTTCATTATGGTCAAGCAGAGGTTTCGAAACCAGATTTTGGATTGTAAAACATATCCTGGTGCTGACATAAACTCTGACCACAATCTGGTTGTAATGAAATGCAGATTAAAGTTGAAGAAACTGAAGAAAAGTCAAAAGCCAAAAAGGTGGGCAATAGACAGACTGAAAGAGAAGGATGTAAACGAAAGATTCAAGAAGAGTATAAAGGAAGGACTAATGAAAAACCCTAAACAAACTTCAATTGCAGACGAATGGGCACTTTTGAAGAATGAAATAACAAAATCCGCAGAAGAAAACATTGGTAGGAAAGAAAGAATAGGTAGAAAACCGTGGATCACTCAGGATTTACTAGAATTGATGGATGAAAGGCGGAAACACAAGAATGTAAGAGATGAAAAGGGGAAAGCAGAATACAGACGTCTGAGAAATGAGGTTAACAAGAAGTGCAAGGAAGCAAAAGAAGAATGGTTGAAAGAGAAATGTGCAGGTATAGAAAATTGTCTGAAATTAGGAAAAGTAGACACAGCTTATCGAAGGATTAAGAATACTTTTGGGGAAAAGAAGACTAAGTGCTGTAATATTAAGGACAAAAATGGAAAGCCTCTAACAGATAGGGAAGAAAAGGTTGAGAGATGGAAAGCTTACATAGAGAGTTTGTATAAGGGAAAGGAGATTGAGAATCATGTAATGGAAAGGGAGGAGGAACTTGATGAGGATGCGAAAGGAGATTTAATATTGAGATCAGAATTTGATAGAGCTTTGGAAGACTTAAGCAGGAACAAAGCACCAGGCATAGATGATATACCGATTGAGTTGCTACGCTGCATAGGAGATGAAGGTCTGATCAGGTTATTTCACTTGGTGTGTAGGATTTATGAGACAGGTGAGGTACCCCCTGATTTCAAGAAGAATGTAATCATCCCTATACCAAAGAAAGTGGGAGCTGACAGATGTGAAGATTACCGTACAATCAGCTTGATTACTCATGCTTCAAAGATCCTGTCTAGAATAATTTACAAGAGGATTGAAAGCCAGATAGAAACGGAGTTGGGTGAAGACCAATTTGGTTTCAGGAGAAATGTAGGAACAAGGGAAGCTGTACTAAGTCTTAGGCTGATTTTGGAAGGTAGAATAAGGAAAGATAAGAGAACGTTCATGGCTTTTGTAGACTTAGAAAAGGCTTTTGATAACATTGATTGGACTAAATTGTTTGACATTTTGAAATCCATTGGAATAAAGTACAGGGATAGGAGGGTGATATACAATCTATACAGAAACCAGACAGCAGTCATTCGAGTTGAAGGACATGAGAGAGAAGCTGGTATTCAGAAAGGTGTAAGGCAAGGCTGCAACTTATCACCCATACTTTTCAATCTTTACATTGAACAAGCAATGAAGGAAATTAGAGAAAAATGTAAAGTGGGAGTGAAGATTCAAGGAGAAATAATTTCAACTCTGAGATTTGCTGATGACATCGTCATCTTGGCCGACAAGCCTGAGGATTTGAATGAGTTTTTGAATGGTATGGACTCAGTCTTACGGAAAGAATTCATGATGAAAATTAATAAATGTAAAACAAAAATACTGGAATGCAGCCGAAATAAATCAGAAACCTCTATGGAGATCAAATTGGCAGGTGAAAAGCTGAAGGAAGTAGGAGACTTCTGTTACTTAGGAAGCAGAATAACCAGTGATGGACGAAGCAAAGAGGATATAAAAAGTAGGTTGGCTCAGGCAAAGAAAGCATTTCTACAAAAAAGGAATCTGCTGACATCGAATATAGATTTAGGTATTAGGAAGTCATTTTTGAAAGCCTTTGTCTGGAGTGTGGCGCTCTATGGAAGTGAAACTTGGACTATTGGTGCAGCAGAAAAGAGGAGAATTGAAGCATTTGAAATGTGGTGTTACAGGAGAATGATGAAGATCAGATGGGTAGATAGGGTTACAAACGAAGAGGTATTAAGACGAGTGGGAGAGGAGAGATGTTTCTGGCGACTGCTAATGAAGAGAAGAGATAGGTTGGTAGGACACATACTAAGACATCCAGGAATAGCAAGCTTAGTTATGGAAGGAAGGGTCGAGGACAAGAACTGTAGGGGTAGACCAAGGTTAGAATATGTTAAACAGATTGCCTTGGATGTAGGGTGTGGTAGCTATGTAGAGATGAAACGTTTAGCTCAGGACAGGGAGGCATGGAGAGCTGCATCAAACCAGTCAAAAGGCTGAAGACTCAAACAACAACCTTCCAGTTAGAACACTCAGCCATACCACACATGGTTATTTAATCAAGTCTTGCGCCTGTGGTGATACGCTTCACGTGAGTTGCACAAAGCTTTTTGAAGTGACGTGACCTTGTCTGTTTACAGCTCTTGCGCATCAGTGGACTGTTACACAAAGACTAAAATGGTGCTTTTGATGATATTATATTCCGAAAGCTCCACGGTAGTTTTTTGTAAGGTAAAGTAGTTTAGATACCGTTGCTGATGGACATTCAAAGAGAAAAATGTTAATTTTATGTATTTTATATATTTTGAGGTCGCCTCCGTAGCGTAGCGGACAGCATGGTTAGCTGCCGCCCCGGAGGTCCTGGGTACGACTCCCGGCTCTGCCACGAAATTTGAAAAGTGGTCTGAGGACTGTAACGGGGTCTACTCAGTCTCGGGTGGTCCAACTGAGTAGAGGGGGTTCGATTCCCACCTCAGCCATCCTCGATGTGGTTTTCCGTTTCCCACTTCGTCTTCGGGCAAATGCCGGGATGGTACCTACTGTAAGGCCACGGCCGCCTCCTTCCCTCTTCCTAGCCTATCCATCCCATTTTGTATGAAGTGTTTAGTTTAGTTAGTTTGTGTTTAGTTATAAGTATATTTTATATTTAGTTTTTCTTAGTTGTTAAGCTAGGTTTATTTTGTATTTTTTTTTTATTACATAACTTCAAGCCAGAACATTGTATACGCTACATAAAGGGGCTCTTTAGCCTCAGTGGCAGTTATTTATGAATAAATTCAAATTCAAATTCAAATTCATCCCAATCTTCCATCCCTCCCCATCCCTCATGAGGCCCCTGTTCGCTTTGCAGGTGAGGCTGCCTGGGGGAAGTGCTGATCACACCTCCCCAGTTGTATCCAACCCGACCAGATGTTCCCAGCTCCAGGACACTGCCCATAGAGGCGGTGGTGGTGAGTTCCCTCGCTGAGTCCGTGGGAACCACCAACTAGAGGGTAAATTGTCTAAATAAATGAAAATAAAATATATTTTGGGATCTCCAGGACTGATGCTTCTGAAATAAAAACGGAGTAAATAACATTTTAGGAAAATATGTTTCTATTGCGGGAACAAGAAGAGGGGGATAGAATCAATAACTTGGTATCTGCGACCATATTTTGTTAGCCATCAAGGGCCTTCAGAGTTCTTTATCATCAACACCGTATGTGTGTTAAAATTGGTTGATAACCTGTCAATCTCTGGTGACTGTACTAGTGTGTGAAAATGAAATTATTATGATGTACTGTTGAGGTACTTGAAATAATATCACATTTCAGAATTTTTCAGTATGACTATTGGAAGAACCTGAAAAAACTAAACTCCATATGGCCGTTGTCAGCGCCGGGATACGATCCTTCAATCTGTGAACTTCCAACTCCATCCTATAGTCGTGGTGCACGACTTAGAGCTTACGGCTGCACTGCGACGACGCATCGAGATGAACAACGTGCGTCGCAAACTAATAACTTAGATGTTGTTGATTGATTTAGGGGCTTTGCAACATTGTGGTAAAGTATCCCCAAGAAGCTTGGTGTATGTGGAATTTGTCGAATAACCTGTGTTATTGTGATGGTTGTATTTGTGTGTGTATTTGTAATACAGATGAGGATTGGTAAAGAGGCGATCGTGACCTTGCGTCAGGAATGATCCCGTTATTTACCTGGAGTAGAAGTGGGAAACCACGGAAAACCAATTCCAAGAAGGTTGAGATGAGAATTGAGCCATCCTCTTATCAGTTTTGCCTGATGAGGCTGAGTGTACCCCGTTCCAGCCCTCAGACCAGAATTAAAATTTCTTGACAGAGCCTGGAATCGAACCCGAGAATTTAATGCTAGCCCCTACACCACGAGATGGTATGTGAACTAATAGCTCAAAACGATTGATTCAATCACTGAGTCAAAACTGAGAAGAGGTGGGTTCGATTTCTACCTCAGCCATCCATTCCGTGGTTTCCCACCGCAACTCCGGTAATGCCGGGACGGAACTTAACTGACCTCGGCCGCGTTCTACCCAAATCCATCCCAATTACAAACACACATACTATTACAGACGTCACAGTGATACAAGTTATCAGACAGCTCGTACACGCACCCAAATACAAGGGAATATGCCTACATGACCACGATATTGCAATGTCCTTACGGTAGCAAGAAACACGGGCAAACCTGTTGAGACTTTTACCGTGCTGTTCGCTTTTGGTCTGAAGGTAGGGGGGCGTGGTGGCGCAGCGGTCAAGCTGCATGCCTCTCACCAAGGTGGACCGGGTTCGATTCCCTGTCAATGCATGTGAGATTTTCAATGTGAAATGCCATGTCCTGTGGTTCGGATTCCACGTAAAACGGAGGTCCCGTGGCTTATGATCGCGAGATTGACGGTCACGTTAAACTACAAGCTTCCTTTTACAGTGTGGCTCTAGCCACGAACGAGTAAGGTCATGCTTGTCTGGTGTATCTGAGCAGTGAGAGTGCAGCCAACACACAACAGTTAAGTGCGCCGAATAGCTTCGCCTAAGCTTAGTACAGGCTCTTTGTCAATTGGATAGAACCCCAGGAAGAAAATGCAAACCATCAGGAAAAATACGTTGAAATGCTCCTTCCAACGGAACACCACGCGTCCGTCGGCAGCGGAAATTCACACCTTTGTGGCGGAGATGCTGAAAATCACGGTCGACCAACTGGAGACCCTGCAACTTGACGCACCGTCCAACTCTGTTTTTATCAAGGTAATCTCTCAATCTATTATGGACAAACTTTTGAGTAAATTTGCGGGAACACACAGGCTTACTTTGTTTAATGGGGAGTCTGTTTCGGTAGAAATTGCCGCTGCCGGCATGGAAGCCACGCGGGTAAGGCTCTTTAATATTCCGCCTGAATTATCAAATGATACAATACGCACCCATTTTGCAAAATATGGTACAGTCAAATCCATCACAAATGAAAGTTGGTCCCAGTATTACAAGTTACCAGTTGCAAATGGTATCCGACAAATACAAATAGATTTAAAAAGCAAATTCCGTCCTTTATCATGATTGATGGGCACCGTGGACAGGTTAGCTATGAAGGGCAAGTTAAAACATGTGCCATATGTCAAGCTATAGACCATCTGCGTATCGACTGTCCGCGCCGATACTCGGCCATGACGCGCCTTGAACGCGACACACGGACAACTAGCCTTGCGGCTATGGTCACCCCTAGATCCAGCCGCCGTATAGACGACTCCCCGCTTCACAGCCCAGGCGATACTCAAGCACGCTACGATACAGATTTTCCCCCGCTAGACAGCATGCCTCCCATGGAGACGGAGCCTGTCACCCTGGCTGACAGCATAGGTGTGCCTGACATGAATCCAGAGTCTGTGGTCTTGCACCAGGAAGAGTCTTCACAGCAACCCTTGGATGCTGACCGGTCACCCCCTCCAGTTGCCAAACCTATCCATAGTTCCCCCCAAGGAGAAGGCTCGGCACAGGAAAATTCGGGGATACGCCAAACGACCACCTGGTCTGAGGACATTGAGGAAAGCATGCTCGTTAGCCGTGGGCATACTTCTGATGACTCAGATGCTTCGCTCGCAACCCCAGTCGTGAAAAATCGTAAACCGAAGCGCAAGGTTAACCCTACTTCCGATGAATCCGATGCTTCGCTCGCCACCGAACTTGTTAAAACCCGTAGAGCACAGAACAAGCCTAAGCAGCTGAAGAAAGGTGAAATACGTGTCAGTGAGATAGACCCTCGTTTCCGAGTGCCGGAAACCACCAGAAGTTGTCCAACAGAGGCCTCACCTGCTGCGAGCCTTACTACCGGCGAAGCCCTTGAGGTTCAGCAAATGATGTCGGACCTGTGTCATATGGCAACCCTTCCTAGCCCCGGACCCATTCTTTCACTTCTACGCAAGTGCGCTCAAATGGGTCAGCATGAGGGAGTCCCCGAGTTCGTTAGCAAGATGCGGGCTAAATATAGTGAGCAGTCCCGGGAGGCACTGCAGGATTTGGATCTACAGTTAGCTCCCCTCTTAGCCGATATCAACTATGGACCATAATTCACATTTGAAGACCTATGCCACAGTAAATGTTCCTGGCTTGAGGAATCCGGCCACTCAGGCGCTGTTAAGCCGTTTTCTGCGTGAATATGATGTTGACATTCTTTTTCTGCAAGAAGTCAGCGAATGCAATATTGGCTTCCTCTATGAACATGACTATATAGTTAACATGGGCACCACTGCTAGGGGTACGGCCATTATCTACCGTAAAGGCACCCTAGTAACGGATGTGGTGATGGATCCTTCCGGGCGTATAACATCTGCTACGGTACATGGTGTCAGGATCATAAATGTTTACAGTCCATCTGGCTCCAATTATAAATCTGAGAGAAACGTTTTATTTAGGCAAGACATCTTACCCCACCTGGTAACGAATCTCCCCATTCTATTGATGGGGGATTTCAACTGCACCTTACGCCCCCAGGATCAGACGGATTCCTTCAATTTCTGTCCTGGGTTACAGGGACTCACCCAGAGCATGCAACTAATAGATATATGGCCACACATACATGGCAACCAGATCCAATATACATTTTGCCGTGGCGCCTCTAAATCCAGGATTGATCGGGCGTATATGTCCAGTACGCTTGCCTCACGTGTACGCGGCTGTCGGATAATCCCTGTCGCCTTTAGTGATCACAATGGCTTTTTATTTACGGCGCGAAGTGCCGTCCCTGCACACACAATACAAGGGCGAGGCACGTGGAAAATGAATACCAACTGCTTTGAAAGGGAAGAGGATTCACAGCGTTTTGAGGCTGTGTATCGGCAGTGTCAACGGCTGAAACACCGTTACAACAATGTGGCTGACTGGTGGTTAGAAAAGGTGAAGCCGGCCATTCGGGCAGTCGCCAAAGCCATAACCTTTGAACGTAATCAACGTTTATATCGGAAACTGGACTTCTATGACACCGTGTTACAGGACCTCCACCATCGAGAACAACTAGGGGAAAAGGTGTCGGTGGCACTACGCACGATTAAGACAACCATCTGCCATGTCGGAGAAAGCAATTTAGCCACCCTACAGCAGCATGTCAAGAAATATTCCTTGATTGACAGGGAAAAGATGTCTGTTTATCAGCTTGGCCGTCTCCGCCGCTCGCAAGGGCGTCAGTGTATTAGTCAGTGGACGGGACCGGATGGGGGCATATTAACGACCCGTGAGGAACTACTTGCAGAAGGTGAGCGCTATTTTCGGGAGATGCTGGCTGAGGAACCAGTCTCGGAATCGGCAGGTAACCAACTCTTGACGTCTACGGACCGGCACCTGGACAACGACTGCATGCGTCAACTTGGCGCCCCAATCATGAAGGCAGAGATCGACTATGCTCTCCGAAACACAGCTAATAACAAGACTCCGGGAATAGATGCTCTGCCGTATGAATGGTACAAACACTTCTGGCACCTTGTTGGGGATGAGGTCACCCAAGTCCTCAACTACCTATTCACACATGAAGTACCCCACGGCTTTACGGAAGGTGTTATCCTTTTGATTCCCAAGATTAATGGTGTGCGTGGTATTGCTGACTACAGACCAATAACTATTCTCAACACGGATTACAAGTTGCTGGCCAAAGTCCTAGCACTTCGGCTCAAAAGTGTGCTGCACAGCCTGATAGGCCCTGGTCAAACCTGCACGATACCCCAGAAGACCATTCTGCATAGCATTCTTGCTATCCGAGACCTCATTCTTTATGCTTCAGGTAATGGAAATCACGCGGCGGCCTTGCTGAATATTGACCTGAACAAAGCCTTTGATAGGGTCGCCCACGCATATCTTTGGCAAACTTTGCGTCACTTTCACATTCCTCTGGGCGTCATACACTGCCTCCAACTACTCTACGCATCCGCTTCATCCAGAGTGTTGATAAATGGATTTTTATCCCGTCCAATTCCCGTCCATAAATCCATCAGACAGGGCTGCCCATTGTCGATGGTGCTCTTTGTTTTGGCTATTGAACCCCTGATCCGCAGTCTGGACGAGAAACTCCAAGGTATCGATCTGCATGGTGCCCATATCACCCTGCGGGCATATGCCGATGACGTGACCGTCTTTATCACTGATGAGTCAGAACTTACGTCTACGAATAGCATCATGGACACCTACGCCCTAGCATCAGGTGCACGCATCAATGCTGCGAAGTCATCGCTCATGCCCATCTGCTTGCCTACAACAATCAGGACGCCGCACGACCTAGCCATTCCAATAGTTGACAGGTGTACAATATTGGGGATAACTTTCTTCCCCGATTTTGCAGAAACTGTCAGCTATAACTGGAACCGGAGGCTAAATACGCTGAGATTTCAATTAAAGGAAGAACTGACGAGAAGATTGAACCTGATACAGAAAGTGTGGTTTATTAATACGTTTGCCCTGTCCAAAGTATGGTTTCTGGCACAAGCAATCCCAGCTCCGCACGTTCTCTGCCAACGAATGGAAATGGCCATCGGGTATTTCCTCTGGTCTGGATACCGCTATCGGATTCGTCGAGATCAAATGAACCTGCCACTCCGAAGAGGCGGACTGCAACTTGTGGCAGTTGAACACAAATGTGCCGCCTTGCTGGCCGCACAGCTTTTTCGAGCGCAACACCATATGGGGGACCCCTTTGACACTGTCTGCATACAGTCACTTGTCCCAGGTGCGAATCCCCAGATGCTCATCCCAGCCAATGTTTTCAAGAAGGAACTCGCAATTCTTAACCGTCTGAAATCCAGTGTCTCCACACCCTTCACCGCCCTCCCTACCAAGGTGCTTTATAGGTTTCTGCTCGCCGAAAGACTCTTCACTCCCTATATACAGATGAAATATCCTATGCGAGCCTGGTCGACTATTTGGGAGAACCTGTGGAATCCCTGGATTCCACTGGAATGGCGATCGACATTGTATGAGTACCTCAATGAAATTGTGCCGACCAGAGAAAAACTGTCTCGGCATGGGCAGAGTGATGTCGACCAGTGCGACGCCTGTGGTCGCACTGACACATTAGACCATCGAGTCACTACGTGCGGGAATGCGACAGTCGTCTGGACTTGGACCCTCCAGGCAATATCTGGAATCTGCGGACGGCCGCTGGACGTGTCCGATGGCATGAAGGTGCAACGATTTGCAGTAACACATTACACTGGGGAAAAGCGTAACGCCATCCTCTGGTTCACAGCGGGAGCGATTCATTACAACCTCTCCCGCCACAGGTCTCGGGACCACACACTGGTGGGGTTCTTGGACCACCTCCGCAGGGAGAGATGGAAATCCGCCAAACATGGAACACTTACTGCAGCGTTTGGACGGCTGTTATGTATGTTTTGAATTGGACAGCCACGAGTTCTTATCGTCAGCCTGGAGTGTTTAATGCGTATAAGTGCTTGTGACTTTAAAATGGTGCAGTGACGATTACTTTCTGTGTTGACCTTTACAAAGGTGCAGTGACATTTTGCTTCTGTGTTGCTTTATAAACAATGGTGCAGTGACTTTTATTTTCTGTATTAACTATTCAAATTGTGCACTGACAATTCCTTTCTATGTGTGTAAAGTTATTACTATGTAAATAAAACCACGTAAAAAAAAAAAAAAAAAAAAAAGGTCCCTTGTCCAGAGCGAGAGACATGATACCTGCTCCGTTGTTTTATGTTACGACGTGAGACTAGTTGTGACAACGCTACACACGATAGAACTGGTCTTTCGGATATGCGTTTCATGAGACAGTCTCGTGATACATACAGAGTCTTTCAAATACAGTAAAGTAAGAACGCCAAGCGGCGGGTTTGTTCTCCGCTATTGTGGTGGCCTTGGCCGAGCTTGTGGCGCGCTGTGGCCCCCTGCTTTAAGCGTGTGTACAATCCTATATGAAATATTACCTTAAAAGAGATGCAGGATGTGTCGTCCTTGCTAGGTTATACAGGCATTGTATCTGGTAACCACATTCTGCCTGACGCGAGTGAGTTCTGCTACTGTAATGTATCTGCCATTTTATTTAATGTATTTTATTGAGCACCGAGCCAGTAGTGTCAAACTTATTTTCAATTACGTAAATCTGTGCTAGTGAAGGTGGCACTTCATCGGGAAATTTTTGAACAAATGCATCACGTACCCGCCGAGCCGACTCGTACTTAAAATGAAGTTTACTTACAAAAATACGATGTTGTAATGATGACTGTCTCACCTTGTTAGCATCTGAGGTTCTGACTGGTGACTGAACACCTGCACGCTTATTGCAAGGTCAAGTATATACTATGCGCGCGCTTTCAGTACTACAGCAGGGGGCCGTGGCACGCCACAAGCTCGGCCAAGGCTACTGCAGCAACTGATAACAAATCCGCCGCTCGCCGTTCTTACTTTATAAGAAAGACCTTGTATATCTGTGCGTATGGCCCGCCTAAGGACAACACTGTTCAAGCCCCTAAATGAACAACATAAATAATGGGATGTGTGGGTGACCATGTACGGTGACATTTCAACACGTGCATTTTGGAAAGAATTCAGAACCTCCAAAGAAACCTCCTCATGTATATGGGATTCCAAAATCGACAGTTATAGTGATAGACGTACCAGAAGAAATGCGTACGAAATGTAGGTTACGTTTTGTATTTGTTTTTGAATTTCAGAGCTTATCAATTCTAACAAAGTATGGCATGTTTGAACATCCATCCTCAAATAATTAAAGAAATCCTCTGGTGCAGTATCCGCCAGCTTAGTTAAAATGCAACCTGCCGGTACAGTAGTTTACTCTATTTGTTAACCATGTTTTAGGTCAAATTCATCACTTTTTCTTCGATTGTTCATCAAACAAAGACCAAGAGCTATCCTCATAGCAAGACGTTCGTCTGTTGGAGGCTAGGACGCCATGTTAATTGCTCCAAAACTAGCACGAAATTTCGGTGTGTAAAGCGCCATGGAGACGAGAGGCTTGTATCATGAGTCTGTCTCATGTAACAGTCTCTTGATACATATCTCCACGTGTATGGCCCCCTTTAGAATTGCTGATGCTACGGTCACCCAGTAACACAGTACATGCTAAGGGAGTCCAGTTGAATGAACACGATACCGCCTCCCCACTCCAGTCAAATGATTGTTTTCCAGTGAACTTCAAAGCGAATCACTCGTAATGGAACGATGCCATTCAAGATTAACTGTAATTCAAGTACACGTTCATAGTCGCTAACTGTCACTTGATTCTACTCATTGGAATCCTGATCAGAGTAAAACCTTTGTAGCATTGCACCAGTATCACTATTTCCTACGTAGGGGAATTGTAGCTATCATTTGCTTGTTAAATGCTTTCAAAGTAACTAGATACAGTACAATTTTTATAAGGTTACTAGTGCTGATAGGGAAAACATTAACAGAATAATCAAATAGATGGTATATAGGCTATATACCATGTTTTTGGAAGCTTTCATAGGGAGTTTCAGGCTGCTTGAGGTTTTAGCTCTCGCAATTAAGAGGAGCAGGTGCGCTTCATAAAAAGGGAGGTAGCGCGCAGTTCGTTACTCCTGTGGGGGTCCGGGCACGGACACCATGAGCCCGCTGATGTGCCAGCTTGGTGTTCCTAGGCAAAACCCCACACATGACACGGCTCAAAGTTAGAAAAATGCTGAGTTTTAATTCACTAGCCATGGAAGCCAATATACAATCTTTTGGAAGCTTTCGTAGAGAGGTTCAGGCTGCCTGAGCTTTTAGCTCTCGCAGTTAAGAGGCGCAGTTGCGCTTCATAAAATGGGAGATAGCGCGCAGTTCTTTACTCCTGTGGGGTCCGGGCGGGGACAACAAGAACCCGCTGTTGAGCCAGCTTGGTGTCCTAGGCGAAATCCAACACAAGACACAGCACGAACCTAGAGAAATTGCTGAGTATAATCAAATATTGAAATAATTAAGAGATATCTATGGCCTATACAAAAAATGAATGTAACATGATTGTATGTTTGTGTGTCCCGTATGCATTCATATATCATTCACCTGACTGTCATGAAATGTTGGTGAGTTGTTGTGACCACGGCCGCGAAAATTTCTATATTTGTAAATCCGTTTTAACTCGGTGGCACACAAGTCGTCTCAACAACGAACTTTGGTGAGGAGTTGTACGCACGCTCGCCATAGTATTTGAATGAGGTTATCTCCATCTTACAAAAATGGTGCGCGAGTCGTTTTAAAAATAACTTTGGTCAACTGTTTGTGCAAGGTCGCGAAGGTTTCTGAATTAGTAAATCTATTTTACAATTGGTGGCTCATAAGTCGTTACAAAAAATGAGTATTTCATACAGTTTGGCAGTTTGTGTGTTTCCAAACGTTTTTGATGAGACTTACATTTGCAACGACCAGCAACAAATCACTGTGGCAATTCCTATGAGTGTGTGGACTAAATTTGAATAAAAAGGAACAAGTAGTTCCGCAAAGAAATATACAGCCTATTTTCATATATCCCACTAATGTTAATTGCCACTATCAACATACTAAATTTCAGTTTGATTTCTGTAATAGATTCGTAGATATTGAGAACCGTCTAAATATTTCGGATGGTTGCCATTTTGGATTGTTATATGTATAGGCCATAGTCATGTACCATTAAAGGAAAATTATTGCGTACGTTCATTATTCAAAATTTCACTTCGATCGCATGATTACGACACAAGAAATAAAAACTTAATTTTAAAATTCGCACAGCCCTAATCTTGAGGTTATGTAAACAATTGAACCAAACTACATACCAGTGCATTTCAATGTGTATAAACATTTGCTGTACCAAGTTTCATTGCGTTTCGATCATTAAATCGCGAGAAAAGTCAGTTTAAAACTTTCAACTTCGCTTGGCCACCATATAAGTCTCCTAGACGAACTTCCAGTAATGCCCTTTATCTCCGTACAAAATTTCATGGTGATACCTGTAATAGTTTCAGAGATATAGAATGCCGGTGAAATATTTCGGACAGAATCTTGAGGTTATGTAAACAATTGAACGAAGTTAGATATCGGTGCGTTACAATGTGTATAAACATATACTGTACCAAATTATATTGCGTTTGGTTGGTTAAATTGCGAGGAACGTCTATTTAAAAGTCGCAACTTCGCTTGGCCGCCATGTTGGTTTTGTAGTTATCAGGTTTTCAAAAGTTACATAGGTGAACTTCTAGTAATTCCCTTTGTCATCGTACAAAATTCCAGGGTGATATCGGTAATAGTTTCGGAGATATTGAATGCTGGTGAAATATTTCGCACAGCCGCCATGTTGGATTGGTGAGACGTAACAACATTACAAGGGCACGGTCGGGGTTGCCCGGAATTGTACTATTAAGTTACCGAGTTTCATTGAAATCGCTGCAGCCGTTTAGATATTAATAGGTGGGACACACACACACACACACACACACCCGCACACACAGACACACGGACAAAAGGTGATCTCATGAGCCTATTTTTTTTTCATAAATTAAAATAGGCTAAAAAGGACAAGCTTCTCACAAGGACAGCTGTTAGTGGTCTGCTCACGCGTCCGAGAGCCTTCTGATTTATTCGTGTACGCACCAGACGGAAGAGCAACAAATAGTATATCCAAAAACACTTCATTAAACACAATTACATCACAAACTCTTTCTTTCTTTCTTTCTTTCTTTGGTTTTCTGGTTGGTTAGTTCCTTAGTTTAGGGGCTGCGACAACGCGTTCATGTAGCCCCGTGCACTTTGGGTGTGTGTAGCATCTGTCCGATAACCGGTGTTAATTGTGATGGCAGTATTAGTGTGTGTTATCTGTCATTCAGGTAAGGACTGCAGACGATCAATTTTCGAGTAGTTCCTACCTTCGCTACCAAACGCCACCAATAACGACAGCTAGTTCTGAACTTGGTTATTAGATGCCACCGCAGTTGGTTCCTGGCGACGAACGTTGAAACCTAATAGCGTTTATGTTCGAGTCTCACTATTATGTGTCAGAAAATTGTATTATAATGATGGTCATTATAAGACTGTTTTTCATTACGATACAGTTTCTCCAGCCAATCAGAGCTCGTTCATTGACCAATTAGGTAACGATACCTTCGCGCATGCGCTCAAAATCCAACATGTCGGACATAAACACAACATCGAACTATAATAAATTAACGACATGGAATACGCACCGTCCATATGTTCGCGTAAATAAACTGGCGAATATGAGACAAGAAATTGCACTGTACCTTAATATCACCAACACTAATTTCTACACAGCGCATTGCCTTCAAACGACTCCGGTGACAATATTACTGAGGGACGGTAGATGTAAACATATGGCCAGCATAATATGGCATTGCAAGCACACAGACCGCATGCGTCGGTCGTTCAGAGATCTTGAAAGACAGCGAGATGTCTCGCGCTCGCTCTCCGATCACAAAATTCAGGTGGCTGATTCTCAACAGCTATTTATGAATATTTATGTTAAAACATATAATACAGTTATAATTATCGTCGAACATAAACAGTCGTATGCAACTCGCCTATAATGGTAATTAAGACACTTGTATGGAAATTATAAAACTCGCATACGCTCGTTTTATAAAAGTACTCGTGTCTTAATTATTGCCATTATAGGCTCGTTGCATAATGTACTATTATGTTAGACCCTGACTATTATGTGTCAGAAAACTGTATCATAATGAGGCTCATTATAACACTATTTTTCATTATGAAACAGTTTCTCCACCAATCACAGTTCAAGAAACAGTTGTGTGACCAATTAGATAAGGATACCTTCGTGCATGCGCTCAAAATCCAACATGTCTGTATAAATTACCGAAAGTGCACCGTCCATATGTTTGCGTAAATAAACTGGTGAATATGAGACAAGAAATAGCACTGTACCTTAATATACCCAAATCCAATTTCTACACAGCACGTGATTTTCAAACGACTTCAGTGACTGTTTTACTGAATACTGGTGCACAATCTGAACATATGGCATTGAAGCACACAGAGCGCATGCGTCGGTCGGCCAGAGAGTTTGGAAAACAGAGATATACAACCCAGGGCAGCACCCGATCACAAAATTCTAGTGTCTGAACAGATATTTATGAATATTTATGTTAAAACATATAATAAAGTTATAATTATCGTCGAATATAAACAGTCGTATGCAACTCGCCTATAATGGTAATTAAGACACTCGTATGGAAATTATAAAACTCGCATACGCTCGTTTCATAAACAGACTCGTGTCTTAATTATAGCCATTATAGGCTCGTTGCATAATGTACTAATGTATGTCCACCCCTAATTAATCCCGTTTCCAACGGGGTCGTGGATGAGATTGCGATAAAATGCTATGTGGCGGATGGCTTTTACGGCCAGATCCCCTTCCTGACGCCAAACTCATGAGAGGAGTTAATGAGAAATGAAATGAATGAAACTGAGCAAGGATGCGGAAGGAAGCGACCGTGGGCTCTCAGAAGGTAACGTCCTAGTATTTGCCAGGAATTGAAAATGGGAAACAACGGAAAACTATTTCAAGGACGGCCGACGATGGGGCTAGAACCCACGTCTACCGAGTTCGCAGATAGCTTGGTCCCATAGCCTAGCGCCGCGCTTCAGCGAGCGAAGCTACCGCTGTCGGTCTAGTCAGAAATAAATAAAAATAAAATATATATTTCAAAGTTTTAGTCTTGAATTAGACTCTTGAACTTATTAAATTTCACGTGTGAGCAAGTGGACCTGCTCTAAGAATCAAATTACTGCGTCACGAGCCCACAGATCCTGGCAAGCGTGGAGTAATTTACTCACATACCGCTAATGTATCAGGAGAGGAAATCGGAATTTCGAAGAATCACATTGAACAATATTTCAGAACTACTTTTTGTTGTTGCTTCATTTAGAGGCTGCGACATCGCGGTCTCATAGCCTCGTGTATTTTAGGGTGTCTATGAAATTTGTGTGATAACATGTGTTTTTGTGATGGTAGTACGAGTGTGCGTATTTGTAAACAGGGGGATTAGGATTGGGAAGGAGGTGGCCATGGCCTTAAATTTGGAACCATATCGCTATAAATGTGTCAACGTTGGAGAACATTGAGAATACGAGTTTGCCCGGAAATGGAAAATAAAATGTGTCAATCTTGGAGAATATTCCTAAATGGGGATACCCCAGAAATTAATCATGAAAATGTGTCAACACTGGAGAACAATCCGAATGAGGGTTACCATGGAAATAAAACACGAACATGTGTCAATACTGGAGAATAATTCGGAAGGGGAATACCATGGAAATCATCATCATCAACTAGAGCAGTTTCCAACCACAGGTTGGGTCTGCTTGGAGCACAAGCCTCTCCATCGTTTTCTGTCCATCCACCACTTCTCTTCCGTCACTGTTGTCCAATTAACTCCTTTTCTCTCGACACTTTTCTTCACCCCCTTTATCCACCTATCCCTTGGTCTTCATCTAGGTCTCTTTTTCTTCCACTCCATTTCCAATTTTTTTCGTGGTATTCTCTCTTCTCCCATTCTTTTCACGCGTCCATACCACAGTAGCCTTGATTTTTCAATCCTATCCTGTAGGGGTTCTTCCTTTAATATTTCTCTGACTCTATCATTTGTGACTCTGTCCATTCTAGTTACACCTATACGACTCCTCTGATACTGTACTTCATTTCCACTGCTTGTATTCTGCTTTTATCTCTCTCCCGCATCACCCAAGTTTCTGATCCATACCTTAGGACCGGCTCAAAGTAAGTCTTGTACATGATCCCTTTACATTTCTGTGGCACATCCTTGCTCCATATCAGGCTTCTAACACTCTTGAAGAATCCATCAGCACGCCTTCCTCTTTCATCTAAATCCAAGGCATTTCCTCCATTTTTAGCCTACTTTTCACATTTTGCAAAAATGAGGAAAAAGTAGACTTATGAGATCGGGCAAATGTGTGTCTGTCAGTCTGTCTGTCTGTCTGTCCTTCTGTCTGTCTGTCTGGCTGGCTGTGTGTGTGTTCCCCCCTATCAACTCCTAAACGGCTGCAGAAAACGAAACCAAATTTGGTGGTAGTAAAGATCTATACCTGAATATCTCACGGCCATATTTGAAAATGATATCAGTGCTACCAACTGCTGAAAAATCGAAATTGAAATTTGAGTTCCATGTTGGATATCATGGAAGGTATGAATGGGAGCTATTTCAAAATTAGCACACGTATAGATATTGATATTGCAGTTTAATTTCCAGGAGGCCATACATCGCAGTGTTGCCAAAACGATTATAAGCCTGCTGATAAGTCCAAATTGTAAATGCATATAACTTCTACACTATCAATTGGATTTCAACAAAATTTCGTGTGTGCTATGTGAACGTAAACAGATATCACTGAACGTATTCTTAAGATCCACCATGGCTGCCAACTGTTAATAAATGCTCTCAATTTATTTTATCCAAATACCAATATATCAGAATGTATGCAAGCCGACAGCTTTAAACTATGCACACGTATATTACCTGACATTTTATAATAATTTGGAGTAACTTATATACGTCAGTGCTACCAACATGATTCTAAGCCTGCTGAGAGGTCCAACTTTAAATACATGTAACTTCTATACTATCATTTGGATTTCAACCAAATTTCGTGTGTGATATGTGTACCATAACAGATATGTCTATGCCGATTCTTAAGAGTAACCACGGCTACCAACTGTAAATAAATACTGTCTCTATTTTTGTTACTCTAATATCAATATATCAGAAAGTATGGAAGCCAATAGCTCTAAACTTTGCACACGTATAGTACCTGGCATTCTAGATGAATTTGGAGTAACTAATATACGTCAGTGCTGCCAACATGATTCTAAGCCTGCTGATAGGTCCAATTTTAAAATGCATGTAACTTCTATACTAACTAATGGATTTCATTAAAAATTGACACAACAATAGATCATATTATTTCATATTATTTCTGACCAATACATGTATGTCATTGTTGCCAAAATGATTTTACGCGCGCTGTTAGATCCAATGTTTAACTGCATGTAACGTCAATGCTATCCATTGGACTTCAACCAAATTTTGTATTCTGTGCCTTAAGAGATGGAACTAAGAATATATTCAGTTACCTTCTCCTTACTCACTACTCTATCCGTCGTTCTACCTTGCTCCATACAGTAATTTCTGGCAGCTGCTCTCTGGTGACGAACCGAGGAATTTATCTATATATTTTGTAATTTTTGTAATCTCATTGATATACTTTCTTTGGCCACATTGTTTGATTCCATTGAAAAAGGAGGCAAGGTTTCTCCGAAACGTATGGGTCTAATCTAAACACCCACGGCATTAGCCCAAAAACATGAATTATTTATACTTCAACACTGCTCACGGTACATGTGCTTCTGTATCTATCCTAAGTCTAGTATGAACCTGACCGAGCGCTATGTAAGGGGCCTGTCCTACTGAGGTTGGAGTTGTGTGACTAAGTGCGCTGTCAGCCACTTACAACCGTTGATCTGATCAGTAAGCACTCTCGGTGACTGAGTGCGGTCGCTGTAATCCAGTTTACGGCTGAAGGCAGTCTGCTTGATAATCGCGTTCTACAGTGGTTGAGTTCACTGCTAATTGTACAAGCTTAGTTACCGAGACAGAAATAATTCTTAATCCACTGAGAGAGTCTTGTCTTCTTTGATAACCCTGTAGCACCAGATGAATAAAAGAGAGGACACAAATGCCCAGATTAATCTAATTAATATAGAGGTTTCGAATTTTGTCTTTATCAGTCACAAGCATATTCTGAAAGGGAAATATCCTGGAATTGACATATGTGAATAGTGCAACTCTGCTAGCACTACATTTTCTAACTTATGGTCGAAGCTTCGTTCACTCCTCAGTGAAACAGAATGCTTCGTCACTGCAATCCAAGACAGAGTGATAGCCACGAAGTACTATAGAAAACTCAATCTAAAAGAGAACGTGGCCGATGAACAATGTCGCAGATGCTGGAAACTATTGAGCACATCATTGCAGGCTGCTCTTCTCTGGTTGGTGTGGATTATACAAAGAGACATAATGATGTAGCCAATATCACACATCAAAGAGCTTGCTATAACAGGAAGACTTCTGGAATCAGCCATGGATTATTACTGGACCTGGCCACTTAATTATAATCATTCTTCTAGTTCTTGGACAAAGCGGAGACAGACAGGTTTTTCTCCGGGTACTCCGGTTTTCCCTGTCATCATTTCATTCCAGCAACACTCTCCACTATCATTTCATTTCATCTGTCATTCATTTAATCATTGCCCCAGGGAAGTGCGACAGGTTTCAGCAGCCGGCACAGTTCATATCCTCGCCGCTAGATGGGGGCTTCATTATTTCCATTCCCTGACCCGGTCGGTGGACTGGAAGCAGGCTGTGGATTTTCATTTTCTTCTAGTTCTTGTATTTATCTGCCAATGGTTTTGTTTGCTCATTATACGCAACTTCCAACAAAGAAAGGTTTTTGATCTCCTCTACCTTTGTTAATATTTTAGTAGTGTTCTTTGAGTGACTCAGCTGATTTCGGTGAGTGACTATTAAGGTGCCTAAACATTTAAATGACGTTTATTTGTTTCCAAAGGGTTTCTTGTTGCAGCTATATTTTAGATACTAGTGAACTTGTGGTTGTTCTTTATTTATAAATCCTTTCATTGATGCTGTTCTCAGTCATTTGTGCCGTTGACATACAGTAATCTTCATAGGATTCAAAAATTAAGATGATATTCAGCATGTTAAAAGGCCCCTGTTTTCATAGAATTCGCAAATTGGGGTACTTTACAAAGATAATTTAAGCTTACGAATGGGCTCATACAGTATCAAGTGTCTGTGAGATTGATTGAGAAAATTATAGGAATTGGGAAATATGTACAATATCAGTGGGTAGAGAAATGCGGCACACATACACAGTCAAAAGCACAAATACGTAGGTAATGGTAATAATCTGGCCAGCTACTGTACACCTATGAGCCATCTAACGCGCTTGAAAACGATGTGTAAAAACTGTACCGGGACAGACCTATCCTAAAGGACCAGAACATTTTGGCAATGGACCAGATATCGTGCATCTAAACAAAGGAAATATCAGAAGGTTTATCTGATAGACATCGCGGTACCACTAAGCCAAAACCTCAAAACCACTCAGGCACAAAAAATGAACAAATATGCACCGTTGGCAGAAGAAATCAGGAAGATGTGGCGAGTAAACTCGGTGAAAATTCTACCATGGGTGATGTCAATACGGGAGTAATTTCAATGGCTCTGGTAACGGACCAGGAGGAACTAATGTGAAACTTCTGATCGCCAGAATTCAGTATTACTCGATAGATGTCACATAGTAAAATTATTTTATCCCAGTAATAATTATAAGGTACTTGATTGTAAATTCCGTCTATTGATAGTCACCATGTATTGAGTATATAAAGATAATCATAATAACATCAGAATTGAAACCCACGAAGAATGCAGCAAATATATGGATTTTGCAACAGAAATTGGAAATAGTCACTGTCATCCCGATTGCAATCTCCGCCACAGGAGTAATACCGAAATTGCTCTACCCCAACTGAATCTACCATTCAACATCTATCAGAAAATTCAGAAGGTACCCATACTTAGCAGCTGTCATATAGTTCGAAAATTCTTGAATATTGCTGAATACCAGCAAAGATTTTTGTGTAAACCCACCAAAGGTTTTCTGAGGACCAGAAGAAATATGTTTAAAGAACAATTCGTGATAGAAATAATAATAATATTAAAAATTCCAACACATCACGTCAACATTCTGTTAGGTGATTTTAATGCCCAACTGGGTATACAGAAACAGTTTAGGAGAACAACAGGTATTCACACAGCACATAAAAGAACAAATAAAGATGGCGAAAGACTGATAAATTTATGTGAAACTTTCCGACTAAAAATCATCTCAACACAATTTATGAAACCCAGACATAAGCTATGCACTTGGAGGGCACCTAACATCAATATGGGTGAATTTCAAATCGATCATGTTGCCATCTCTCATACAAACCAAAAGGAAGTCTTTAATGTGAAGACGAGAAAAGGTTTCTTCGATTCCGATCACTACTTGTTACAAATTAAAATTAAACTCCAACCCTACAGGAGATGACCACAACAACCAACATTTTTTAAGCCTGACCCTGAATATTTAAAAATATTTTCCAAGGATCACACAAACAAGCACATCAAACTGGAAAGATTTATCGGATGTTCTAAGGAACGCTATGAGGATAGGACAACCCCCACGTAAACGTAAGAGCAGATGGTGGAACAGTATATGCGACCAAGGAATACAAGACAGACTGAAAGCTTGAAAAACTTTTAATAGTAACAAAACACAAGAAAATGTCAGGAGCTCCTGCACATTCGGTAACAATCATCAAAATTAATGAGATTAAAGAAACGTAATTATGATTTTTTAAAACGACTACATGTAATAGAACAAGACTTTACAAAGAACAATGCTAGGAATTTGTACAAGATTTTTAAAGAAAACCTAAAAGATACCAACCATCCAGCCTGTGGTTTCGTCGATCTGAAGGCTCAATAGAAATAAACACCAATGTTAATTGTCAAATTTTAGCTGAGTACTTCAACACTATTCTCTACTGTGACCCCCCCCCCCCCATCCAGCAACTTTCATTTTGAACTATCAGAAACCAATCCAGATTCCTTGCCGCCTTCCTTCAATCATACAATCATTGAAAAGTGACAAAGACCCTGGGGAAGATGGAATCATTGCAGAAACTGACAGCCTCATTCACCGAATACACAATATAATATCCGATATTTGGAAGACCGAACAATTCCCCACAGATTGGAAATGTGCACTTATACACCCGCTTCACAAAATAGGTGATTAAATGGAGCCGAAAAACTATAGAGGCCTTTCCCTCCTCCCAGTAGCGTACAACATTCTTTCAAAATCTCTCATGAATAGACTTGAATCTGAAGTATACGCACAGATAGGAGAATATCAAGCAAGTTTGTAAGGGGCACAGTAGCACGGAACAAATTTGGAATCTGAAGAGAATCTTGCAAATAAGGTCTTGTAGAAACACCGTGGTTATCCTCGTTGATTTCAAAAAGGCCTATGACTCCGTCGACAGACCAACTCTCTTCAGCATTCTGGAAGAGTTCAAAGCTGGTAAGAAAACTAGGACTGTAATTCAACAAATTCTCATTGATACTACATCAAAGGTTAAGTTTGGTGGAGAAATTTCTCAACTTTTTGAAATACACACGAGTTAGCCAAGATGGACTTTCACCCACACTTTTTAATATAGTCCTGTAAAATATAATCAGAACTTGGGAAAGAGAGTTTAAGGTAATACATTGGTAAAAGAAGAGAGTATAGAGCTAATATAAAATGTTTGGCGTTTGCTAAAAACCTTGCCATATTAACGAATACCAGACAACAAGCAAAGCATGCAATTGAAAAATTACACAAAATGCTGGTCTGATATCGTATGAAAATACTCAGCACATAGAACGATGCCCATGAAGACGCGATATGTATCCATATCAAGAGTTTCCCATTTTAAATACTTAGGAGAAATGATCCAACCTTCAGGCCTAAACGAAATAGCAAATCAAGCACGAGTGAGAAAATAAAAGAGAACGTACAGATTTACCCGTAATCATTAAAACAAAACAAAACCAAACTAAAACACTATAAATCAGTATTTCATCTTGAAGCACTTTATACCACACAAACAACACTAATTCGTGGTCACTCAATAATTAAAGAAATAGAAAAACATGAACATAAATTTGATATAGAAGTACTACCAAAGATGCCAGGAAAAAAGTGGATGGGCGAACGGAAGAAAGAACAAAGTGCACGAATGAAGAGGATTTGGGAAGAACATCATCGCAAGACAGGTTTCTCATGAAAATTGTTAAAGTTCACACCCTCTCTTAAAATGGAATGTACAATAGTAATATTAATATTATTTTTTTTCAGTTTTTAGGGGGAAAGCGTGGGAAATCTTCCGTACTTACAACTGTGCAGGATTCTTACCTACTATAAAACCCACAAACGCTATACTTGGCTTAAGGCCACCCCGGAACTGCCTGTTTTGCCTTACTTCAGGATGGAGCCACTGTTACGACCAGAGGTCTCAGTCAATTTCATTTAACGTGATGATAATGAAATTACTCATCATCATCTTCACAGTTTTCAGCAACCAATCTTCTCGGTTCCTCCTCTTTTTTGTTTTCAGCAGCTCAGAGATGTAGACAGCAATCTGTGTCCAACTTTCTCTGCTGATGAGCATTTTATCCACCACATTGTCTGGTGTAATGACTCCAACTTTTGTCTCCAGAAGCCTTCGAAGATTTCTCCGCCTCAAGCACGCAAGGAACGTGTGCTGAACGTCATCCCATTGATCATCACAATAACGGCACCGTGAACTTGGCGAAATTCCCATTCGATGGAGGTATGCATCATAATAACCATGGCCAGAGAGAAACATGGTAATGTAATAATTAACCTCACCATGTTCCCTCGACAACCATGGCTTCAGTTGCTTGATGAGCCTAGCGGTCCACCTGCCACGATGTTCACGTTCCCATTGTTCCTGCCATTCCAGAAGAGATCTGTCTCTTTCCTCCCTCTTCACGCGTATCTTAGAATGCTCTCCTTTGCGCAAGTATATACGGCGCCTTTCCCTGGCCAGGATGTAAATAAAATAATAATAGTATCGTATGGCCTCGAGTACCAGGTGCAAGCTTTGTTATTTGACACCCAAAGGGTAGCTTGCATGTCGAATTTCGTTGTTCCTTGAATCACTATTAAAATCAAGGAGGTTAGATATCTAAGCTCCTTGAACACTAGAGCGCTTTCTAGTAGAGAAATGAGGAACATTGTGTTGGCGGAAACTCCCGAGATTAATATTGCCACTATGAACACAGCCTACTGAATTCAAATGGGTTCTTTGACATGCCACATCGTATGACATGGTGTCGTGATTTTTGCCGCCCTTCAAAAATGACTTATCACGGCCAGCAGCGAACCTAAAAGCTTGGGGTTAGTAGACCGACACGTTAAACACTCACCCACCTTGGCAAGCTATAATAATAATAATAATAATAATAATAATAATAATAATAATAATAATAATAATAATAATAATAATAATAATAACATCAGTAACAGCGTGCGAATGTTAAGTGCGGACCAAGATCATTACGACAAGCTGGAAAAAAAGTGGACGGATGAGAGGAAGAGGGAGCATTCCGCGAGAATGAAGAGATTTTGGGAGGAGCGGAGGAGACACACCTCCAAATGACATCATGTTATCAAGTTTAATCGCTCTCCTGTAGGGGAATTTCCGCTTAAATAAATGAAAAAGAAAATCCACAGCCTGCTTCCAGTCTCCGACCGGGTCAGGAATGGAATGAATGAAGCCCCCATCTAGCGGCGAGGATATGAACTGTGCCGGCTGCTGAGGCCTGACGCACTCCTCTGGGGCAATTATTTAATGAATGACAGATGAAATGAAATGATAGTGGAGAGTGTTGCTGGAATGAAATTTTGACAGGGAAAACCGGAGTACCCGGAGAAAAACCTGTCTGCCTCCGTTTTGTCCAGCACAGATCTCACATGGAGTGACCGGGATTTGAACCACGGACTCAGCGGTGAGAGGCCGGCGAGCTGCCGCCTAAGCCACGGAGGCTCTGATTAAATAAATAAATAAATAAATAAAATAAATCAATAAGAGCGTGTGGCAGCACGACTTGCCTCATAGATATACAGTTGAACCAGATTACTGTGACCTCGTACACACCTGGCACTAAGAGCCATATGATACATAAATAATAACTGTAGCATATCTGGTACTGGTACGGAAAGCGATCAATACATCGCGTCTTCCCATCCGGTTACTTACGCTGTGGTATACTTTCCTCCGAGCACTACTTGTTCTCGACAGGAAACGCCGATAGAGAGCGGCAACTTATTGGGCACGTCCGGCTTGCAGGTAACATACACAGTCTTCTACAGGGCGAAGGAGAAGTAGGCCAGGATATACAAACAGCCTGTCATTATAAATTTCATAATAAGAGTCGAGTAAACGGGCAGATCATGTTCGGAGTAATATTCACTCCGGTATTAGCAGTGGCCCATACACGTCAATAAGGAAGTGTAACATTCATACATTTTTAGCCTATTTTCATTTATGAAAAAATAGGCTTATGAGATCACCTTATGTCCGTGTCTGTCTGTGTGATGCTGTGTGTGATGGTGTATGCGATGGTGTGTGTGATGGTCTGTGCCCCCCTCCCCCCATAATAACTTTTAAACTGCTGGAGCGATTTCAATGAAAATCGGTAAGTTCATAGCAGTATTCCGGACGACCCCGACCGTGCCCTTCAAATTTTGTTACGTCTCACCAATCCAACATGGCGGCTGTGCGAAATATTTCACCGGCATTCTATATCTCTGAAACTATTAGTGGAATCACCCTGAAATTTAGTACGTAGATAAAGGGCACTACTGGAAGTTCATCTATAAGATTTTCTAAAACCGGTTATCTACCAAACGAATATGGCGGACAAGCGAATTTGAAAATTTTAAATAGACATTTCTCGCGATTTAATTATCCAAACGCAATGAAACTTGGTACAGGAAATGTTTATACACATTGTAATGCACTGGTATCTAATTTAGTTCAATTGTTTACATTACCTCAATATGGCGGCTGTGCGAATTTTAAAATTAAGTTTTTATTTCTTGTGTCGTAATCATGCGATCGAAGTGAAAGTTTGAATAATGAACCTACGCAATAATTTTCCTTTAATGGTACATGACTCTATGGCCTATACATTTAACAATCCAACATGGCCACCATCCGAAATATTTAGATGGATCTCAATATCTACGAATCTATTACAGCAATCAAACTGAATTTTGTATGTTCATAGGAGCTATAGACATTAGTTCACTTATAGAACTTTCAATAACCTGGTGAGCACAAATCCAACGCGGCAGCGACGCGAAGTATAAATATTCACATGGTCGTTTCTCGCAATTTAACCATCCGAGTGCAGTGACACTTGGTACAGTAAATCCTTACACAAATGTTAAACCACTGGCATCTAATTTTTCTCAATTGTTTCCATAACGACAAGATGGCAGCTGTGCGAAATTTTGAAATGTCATTTTTACTTCTTGTATCCTAATCATGCGATTGAAGTTTGAATACTACACGTACACAATAATCTTCATGTAACAGTACATAACTCTAAGACCTACATATATAAAAATCCAACATGGCGACCATCCGCAATATTTAGTCGGTTCTCAATATCTACGAATCTATTACAGCAATCAAAGTGAAATTTTGAATGTTGATAGAGGCAATTATCATAAGTAGGATATATGAAAATAGGCTGTATAGTTCTTCACGGAACTACTTGTTCTGGAAGCAATTGCCTTCGCTCTTATTCCATGTTGATTCCTTCTTGTTGTTGTATTATTACTCCTTTTGGTGGAGACCGACTGACAACCTGTGTATTTTATTTCGGGGCATAGCGAAATCGTAGTCATGTAGCGCCGTGTTCTTGGGAGCATCTTTAATAGTTCTGCCATAATTGTGATTATCCCCCATTCTCGTCATCGACAGGGTTGGGGACGAGATGCAATGAAAGTCTATGTAGCAGGTGATTTTTAAGGCCTGATGCCCTTCCTGACGCCAACCTCATGAGAGGAGTAAATGAGATATGAAATGAATGAAACTGAGGGCAAAGATGTGGAAGGAAGCGTCCGTGGCCTGTCAGAAAGCACCGTCCCAGCATTTTCATTGAGTTGAAAATGGAGAAACCATTCAACGACGGCTGATGATGGAGCTCGAACCCACATCTACCGAGTCCACAGATAACGTGGACCCATGGCTCAGGGCTGCGCGTCAGCGAGCGTAGCTGCCACTGTCGGTACCTGTAGTAGGAATGATAAACTATGTTTTTGTGATGCCTGTATTAATGTGTGTGTTTATAATTGGGACTAGGATTGGGAAAGGAGGCAGTCGTGGGCTCAATCCTAGGTAAAGTCCTGGTGTTTACTTGGAGTGCAAACTCCGAAAACCACTTCTAAGATAGTTGAAGAGTGAGTTGAACCCACCTCTACTCAGTTTTGCCACACGAGGCTAAGTGTACCCTAATCCTGCCCTCAGACCAGAATTAAATGTCTTGGCTCAGCCGGGAACCGAACCCAGATCTCAGGGGTGGCAGTCCAAAATGCTAGCCACTGTGTCCGGAGGCGGTTTAGGCAAACTGTTTTTCATATTTTTTTATTTTTAGCGTATGGCTTTTAGTGCCGGGAGTGTCCGAGGACATGTTCTGCTTGCCAGTTTTGTAGCTGCTTAGAGGCGGACACCCAATGGTTGGTTGGTTAGTTCTTAAGTTTAGGGTCTGCGACAACGCGGTCATGTAGCCCCGTGTACTTTGGGTGTGTGTAGAATCTGTCTGATAACCGGTGTTAGTTGTGATGACTGTATTAGTGTGTTTTATCTGTATTTTAAGTACATACTGCAACTTAGAATTTTTCAGATAGTTCCTATTTTTGCCGCCAAGCGCCACCGTCAACGACTACTAAGCCAAGTTGAGAACTTAACTACTAGACGCCACCGCAGTCGGCTCTTGGCAACGAACGTAGAAACCTAAGAGCGTTGTTTACATTCTTAACCTATCCAATTTAGCTTCACACATGTGTGATTAGTGGAAGGTTCTTTAAAATGCCATAAATCTATGAGATGGGACCGCCGGCTTTACTTCCCCTCCAAAGGAAGGCATACTGAGGGATTTATAACGCTCTTAAAAAATCCTACGGCTTCGGCCGGGTTTGAACTCGCTATCTTGGGCATAGAAGCTCAGCATGCTACCGACTACGCCACCGAAGTCGCTCAACACCCAATGGGTGAGCTACAAGTACCTTCGCGTGTGGAGTGTCTTCTGGGGAGGAAAGTTTGAATGTAAGGACAAGGAGTTGGAAGGTAGCGGCTGTGGCCTATAGTTAGGGACCAACCCCGGAATTTGCCTGGAAGGAAGATGGGAAACCACTGAAGACCATCTTCAAGGTTGCCGGCGGGGAATTCGAACCTCCTCGCCTCCCGGATGTGAGCGACTGCCAGCAATCACGCCGTAACGACCACGGCTAACAGTGATAATGAGCTAAAATAACATGAATTTTCATGATTGTTGAGGTTAACTCGTAAGCTAAAATGTACCTCATAGGCACGCTTCTATAATGTGGTTATTTTCCAATCACACAAAGGTACTTTTCCATAATATAAACGTTCTCTCATTTGATGTTATTGTACGTACACAAAACATGTTACATGAACCATGTGCTTTTGAACAGCGCACCTGTAAATACACGTCAATATAATTTGTTAAAAATCGCTGATATGATAAAGGACTGAATAGAACAATAGCTATGAATACATGAACTCTATTTACAGCAGCTTACACACAAAACACGCGAATATATTAAGAGCATAGGAACAATAATAATAATAGCTACATTATACTTATTCAACATACTGAATTCGTGCACGGATGAGTATTCATGACGCCGCTGGGAAAATAAAATTAAAAATAAAGAATACTACATTAACCCTTGCCCCTAAACAGAAAATTTCCTTAACTTTTCGTACAGCTCTGTCAATATCCGATCCGCCATGTGTGTTTGCTACCATTCTGGTGTCGCCGAGGAACAGTTGACAGGCTGCACGCTCTTCTAAATAACTTAATAGTTGAACGGTTCCTTGCTTTGCAATATCAAAATTACACAACGTTCGTAACGCAACTAACAGATAGCAGCACCAAATAGGGATGGATAGGGGCAGAGATGACAGACGAAGGCTAAGGGTTAAATGGCTATCCTATAAAGAGTTGCCAGTATTTTTTCTAATCTATTTGAAGAGGAATCAAATAAAATCCTCCGCCAATCAGTACAAATTCATGAGAAAGACCATATCTGCCAAAATCCTTATTGACAAAGTTTAGGGCCGTTTTCACCAACTCTTCACAAACGATTAGTTAGTTAATTCCCATTTAACTTAAATACGAGATTTAATGCGTGATTATTTTCGATGCATTTCACGAAGCCATTTGGGTTCGCAATTACTTAAATAAGGTTTACGGCTCTCGCGCATGCGTGGACTAGGTTTCATCTTGGAGAGCATGGCGGACAGAACAAGAAGCGTCTATCACTGATTATTGTTTGCGATGCTTCCTTGATACTTTCTGGAACATAATTATAAAGGAAGGGAATTACAGAAGACCTTATTCGTGGCAAAAGCTTAAAATAATATAAACAACATATTTAGGAGAACTGGCAGTTGTGCGAATAGATAGCTTAATAGGACGCGCTCAACCAGTTGTCTTCGTAGCGTAAGCGGTAGAGGTGTAAACTCCCAGTTTATTATGCAGCGCTGGAATCAGTTCAAAACCCCCTCCGGATTTATATTTTTAAATTTCCGTATTCGTCTTTCTTGGTATTAAAACTTAGTGGTGTGTGTGATCTTTTATAATTTCATTGTCATAAACATATTTTATATTCATATGGAAACTAGGAAACAAACCGCCATTGTGGAGTGCGCAACGCACAGTTCTGCTGTTTCCCTCCACTTTAAAGATGCTGTAAAGAGTTGAGTGGCCATATTTGTCCATTTAACGTAATTCCTTGTTAGTGGTAAGTTAACGAGCGTCTCTGATGAAATGCTCGTGCAAAGTTAAATAACCTTTAATGAGGAATTAAGAAATAATTGACGTTGGTGAAAACGGCCCTTAATGAAATTGGAAAATAATACTGTACGTCGATTCACTGTAACTATTGAGAACAGTGTACCGGTTCCAGTCCCATTATAACCTTCTTCAGCAAACAGTATTTGATAAAAATAAAGTTGCAAGTTTGGCACAAAATTTTATAAGGCTGTTTTCAAAATCATTTCCAAAATACTAACTATCTAACTAACTTAAGGATCAGAAAATTCTAAGGAAAATATTAGGACCTGTTAAAGATAATGGTACTTACAGAAGAAGACATAACAATGAATTATTTGAACATATAGAAGATTTGATGAGTGTGATGAGAAAAAGGAGAATGTCTTTCTTTGGACATTTGGAACGGATGGAGCATCATCGACTTTCGTATCGAATACACTCATCAATCTCTAAAAAAAAAATCCTGTTGTAAATGGTCGATGCAAGTTAAAACAAGAAGTTCCGTGACGAACTAAAGAGCCTACTTTTCATGCCAATGATTATTCTACAGTATATGAACCTATCTAATGACGAAATTAAGTTGCTAATATCGAAATTTCTAATTAGTTCGAAATACTGTATACCTGGCATAGCTTAATGTAGCCTAATAGAGCACTACAGTTGGCAGCCCTGATGACTGAATATATTCTTAGTTCCATCTCTTACGGTACAGAATACAATATTTGGTTGAAGTCCAATGAATAGCATGGACGTTACATGCAGTTAAACATTGGATCTAACAACGCGCGTAAAATCATGTTGGCAACAATGTCATGCATGTATTGGTCAGAAATAATCTGAAATAATATGATCTATTGTTGTGCCAATTTTGAATCAAATCCAGTAGTTAGTATAGAAGTTACATGCATTTTAAAATTGGACCTATCAGCAGGCTTAGAATCATGTTGGCAGCACTGACGTATATTAGTTACTCAAAATTAATCTAGAATGCCAGGTACTATACGTGTGCAAAGTTAAGAGCTATTGGCTTGCATACTTTCTGATATATTGATATTAGGGTAACAAAAATAGGGACAGCACATATTAACAATTGGCAGCCCTGGTTGCTCTTAGGAATACGCATAGTCATATCCAGGCTTCGGATAATTATGCACTTAAAAATGCCAAAATATGCATGCAAATATGCACTAAAAAGTGTCTAAATAAGCACTAAAATATGCATTAAAAATAAACATATATCAGATATCAATTAGGGGTTTATATTACAAGAAATTAATGTTACATATTAAATATCGCTAAAATAAAGAAAATTACTTACAGTACTACAATAGATTGCTCCAGTTTGTCAATAAAATTTACAAGTCTTGATTACACTTAATCACTGCATGATGTAATAGGTTTTCAAACACAAACTTGCGCCTATTTTCACTTAAAATGACTTTGTATTCAGAGAACACTCTCTCCACATCACATGCCACAATTGGAGCATACTCCAACTTGGCGAAATCAGAGACCTCTAGTATCGATGCACTGTCAATTTTGTCTTTGCCTTGGATAACACCACAATTGCTTTTAAGTTTGAGGAGACTGGAATTTTTCAGCACTACACTCTGCAATTTTTTCGAGAAAACTTTATTAGTTAGGTTCTTTAGGGATCGATCGACTTCTTCAACAATTCCAATGCTAACGTGAAGAGGCAGTCCTTTTTCTTGCAATTTCTTGATGGCTGAAGGTATGCAACGCAAATTGGAACGAATGAATATAAGTTGCTCACGAACACCATCTTTGCTCAAGACTTCTAGAGCTTCTTTAATAGAAAAAGCTTCTTCAGAATCGAGGTCTACAACTACCTGTTTTACTACCTCGAAATAATTGGCATAATAAACAGCAGCTTCGAGCCACGTTCCCCATCTTGTATGAACTGGTGAAGGCGGGAGCGGCACATCATGAACTATATCAACAAATTTTTCTTTGCGACTTGGAGCCTTCAGGAACACTCTTTTCACTGTGGAGATCAACGTGTTTACTTCAGGAAAGGAAGCCCGGACTGCTTCAGCGACTCGATGAAGTCCAGGTGCTACACATGTGACGTGTATCATCTTGGGATATAATATCCCAAGACCTCCCATGGCTTTACACATGTAAGGTGCGGCATCCGTGCAGGCCACGATAACATGATCGTAAAGAATGCCCGATGGCCACAAACAAGAAAGTGCATCATTGAAAAATGCAGCAACTGTTGAGTGATTCACCTTAGGCAACACAGCCATAGTTAGTAGATATGATTTGTCTCTCTCTTCTTCTTCTCCTAAAATTTCAAACACGAAGTTAGCTACACATCTTTGATCTACGTCCGTTGTTTCGTCTAGTGAGACCCAAATATATTTTCCATGAGCTTTTTCTCTTAGTTTAGCTAACGTTACATTGTAAAGCTCAGGAACGTAATTCTTCCTAATTGTTGATTCGTCTGGGACTGGTTGTTTCGTATACTCCTGCAGAAACTGAACTACGTTCTTATTGTTTAGTTTAGCCAACGGTATATTTGCCGAGAGAAATGCTTTACACAGATCTTCATTAAATTTACTACGTGTTGGTCCAGGTTTAACTAAAGCAGTGGTTACAAGAACCTGGCGTTTTTGTTTCAGGTTAACGTCTTTCAATTTATTGTGTTTCGTTGTTTGAAGATGTTGTTGAATTTGATACGTTTTAGATGCGTTTACGACTGTGCTACATTATTTGCAAAACAATACACTTCCGTCAGTTGAAAATTCTTGAAACTCTCGTACATACCCATTCATTACCTCATTAACAGTTCTCTTCTCCTTAGGCATCTTAAATACAGTAGCTATTTAACGTGCTATGAGCCACAGCCTGTTTAAACTTAACCAAAGTAACACTGACAAGGTAACTATTTAAGGAATGAGGAAAAGATAACCTGCTTTACGGGAAATACCAAGAATCAGTGCCCACCTAATTGCATTGCAGGTAGACAAAGCTATGGCCGGATGGAGGGCTCGTGTTGCTAAATTTAAACACGATGCAAACCCAGCACTACTCAACATTCCTGTTACCTGAAATACATGTCAAATATTCCAAAGGTGTCCTGCAGAAGCTGATGTCTACACTCAAGATTAAGAATGTTCTTGAAATATGCACTAACAGGAGGAATCCCCTAAATATGCACTGTTAAGTTAAAACTGTCCCAAATATGCAATTGCATATGCAATATGCAAAATGCATAATTATCCGAAGCCTGGTCATATCTTTTATGGTACACATAGCACATACGAAATTTGGTTGAAATTCAAATGATAGTATGGAAGTTACATGTATTTAAAGTTGGACCTGTCAGCAGGCTTAGAATCATGTTGGTACCACTGACGCATATAAGTTACTCCAAATTAATATAGAATGTCAGGTACTATACGTGTGCATAGTTTAAAGCTGTCGGCTACCATACTTTCTGACATATTGGTATTTGGATAAAATAAATTAGGAGCGTTTATTAACATTTGGCAGCCCTGGTGGTTATTAAGAATATGCTCAGTCATATCTGGTTATGTACACATACAACATACGAAATTTGGTTGAATTCCAATTGATAGTGTAGAAGTTATATGCATTTCAAAATTGGACCTATCAGCAGGCTTATATTCATGTTGGCAACACTGCCATGTATGGCCTCCTGGAAATTAAACTGAAATATTTTTATCTATACGTGTGCCAATTTTGAAATAGCTCCCATTCATACCTTCCAAGATATCCAACATGGAGCTCAAATTTCAATTGCGATTTTTTTTAGCAGTTGGTAGCACTGACATCATTTTCAAATATGGCCGTGAGATATTCAGGTATAGATCATTACTCCTACCAAATTTTGTTTCGATTGCTCCAGCCGTTTAGGAGTTGATAGGGGGGGGGGGGGACACACACACAGCCAGACAGACAGACAGACACACATTTGCCCGATCTCATAAGTCTACTTTTTCCTCATTTTTGCAAAATGTGAAAAGTAGGCTAAAAAAGACCTAACAGAAGCTCGAATCAATCAAGCTCTGGTTTGGGATAGGAACTTGTTCAGAAAGGCGGTTAAATCAACCAGTAATCTACACCCTTTAACATCTGTGATGCCTCGCCCTCACTGCAAGTAGACGGAAGAAAGGAGAGCTGAACATTCGTCAAGAATGAAGATCTACTGGCAGACAAGAAAACAAGCATTACAGTGATCATATGAGGGAAGAACATCGTGGTCCATTGTTGACCGAAACGAATCAAAAAAAAATGTATCTAAAATGATTAGAAATACTCTAATAGACTAACAAGATGTTCAGCAAAGAACATATAGCCTACTTTCTCCTAAATGTATGGGTATATTTATGACTCTTTGTCCTCATCCCTAACACAATCACCTCTACCACAATGTATTGTTTGTTTTCTTTTATATTGATAATTAGCCAGTAAGTGTCAAAATTAATATTGTATACTTTATGATGATTGAATAACAAAACTACTAACTTATTGTAATGCATTCACGTCCGTTAATCTCTATATTAAGCCAGCCTGCTAAGTTAAGAATCTTCCGTTTTGGGTATCTTCCCCTTTAAAAATCCACGCCAATCACAGTAGGTTGGTGCTGCGACCTATCAGTGAATTAATCTTTATGTTGTACGCCTATGCACTGCCATCGTAATGTACTACGATGGCAGTGGCCTAAGGGTGTTGAATGAGTAGACAGTTTAAAGTAGCCAAGATGGAGGCGATCCAGCTGGCAGTGTTTAAAGGTAATCGGAGCGCGATCGTGGCTAATAGTTGAACTACCAGTATTACAAAATTGCCATACTTCAGGAGGCCAGGTATTTACACAGCGGTAAGTTTGGAACAATATTACCCACATAACCCACAAGAGGACAGCACCGTACAGAGGCATTAAGAAGGCTGTGGTTAATGACAACCTGTATCTAGTTCTTCTATTCTCCTTTTCCGAATGTCTTCTGTTTATTTGCGATGCTGGGGCTGTGATTTTATTAATAAACGAGTGTATACATTAGCCTCTCCTTTGAGCTAAATGACATCTTATTCAGTATCTGTGGAAAGAGCTCGTGCACATCATTTGTAAAAGAATTCAAGAAAAAAAAAAGTTAACTGCAGCAGTACTCGATCCCCAGCCGACTGCGTGACAGACTAACACGCTAGCCCAGAGCTTATCCTATCCTTAACATCATGGTGTTCTTAACTGACATTAGATACAACCTGTTGGCAAATAATGACTTAAAATAAACGATTTCTTCACAGCAGTACATCTTCATTAAAGATAATTTCATACAAAGTTTATATTATTGTATCAGTAGGGTATATCACATACAACATTCTAAAACTATTGAAATATAAGACAGGCACATGAGGACAGCTGCCATCTTGTCGTGCGACACAGACAGCTCAGCTCTTTTAAGCCACTCATACAGTATAATATTATAATATTAAATTGTAATAAATAACGGATCACGACCTTCAGGATAGCTAAAACCACCCTAGGCTCGATAATCGGAATTGGTGGGTCTTAAGCCATTGATTAAAATGGTTGAATAATTCACACGGCCGCCATCCTGAAATGGTACGGCCGATGACCTTGAATGTTGGCTGAAGGACGCGTCCTATATAAAGGTATGTTGTCACCAAATTTGGTAGAGATGGGATGATTAATTTAGCCGTAAGTTGATTTTACGTTTTGAACGTTTGAGTGGCCGCCATTCTGTTTTGGTAAAGATGGCGGCGATATAAAGTATGACACTGAGGTGTCCTTTGCTAATGCTACCTCTGTACCAAATTTCGTTCAATTCGGTTTCACCGTGTTCGAATTGATAGGGGGGACACACATTCAGAGTGCACACACTCACACACACACACACACACACACAGACTCACACACATACACACACACAGACAGACACACTTTTTTTCGCCCTGTAGTGATCTCAGAAGTCTACTTTCATTTTTTGCAAAAATCGAAAGTTGGCTAAAAATGAGATCTGTTATAATTTGTATATTAACAATGGAAGATAAGGACTTGGATTCGGCTGGAATTGCTGACCTTGATGTAGAAGATAGTTCTAAATTATGTGCTATGGTAGAATCTTGGACCCCACCACCCAGAGTCCCTAAGCGTCGGAAGCCCCTTTTGCAGGAGAGAAAGGAGAAATTATCTGCAGGGCTCAACAGATATTGGGAACGGAAAAGAGCATCGAAGAAGAACTAGTCATAAGCGCTCTGTAGTGGGCTTAAATCGATTATAATAATCCCATTCACTTCCTAACCAAGGATCGGTAGAATTGCACATCTCTTGAAGAAGCCGTCTTCACCTGGCTTACCAGTGACCAGTTTACTCTGGTTACTTCCTCAGTTTAGGGGCTGCGACAACGCGGTTATGAAGCCCAGTGTACTTTGGTTGTCTGTAAGGCAGAATCTGTCTGATATCCGGTGTTAATTGTAATGAGTGTGTGTTATCTGCAATTCGGGTAAGGACTGCAGACGATCTATTCTCTTGTAGTTCCTACTTTTGCCACCAAATTACAACGCCAACGACACCTAGTTGTGCGTTTGGCTATTAGATGCCACTGCAACCAGCACCTGGAGGCGAACGTCGGACTTACAGAGCGTTAATCGAATCTTACTTACAAATTTAGATTCACACAATTGTAGTTAGTGGAAGGTTCTTTTACACGGCATAAATCTATGACATGGGCTCACCGGCTTTACTTCCCCTCCTTAGGAAGGCATACAGGGGTATTTTTAACGCTCTTAAATAATTTGACACCTTCAGCCAGGTTTGAACCCGCGTTTTGGGGCATAGAAGCTCAGCATGCTACCACCCAGTCTACTCTACTTCTGTGTCCGTTTATTAATTCAAATCTCTACTGCTTGGCAAATCTGCGGCATGATTAAACACCTTTAGTTGATAAGCAGAAAGCACGATCTCCTATTTGTGTGCCACGCCCAAATTTCGCAATAATGATTGCTCTGTGTCACATATTACAACACGATCGGTATAAAAAGTCTTTGTAATTAATTAGTACAACCAACACGCAATTAGCGATGGATATTACAGGTGAATGTGTTGTTATCTGCTAGTATAACGTTACATCCAGCTAAATTAATGATGTATTGACTGTTTTGCTGTGTCACTGGTGTAATTAGGTTCCCCCATAACAGACTTATTCGACCATTCAGTGTGGGTGGACCAAATCAAAGCAAAGCAATCATTTTATTATAACGTCACGGCTTTCAGTGACGCTGAGATGCCGAAATATTTAACATGACAGTAAATCTACTGACACGGCTCCCTCGCATTTGCGCACCCTCAATTACCAACTAACTGCCCCCGAATTCGATCCGGAAACCTTGGGCACAACAGGTGAGAACGTTACTACGGCGCCATGCAGCTTGTCCCAAACCAAAGCATTGTTATTAATACGAAGTATTTTGATCAATGAAAGCCTTGGTTCTTGTGAATCAATTATAATTATTTTGCATATTAAGGCTTTCACGGCCCGGATTATTATATAAATAGGTCTGGGTTCGATTCCCGGTCAATGCATGTGAGATTTTCGAAGTGAAATGCCATGTCCTGTGGTTCGGATTCCACGTAAAAAGGAGGTCCCGTGGCTCATAATCACAAGATTCACAGTCACGTAAAACTACAATCTTCCTTCCTTTTTTATTATATAAATAACAAGACCACTGACCGAGTTGCTAAGATTCTCCGCAAGCACAAGATAAAAACAGTTTTCGGCACTATGACGAAAATTGGTCAACGTTTAGCATTAAACAAAGATAAATTGTCCCCAATACTACAACCTGTGGTGTATGAAGTCCCTTGTACTTGCGGAAAGGTCTACATTGGACAAACAAAACGGTCCATTGCAACTCGCATCAAAGGAACATCCGTCAAAACCAACCTGACAAATCAGCTATAGCTGAACATGCCCTGTCTTCAGGGCACGATGTATGTTTCAAGGATGCTCATGCGCTTGCCCTTGTTAAGCACAACTGGTCTAGAATTATAAGGGAGGCAGTTGAAATTCGTAAAAATCCAAATAATTGTAACAGAGACACTGGATATCAGCTAAGTGACACTTGGCTACCAGTTATTAAGGATCTAGGGAGATAGTTCCTCTCAGTCTCTCTGTTCTTCACCTATTTAAAATTGTACTTCTTCCCTCTATGGCTTCAGAGCCTGGGTTTGATCTCCTTTGTTCGTCACTGGAGGAGTTTCCACCTGTTTTTTTCACCGCTGACTGTATGACGTTAGGTATCCTTCAGATACACTTCCCTTTTATTTATGTTTCCTTATATCCATTTAACCCTCCCCCTCCCCCCCCCCCCCTTTCTTTTGGACATCCTCATTCTTCGAGGAGTTTCTATATTTTCACCCAGCCCCCTTTACCTTCTGGTTACTTACTACTCTGTCCGCCGTTCTACCATGGTCCATACAGTAATTTATGGCAGCTGCTCTCTGGTGACGAACAGAGGAATTTATCTATATTTTTTGTAATCTCATTGATATACTTTCTTTGGCCACATTGTTTATTTCCATTGAAAAAGGAGGCAAGGTTTCTCCGAAACGTATGGTTCAAATTTAAATACACACGGCATTAGCCCAAAAGCATGAATTATTTATATAATTATAATTATTATTTTTAATATGTTCACCATGTTATTGGGTACAATTAACCATTTCATCGGCATTATTATTATTATTATTATTATTATTATTATTATTATTATTATTATTATTATTATTATTATTGTTATTGATGTGGAACATCTTTCCACTCGGTATCTGTATATTTTTTGTGGGGGTGATTTTGAAAAATGAAACGGAAATGGATGGGACGGAAACAATGAGCGCGCGCGGTGGCAGAGATTGATACCACGATGTACTGTCGGCCATGTGGCTATGTGGAATCTATATCGCATACAAAATTACTTCAAGGTTTGGAGGTCCCTTTAAAGATATTCTTCCTACAATAAATCATCTTCAAGTTGTCGTTGATGTGAAAATATTCATTATATCATATTTGCTGAAAACCAGTCAGGATTTGGCACTGCAGTTTTACAAGTAGTTATTTCAATGACCAACAGAGTTTACTGTTAACAAGGGATAACATGCCACATGTTACACATCATATGCGACTACTGTAAGCCTCGTAATTTTTTATTTAAGTATTTAGGTGTAACGTTTGATACCAAGCTCACATTCTGGAACCACATTCAGCGGATAACACACAAGGCGGCAAAATCCATGACTGTATTAAGTAGACTGATGGGCAATATTAGAAGCCCGAAATCCAGTAAACGGTGGCGTCTCATGTCGACTGTCAAATCCATCCTTCTCTACGGTTCTGATGATGATGATGATAATTTTTGTTTTAAGGGGCCTAACATCTAGGTTATCGGCCCCTAATGGTCTGGGTGATAGCGAAAATGTCAATGAGGTGGAAACCAGAACGAAAATTAAGTGAGAAGGAAAATACTTACAAAAAGGAACTCAGATTGAAACTATTCACAAAATGGAGATCGGTAATATTTACAAAAGAGAATTTAGAACGAAAATATTCTCAAAAGGAATAGATTGAAAAATGCGCACAAAATGTACGTTAAGATCAAAATACCTACAAAATGCAATGCTCAATCGAAATACACACATCAAAAAAAGTTTTGCATCACCTCGGTTCCCAGATCTCCGGCATATAGACGTTGACTGTGTATATTGTATCAAAGATACAGTCCCTTTGACTGTTCATAGATGTCACTAAAACTGCTCAAAGATGTAAACAACCATGCATGAGCAGGGCCTATTAGACGGAGGGGGTACGACAGCCGATCAGTTCCAGTCATTCCACCAGGACGAAGGTACGCTGCTCATGTTGTCTGTAGTTCTACCATGCCTAGAAGGTCAATACCGCAGTTCGATCGCGTCCGCATTGTTACTTTGTGTCAAGAAGGGCTCTCAACAAGGGAAGTTTCCAGGCGTCTCAGAGTGAACCAAAGCGATGTTGTTCGGACATGGAGGAGGTATAGAGATACAGGAAATGTCGATGACAGGCCTCGCTCAGGCCGCCCAAGGGCTACTACTGTAGTGGATGACCGCTACTTACGGATTGCCGCTCGGAGGAACCCTGACAGCAATGCCACCATGTTGAATAATGCGTTTCGTTCAGCCACAGGACGTCGTGTTTCAACTCAAACTGTGCGCAATAGGCTGCATGATGCGCAACTTCACTCCCGACGTCCATGGCGAGGTCCAGCTTTGCAACCCCGACACCATGCAGCGCGGTACAGATGGGCCCAACAACATGCTGAATGGACCCCACAGAATTGGCATCACGTTCTCTTCACCGATGAGTGTCGCATATGCCTTCAACCAGACAATCGTCGGAGACGTGTTTGGAGGCACCCTGGTCAGGCTGAACGTCTTAGACACACTGTCCAGCGAGTGCAGCAAGGTGGTGGTTCCCTGATGTTTTGGGGTGGCATTATGTGGGGCCGACGTACGCCACTGGTGGTCATGGAAGGCTCCGAAACGGCTTTACGATACCTGAATGACATCCTCCGACCCATAGTGCACCCATATCGGCAGAATATTGGAGAGGCATTTGTCTTCATGGACGACAATTCTCGACCTCATCGTGCACATCTTGTGAATGCGTTCCTTCAAGATAACGACATCGCTCGACTACAGTGGCCAGCATGTTCGCCAGACATGAACCCTATCGAACATGCCTGGGATATGTTGAAAAGGGCTGTTTATGGACGTCTTGACCCACCAACCACTCTGAGAGATTTACGCCGAATTGTCGTTGAGGAGTGGGACAATTTGGACCAACAGTGTCTTGATGAACTTGTGGATAGTATGCCACGACGAATACAGGCATGCATCAATGCAAGAGGACGTGCTACTGGGTATTAGAGGTAGTGGTGTGTACTGCAATCTGGACCACAAATGCTGAAAGTCTAGCTGCATGATGGTACAACATGCAATGAGTGGGTCTCATGAGCAATAAAACGAGCTGAAATGTTGTTTGTGTTGATCTCTATTCCCTTTGTATTTAAAGGTTCCGGAACTCTTGGAACCGAGGTGATGCAAAACTTTTTTTGATGTGTGTACTTTCAAAATGCAAGTGAAATTCAAAATACTTACAAAATGTAAATGAGATTGAAAATACGTACAAAATGCAATTGAGGTTCAAAATACTTACAAGAGGCAATTGAAATTGAAAATACGCAATGCAATTTAGATTGAAAAAGGCCTGGTTCAGATTCAAAATACTCACAAAGTGCAATTGAAATTCAAAATACTTACAAAATACAATTGAAATTGAAAAGGCTTACAAAATGTATGGTAGATTCAAACTACTCAATTGGATGGACAATACTTACAAAATGCAATTTAGATTGAAAATACTTACAAAATGTAATTTAGATTCAAAATACCCACAAAATGCAATTGAGAATCAAAATACATGCAAAATGCACACCCTACAAAATGCAATTTAGATTGAAAATACTTGCAGAAAGCACTTTAGGTTGAAAATATAAAATGCAATTGAAATTCATAATACTCGCAAAAGTTCCGCCCCCTATATTGAAAGACTTACTAAAAAGCAATTTAGATTGTCAATCCTTACAAAATGCAATTGAGGGTGAAAACACTCGCAAAATGTAATTTAGATCGAATGAACCTACAAAATGCAACGTAGATGGAAAAGACGTACACAATGGAGTGTAGAAGGGGGAAGAAATATCGCTAAAGGGAATTTAGGTACACGGGGAGCCAATTAACAAAAACAGTGCGGGAAACTTAAAGAGAAAAGGATATACAGTATAATGAAAAGAGAACAAGAGGTCTGACCCCTCGAAGAAGGAGGGATCAGGAAAGATGAGACAAGGGCCAATTAAGACGGGAAAGTGAAAGACTCCCTAGGCCTCGGATACCCTAATACCGTCGGGGTCGGAAAAGAACAAGAGTTGACCAAGGGAGGTCGACAGGAAAGAAGACAGAGAGGATCCGGGTACAAGTAAGTGGAAGCAATGCCGGACTCAGCTGGGGTCTCGTGGTCGCCAACCCACGTCCCACTAGATGTGAGCCCCTGGGGGGGGGGCTACGGTTCTGAAAGCTGGGATGAGTCCTTGAAGTTTGAAAAGTATCGGAGACGTATGGCGGCAATACAGCGGAGACCAGCTTTACGAATTGCAAGCGCATATCGTATGGTGTCTGAACCTTCGATTCTCACAGTAGCGGCAGTTGCTCCTATTGACTTACTAGCCTTAAAATGACAAGATATCGGGCGTACTCAAGAAGAGCTGGGAAGGAAACGGGCAAAGTAGTTAGTAGTCAGTCACAGAATGGATCTATGGCAACAGAGATGGGAATATTATTCCAGAGGGAAAAGTATGAAGAAACTGATACCCTCCCTAGCTGATTGGGTCGACCGGTTTCATGGTGAAGTGGACTATTACCTCACACAGTTCTTGACAGGTCATGGATACTTCTGAAAATTCCTCTTCGCAATACAGTAGAGCGAGCGAGTAGTCCGGTGTGCATTTAATACACACATCAAAAAAAGTTTTGCATCACCTCGGTTCCCAGATCTCCGGCATATAGACGTTGACTGTGTATATTGCATCCAAGATACAGTCCCTTTGACTGTTCATAGATGTCACTAAAACTGCTCAAAGATGTAAACAACCATGCATGAGCAGGGCCTATTAGACGGAGGGGGTACGACAGCCGATCAGTTCCAGTCATTCCACCAGGACGAAGGTACGCTGCTCATGTTGTCTGTAGTTCTACCATGCCTAGAAGGTCAATACCGCAGTTCGATCGCGTCCGCATTGTTACTTTGTGTCAAGAAGGGCTCTCAACAAGGGAAGTTTCCAGGCGTCTCAGAGTGAACCAAAGCGATGTTGTTTGGACATGGAGGAGGTACAGAGATACAGGAACTGTCGATGACAGGCCTCGCTCAGGCCGCCCAAGGGCTACTACTGTAGTGGATGACCGCTACTTACGGATTGCCGCTCGGAGGAACCCTGACAGCAATGCCACCATGTTGAATAATGCGTTTCGTTCAGCCACAGGACGTCGTGTTTCAACTCAAACTGTGCGCAATAGGCTGCATGATGCGCAACTTCACTCCCGACGTCCATGGCGAGGTCCAGCTTTGCAACCCCGACACCATGCAGCGCGGTACAGATGGGCCCAACAACATGCTGAATGGACCCCACGGAATTGGCATCACGTTCTCTTCACCGATGAGTGTCGCATATGCCTTCAACCAGACAATCGTCGGAGACGTGTTTGGAGGCACCCTGGTCAGGCTGAACGTCTTAGACACACTGTCCAGCGAGTGCAGCAAGGTGGTGGTTCCCTGATGTTTTGGGGTGGCATTATGTGGGGCCGACGTACGCCACTGGTGGTCATGGAAGGCTCCGAAACGGCTTTACGATACCTGAATGACATCCTCCGACCCATAGTGCAACCATATCGGCAGAATATTGGAGAGGCATTTGTCTTCATGGACGACAATTCTCGACCTCATCGTGCACATCTTGTGAATGCGTTCCTTCAAGATAACGACATCGCTCGACTACAGTGGCCAGCATGTTCGCCAGACATGAACCCTATCGAACATGCCTGGGATATGTTGAAAAGGGCTGTTTATGGACGTCTTGACCCACCAACCACTCTGAGAGATTTACGCCGAATTGTCGTTGAGGAGTGGGACCATTTGGACCAACAGTGTCTTGATGAACTTGTGGATAGTATGCCACGGCGAATACAGGCATGCATCAATGCAAGAGGACGTGCTACTGGGTATTAGAGGTAGTGGTGTGTACTGCAATCTGGACCACAAATGCTGAAAGTCTAGCTGTATGATGGTACAACATGCAATGTGTGGGTCTCATGAGCAATAAAACGAGCTGAAATGTTGTTTGTGTTGATCTCTATTCCCTTTGTATTTAACGGTTCCGGAACTCTTGGAACCGAGGTGATGCAAAACTTATTTTGATGTGTGTACAATGGCGTCGATGACGCACTCCGCAATTTCTTTGTTTGTGCCCATTGTCTGCCACAAAACGATGCTTGGAAGCTGAGCATGGAGAACTGACTCTAGACAACATCCAGCATGATATGCTGCAATGTCAAGAATCCTGGGATCAGGTAGCAGTGTGTGTGGAAAGTAGTTTGCGTTAAAAGAAGAGGACTTAGATGCTTAAGAGCGATAATAAAGAAGAATTGAAGGAAGAAGAAAAGGAAGAAGAAGCTTAAGAGGTTTCACGCACGACGCCGCCCTGAAGTAATACGAGAGCAGTTCCGGAGGGTATTAAAAGGAAGTAGTACCTCTGCTAAAGAATTAGGCTATTTGTCACTTGTAAGACCTATTCTGGAATATGCCTCGGCGGTTTGGGATCCATATCAAGTAGGGCTCATCAATGAGTTGGAAATGGTACAAAGAAAGGCCGCTAGATTTTTGCTCAGTGACTTTAATCCCAGGAGCAGTGTGAGCCGTATGTTAAAGAAACTTGGGTGGGAATCACTGGAGGCTAGGAGGATGAAATCTAGACTCTGCGTTATGTACAACACGTATACAAATCAACCAGCATGGGGTGAGCTTAGCAAACGATTGGGAAAGCCCACTTACATGGGTAGGAGCGATCATCCTTTCAAAGTTAAGGGCCGACCACAGCGAACAAATTATGGTAAATATTCTTTTGTAAACCGTGCCATTGATAACTGGAACTCTCTACCTGCCGCAGTCTTAGAGCCTTTTCCCAAACATATAGGTGTGTTTAAGAAAAGACTGACTATTTGTGTAAATACTCCAGTTTAAGTGCTGTATAATTGTTATTGAATTGTTATGTATAATTATTTATTTGTTATGTGTATCCAATTTGCCACCGGGGGACACTCCCCCCATTGCAAATAAATGAATGAATGAATGAATGAACATGCCGTGGGAGAAAGGGGTATGTGGTTTTTAGTGGGTAAGAACCCCACACCCACAAGCATCTCAGGCAAGATTTTCCACATTCGCACGTAAATATATGGTTGGTTCCCCAGTTTAGGGGCTGCGTCAACGTGGCCATGTAACCCGTGTACTTTGGATGTGTGTAGATCTGTCTGATAGCTGGTGTTAATTGTGATGGCTGTGTTAGTGTGTTATCTGTAATTCAGGTAAGGACTGCAGACATTCAATTTTCAAGTAGTTCCTACTTTTCCTACCAAACGCTACCGTCATCGACAACTAGTTTTGAACTTGGTTACTAGATGCCACAGCAGTCAGCTCCTGGCGACGAACGTTTGAACTTTAGAGCGTTAGTCAAATCTAACCTATAATTTAGCTTCACACAGGTGTAATTAGTGGAAGGTCCTTTACATGCCATAAATCTATGACATGGGACCGCTGGCTTCACTTCCCCCCCCCCAAAAAAAAAAAAACAAGGCATACTGAGGGATTTTTTACACTCTTAAAAATCCAACGACTTCGGCCGGGTTTGAAACCACGACCTTGCGCATAGAAGCTCAGCATGCTACCAACTACGCCACCGAAGCCGCCCACGGAAATATATCTCTACTTAGTATAAAACAAAGTCCCCGATTCTTGGATGTTACGGGTACACTCGAGAACCACTGGATGAATTTTTATGCGATTTTCACCATTCTGTAAAGGATATCTCGAGGATGATTTCTGTAGAAAATATTTTTTTTATGATCAAAGGAAGCCGAGCAGTAACGATCTCAGTGGAAAAGTTGAAAAAATATCTGGCGTCCGAGCGCTTTGTAAGCTTACGCTGGGCAAACCGTTAAAAATATCTAAATACTATGAGTGTAAGAATTGTTCAGCATGAAAAGTTCTACAAAAAAAGTAGCGAGAGCATATATCTATCTTCAATACATCGCCCACTGTAAGTGTTTTTACGTTTTAATTTCTTCCAACCATGTCCAATCAACTACAAATGCGGCAGTTTACGAGCTAGCTAAGGGCGAGTCATTCATCCCTGTTACAGCCTAGCTAGCGGGCGAACCTATTGCCCCAGATACAGCCAGCAGCAAACCGTTGAGTCGTGTTGAGTTAAGACTTCTGAGATGGGTGGTTGTGTTTGGAGTTTCCCTGGAAGTGCAACTCGGGTTTTCTTCATTTCGCCTGTGAAGCACAGTCACGTTATTATTGGACGGCAGGGGAATTTGAGTTTCATTCACCTCGCCATTTCCTGAATGTGCAACTCTCATTTCGCCTGTGAACTTTTCGTTCCCCAAAATTCACAGTTAATTTAAGATTGGACGGAAGGGGGATTACATTATATTAAATTATACTGATTGGCGTATAATCTCTACTTAGTATAAAACAAAGTCCCCGATTCTTGGATGTCACGGGTAATCTCGAGAACCACTGGATGGATTTTGATGGGGTTTTCAGCATTCTGTAAAAGATATCTCGAGGAAGGTTTCTGTAGAAAATAATTTATTTATGACCAAAGGAAATCAGGCACTAACGATTTCAGGTAAAAGGTAAAAAAAACTGGCGTCCATGCGTTTTTTAAGCTTACGCAGTGCAAACCCGTAAAATATCTATGTACTATGAGTGTAAGAATTGTTCTACAAAAAGCCCTTGAGAGCATATCTCTATCATCAATACATCGCCTACTATAAGTGTTTTAGCGTTTTCATTCCTTCCAACAATCTCCATTTAGTTACTGAGGCGACAGTTTACGAGCTAGCTAGGGGCGAGTCTATCAACCCAGTTACAGCATAGCTAGCGGACGAGCTTATTGCCCCAGATACAGCCACCAGCAAACTGTCGAGTCGTGTTGAGTTAAAAACTTTAGAGAAGAGTGGTTGTGTTTGGAGTTTCTCTGGAAGTGCAACTCGGTTTTTCTTAATTTCGCCTGTGAACATTTCGTTCCGTAAAATTCACAGTCAGGTTAAGATTGGACGGAAGGGGGATTTGCGTTCCATGCAACTTGCAATTCTTAAATTACGTCTGACAAAAATTTGTTGCACATGCATCTCCATGATAATATAATTAATAGTCCAGTCAGTGATTTTAACCCATCATGACGAGACGTAAAACGGATATTGCTCGTTGTTCATTGACATTGGAAGAAAAAAAGCGCTTATCACGTAATGCATTCATAACTGTTCCCGGACGAAGCCGGGTTGCTAGTATATATATATATATATATATATATATTACTATTATTCAGATTATTATAAGAGTTGTCTTCGGAAGTCACGGGGGAGATTTGTACTCCATTATTGCTATTAGCAAATGCACCTGATCAGTGTAATAACGGAAGGCATAAACCCCAAAATCATCATCAACATATACATAAAACACTAAGGTGTATGTTTCACAAAACCCATGCTCTCAAACCAGAGAGAGTTGGAAGGTGAGGTTTGTGCAAAAAATCATCCAAATAGTCTCAATCGTACAGATAAAATCTTGTTTTCTTGATAAGTCGAAATGTATGCATTTGTATATGAAGTTCGATTAAGCAAATAAACAACTGCCAAAACTGTGTCGCGTCAAGCCCACATTTCTTTACAGCTGGGTGAGTGGTTTATAAGACTGCGAGTGTTCTCGCATGGGTCTGGTAGTTGAAATAAAATGCTGAATAAAGGCTGAAGAGAGACCTGTGATAAAATTAGGGTTTCTCTGTGTAATGCTGGTCTGAACATCAAGCTGCAAAATTAAATGTCAAATAATTCACTGTATTTAGTCAGTTATTTCATCATGGTGTGAAGAGTTAAACCATGAAGAGAGTTCACTGGTGAATAGAAACAGTTAATATGCATCCGCCGAAGTATACTACGGGTTCCTTTGACCAATCAACTGGCCATCGAAGAAGACGTGAGACAAGTTAGAACAGGAGGAAAATTAATACAAACAAATTATCCCAAATACGTATTCTCATCCCGAACATGTGTTGCACGGAAAATCACTCCGCATTCTTTCGCTGATCATGACGAGAAAATAGAGTGTAAATGTGGTGTAGGACGAATATATCGAAGCTGAGGAACGTCAGACATCTGACATACACTGAACTAGTTATCTCATAAGGCCAAGACGAAGGCGTTTTACGAAAAGTAGTCTAATTTATAACCGTTTGGGAACGAGTATAGGATATGAAGAAATTATATTATTAATAATAATAATAATATAAGATAATAATAATATTGTTTTGACGACAGGGTACTGAAATTTCACCCGTGTCAGTAAATCTACTGACACGGTTCCCTCGCATTTGAGCACCCCAAAATTCCAACTGACTACAACGATGATGATGATGATGCTAATTGTTGTTTCAAGGGGCCTAACATCTAGGTTATCGGCCCATAATAATCTGGGTGATAGTGAAAATGTTAATGAAATGGAAACCAGAACGAAAATTAAGTGAGACGGAAAATACTTACAAAAAGGAACTCAGATTGAAACAACTCACAAAATGTTCTTACAAAAGGGAATTAAGAACGAAAAGATTCACAAAAATAATAGATTGAAAAATACCCACAAAATGTAGGCTAGTTCAAAATACGTACAAAATGCAATGTAGAGTCGAAATACTTACAAAATGCAATGGAAATTCAAAATTCTCACAACATGCAAATGAGATCGAAAATACGTACAAAATGCAATTGAGGTTCAAAATACTTACAAAATGCAATTGAAATTGAAAATACACAATGCAATTCCGATAGAAATATCCCAGTTCCAATCCAATTTATTCAATAAGTGCAATTGAAATTCAAAATACTTACAAAATGCAATTGTAATTGATAATGCATACAAAATGTACGGTAGATTCAAACGACTCATGTGGATTGACAATACTTACAAAATGCAATTTAGATTTAAAATTGACAAAATGTAATTTAGATTCAAAATACCCACAAAATGCAATTGAGAATCAAAATATTTGCAAAATGCTCACCAAACAAAATCCAATTTAGATTTGAAATTCTTGCGAAATGCGGTTTTGGTTGAAAATACTTACAAAATGCAATTGAAATTCAAAATACTCACTAAAATGCCCTGAATCTACATTAAAAGACTTACTAAAAAGCAATTTAGATTGCCAATCTTTACAAAATGCAATTGAGGTTGAAAACAATCGCGAGAGGTAATTTGGATCGAAAAAACATACAAAGAGCAACGTAGATTAAAAATGCCTTAAAAAATCGCTAAAGGGAACTTAGATACACGGGAAGCCAATTAACAAAAACAATGCAGGAATCTTAAAGAGAAAAGGAAATATAATGAAAGGAAAACAAGAGGTCTGACCCCTCGAAGAAGGAGGGATCAAGAAAGATGAGACAAGGGCCAATTAAGACTGGAAAGTGAAAGACTCCCTAGGCCTCGGATACCCTAATACCGTCGGGGTCGGAAAAGAGCAAGAGTTGACCAAGGGAGGTCGACAGGAAAGAAGACAGAGAGGAGACCGGCACAAGTAAGTGGAAGCAATGCCTGACTCAGCAGGGGTCCCGTGGTCGCCAACCCACGTCCCACAAGATGTGAGTCCCTGGGGGAAGACTACACCACCATTCTATCCTATAACCTTGGTCATTGTAGGTGAGAATGTTACCACTGCGCCACGCAGTCAACTGAAGAGAATAAGGAGCAGATAAGAGCTATCTTCCCTCAAACAATCGTAGAATGCTAAAGTACGGCTATCTTGTTAGTTAATTTCTTTCTACGACGGTTAATCAACGAAGTGTGGTATAAGTTGTTATCACTCTGTTGGAAAGACAACATGGATGTTTGAAGCAAACCAATGCATTAATTACCACGCTTCTTCTATTCTTTGAAGAATCCTCCTTGAGAAAATTCTCCATGCTCTAGACGAAAATAGAATTCTACTGCTGATCGTCACGAGACACCGCCATTTAGGGGTTTGCTAAACGTCTACTACTACTACAACAACAACAACAACAACAACAACAACAACAACAACAACAACAACAACAACAACAAGAACAGCAACGAAGGACAACCAAGAATGCTAGGCACTACACCAGGAAGTGGGCTTATCAATAGATATTTATATGAAATAGATGACCTAAACTATGTTAAAGCTGCTATAGGACACCACATGCCCCATTGGCATCGGGAGAGCGTGGGTTTGAATCCCTCCTTGGCCGTCTTGAAAATGGTTAATGTTTTCCCATTTTCATCACCAGGCTAATGCCGGGACGGTTCCATTCAACAGGTCCACGGCCGACTTCCATCTAGAATCCCTTCCCCTGTCCGTCCTTGATGCAAGTTAGCTTGGCGATCAGTATGTCACCATTCCCAGTTTTATCTGCTGATAAAGTGTGTTCAGCTCACAGACATTGTCCTTGCGACGGCAGAGGAATGATCCCTCACAGAGTCCGTGGGTGAATCCGTGTTGGAAGAATAAGAGATCTTAAAAAATAATGAAAAAAAAACAGTAAGAAGGTTACATAATTCTTTTCTGGCATTGAATTATAAATATATTTTTTTGTTAGTTTGATTAATTTTGCACTCGTACGTTCATCCAAAAATATACGAAATTCTTGCGCCAAGTCTATGTGACCTCTTCAGCAACATCTTCAGCTACTCATAGCTGACGTCCCAGGTTGAGCAAGCCCTGCTCTTCATGTACAACCGTCACAGATATCTGGAGTTGCCTGGGTCTGGAGTAGATGCTTGGATCCAAAATGGAAAAACGGACGCTCAAAGAAAGTCCTTTTAGGTCACTATTTTCCAAAATTACCATCCGTTAGCTCTAATAGGTATAGATCAGTAACACAGAGGTTAGACGCAGTATTTGGTTTATTGACATGACCTCTTGTGGTGGAACCACAGGATGACGTGCTGTGCACCTGTTCTCCTCAAAGACTTGCCCTGCCTTGAAACATACACTAATGCACAGTTGTGCTCCAGTTATTGAGGAAAGCCAACAATTGATATCGCGTGGGCGTTGTTTTAATGATCCCGTTGAAATGAGTAATTCATTGTGCGCTTCCTCCCTGGAGGCATGAACTAGATGGTTATTGATTGTCGGCACGCAGGTAGCGCTTACTCGCAGGGGGTCAGCAAACCGCCACGTCTTTCAGCTGTTTAGCTTTAGGTCGCTCTACTCAACCTCCAATATCAGTAAGTAAGGATGGTATTTTTAGCATTTTGAAATCAGGAATGGAGCATTATGATGTGTGCATTTAGTGTTTTGTAGTATTAATACATTTTCAATTTAGCATTTTATAGCATTCTGAAGAGACACATATATCTCGAATTCATTCTGATAAACAGCTATGAAAAAGCTTTAATGTTAAAATAATACTGCATTAGTAACAGGTTAATAGTGAGATAAAAATGCATAAAGCAAATTGTGATTTTATTTTAAATGAATATAGGTTGAAGTAACAAACATAACAAGATGTTCTGCAAAAAACAAACAGTATAGCCTACTTTCTCTAAAAGTATGGGTATAGTTATAACTCTTGGTGCTCATCAAGTACACCCTCTGTCTGAAATGTTCGGCGAATGGGTCTATATTACGAACGGACTGTTGGCTTACCTGAAACAGCCGTTACTATCCTTCGAAGTAATCCCCGTGGATGGTTATGCACTTCTTAGAACGGCTGTACAAGTCCTGGCATAGTCTTCCTGAGGGATATCCTTCACTTGGGTCGTTACATTACGTTGGATGTCCGAAATGTCCGAAAACCACTGGCCCTTCAGGGCTTTTCGGCGACCCTGGACCCCGATGCTCCATACTTTGACGGTTGCCTTCGAGGTCGTACCTCAGGCACCAGGTCTCGTCAACCGTGACGATGGTTTTCAGGACCATTCCATTCCTCGGAACATTCATCCTTCTCACTGCCACCCGTCGAACAGGTGTGCACGTTAGGTTATATAAATTTGCCTTTCTCACTGCCGCCCGTCTATTAGGTGAGCAAGGCAGGTTGCATAAATGCACGCTTTTCTCTTGCTTTCAATTTAGAGTTTTGACGACCCAAACCGAAGGCTATTCCTAAAGAAGACTATGCCAGGAGTTTCCAGGACTTGTTCAGTCGTTCTCAGAAGTGCATAACCATCCACGAGGATTACTTCGAAGGACAGTAACGGCTGTTTCAGATAAGCCAACAATCCGTATGTAATTTAGCCCATTCATCGAACTTTTCAGACAGGGGTCAGTAGACAATAATTGAATGTTTGTTGTACCAGCTTCTTGTGTAATAATAATAAAATTTTAAGTCCCAATTAACTACTGTGGTTTTTGGAGACACTAGGGTGCTGGAAATTTTCCCAGAAGGGTATCTTTAACGTGCGAATATAATGACACGGCTCCATCGTATTTGCGCATCCACAAACGCCAGCTGACTGCGCCAGGATTCAATCCTACAACCTTGGGAAAAGCTGGCGAGAACGTTACCCCTGTACCACGCAGCCAGCCTAGTGGCTTGTTGAAATACAACGTGGTGTATTGTACGTAATACTATGATACAGATTTTCCCTATTTCCACTCGTCACGGTACTTACTGGACCTATTATCGACTGCGTAACTCAATGTGGTACTTTTGTCGAGTGGTATCTGGCACCGTAGCTAATTGGTTACCATGCTAGGCTTTGCTCCTAAATCCTGTATACACGGCACTCGTTGGCATGGAATCTTTTACCGGCACGAATGTACACGCTGGTATAGACGCCGCGCAATGTTCACCTTCCATGATAGCTTCCATGCTACTCACGAAATTGAACAGGTGGCATTTCCAACCGAATTGCTTTTCTTGTTATAGTCAAAAGCCTAGTGGCAATATAAACAAATAGGTTTGTCTTTTTGGTAGGCATATGAAATAAATACACCAGAATAAAGTGTTATTTTCTTTAAACGGCCGGTTGTCTGCTCCGTGGCTGCCTTCTCCGTTAGATGTCAGTCTCACGTTGTTACTCACGGCCGACTGGATGCGAACTTAGTGGTTTCGGGCGGTAAGCCAGCAGATGTCGCTAGTTGTCCCTTTTTAAATTTTTTAGTTCTTTTTTTAATCCATAGATTTTCATCTCCATAACCGCATTTTGTAATATCAGCTTGGCCTCTTTCCTACTGTCTACGTCACATTTCATTGCCATTCCCTAATGACACTCACCGCTTGATGAATTTTCTCCTTCATGTCTTTCCTTATGTAGAATCCTGCATTCGCGATAGTCACTAAACTTCTGAGAGCACATTCAAGTCGTACTTCCAAACTGTCCGCCATATTTATTATATCTTTCTTTTGACCCGTCATGAATATAAAATAAATGGCCAATGGTAGCATACCTTTTTCTAAAATATCCTTCTCTGCGAATAATAATTATGCAAATGTGTAATATACCGGTACTCTACTTCAGTCGTACAGAGTCACACAGGATGTTGTACCAATTGTCACAACATCTTGGGGGGGGAAAGATCTCAGAAGATACGTCAGAATTTAGACAGTCCAGAACCCACTGATGAGCCTGACTTCGTGCCCTTAGGCGAAATCCTGCAAATGATACGGCAAAAACCTAGAATATTTGCAGAGTTTTAATTGCTTTGCAGTGAAAGCCAATAGGCCTATGTCATTAATCTAAATTTACAAGTGTTAGGCGACTTGAAGGTCTTCTTCCGCTGTGATTTGAAATTTAAATTTTTGGTTCTTCATATTATTATTGATGTACAATTTGTATTTGGTTTACATTTGACTACTTTCCTTATTTATACATGCGCTTCTAAATGTTTACAATTTTGAAATTTGCATAATTAGTTAATTGAAATGCTCCACCAATCAATACAAATTCAATTCAAATTAGTGCATGTTTCGGCCCAACAATGGGACCTTCTTCAGCAAATTACAATATTAAATCTTAAGAAACTAATTTAATAAAACTGTTGAGGAATGAAATAAAGTAACATATAAGTATACAGGATGAAATGGAGAAACTGGAAAAAACAATGATTAAGAACGATGAAAATATAAAATCTAATGGATAATTATTCTTGTAAAATGTAAAATAATAGAATTAATTTGAAATAAAATATAATGGATGACACCACTGTTCCACCCCTTAAAACCTCAATAACTAACTAACTAACCAGCTAACTAATTTGTTTGACCGAAACAAGTACTAACATTTGAATACAATTTTTATTGTGTGGCGGAGCATTTTGATTAACTTTCTATCAATCAATACGGCAATTTTCTTACATTTTGGTATAGTGATTGGCTAAATGTTTTGCTTTGTATTCAAATTTGCATTTTAACTGTATTACTACGGTTTGACGACCTCACTGTTTCGCACCTTAATACGACAATAATAATAATATTTATCAAAAACAGTTCCCTGGTACGTAAACGTTAAGAAAGTCCTCTAAGAAATGGGCCTACGACCAGATGACGCGCACAAACGAGACCTTTTCCGAACAAGCATCGTGACTTTTAGGACTTTCCGAGATGAGAAATTGACAACCGGTGCAAAGTGGTCGGATGAACGCCGTGCTCGACACAGCAAGCTAATGAAAACCTACTGGATCAATCGTATATTGAATAAACGCCAGAATGTATAGTGGAACTTATCGTGGTCCCTAGCTGGCCAATTAGCGAATAAATAAATAAATGAATAAATAAATAATCATCACCATCGTCATCAATTAAGACAATGTAGGCTTTCAAGAATAGAGTCGTGAATTATACAAAAATTACAACTAATTTTCTTACATGGTAGAGAATTAAAATATCAGATACATGCGGAACTCGAATTCTTGACCCACTACATTTTTGCCGTCACACAGTCACTGATCTAATACTGAAACAATTTAATTCTCAATATCAACGGCACAACTTTGAATGTCAGAGCAATCACACTAGGATATTAGCCCACTGTAGGCTTTGATTCCAAGATTCGGATTAATGCCACCCGCATTGATGTACATTGAGAATTGAGTACAGACAGTTTGGTTACTGAAAGGCTGGTGAAGCTTATCCGGAGCAATGGATTGAGTAGTGACAGATTTATCTTGAGCTTTTGATAGGGTTGACAATGGAAGACTAATGGATAAATTCGAGAAGACTTGACGCTAGATTAATTAGCTGGCTTGAAGCCAGCTTAAATGATAAGACGCATAATATAAAGACGGGAAATTTCGGAGTATTATCGGTCCTGTATTTTCCGTCAGCTATTTAAATTACATTGATTTCGATGTTCAATCGCGAATGAATTTATTTACAGATCATCATTAAGCATAAGAAAATAACGAGAGAGAGGAGACCATGGATTTATATGAAGATTGCATAGAATTCAAAATTTAGTAGATAGAAAACTAGTGGTCGTAAAAGGGGGATTACAGCCTCCTAGCAACTTTGACAAACAGAATGTCACTTTTTGATTTGGATTAGACATCAAATAGGGTTACAGAAACACAAAGTTCCTACTGCAAGTTCACAAGTGTAAGTTTGGAAAAGGGGCGTCGTTACTGTCACCATGTTGGAAATGTGATTGCAAAGTGCGTTAAGTAGAAGAAGAATGGCAGGGACAAGAAGTTTAACAAGGAAGTGTATAACAAAATAGAGAAAATTACACACGCAATCAACAAAAGATGGGCACCATTTTACGATCATCTCAGATAAATAGACTGATAGAGGTTGACTAAAATGATATTTCGCTTTTTTACTCAAACGCCGAAACCACGATGTCTTGGTGAAGAAACGTCAACGAAGACTACAAATGAAACCCGAAGACGCGTCTGAGAGCGATATATTTGGCAACAAGAAGTTCCGTGACGAACTAAAGAGCCTACTTTTCTTAAAATTTAAGAATCATGCTAATGATTAATCTATATTATGGATCTATCTAGAATAATGACGAAATTAAGTTGGTAATATCGAAATTTCTAATTAGTTCAAAATACTGTATACCTGGCATAACGTAGCCTAATAGAGAACTACAGTTGGCAGCCCTGGTGACTGAATATATTCTTAGTTCCATCTCTTAAAGTACAGAATACAAAATGTGGTTGAAGTCCAATGGATAGCATGGAGGTTAAATGCAGTTAAACATTGGATCTAACAGCGCGCGTAAAATCGTGTTGGCAACAATGACATACATGTATTGGTAAGAAATAATCTGAAATAATATGATCTATTGTTGTGTCAATTTTGAATGAAATCCATTAGTTAGTACAGAAGTTACATGCATTTTAAAATTGGACCAATCAGCAGGCTTAAAATCATGTTGGCAGCACTGGCGTAGGCCTATATTAGTTACTCCCAATTAATCTAGAATGCCAGGTACTATACGTGTGCAAAGTTTAGAGCTATTGGCTCGCATACTTTCTGATATATTGATATTTGGGTAACAAAAATAGAGACAGTATTTATTAACAATTGGCAGCCCTGGTTACTCTTAAGAATCGGCATAGTCATATCTGTTATGGTACACATAGCACACACAAAATTTGGTTGAAATCCAAATGATAGTATAGAAGTTACATGTATTTTAATTTTGACCTCTCAGTAGGCTTAGAATCATGTTGGTAGCACTGACGTATATAAGTTACTGCAAATTAATATAGAATGTCAGGTACTATACGTGTGCATTGTTTAAAGCTGTCGGCTTGCATACTTTCTGATATATGGGTATTTGGATTTAACAAATTGAGAGCATGTTTTACAGTTGGCAGCCCTGGTGGATCCTCAGAATACGCTCAGTAATATATGTTTATGTACACATAGCACATACGAAATTTGATTGAAATCCAATCGATAGTGTAGAAGTTATATGCATTTAAAATTTGGACTTATCAGCAGGCTTATAATCATTTTGGCAACACTGACCTATATGGCCTCCTGGAAATATAACTGCAATATTATTATCTATATGTGTGCCAATTTTGAAATAGCTCCCATTCATACCTTCCAAGATATACAACATGGAGCTCAAATTTCAATTGCGACTTTTGAGCAGTTGGTAGCATTGCCATCATTTTCAAATATGGACGTGAGATATTCAGGTATAGATCTTTACTCCTACCAAATTTTGTTTCGTTTGCTGCAGCCATTTAGGAGTTGATAGGGGGGACACACACACAGCCAGACAGACAGACAGAAGGACAGACAGACAGACACATATTTGCCCTATCTCATGAGTCTAGTTTTTCCTCATTTTTGCAAAATGTGAAAAGTTGGCTAAAAATATACTGATGAACGAGCTAATCCGAGAAGAGCAACCAAAAACAAGACACGGTACCCCTTGCGACAGAGGAGCGCAAGCAGGTTCACTCGCAAAAGAAAAGATGAAGGCCTCTGCATGGAAAACCAAAAAGCTAAGTTCACTGTCAAATGTAACAAGACTAACCTGGTCCTAGACGGCCCAAACACATAAATAAACAAGAAGTTCCGTGACGAACTAAAGAGCCTACTTTTCTTAAAATTTAAGATCCATGCCAATGATTAATGACGAAATTAAGTTGGTAATATCGAAATATCTAATTAGTTCGAAATACTGTATACCTGGCATAATGTAGCCTAATAAAGCACTACAGTTGGCAGCCCTGGTGACTGAATATATTTTTAGATCCATTTCTTAGGGTACAGAATACAAAATTTGGTTGAAGTCCAATGGATAGCATGGACGTTACATGCAGTTAAACATTGGATCTAACAGCGCGCATAAAATCATGTTGGCAACTATGCCATGCATGTATTGGTCAGAAATAATTTGAAATAATATGATCTATTGTTGTGCCAAATTTGAATGAAATCCATTTGTTAGCATAGAAGTTACATGAATTTAAATTTGGACGTCTCAGCAGGCATAGAATCATGTTGGTAGCACTGACGTATATAAGTTACTCCAAATTAATATAGAATGTCAGGTACTATACGTGTGCATAGTTTAAAACTGTCGGCTTGCATACTTTCTGATATATGGGTATTTGGATTAAAACAAATTGAGAGCATTTATTAACAGTTGGCAGCCCTGGTGGCTCTTAAGAATACGCTCAGTCGTATCTGTTTATGTACACATAGCACATACGAAATTTGGTTGAAATCCAATTCATAGTGTAGAAGTTATATGCATTTAAAATTTGGACCTATCAGCAGGCTTATAATCATTTTGGCAACACTGCCATGTATGGCCTCCTGGAAATTAAACTGCAATATTATTATCTATACGTGTGCCTATTTTGAAATAGCTCCGATTCATACCTTCCACGATATCCAAAATGGAGCTCAAATTTCGATTGTGATTTTCCAGCTGTTGGTAGCACTGACATCATTTTCAAATATGGCCGTGAGATATTCAGGTATAGGTCTTTACTCCTACCAAATTTTGTTTCGTTTGCTGCAGCCGTTTATGAGTTGATAGGGGGGGGGGGGGACACAGCCAGACAGACAGACAGAAGGACAGACAGACAGACAGAAGGACAGACAGACACACATTTGCCCGATCTCATAAGTCTACTTTTTCCTCATTCTTGCAAAATGTGAAAAGTAGGCTAATAATGTTATGGGTTTTACGTCCCTTTTATCTGTAATAACAACAATAATATCGCTACTATTGATGAAACATACAACCTCTGACAAAAAAAAGTCTATATTTCGAACGGATTTTTTGCTTACCTGAAACAGCAGTTACTGTCCTAAAATTTAATACCCAAGGATGGTTATGCACTTCTGAGAACGGCTGTACAAGTCCTGGAAATACTGGCATAGTCTTCTTTGGGGATTGCCTTCAGTTGGGTCGTCACATTACGATGGATGTCCGAATTGTCCGAAAACCTCTGGTCCTTCAGGGCTTTTCAGCGACTCCGGACCCCGCCACTCCATACTTTGACGCTTCCTTGCCTTCGAGGTCGTACCTCAGTCACCAGGTCTCGTCACCCGTGACGATGGTTTTTAGGACCAGTCCATTCCACAGAACATTCACTCTTCTCACTGCCACCCTTTGAACAGGTGCACATGATAGGTTTCATAAATTCACTCTTCTCACCGCCACTTGTCGATCAGGTGTGCATGGCAGGTTGCATAAATTCATCGACCTCTCTCGTATTCAATTCAGAGTTTACAGCTGTCACCCCGGAGGTCCGGGTTCGAATCCCGGCACTATCAAGAAAATTAAATTCTGGTGTGAGGGCTGAAACGGGGTAATTTTAGCCTCATAAGACAAAACTGAGAAAGAAGGGTTTGATTCCCACTTCAACCATCCAGGAAGTGGTTTTCCGCGGTTTGCCCCTACGTCTACTCCTGATCAATATTGGTATGGTTTTGAAATTAAGGCCACGGCAACCTCCATCCCAAATCTATCACCAATTTACTAATATGCATACTAATACAGCTATCTCAATACCACAGGTTGTCACACGAATTCCACACACATGCAACCCCTATAATAATCAACAACAACAAAGAGATTCTTGAGGATTATGTTTGCAGTGTTTCTATGGCTTGCTACAGAATGTGCATAAACATTTACTGCAAAATAACATTTCAGTATGTGCTGCCATTTTCCTGCCTCAAAGCAAACTACTTCTAATAATAATAATAATATTAATATTATTAATAATAATAGTATTAATAATAATAATAATATCGTATAGCCTCGGGTGCCGGGTGTAAGCTGTGTTATTTTACGCCCAGAGGGCAGCTTGTATGTCAAATTTAGTCGTTCCTTGGAACGCTATGAAAGTCGAGGAGGTTAGAAATCTAAGATCCTTGACATAGCGCTTTCTAGTACAGAAAGGAGGAACTTTTGTGTTGGCGGAAAATCCCGAGATGAATTTTGTCATTATGGACACGGCCTACTGAATTCAAATGCGTTCATTAACATGCCAACAACGTATCACATGCGGATCGTGATTTTTGTCGCCTTTAAAGAAACATTTACCACAGCCAGGAGCGCACTTGCAAGCTTGGGGTGGGTAGTCCGACAAAATAACCACTCACCCACCGTGGCTTAAAGCAAAATACGTAGACGCAACGATCTAGCCGCAGGAAATGTGTTTAAACATGCCATGAAGGGGACGCAGGGTCTACAGCTGTGGATCGCCCCCGTCTACACTGCAGAGAGGAAATATTTGGATTATTATTGGCGATTAGTATTAAGATACGTCATCCGTGATAAACGTCGTAGCGGTAGCCCTTCTTACATACTGTACTGAGTCGCAGACCTGGGCTACGCCAGGCAAATCTCCCATTTAATAAATAAATAGAGAATTATCATTTCTCTCTTTGGGACAAGGAACGACTCCCCGCAAGAGTATGAATTTTAATGCCGTGGGAGTCTCCTTGGTAGTGGCTGCGGACAGCTGATCTCCTAACACTGGAATTTGAGCAGAGAAAACATGTAATGGTTCTGTTCGCCAAGCGACTTGATTAATACAGAAACGGCTTTGAAAATGACAATGTACTGCTATATTACTGATATCGCGCCAGGAGATGGCAGTCGGGTTTGAACTGCAGTTGTCTTCCCGCTCACTGCGTATCCCGCAATCCAAAAACATTAAGTTGGTCACTGTTTCCATTACTGTACCTGACACTGCCACACTGTTAAAAGTAATGATGATGACGATAATTGTTGTTTTAAGGGGCCAAACATCTAGGTTATCGGCCCCTAATGGTCTGGGTGATAGCGAAAATGCCAATAAAGTGGAAACCAGAATGAAAATTAAGAGAGAAGGACAATACTTACAAAAAGGAACTCAGATTGAAACTACTCACAAAATGGAGAGCAATAATACTAACAAAAGGGAATTTAGGACTAAAATACTCACAAAAGGAATAGATTGAAAAATACACACAAAATGCAGGTTAAGTTCAAAATACGTACAAAATGCAATGTACAGTCGAATGTTAAAAGTAAACACAAAGGCTTGTAGGAATATCGACAGTAGGAAGGAAGGTGAAAATATACACACGCGTTAAGCCCGATAACAAATTATCATGCAAGAAGTAGCAGCAACAGACTGCCAGCCGATATATTTAGGTTTGGAATAGGCGGGCCTCGCATGCCTACTGCAAGACCCTCCCCCCTCCCCTTACCCCGACACAGCGTGTTCAACTGCCATCTCCTGGTGCGATGACATTAGTTGAGTATCACGTGAGAATGAGACGGTAATCGTGGTTTAAACCCGAATCGCATCGATTGCGACAAATTCCTTTGCCGCTTTCTCTACCTCGGTGTCCTTAGACGACGACTCCAGCTACCTAGGGGAACGGTGCGATCAGCTCGTGGCACAGTACTTAGCATTCCTGGCTGTCACCCTTAAGATCCAGGTTCAATTCCCGGCTCTGCTAAGAAATTTAATTCTGGTCAGAGGGCTCGAACGGGATACACTCAGCCTCTTGAGGCAATACTGAAAAGAAAGAGGTTTGATTCCCAACTCAGCTATTCTAGAAGTGATCTCCACTGCAAGCAAAAGCCGCGATGGTACCTTAATTAAGGCCATCATCTCCTCCTACCCAAATCCAAGTCCCTGATTACAAATACACACATACGTACATCCACCTCAATGGCATAGGTTACGAGACCGATTTCACAGAAACACACCCACACAACAAATACACGTGGCTTCATGTCAATGATGTAACAAAACGACATCATTTAAGACCCCAGGAAATAGCAAATTAACCACATAATTTTACTTCTAGGAATAATAATATGAAATATGCATTATTATGTTTATATTACCTTCGCTGCATTGTCTTCGAAGGAGAATATGGATGCTCACTCACCTGCAAAGAAAAAGAAAGGAAACATTAGGCAAATGGAACATAATTATGCACACTGTTCTGGTACACACATTGTCTCTCTAGCTCCATATATAGCGTGAATCAATTATATGATGATGTTAATCAATTAATGATGATGATTATGTATTGTTTTAAGGGGCCTAACATCTAGGTAAACAAATAAAGGATAAGGCAAATAAAGGACAGGAAGAATAGAAATACCCTCAACCCTCGAAGAATGAGGATTGAGGGACTTGGAAGGAAGTAGAGCCATGAAAGGCAGATAGGGGAAAGAGGAGAGGGCCCGCCCCAATGTCAGTGGAAAAAAGGGAAAAACTGACCCAGCTCAGGAATCCCCCGGGTTCGCCAACTTCCGAACTCACCAGCCATGAGCCCCTAAGGGTGTAGCAATCTCCAGGGTGCACCAGAAATGGTGGGGCTACATACACCCTTGACCAGAAGGCAAGAGACAACATGAAAAGAAAAAAGAAGGCTGGCCCCTCACAGAAGGAGGGTATCGGGAAAGATAAGACAAGGGCCAATTAAGGCGGGAAAGGATGAGACTGCCTAGGCCTCGGATACTCTAATACCGTCGGGGTAGGAAGAGAACAAGAGTTGACCAAGAGAGGTCGAAAGGAAAGAAGACGGAGAGGGTCCCGGCACAAGTAAGTGGAAGCAATGCCGGACTCAGCTGGGGTCCCGTGGTCGCCAATGGATTGTTTATATTGTATATTCTGATGTATTACTATGAATTTTGTAATAACAACATTTGGTGCTTTACTTAGATCCAAGTGTTGGTTGGTTGGTTCCTTACTTTAGGGGCTGTGACAATGCAGTCCTGTAGCCCCGTGTACTTTGTGTGTGTGTGGAATCTGTCTGATAACCAGTGTTAATTGTGATGTCTGTATTAGTGTGTGTTATCAGATTATAATTCAAGTAAGGACTGCGGACATTCAATGTTTCAAGTAGTTCCTATATTTGCTACCAAACGCCACTGTCAACGACAACTAATTCTGCACTTGGTTACTAGATGCCACCACAGTTGGCTTCAGGCGACGAACGTTGGAAACTAAGAGCGTTAGTCAAATCTAACCTTAGCTTCACACAAGTGTAATTAGCGGAAGGTTCTTTTACTGCCATAAATCTATGATGTGGGACCGCTGGCTTTACTTCCCCTCCAAAAGAAAGCATACAGAGGGATATTTAACGCTCTTAAAAAATCCGACGACTTCGGCCGGGTTTTAACCCGCGACCTTGGGCATAGAAGCACTGCATGCAACCAACTACGCCACCGAAGCCGCCTGGATCCAAGTGTATTTATTAATCCCATCTTTTTTTTTCACGATTAGGGAACATCCCACCAAAATTGGGTAAAATCGTGTTGACCGACTGAAAAGCATCAAATATATATTACTAAGGTAACACAGAAAGTGACTTCAAACACCATAATCTGCTCATTACCCAACGCGTGTCTTTTAGATAGCACAGCGAACACTAACTGATGAGGGTTGGCGTCGTCTCTCCACCACTGCACCTCAGGGTAGCGAACATGCTTTTTGAGTTGACTGTACAAGCGAGAGTGAGTGGAACATATCGCAGTGGCGGGTATTGAGGAGAAAGTACTCAAGTTAATAGCCTTCCCACGCAATTTATCACTTCCCTCATATTGCTAAGTCATGTCAGAACCTTGCGGTTTCAAAGACACGAGCTAGCGCTCGGTTTTCATTATATTTTACGTCATATTGTTCCTCCTGCCAACACTTAACCTCACCAGGTAATTTATATACAAGGAGCGTCTAAAAACTTCAGTGAAGGATACCATGAAACATAAATTACAAACAAAATACCTTTAGTTGTGCATAAAAATACTTTCCATTGGCCACAATACACTTTGGACAACCTGTATACAGCGGCTAGAATCTAGCAGGAAAGGCGTCTTTTCGAATCAATAGAGGCACTGCCATTATATGTCTTTGGATGGTTGGTATTATCTGTACGACAGTGAATACTTTACAATATTGTTATTCAACAACTACTCCCCTTAACTCCCAGTTGTGATACATGATTCGGCTCCTCTTAAGCCTTCATCTGTCAATAAGCAACATAAAAATTCATAATGTTCAAAACTCAGCAATTCTTCTAGGTTTGTGCTGTGTCTTGTGTGGGATTTCGCCTAGGACACCAAGCTAGCTCATCGGCGGGCTCTTGGTGTCCCCGCCCGGAGGTAGCGCGCAGTTCGTTACTCCTGTGGGGGTCCAGGCGGGAACACCAAGAGCCTGCCGATGAGCCAGCTTGGTGTCCAAGGCGAAACCCCACACAAGACACATCACAGACCTAGAAGAATTGCTGAGTTTTAATTCCCTGGCCATGAAAGCCAGTATACCATCTTTCACAATGTTCAATTTAAAACCATTACACATGACATTGAAATAGGCTATAATAGAAATACAATTCCTAAAAATGGGTATAAAATCCGGGTAAAGGCCCTTCGTCACTTCTTCTTTCCTCGATTTTGGCCATCTTTGGACCCATTGCATTCACTGTCTCTTACTTCCTTTATCCTTTCTAGCCTTCCAGTAGTTCTTCATTACTTCACTTTGTCCCCTTCTTCTCTCTTCCGTCCAGATGTTAACCCGCTTCTTCTTTTCCTTCTCCTGGAAACCCTTGAAAATTGTTGATCATATTTCTGAAAAGTGTTCCGTCCTGAATAATATCTATTATTACTTCCATCTCTTCCATATCCCGTTTTATACTTTGTCATTTATCATTTATAATTTTATTTATTACAGATATCGTAATCAATACGGGGAAAAGAATATATTATGGCTACGGTCATAGATATACAATACATAGTTGGTACATCACCAGAATGTGAGCCTTCGAGGATTCCTCTGAGGAGGGGAAACATTAGAAAGTCTGCAGGCACCAGATCCGGCGAGTACGGTGGGTATTGACGGTCAACACGGATGTGGCACATCATCAAGTGTTACCTGTTCATCCCTAAAGTGTTTGAACCAGTCATAAACATATGTTCTGCTTGCAGTTTCTGTTCCATGAACGCTCCAAGCGTCTCCATTGCCGTTTTCCCAATTTGTACGAAAATGTGCAGTTTCAGCGTTGCTCCATTGCACTCTGACACGAGTCTTCACATGCACTACGTTTAACTGGCCGCAGTAGACTAACTTGCTTTGGTTCCACGTGTTCAACAATACAGGGGTGTGCAAATTATTGTATTAGACTCAATGCCAGTTTTTCTAAAATTTAATTTATACTTTTCATTAATTAATGCACTAAAGATATTTACAAGGCACTGAGGTTATTTGAAATATTTAACCACTACTGTCGACCAAAATATTATGTGCACTTGAGTTTGAAGGTTGTTTGTGAAGTAACCAATAGGTCTACATAAAATCCAATAACATCATCATTTTCGTCGTTATGTGTTATGTTAGTTAATGTAGGTTTGGAATTTTTAATTTATATTTTAATGTTTTATCGCAGTTGGAACACAAATAGAACCCGTTTTAAAGCGTGTTTTAACCATGCGTCACATTTAAGAATTGTTATCTCAAAAACCCGTCATCAGATCGAATTAAAATTTTAACACAATATACATTGGAATGTTGTATAATTGGTTTATCAATTTCAAAGTTTTGTGTGTCCAAAAACAAAGTTGTTATCATGTTTGTAAGGTAGCTTTTTCTCGTTTCGGCGTGTTTGGAAAATTTAATTCTTGGTCGCGTTGTAATCCTTATACATCAAAAGGTTATGCTGTATGACTGTGAAATACGTAAATTAATTCACTTATTATATATCGGTTTGTATTTGTACGGGGAAATAAGACATCGTTTAGCAGCTAGCCGATACAGAGAAAGCTTTACAGCGTTGCCGAGATGGAGCGCGTCACGCGTCATGGCGCGTCTCTCTCGGAATACCCAATTCCTAAATTTCCAGTCGTCGCTCCTCGTGGGAAAAGTTAAAAGTCTACAAGGGAGGAAACTTCACCAAGTAGAGTGACATAGGATGGCATCTGTTTGTCAATAAAATGATTTTGAATAAACAAATTCTGACTAATTTAAATTTTCTATTTGATTATAATAATTTGCACACCTGTGTACGTGGTTCTTCTAGAGATGAGTCTCCAAGTACATGCCCATGCATGCAGTGTTACCACACATTGCCATTGCAATATCCGTCCAATCATCATATACAGGGTGTCTTTTATGTACCTTTGGAGAATGATAGGTCGTGTAGGGGACGGGTATAGAAGTAATTTGAGATAGGGAACTTGGGGTCGGCCCGGCATCCTTAACCCCTAAAATAAGGGTAGATTCAGGCCCTCTACCCTGTAAGTTAGGCAACTGACCCAAGCCTCTATTACCTTTCTAAATCCTTTAACTCTTGGCAAGAAGCATTTCACCATGTGGCACTGGCGTAATGGATAGCGTTGCGGTACGAAAGGCCGGTAGTCCCAGGTTCGATTCCGGGCTTGGGCAAAATCTTTTTTTTAATGTTTTTGTCGTATTGTAGTCACATGATACAGTCTGGTGCTACGTCAGAGAAGAGAGTGCAGTCGTACAGTATTAGAGAACAACAGTCAGGCAGTTGACGCAAACTACTACGTTCAGTTTAATTTCGCACGATCGCTGATCCTCCGCATAGGTACAGTTTTGAGGAATACGCCGATATGCCTCTAAAATAATGGCGAGGAAGCAAGAAGATTGTTCGCTGAAATATATCCAAATAGGGTCCTGCCATGTGTCCCTACCATTATGGCAGTTGACTGGCGTTTGCGGGTGGAGGGCCTGAATCAACCCTTATTTTAGGGGTTAAGGAGGTCGCTCCGACCCCAAGTTCCCTATCTCAAATTACGTCTATACCCGTCCCCTACACGACCTATCATTCTCCAAAGGTACAAAAAAAAACACCCTGTATTTCTGACTCACCTTGTATTAATATAAAACAGTGGTTTCTGTAACAGTTCGTCCGAAAGAACGGCCAAATCCATCAGGTCTGGAGTAGCATCTAATCTCTAAGATGCTGTTGTTGATTCATTGAGGGGCTTTACAACATAGTGGCCATGTATCCCCGTGTACTTGGGTGTGTGTAGAATTTGTCTAATAACCTGCGCCATTGTGATGTCTGTACTGGTGTGTGAACACCAGTGTCCAAAAGTTAAGCATAAGTTACGAATAAGCGGGGCAACAGGAAATAGACCTCAAATCGCACGTCATATGCACCTACCAACCTTACGTTTTCGCTCTGTATAGGAAAGGAGTATTCCCTGCTTTGACTAGTTGCGCAACCACAAGGGAAGCACAGCCAGTGCATACACCCCATATTCCCTCAGTCACATTTGCCCTTTTATAGTGTGCGGAGTGTAGCCTCGTGCTGAACGTGACAACATAATGGCACAACGACGCCATTCGGACCCCATTTTGGAGGGTAGAATACTCGGCCGCCTGGAAGCAGGCCGGACACAGACCAAAGTGACCGTATCCTTGAATATACCGCAAAGTGTCATTTTCAGGCATTGGGGACGATTTCGAGACACAGGAGATGTTAGTCGTAGGTCAGTACCAGGTCGACCAAGAGTAACCACCCCACAGCAGGACCGATATCTGCCCTTAACCGCCCGACGAAATCGGAGTGCACCTGCAAGACAATTATCGGGGGAGCTTGCAGCCGTCTCAGGGGGTGTCGTTTCCCGGCAAACTGTGTACTGGAGGCTCAGATCAGCAGGGCTGTTTGCCAGACGTCCAGCGGTGTGCGTCCCGCTCATTCCAGCACAGAGATGGGCCCGTTTACTGTGGAGCCATCAACGTCGAAACTGGACCATGAATGAATGGAAGCATATACTCTTCACAGATGAATCCCGCTTCAGTTTGCAGAACGATTCCCGTCGCACATTAACCTGGAGAGAACCGGGTAGCCGATACAATCATAGGAACATCGTGGAACGGGACCAGTATTGTGGTGGTGGCGTCATGGTGTGGGGCGGCATCATGTTGAATGACCGTACGGACCTGCACATCTTCATGGGTGGTCCGAGGAACACTATGAACGCTCGGAGATACAGGGCTGAGGTACTGAAACCACATGTTCGACTCTTCAGAGGTGTGGTTGGTCCAGACTTCCTCTTAACGGACGATAATGCCTGACTGCACCGCGCTGCTCTGGTGGATGAATTTCTGGTTGGGGAAGGCATTCATCGCATAGTCTGGCCAGCGATCTGTAGATCTGAATCCTATAGAACATGCCTGGGATGCATTGGGGAGGGGAATTGCATCCCGTCAGCCTCCACCAAGGACCCTCCAAGAACGTCGCATTGTTCTTTCTGAGGAATGGGATCGACTGCCACAAGAGCTCTTGGACCATCTGATCGAGAGCATGCCACGTCGCTGCGAAGCATGTGTGGCCGTTATGGGTAACCATACATCCTATTAACAGCATATATTGTTTTGGAAGACATTGCCAAGTTTTGTTAATTGTTGTCAAGGTGTACCTGAGCTATAGGAACCTTTCTGACACTGTTTTTTTTTTCAACACGTTGTGTGACATATGGTGTGTCTTTCAGCTTCCGTTTGTTCAGCAATCCGTCTAACATTCCTATCAGGCGGTATGGCCACGTTTAGTGATTTTGCTCACCTTTAGACACTAGTGTATTTGTAATTGAGGTAGGACTTGGTAGGATGTGGCCGTGGCCTAAAATTAGGTAACATCCCTGCATGTGCCTGGAGTGAAGTGGAGGAAACCACGGAAAATTACTCCCAAGATGGCTGAGGTAGAAATTGAACCCAACACCTCTCAGATTTGCATCACGAGGCTGAGTGCACCCCGTTCCAGCCCTCAGACCAGAATTAAATTTCTTGGCAGAACTGGGAATCGAACCCAGGCCTCTTAGGTGACAGCCAAGATTGGTAGCCAATACGCAATACGATGTGGACCTGTATAAAGTAAACCTACTGGCCGAGCATTTTCAATTTTCGTCTAAAGCTAAGCTAATATTCTAGATGAGTGGTGTAACATCAAATACACCTCCAGTATAGAGTTAATTAGTTAGTCTGTTTGTTTGTGGCGGGTTGGCATCAAATCCACTGGAGGGATTGGCATGAAATTCAAATGGAAGTAGAAGGAAACCCTACAATAAGACTCGCGATCAGAAGCCACGGGACCCCGTGTTTGTACGTGGAATCCGAACCACTGGACATGGCATTTCACTTAGAAAATCTCACATGCATTGACCGGGAACTAAACCTAGTCTACCTTGGTCAAAGGCAAACAGGTTGACCACTGCGCCACCACGCCCCAACTTCATAAATATTGATTACTAGCAACCCTCCCCGGCTTCATCCGAGAACAGTTATGAATGCATTACGTGATAAGCGCTTTTTTTTTTCGATGTCAATGCACTACGACCTATATCCGTTTTACGTCTCGGCATGATAGGTTAAAATCACTGACTGGACTATTAATTATATTATCATGGAGATGCATGTGCAACAAATTCTTTTCAGGCGTAATTTAAGAATGGCGAGGTACATGAAACACAAATCCCCCTTCCGTCCCATCTTAACTTGACTGTTTATTTTGCGGAACGAAAAGTTCACAGTCGAAATGAAGAAAAGCCGAGTGGCACTTCCAGGGAAACTCCAAACACAAACACTCTTCTCTGAAGTCTCAACTCAACACGACTCGACAGTTTGCTGCTGGCTGTATCTGGGGCAATAGTCTCGCCCGCTTGTTTGGGTGTAACTGTGGTGATAGGCTCGCCACTAGCTGGTACGTAAAATGTCACCTCAGAAATTGAATGGAGATTGCTCGAAGAACACTTATAGTGGGAGATATATTGATGATAGAAATATGCTCTTGCGGACTTGTTTGTACAACTTTTCATGCTGATAAATTCTTACACTCATAGTATATTGATATTTTAATGGTTTGCCCAGCGTAAGCCTAAAAAGAGAACGAACGCCAGGATTCCTTTTCGTCTTCTTCACTGAAATCGTTACTGCTTGGCGTCCTTTAATCATAAATAAATTATTTTTTACAGAAAACCTCCATCCAGTGGTTCTCGAGATTACCCGTGACATCCAAAAATCGGGGATTTTGTTTTATATTAAGTAGAGACTTTTACAAACAAATAAACAAGACGACAGCCCCTGCCAGAACTGTGTGGCGTCAAGCCCGCGTTACAGGATAGCCGGGCACACAGCCAGCCCCTGCCAGAACTATTTGGGTTGAGCCTAATGCACAACAACAATGATGTTGAAATGCAATATTTCTTGCTCGGATACCTTGATTTTGAATGTGATGTGAAGAAATACCTCCATGAAGAGAATGGGGTATGGTGAAGAAGGGAGAAAAGTCCATCGTCCATCGTAAACAGTTTAAGAATGTCAATCGAAACTAAACGCAAGTTCGTTACTAATGTTCCCCAGGGGCACACATTTAGTGGGACGTGGATTGGTGACCACGGGATCCCAGCTGAGTCCGGCATTGCTTCCAATTACTTGTGCCGGGGTCTTCTCCGTCTTCTTTCCTGTCGACTTCCCTTGGTGAACTCTTTTTCTTTTCCGACCCCGACGGTATTAGGGTATCTGAGGCCTAGGAATTCTTTCATTTTCCCGCCTTAATTGGCCCTTGTCTCGTCTTTCCTGATCCGTCCTTCTTCGAGGGGTCAGACTTCTTCTTTTCGTTATATTTCCTTTTCTCTTTAAGATTCCCGCACTGTTTTTGTTCATTGTCTCCCCGCGTATCCAAATTATCTTAAGCGAATTTTTTGAATCTACACTACATTTTGTAGGTATTTTCAATCTACGTATTTTGTAAGTCTTTTCGATCTAAATTGCATTTTGTGAGTATTTTGAACCTCAATTGCATTTTTTACAGATTGACAATCTAAATTGCTTCTTAGTAAGTCTTTCAATGTATGGACTGGCACTTTAGTGGATATTTTGAATTTCAATTGCATTTTGCAAGTATTTTCAACCTAAGCCGCATTTTGCAAGTATTTTCAATGTACATTGCATTTTCCATGGTAGGTGGGCATTTTGTAAGTATTTTGAACCTCAATTGAATTTTGCACGTATTTTCAATTTCCTTTGCATTTTGCAAGTATTTTGAATTTCAATTGCATTTTGTAAGTAGCCTATTTCGACTCTACATTGCATTTTTTACGTATTTTGAACCTATTCTTCATTTTGCGCGTTTTTTCAATGTATTCCTTTTTGTGAGTATTTTCCATCTAAATTCCCTTTTGAAAGTATTTCCACTCTCCATTTTGTGAGTTGTTTATCTGAGTTACATATTGTAAGTATTTTCAGTCTCACTTAATTTTCGTTGTGGTTTTCATTTCATTGTCATTTTCGCCATCACCAAAACAATTAGGGGCCGATAACCTAGATGTTAGGCCCCTTAAATCAACTATTATCATCATCGTTACTAATGATTATTTGACTTCGTGAATAAGAAGCACTGTGCGTAGGATACAAGTCACACGAAACACATTTTTCAGCATTACCTCAGTACATCCTGGCCGTTTTATTACATGTTGGGTAAGCATCAAAATAACACACTTGGATCTTGGGTTTAGACGCAGCGCAGTCTTCCGGAGCGGCAAATGCGATCATTCTCTTTACTTCACGATACCAATTGATTTTCCCCGCCCGACCAACTGTCTGCGGTAAATCAGGTTACTGTTACGCTCCGGTACAAACTCCCAGCAAGCAAGAACACAGTTTTACCTTCCTTCTCTCCGAGTAGTCGAGCATAAAGACATTACGTTATTGTAGTCGATGTGGCTAAATGAATGCTTGTTCCATAAATTGTGTTCCATTACAAAACAGTGAACATTGCAACTGATGTGTTGAGTGAGACGTGTAGTGACTACTGAGGTAAAAATAATTCGCAACGAATTAACAGTTAAAATTGCAAGTGACGGAGTTACTTTACCAACTCGGGGCGCAGTGAATAGCATGGATACTTCTCACCGCGGAGGAACGGGTTCGATTCCCGGCTCTTCCAAATAGAACAAGTAGTTCCGTGAAGAACTATACAGCCTATTTTCATATATCCTACTCATGTTAATTGCCTCTATCAACATACAAAATTTCAATTTGAAGGTTGTGATAGATTCGTAGATATTGAGATCTGTCTAAATATTTCAGATGGTCGCCAGGTTGGATTTTTATTTTTGTACTATTACATTAAGATTATTGTGTACGTGTGGTATTCAAACTTCAATCGCATGATTACGACACAAGAAATAAAAACTTAATTTTAAAACTTCGCACAGCCGCCATCTTGAGGTTATGTAAACAATTTAACTAAATTAGATGCCAGTGCATTACAATATGTAAAGTCATTTACTGTACCACATTTCACTGCGCTCAGAGAGTTAAATCACGAGAAAAGTCTATTAAAATGTTTTAACTTCGCTTGGCCGCCATGTTCGTTTTGTACTTTACAGGATTACGAAACCTACATAAACTGTGTTAGTACCCTTTATCACCATACCAAATTTCAGGGTGATATCTGTGATAGTTTCGCAGATATAGAATGTCAGTGAAATATTTCGCACAGCCGCCATTTTGAGTTTATGACAGCAATTGAACTTACATGGACGCCAGTGCATTACAATTTGCATAAACATTTCCTGTACTGAACCCTTTATCCTCCGATTGATAAATGATTCGATGTTTTATTTCTACAATTAATTAATATTTCCACCAGCGTCATGAAATAGCCAGACGAAGATGAGGAAACTTCAAGCATTTGTTGGAGACAGAAAGGACATACCTGCAGCAGTTTGACAAAAGGCTAAATACTTAAGGATTGTGAAAAGAAAGAGCCTAGCAATGTTTCAGAATGACAGGTGGGGGCTACCTCAAAATAGAAGGGACGCGTGGTGAGACACGCTTATGGCATGTTCATTGTACTATTCGCGCATAGAAAAAATATATTGCAGTAACGTGAGTGGCTGATGGTACTACTGGACACTCCTACGAGGCCGAGGTCTGATAAAAACCGCGAAGTTAACGAAAAAGTGGAACCAATGAGAGATGAATGCTTACGAACGCGCCAAGTCTAGCTTGGGCACGCGATAGCTAGCATTAACGCGGGAGATCGGCTAGACAACATCTCTACGATCGATTCTAGAATTAATGGGCATATTCTTGACCTGCGCAATTTTACGAGTTCAGTGATATTTGTTTCATTCCTGTACCACTATTATTTTGAGAAATTTTTATATTATTTTCCCCCCTATCGATACCTAGGGCCAGTTCATTTATAAGTGGCGTGAAGAGCCAAGACATTATTACATTTTGTGTGTCGGAAGACACAGGTTACGATTACATTTTGTGCGTCTGAGGACGTAGGTTATTACTACATTGTGTGTGTCGGGCGACACAGGTTATTATTGCATTTTGCGCGTCTGAGGACGTAGGCACTTGTACTTTGCGTGTCATATGGACACAGATTTTTATTAATACAAATGTGTGTTAAATTCAGTGTGATAGATAGTCACAGTACTATTTTGTAGGGACAGTATCATCGACAATTCGCCAACAGACTGTTCTGGGGAAATAAGTACCTAAAACGGTGAATTTAGTAGACAGATATCGAGTGTGTAATAATCTATAACTTTTTGCATCAGCACGAGAGATGACATCGCTTATCCTGGAAGAAGTTTGGAACTGTCAACACTCCGTCGAGATGTTTGAGATGAGCTAAGCAGCATTAAGTAGGGAGATGGCTGCAGATGTTCGCTGACGGGTGACTGGCGGAGGATGAGTACTGAATAATATTCTTATTATCTGACAAGTTAACTTATGGTATATGGGACATCTTTTGTTTGTAAATATATTGCTTGTGTTGATTAACGTAGTGTAGTTAGTTTTGGTCTGACACACCTTTTGCATGGAAACAGCTCGCACAATTTTTCATAGTCGTAAGTTCTTGTTTGTTTGTTTTAACTAACGGAGCTATGTGGACAACCGTGTTTGCATATGTTTACGCAATGCGGTTAAGAAACGTCTCTCGGAGATATATTGTGTTTCAGAAGTAGGACTGAATTAATATAATCATATAGTAGATTGGAGGGTAAATTAATCTTTGTAATGTTTATTATTGATCAGATTCAGTGAGTTTATTGCCGTTGGAGCAATGTGAGTTGTGGCGAAGAGCAGTCAGCTCTCTCGTAGGTTTTAATATTCTTAAATAGATTGTGAGCATCTGATTCAACCGACCTGTGTGAAAAATGTTATGGCATTCCCAGCAGTGTGTGTGTGTGTATTTTATTGGTCATTACAAGCGGGAATTTCAGCGTAGACTGATTTCTGTCAGCTTGATGCCGAGTCTATATCGTTACCTTGCGAGGACATATGTGGCTATATCGATTAATGTCTTACCATATGTTTATGTGGTTGAGATTTGTTGCTGTTGATTCTACGAGATAACGGGACAGTTGGTCAAGTTATTTTTACACACTGGAGCTGGGCGATGACAAGAGTTGAGGAAGGGGGAAGCTGTTTTCACAAGGCGGGCTGAAAAGATTGCATCGAGGTCATTAGTGGAGTGCTTGTTGGCTCCGTAAAATTACTTGAAATACAGAATAAGAACTGATCAATGATAAAAATTGTTTAAATAAATGGGAGTTGCCTACGAATCACTATAATCTCCGAAGCGTTAGCTTAACGTGCAGTTTTGTTCATATAAGGTAATCTCAGCCGGTGAGGCTTTTGTTGTTGTTGGTTTCATTCCATGTTTATGTTCCGTATTAGTGACCCGTGCAGTCACGTGCGATGCTGTCTTTTCCTTGTTTGTGTATTGAGCAATTGACCGTGTTGGCAGCTCATTTGTCAGATGCGTCATCGCACTGAAGGAGGGTCTCGAGGGAGATTCCTGTAAATATTAGATTTTAGATTGTGTGTCAGCATTAATTTTAAGGGTTTTTATTAGTGTTGTGTCCTATATCCGTAAACGTTGATTTACGAGATGATTGTTCGTAAGCATCGTGGCTGTTATCCGCTGTAAACGAACAGTCATCCAAGTACTCATTTCTCGTAGTTAGTCATTACGCGTACATAAAATCCCAATGCAAGTTAGTGGAACTTGGATCCACATTTTTTTTATGAGGAGGAGATCTGTCTGACTCCTCAACGTTGATAGATATTTCTGTCATGGGAAGATTCAGCCAGGAATATTTTTATTGTTGTTGTCTACATTCATTTTTTTGCACTAATAGTCATTAAATTACGTTATTATTTTACGTCTTGTTACTTCCTTTCTTAATTATAGTTTCAATCCTATGACCCTTCCCTCAGTAGAGCATGTTGTTTGGCGAACGTAAACATCACACTATGAACTGAGCGCGACCCCTTGATCAAGATTCTTGCATATAAACACTGTGATACTGAAGGGTTCATAGGAGGTAAACTGTCGGTCCCCACGTTGGGCGCCAGTTTACCTCCTATGACCCCTTGATCAAGATTCTTGCATATAAACACTGCGATACTGAAGTGTTCAGTACCAAGCTTCACTAGGTTTGGATAGTAAAATCGCGAGAAAAATCTATTTAAAAGTCTCAAATTTGCTTGGCCGCCATGTTGGTTTTGTAGTCGCCAGGTTTTTGAAAGTCTCATATGCGAACTTCTAGTAGTGCCCTTTATCACCGTACACAATTTCAGGGCGACATCGGTAATAGTTTCGGAGATACTGAATGCTGGTGAAATATTTCGCACATCCGCCATGTTGGATTGGTGAGACACAATAAAATTTGAAGGGCACGGTCGGGGTAGGCCAGAATAGTGCTATTATCTTGCTGAGTTTCATTGTAATCGCTCCATCCGTTTAGAAGTTATTAGGGGACACACACACACACCTCACACACACACGCACACACACACGCACGGACAAAAGGTGATCTCATATGCCTATTTTTTTTCATAAAACGAAAATAGGCTAAAAAAATCTCATCTGAAGGTGGGAACAGTTTCTACTCGATTTTTTCGAATCAAAACTGAAGAATTGTGGTGTCAATTCCTACCTTAGTCATCCTAGAAATAGTTTTCTGTGGTTTCCCTCTTTTACTTCAGGTGAATGTCGGGATGGTACGTAAATCAAGACCACGACCGCCTCCTACCCAAATCTTAAAACCAATTACAATTATACAGAGTGATACAGCCAATACAATGTCTAAGATTCCACACGTGGACAGATGACCACCCTGTCACCATGTAGTCTGATGATGATTATAATTGTTGTTTTAAGGGGCCTACCATCTACTGTAAGTTATCGGCTCCTAATTGTTTGGGTGCTCGTGAGGATGATAATGAAAAATGTAATCTATAGCTATAACTAACTACTAACTTATATGCTAGAAGAAGAAATGGAAAACAAAAGGAGAATAAGGTAAACGAAGGACAGGAGGAACAGAAATGCCCTCAACCCTCGAAGAATGCGGATTGAGGGACTTGGAAGAAAGGAGAGCCATGAAAGGCAAATAGGAAAATGAAAGAGGAGAGGGTCCGCCCCAGAGGTAATGGAAAAAAGGGGGAAAACCGGACCCAGCTCAGGAATCTCTCGGGGTCGCCAACTCCCGAACCCACCAACCGTGAGCCCCTTAGGGTGTAGTTATATCCAGGGTGCACCAGAAGAGGTGGGGCTACATACACCCAGCCTCCTTGAGGGGCTACCCATGTAGTCTACCTAGTGTGAATGGATCAACGACACAACCAAGTGCAAATGATGCCCACTCTCAATTTTGCCAGTAACATGCAAAAATTACAAACGTGAATCTCTCAATCTCAATAACGTATCAGACCAAAGGAAGGTATTTTAGCCCCTCTGCCCCCAACCCCCCTCCTCCCCCTACCCCTCCCTCACCCACACACACACACACACACACACACACACACACACACAAATCACTTGGGCCATCTTTTTAGAGGGTGAACTTTCAGATAAATTGGCGCACTGATTGCTTAAATCTTCTCCACCTAATGGCACTTAAACAAACATTTCCCCCAGCATGTACCAAAGGCCCTCTTACCATACACAAGCTGCAGAGGGAATGGTTAATGTAGCGTGTTCAGTGACAGAGGATATGAGTACGTATTTTGTATTATCACCCACCTGTTCTGTGCCACGTTTCATGTACATAGTGTTAACAGCGGCTTCACTGGCATAGTTGGTAGCATGCTGAACTGCTGTGCCCATGATAGCGGGTTCAAACCCGGCCGAAGTCGTCGGATTTTTCAAGAGCGTTAACATTCTTCAGTATGCCTTCCTTCGGAGGGGAGGTAAAGCCGGCGATCCCATGTCATAGATTTGTAGCATGTAAAAGATCCTTTCACAGACTAAACTTGTGTAAAGCTAAATTGTTTGGTTAGATTTCGTCAAACCGCTCTATCAAAGTTCCAACGTTCACCACCAGGTATCATTGATAACTGGTAGCGAAAGTTGGAACTACTTGAAATTGAACGGAACTCGTACAGGCCGGACGTTTGTTTTAGACAAGTGAAAAATCTTAATGGAAGCCTGGAGGCGAGCTACTGCAGTACCTGTGTTGTTATCAGCTGTCCCAAGCGATCCGATGATTAACAAAGCTGTCTCACGCTCCTACTGAAGTACAGTCATTGGCAAATATAATGACGTTCTGTTCGTAAATACGTAACATGTACTTCCGCGTCACACAATACTTTGACGTTGACTGTACTGTCTGCAAGTCGGTGTCGCCACGTGCTCAAGTCTGGAATTCCATTACATCAGATTGGTGCTGTCAAATGTGAAACGATAGGGTGAGAGAGTGACTGTGTACAGGCTCACCCGCAGGCTTCAAGGTCAAGGGCAATCGTCTAAAACAAACGTCCGGCCTGTAGCTCACCCTTAGGGTGTCCGCTTGAAGCAGCTGCAGACTCAGGGGAGCCGAACATGTCCTCGGACACTCCCGGCACTAAAAGCCATACGATAAATAAATAATAAATAAAATATGTGTTAAAACATGTATCCAATATTTTAGAGTTGTCAGTATGCATTAAGGCAATAATTAAGTGTCTATTAAACATGAATACTGCGGCACGTACTTTCTCTGAGATCTGAACACTCGTTCATAGAAGGCGCAGATCATCAGATAATCATAGCTGGCACCCCTGGCATGGAATACTGATACTTCACAAGGAATAATGAAAACAATAATTATGTTGTAAATACAGGGTGTCAGGGAATGTTCTCCGCAGTGCATAGGCACTGCTACGTTAGGTGAGAGCCGGAGTTAAGTTGGCAGCACGGTTGCTGCTGACTGCGCAGCTGCCGCCGCTTGTATCAAAACTAAACAAACAACAAACAGTCTACTTAGAGATTCCTGTTTCTTGAGCTAATTTGCGTATTGATTTACTTGGACTTCCCAGCATTATATCGGAAATTTCATCAAGTTTTTCGTCTGTTAACAGCGTAGGCCTGCCTGTTCCTGGTACATCGTGAGCTGAGCCGGTCTCACGAAATTTACTTATCAAATCCCGAACCGTATCCCGGTTTGGACACTTTGAATTAGGAAACCGCGCCTGAAATTTTAGTTTTACATTTTCTGTAAACCGATCGCTTTCATGTAAAACGTATTCCACAATAAACGCTCTCTCTTCAGTAGTAAACATTACCGCCTGTATCCTGTTGCACTATTCCAATAATCTAAACGCTCCCTTACTGAATTCACATTGACGCTTTCCACAGCACGGCACAGCACAGCACAGCTCACACGTGTGTTATCATATCCTGCCGACCTTGGAGAAGACAAGCTAGTACCTGGCTGTTGCCAATGAGCGAAAGGTCTGACACCGCGCTGCCAACTGAACTCCGGCTCTCACCTAAAGGCACTGCGGAGAACATTCCCTGATGCACTTTATGAGCAGAGTTGTTGTATTGGTGCTCCGTCAAACATGGTGAGTTGTGTAGTTCTATTCATGTGCGTTACACTTATGTTAGTTTGATGGCAGAGGTATACATTGTAATGCATGGGCGTTACACTGAAGACCTCCTAGCATTCATGGATGTCAATCCCCGGTCTAGTTTCGTTTCGTGACTCTGTCAAGAATTCAATTCTAATTTGAGGGCTGGAATGGGGTACACTCAGCTTAGGGAGATAAAACTGAAACGATGTGGGTTCAACTCCCACCTCACCCATCTTACAAGGGAAGTATCAGCTAAGACATGTCTAAACCTATGTTGAAACTTTGTGGACATAATCGTTGTACTATAAGAGGACAACGTGTGGTAAATCAGCCGCCAGATTGAACTGCAAGGCTCCGAAATCGTAGCTGACATCCTGGTACGCAGGTATGATGGCTGGCAGAGCTGGAGTAGTACCGAGGGTATATGCTGACTAGAGCGAGCGGCTGCTTCCCACCGGCCTTGAGTGCCTGGTCAGGGCAGTCTCTTCCCACATGTATGGTACTTGCTACCTCCCATTGATTTATATAAGGTGCGTTCAAAAAGCAACGAGCCGGAGGCTGTAATGCGCTAACCGGTGACGACATCGGCTAATCGTGGCGTGTGTAACGAGGTGTGGTTCCGACCAGAGCGTGTAAGGTTACAGCACGTCGCTAGAGGGCACGCGTGCACATCACGTAACGATACAAAGCGAACAGCAGCTTGCATAAATCGTCCAACGCTACCAGTCGCATTGCATACAGTGACATGGAGGCGTCAACCGAAGAGCAAAGAGGTGTTTTTCGGTTTCTGACAGCGAAAGGAGTAGGGGGAACGGTCATTCATCGCCGAATGTCACAAGTGTACGGCGAACACTGCATGTCCCTTGCAAGGGACAAGGCGTGGCACAAGGACGGGTGTCGTTAGCCGATGATGCCCGGTCTGGGGCACCCCCTGCATTACCGATGACAACGTCCAGCTGGTTGATGCACTCATTACCCAGGACCGCCGAGTGACAGTGAACGCTATAGCCGCCGTGGTCGGATTGAACGCCGGATGTGTGCACACCATCATGAAGGAACGACTGCACTTGCGCAAAGTGTGTGACCAATGGGTGCCCCACAGTCTTCAACCACTCCAGGAAGCATGTTTTGGTCTTGGTTGGACGATTGATGCATGCTACTGCTCGCTTTGTATCGTCACGTGACGTGCACGCGTGCCCTCTAGCGACGGGCTGTGACCTTCCACGCTCAGGTCGGAACCACACCTCGTTACAAACGCCACGATTAGCCGATGTCGTCACCGGTTTGCGTATTCCAGCCCGCGGCTCGTTACTTTTTGAACGCATCTTATACGAGAGATTCGCCACATGATTTCGGAGCCTTGCAGTTCAATATGGCAGCTGATTTTCCACACGTTGTCCTCTTATAGTACAACGATTATGTCCACAAAGTTTCAACTTAGGTTTAAACATGTCGGAGCTGATACTTCCCTTGTTAGAAGTGGTTTTTCGTGTTTCCCAATTCCAAATGCCGGGATAGTTCCTAAATTAAAGCCACGGACGCCTCCTCCCTAATCTTAGTCTAAATTAAAAATAAACGCACCACTATAGACACCACAGGCAAATCCCTCACACACAGAAGTACACAGAGCTGACAAACCACGCTGCCTTAACCCTAAATAGATTAACAACAACAACAACAACAAACTCTTAAATGAGATAATCGACAAATTCGGAATTATAACCCTCCTAAACCCGGGATCTTAATTAGTGAGTAACCTTATTTATCCAATTGCTCAGTTATTTCTCCCTGGTGAAACTCAATCAACGATCTCCTGCAGGTAGACTTTGTAACCTCATTAGCAGAGAGTTCAATCGATTCCTAGCTCTTTCAAGAAACTTGATAATGAAAATGAAAATCCACAGCCTGCTTCCAGTCTCCGACCGGGTCAGGAATGGAATGAATGAAGCCCCCATCTAGCGGCGAGGATATGAACTGTGCCGGCTGCCGAGGCCTGACGCATTCCTCTGGGGCAATGATTAAATGAATGACAGATGAAATGAAATGATAGTAGAGAGTGTTGCTGGAATGAAATTTTGACAGGGAAAACCGGAGTTCCCGGAGAAAAACCTGTCTGCCTCCGTTTTGTCCAGCACAGATCTCACATGGAGTGACCGGGATTTGAACCACGGACTCAGCGGTGAGAGGCCGGCGTGCTGCCGCCTAAGCCACGGAGGCTTCCAAGAAACTTGATAATAATGATGATAATTTTTGTTTTAACGGTCCTAACATTTAGGTTATCGGCCCTTCAAGACACTTAATTCTGGTATGAGGACTACAACAGGGTGCACTCAGACTCGCGAGGCAAAACTTATAAAAGGTGGGTTCGATTCCTAACTCATTAATTTTGATTTTCCGTAGTTTCCCACTTCTATGCCAATTGATATTGTAATTTCCAGTCGGTCATCACAAATATCAGTATCAATTATCAATAGACCTAGGGCAACACTGGAAAGTGGCTTCAAAGCTATCTTTAATTCTAGTCCAGGCAAATGCCGGGATGGTTCCTAAATTAGGGCCACGGCTGCCTCCTTCGCTATCCTTACCTGAATTATACGTAGACCTACACACACTAATGGAAAAAGAAACAACCAATTTTAGCCAATATAATGTTAAATGATAGAGCCATTGAACAAGTAACGTAATTTTGCTATTAGGGGGGTGTGATTGATTATGACAATAGATGCGTCTCAGAAATTAAAAAGAGAATAGTGTTGGCGAAGAAAGCCTTTCAAAAAAGATGAATTTGCGGCTCAATGAGCACCTCAACTCTAAGATAAGGAAGTCATTTCTCACGACCTTTGTTCGGAGTGTCTTGACCTATCGTTGTGAAACATGGACACTTGGGAAAAGAGAAAAACAACACTTGAGGCAGCTGAAATGTGGTTTTGGAGACGAATGACCCGAACAAGCTGGATTGGAAGAAAGAAAAAATGAGCTTGTTCTGAACCAAATTCAGGACAATCGATGCCTGTTGAACACCATCAAGAGAAGGAAAGAAACATTTATTGGACACATACACAGACATGACACTCTCCTCCAGGTAATTTTTGAAGGAAAATTTTGGAAAAAAAAACAGAGGACGACAATCGTATCTTAAGAACATAGTCAAGGAGATGGAATGTGACTCGTATGCCAATATGAATAGAACTTCTGAAGACCGTAAGAAATGACTGCAACGACAAGGCTTTTAGCCCTTAGAAGCAAATGATGATGACTAATAGAGCCATGACAATAACACACGTTACCAGGAAAAATTTCACGCAAACACCTATGTACACAGGGCTAAGAGACCACGATGTTCAAGCCCCTCAAAACAAACTACTACAACAAACATTCTCTAGTGACGTAATGAGAATTATTCCACACAATGTGTTTAAACGGGTTCCATACAACAGGCTACATTGTGAAACACCTAGATAACACAAGAGCTAAGGGAGGAAGCTTCTAGTTTTACGTGACCGTTAATCGCGATCACGAGCCACGGAACCTCCATTTTTACGTTGAAACCGTTCCTCAGGACGTGACATTTAAGTTCCAAAATCGCACACGCATTGACAGGGAATCGAGCCCCGTCCACCTTGGTGAGAAGGACGTAACTTGAATGCTGCACCATCATCCCCTCCCCCCGCCCCTCATTATAACCGCAATATTCATTACTGGTGTAGGCGAGGTACAGTAGATTATGGCTGCCATCTGCAGAAGTCTTCTTTGACTCAGGAGGCCATGAATTAGTGAATAGAGATGGCATAGGCTATCCTCCTTAGGCACTAACATGTTATGGAAGACGATACGCAGTTAGCATTTTAGTTTTAATTCTAATTAATCAAAACTATCAATTTATACTTTTCAGTCGGTCAATTAGATAAGGCGAGGTAACTATACTGGGTGAATCAGCTGCCCCTAATAATATTGTTTTATGCATCCCAACTAACGCGTGTTATCAGGAAGGACGATATTTATCTGCTTGCAACCCGTATGGTAGTAATGTACTGCAATCATATCCTGCAAACGAAACTGAACACTTATTTTCCCCTCGTATTAGTCTGTAGTCACATCGAGAGAAAAATAACTGCGTTCAATATACTTTCTAGGATATGATTGCAGTACTTTAGTACGCCCTCTGTCTGAAAAGTTCGGTGAATGGGTCTATATTACGAACGGATTGTTGGCTTACCTGAAACAGCCGTTACTATCCTTCGAAGTAATCCCCGTGGATGGTTATGCACTTCTTAGAACGGCTCGACAAGTCCTGGCATAGTCTTCCTGAGGGATAGCCTTCAGTTGGGTCGTCACATTACGTTGGATGTCCGCAATGTCCGAAAGCCTCTGGCCCTTCAGGGCTTTTCGGCGACCCTGGACCCCGATATCCCATACTTTGACGCTTGCCTTCGAGATCGAACCTCAGGCACCAGGTCTCGTCACCCGTGACGAAGGTTTTCAGGACCATTCCAATCCACGGAACATTCACCCTTATCACTGCTACCTGTCGAACAGGTGTGCACGTTAGGTTGCATAAAATCACGCTTCTCTCTTGCTTTCAATTTAGAGTTTTGACGACCCAAACTGAAGGCTATTACTAAAGAAGACTATGCCAGGAGTTTCCAGAACTTGTTCAGTCGTTCTCAGAAGTGCATAACCATCCACGGGGATTACTTCGAAGACCAATAACGGTTGTTTCAGGTAAGCCAACAATCCGTTCGTAATTTAGCCCATTCACCGAACTTTTCAGACAGAGGGTGTATTACTACCATACGGGATGCAAGCAGTGACATATCGACCTTCCTGACATCAACGCTAGTTGGGCTGTATAAAGGAATATTATTAGGGGCAGCTGATTCACCTCGTATATTACACGCTTTCGTGAAAGAAAAAAAAATACATTAATTATATTCATATTAGTCAATGATAAAGGGGGTAGTTTTAGGATTACGTGTTTTGACCGTCACGCGGCCATTATCAGATATTGATCACGAGGGTTAGAATTTAAAATTATACAAGTTTAGAAATATGATTTTGCTATTCTTTGTATGGCTTGTCTTGTTAATGTTAGTATAGGGTCTTTCACTCAAAGTGGGGCCAGCCTCACGGCTGGCGCAGCACTGCAAGTAGACCGTCAAGCCAAAGGTCAGACGAGCACATTGCAACACGGAGCTGAGACAGTTATGACGTGGGATTTGACGTATTAAGTTGACTTCGTTATTTCGTTTATAACCTACAAGCGCTTCAGGGAAGGACGGGTGTCGTTAGCCGATGATGCCCGGTCTGGGGCAATCCCCCTGCATTACCGATGACAACGTCCAGCTGGTTGATGCACTCATTACCCAGGACCGCCGAGTGACAGTGAACGCCATAGCCACCGTGGTCGGATTAAGCGTCGGAAGTGTGCACGCCATCATGAAGGAACGACTGCACTTGCCGAAAGTGTGTGCCCAATGGGTGCCACACAGTCTTCAGCCACACCAGGAAGCATGTCGAATGGCCTAATGTCTTGGTATTGGTTGGACGATTGATGCATGCTGCTGCTCGCTTTGTATCGTCACGTGACGTGCACGCGTGCCTTCTAGCGACGGGCTGTGACCTTCCACGCTCTGGTAGGAACCACACCTCGTTGCACACGCGACGATTAGCCGATGTCGTCACCGGTTTGAGCATTCCAGCCTCCGGCTCGTTACTTTTTGAACGCACCTTATATATTGACAATTAGTGTCAAGTCTTTGTTATGCTACACTGGGTTGACAGTTCTGTGTGAGCAGTTGTGTAACTAACGGGATTTCAAGTGAAGAGCCTCATTTGCTATACCGAAAGAGGAGAGCGCAACTCGAATCCTGTCGGCCGTGTCTTGCCTTGAGCTATTGTTGCCATGGGAACGATCTGCCTTACCATTCCTTCATGAGTAATTTTATGACTTTATTAGCCTTTGCTCGAGTGTAAAAGGGCCGAAATCAGAAGAATGAGAAAGACTGTCGGAAATTCATGTAGGCAGCCGTTCTTTCTGGGTCCTTAACTATGTGTATGCACAATTTGGTTGAGATTGGTGGAACGGTGTAGATTTGTATACGGAACAAATTCACCCAACCACCCACCCACCCACATACATACATACATACATAAATACTTTCACTTTTATATATATGATTTTAAGTTATACGTGTTATAAGTTTATAACGTGTGTACGTAGTTATTGTTTAATTGTTATTGTGTTTCAAAATTTTATAACGTAGTATTGCTAACTGTTAAAGCCTATTCCTTCAATTTGAATTTACAGGGGAAATTGAAACACAAGGTTTATGCAACAAACCCTCACACTTTAGATGAACTCAAACTAAATATCACGAGGGAAATGAGGCTATCTCAGTAGATGAACTAATGGGTGTGAATGAAAATTTCCTTAGAAGATGCCAGAAATGTGTAGATGCAGGTGGAGGACATTTTTTCATTTCAAATGATCTTATCGACTTCATCGTTTTGCTTAGGTCTACCGTTATACGTCACGGTTGCGGCGTGTATGACGTCATCATGTTGTTCAGTGCATATGCACCGAGTCTGAGTTTATTCCTGGGGTCTGGCGTTATGCGAACGGAGACGGCGAGTGAGTGATGTCATGCAGCCCCCGCGATGGAAGCCTAAGTTAAAGCGTGATGGAGACTGTTGAGTCTGAGTTTACTGCTGGGATCTGGCGTTATGCGAACGGAGACGGCGAGTGCGTGACGTCATGCAGCCCCACGCGGAAAACCTAAGTTAAAGGGTAATGGAGTCTGTTGAGTCTGAGTTTATTCCTGGGGGTCTGGCGTTATGCGATACGGAGACGGCGACTGCGTGACGTCATGCAGCAGAGTGCAAAGAGTCCTGGGGCTTCGAGGGAAGCGAGAAGCCCTCCTGAGCCTTTCTAACATGTGTAGCATGTGTCATTTGAAATTATATAAAGTCTAGTCTCTCAGACTGACTGTATCTTTATTCAACAACATCTTCTGTGACATGTGACTTCAATTATGTGTCATTATATTTATTGTTATTTGCATGCGATTCGTACGGGCGGTCTCTCGACCCCAAGCTCACTGAGTTGTCAAGTGCTCGTCCGACCCTTCATGCGCCGTGCGGCCCCACTTTGAGTGAATGACCCAGTATTTATGGTGCACTGAGAATCTCCTTATTCGAAAATGATTTTCTATTTTATGATTTATCATATGTTTACGATTTGCATATGAATATTTGCACGTGGAAATACTTAAGCTACACAACACATAATAAAATTAGTGCATGCACATTGACTTCTGCAAGGACACTGGGAAATGTTTTGCGGTCAAAAATTTAAATTACCACTTTGGGTGTGATATAATTCCCTGGAGTGTGCTCTACATGCTGAAATAATTATTTTTACATTATCATAATTGAAAGTCCCCAAATCGGTCATTTAAATATGGCGTATGTACAGCCACGCCCTCCTTTCAAGATTGGAATAATCATGCAATTGTAACTGTTACAGTTGGAAGAATTGTCTTTATTTACGAGTCTGTGCTAAATGTTAACTGATAGGGTGGTATATCTGGCCACTCAGCAGTTGCTATGGAGGCCATAAAACAAATGTACAGCGTATTTCCCGCCTTTCACTTGATGTTTACATGAGGTGTGTTTTGGTTTGAAAGTTAGTGAAAGCAACGTAGACAAATACTTCTAAATGTTTTCATAAGCAAGTGAAAAAAATCTCTCTCATAAAAGGCTTTTAAATATAAGTTATCTTATTTACATAATCTTGTTTGGTAAGGATCCTGAATTATATAAGGAGCGTTCAAAAAGTAACGAGCCGCAGGCTGAAATGCACAAACTGGTGACGCCATCGGCTAATCGTGGCGTGTGTAATGAGGTGTGGTTCCGACCAGAACGTGGAAGGCCACAGCCCGTCGCTAGAGGGCACGCGTGCACGTCACGTGACTATATGAAGCGAGCAGCAGCATGCATCAATCGTCCAACGCTGCCAGTCGCATTGCAAAGAGTGACACGGAGGCGTCAACCGAAGAGCAAAGAGGTGTTGTTTGGTTTCTGACAGCGGAAGGAGTAGGGGAATGGACATTCATCGCCGAATGTACGGCGAACACTGCATGTCCCTTGCAAGGGTCAGGCGTGGCACAAGTGCTTCAGGGAAGGACGGGTGTCGTTAGCCGATGATTCCCTATTTGGGGCACCCCCCTGCATTACCGATGACAACGTCCAGCTGGTTGATGCACTCATTACCCAGGACCGCCGAGTGACAGTGAACGCCATAGCCGCCGTGGTCGCTCCACGACAATGCACGACCTCATACGGCCAACACAGTCGCGGCACTCCTGCAGAAATTCAAATGGAAGGTTCTCGGCCACCCTCCATACAGTCCAGACCTCTCTCCCTGTGATTAGGCCATGTTTGGTGCCCTGAAAAGGGCTCTGCGGGGACCAACGATTCACCTCGGACGTCCAGCAGTACGTGCGGAACTGGTTCACATCGCAGCCCAGGGAATTTTATGAGACAGCCATCCACCGCCTCGTGTCACAGTGGGACTAGTGTCTCAACAGCCCGGGCCAATACTTCTAACATACAGGTACTGGTTTCTGTAATTATGCCTCCGGCTTGTTACTTTTTGAACGCACCTTATAAATATGGAATTCCATTGAGGTATCTTGAAAAGGAGAGGACTAAATGGACTTTAAATGCAACATAATTTAATGACATTTCTATCAGCAAACCCTTCCCAGTACCCAGTTATGAGTACTTAACTGTTGAGAGTATCCTTATCAGGCCCAGTCGTTGCACAGTTCTTCACACATGACTAGCTTGCAACTGAATAATGAGCACTGTCCTGACCTGCACGCGATAACTTGTCTCTGTTGATGAAATATGTAACTACTCCTAACTTAGCTGATAATGTTGGCGTTAGAGGCAGATGATCTCACTGTTCCTCCCCTTAAAACAACAATAAATAAATAAATAAATAAATAAATAAATAAATAAATAAATAACGTTGGTGATATTCTGAGGCCGGAATGATCAACGTGGTGTATGTAATCAATTCTGAAACTTTCTCATTACTATTGTAGGCCCTTTAAGCCACTTTTCACAATGTAGGGCAGCTTTGGTGGCGTATCTGGTAGCATGCTGAGCTGCTATGCCCAAGACCACGGGTTCAAACCCGGCCAAAGAGCGTTAAAAATCCCTCAGTATGCCTTCCTTCGGAATGTAAGTAAAACCGGCGGGCCCATGTCATAGATTTATGGCATGCAAAAGAACCTTCCACTAACTAAACTTTTGTGAAGCAAAATTTGAAGGTTAGGTTTGATTAATGCTCTTAAGTTCCCAAGTTCGTCACCAGGCGCTGGTTGCGATGGCATCTAGTAGTAGTGAAGTTCACAGCTAGGTGTCGTGGACGGTAGCATTTGGTAACGAAAGTAGGAGCTACTTGAAATTATCGTCTGCAGTCCTTACTTGAATTAAAAAAGACAACACACACTAATACAACCATCATATTTGACACCGGTTATCAAACTGATTCTACACACACTCAAAGTACACGGGGCTACATGACCGCGTTGTCGCAGCCCCTAAACTAAGGAACCAACCAATCATCCACAACGTAGACATACAGTAAGTCCAAATAATGAGATTCACTGCGAATCATTAATAGCATTCGAAAATTAACTAGACAAGCTATACAAAGTATTGCAAAACATATTTCTAAACCTGTAACAATTTTAACTGTAACCCTAATGATCAGGATCTGATGATGACCGCGTAACGGTCGAAACGCTTGTTCCTAAAATCTACCACTCACCCATGTTTGTTTTGTTTTTTTCGGAACGTGTGTAGTACTGTATATTTAGTTACCCCGCCTAATCTATTTGAGTCGTCCAGTTACAAAACTCGTTTAATCCACTTGTGAATTTTCATGAGAAACGTTTCTCTGGACTTTGCCTCACGTATCTTTTGTGTTTGATGTTTTCTACTTTTTGCTTTGTGTTTTTTAATTTTTGGTTTTGTGTTTGCTTTGTGCTTTTGCTTTTGCCTTTGAATTTTACTTTTTGCTTTTCTTTCTTGGTTTTGGTTTTGTATTTGTTTTCTGCTTTTGCTTTTATAAATTTTGCTTTTTGCTTTGTGTTTCTTGTTTTTTTTTTTTTGCTTTTGCTTTTGTTTTTGAATTTTGCTTTTTGCTTCGTGTTTTTTTGGATTCTTTTGTTTTATGTTTGTTTTCTGGAAAAGCAAAATAAAATTAAACAAAATAAACAAAACAATATAAAAACAAAGACAAAATAAAATAAAATAAAATACAACAAAACAAAAAACAATACAGAAATTAAACGAAACAATTTATAATTTAAGAAACAAAATCAAAAAACAAATGAAAATTAAATTAAATTAAACAAAGAAAAACAAAGAAAAACACAGTAAAGTAAAGTAAAATAAAAATAATACAGAAATTAAACAAAATTTGAAATTAAACCAAACAAAATCAAAAAACAAATGAAAATTACATTAAATTAAAATAAACAAAGAAAAAATTTAGTTAAGTGAAGTAAAATAAAATAAATTAATTTTACGACATGATCCTTATTCACAAGTAGGTTAAGCTTGTTTTGCAACTGGACCACTCATTTGGTCTAAAGCGTGTTGACCGACTGAATAGTTTAAATTTATACTTTTTACAGGCAACACTTAATAAATGACTTTAAAACTTCACAAAACCGGAAGTCAAAAGAAAATGTTATGACCAAGAAAGTATTTTAAAAGGATCAGCTGAAATAGCCTTTGTAGCTACCCACGTTTCGAGTTGTCTTCTCTCAGCAGTTGAAATATATGTATTCCATCCAGTGTGAGTCTAATGGAGTGCAGACCAATCGCCACGGGGGAGCGCTTTGATGGACACGATGTGTCGCGCCGCGCTCCCCGGTGACTGTGTCACTTGGCGTGACGGACCGCCGCCACTTAGTAGCAACCAATGACCCTACTCCTTTCTTCAGACAGACAAGACCAACACAAGTGTAGTCCGGACTACATTCCCACTGAGGTGAAAATCCTATTTCTGAACTCTTGGAGAAAAGTCACCTTTCTATGATCTGCTGTTATCAACTTATCGGACAGAATTCTCTGGTAAAGAATGTGTAAATTCTACTCGTTCCGCAGGAGTTCCGCGATAGACTCTCACCAGGTAGAAATAACTCTGAGGAATTGGATAAAGAAGGTTACTCCCTCTTTGAGGTCCTTGCCTTAGAAGGATTAAGTTATCAAATATGTCGAGTATCTCGTTCAAGAGTCTCTTCTTGTTGTTGTTGCTGTTGCTGTAAATCCATTCAGGGACTTGCGAAAACGAGGTCTTATAAGCCCGTGTACTTGTGTGTGTGTGAAGGATTTGTCTGATAACCTGTGGTGCCTTAATGGTGTATGATTTGTAATTTAGACTGGGATTGGGATAAAGGCGGCCGTGTCCTTAAGTTAACCATCCCGGTATTTGCCTGGAAGAGAATTAGGAAACCTTGGAAAAACACTTCTGAGATGATTGAGGTGGGAGTCGAACCCACCTATTCTAAATTGTACCTCACGAAGATGAGTATATCCCGCTCCATCCGTCAAACAAGACAGTGAGGAATTGAGCCGAGGTTTGAAGGATGACAGCCATGAGTATAATTAGACTCTACGTTGCGCGTCATGTTGAGGGACATTTGTCCCCTAGTGGGTACGCGACTTTAGTTTAATCATTTCGGAGATATTAAGGAACGGTGAAATATTCATCGTGGGTGCTATGTTGCATTGTTTTACGAGGGCTGTTTTTTAAGTAATACCCGCCGACCAGTAAACGAGAGGGAAAACTCCCCTGTAAGATATCCTGCCATTTGGCCACCACTGTCATGCAAATTGCGTACTTACCAGGAGAACTGCGTATGTTAGGAGTTCTCCCGACCACATTTCAAAACCTCGTCAACACACTCACACATGGGCGACTGTTGCCGTAATGGCGTCTCAGCCTTTCCAATAGATGCAGGTACACAGCGCACCTGCACGGAATGCCGACCACAGCGCTGCAACGGCGTAATATCACTACGGGTATTACTTAAAAAAAGCCCTTGCACATGTAGGCCATAGAGGTATGGGCAGTAGATCGCAGCACTTAATTACACAATGTATCACTTAGATGCTTGGTTAGGATAAAAATTATAACATTTTTGAAAAATTATGCACAACCACCATCTTGAATTTCATAAATGCCAGTAAATTAATCTTTAAAATAAAGATTAAAGTGCCATTTCCACTGCGTTCGCATGAGCTGATATAGAGTCGTCAGTCACATTCATCCGGTGTTCTTGTAGTTTTACTTTATAGCGTGTATACAGAGTCTGGTTGGTTGTTTCATCTGTTTAGGGGCTGCGACAACGCGTTCATGTAGCCCCGTGTACGTTGGGTGTGTGTAGAATCTGTATAATGACCAGTGTTAATTGTTATGACTGTATTTGTGTGTGTTATCTGTAGTTCTGGTGTGGACAATCAATTTCAGGTAGTTCCTACTTTTTCTACCAAATACTACTGTCAAAGACACCTATCTGTGAACTTCGCTACTAGATGCCACCGCAACCAGCACCTGGCGACGAACGTTGGAAGTAATAAAGCGTTAATCAAATCTAACCTAGCAATTTAGTTTCACACATTGTAGTTAGTAGAAGGTCCCTTTTACATGCCATAAAACTATGATATGGGCCCGCCGGCTTTACTTCCCTTCCAAATAAAGGCGTACTGAGGGATTTTTAACGCTCTTAAACAATCCTAAGACTTTAGCCAGGTTTGAGCCGGGATCTTGGGCATAGGATTTCACCATGCGGAGCATAGTTCTTGCTTGTGACAACGAGTGCATTAAAGCATGAAAATGTAACTAGAAAACGCAAACGTAATTTGAATGAGTGGAAGGACGTCAACAGCGGATGTGTGTTTTTTTTTTTTTTTTTTTTTCCTGACATGCTTGTCACTTCACTTTTGAAGGTTTACAAGGTAGTAAATTAATTCTTTTGTACGCAGTTCGTGGGCTGTTTCATTGCCTCAGTCATCATAATAGTTATCAATCGAGTTCGAATACTGACTGGGGCGTGGTGGCTCAGCGGTCTAGTTGTATGCCTCTCACCAAGGCGGTCCGGGTTCGATTCCCGGTCATTGCATGTGAGATTTTCGAAGTGAAATGCCATGTCCTGTGGTTCGGATTCCACGTAAAAAGGAGGTCCCGTGGCTCATAATCACAAGATTCACGGTCACGTAAAACTACAATCTTCCTTTCCTTCGAATACTGACTGTAGTCACATTTCCAATTTCTACTCAAGAGAGAGGACTACACTGTGTACGACTTCCCTATACAAAGGAAAACATAATTTATACTTCAATCTGGAGACAGTCAACTATCGTATCGGATCTTGATGTCAATTCTTACGTACATTAGCGTAATCTACAGTGAACTGACATTATGACAACAATTCACTGAATTAGGTCAAGGATTCAAGAAGCAGCCAGGGGAGCGTGATGGCGCAGTGGCTTAGCTACTTGTTTTTCACCCGGACGGCCGGGGTTCGAATCCTGGTGACAGCGAGGAAGGGCATCCGGCCTTAAATCCCCAGCCAAAACAAAACAAATAATCAGCCTGGTTGGTTCCAGCGACCCCAATTAATTGAAAAGCCGAAGAAAGTTTTATTCCAAAAGCAGCCAGGTATGCAATTGATCTGGTTGAAGGTAAATTCGTTTTACATAATTCAATGAAGTATTGTCGTAATACCAGTATCATTTAGTGGAATTGGTGACGATATTTAACAATATTTAAGTGTTCTCATTGAATGTGTCCAACATGCAATAATGCAGCCTTCATTGCTATAAATGACATGAGGTGACTGAGTAAGCTGTCCTTAGAACAGTCATTGATGAATGACTACTCGGGTCTTATGTTGTTTCCTATATAGACTTGTGACTGGAATTAGGGCGTCTGAGCAATATATATGATAACTTGTGTTATCGAGGTGTCTGTACTTATGTGTGCACTTTTAATTAATCATAGAATTGGGAAGGACAGGATTAAATGCCTTCACTGAGAATCGAACCCGGGAGTTTATGACAAGAGTCTCAATATATATTCACAGTTCGTAGAAATGATTTGAGGTCTAACGTTGAGCATATGAGGGTGTTAAATGCGATAGAGCCGAGTCAGTAGATTTACTATTATTATTATTATTATTATTATTATTATTATTATTATTATTATTATTATTATTATTGAAGCAATCAACTTCAAATTCTCAACAGCTCTCCATATTGTTGTTGTTTGAGTATTCAGTTTTTTGACAGATTTGATGCAGCACTCCATGTCTCCCTGTCCTGAACTAACCGTTTCATCTCCACATAGCTACCACACCCTACATCCGAGTCAATCTGTTGAACATATTCTAACCTTGGTCTACTCTTATAGTCCTTGTCCTCGACTCTTCCTTCTATAACTAAGTTTGCTATTTCTTGGTGTCTTTGTAAGTGTCCTACCAACCTATCTCTTCTATTCATTAACAGTCGCCAGAAACATCTCTCCTCTCCCACTCGTCTTAATACTTCTTCATTTGTTACCTTTTATACCATTCTAATCTTCTTCATTGTCCTGTAACACCACATTTCGAACGGTTCTATTCTCATCTTTTCTGCTGCTCCAACAAACTAAGTTTCATTTCCATAGAGAGCCGCGTTCCAGACAAGGACTTCAAAAATGAATTTCTAATACCTAAATCTATATTTGATGTCAACAGACTTCTTTTCTGAACAAATGCTTTCCTTGCCCGAGTCAACCTAATTTTTATATCCTCTTCGCTTCGTCCATCACTTATTATTTTGCTTCCTAAGTAGCAGAAGTCTCCTACTTCATTTAGCTATTCACCTGCTAATTTGATATCAATAGGGGTTACTGATTACTTTTGGCTACGTTCCATTATTTTTGATGTGTAACATCTTTCCACTAGGTTGCTGGATATTTTTGTGGGAGTGATTTTGAAAAATGGGACGGAAGTGGATCGGACGGAAGTGTGTAAGACGCACTGCCATCTGGATCGTATCCCCCCTGGACATTCATCCATACACAAAAAAAGTTTTTATTTACACACAAATAATACATAACAATTCCCAGACACTCTTTTTTTCTTCACTGCCTACTTGACATTTCTACTCTCGCACTGCCTTCTTGATTGTTCTCATACTGCCTTCTTGATACTCTGCTGCTAATCACATCAATATGACTCATTTTAACAGAAACCATATGAAATTACGTGTTGGTCTGTGAATCAAGAGGTCCGGGAACTGAGCAAGCCTTTTATGATCTATTGCTGTGCACATTGCATTTACTCGCAAGTTGGACTATTTATAAAGAATTGAAGGTTATGAGCGGTGTAGTGTCTATTGTAGTTGATCCATATCGTATTATTTATTTAGGCTAGTGCTGGTGAAAACTACAAATCACCTAATAAAATAGTTGCCTCGGTGGGTGAGTGGATATCGTGTCGGTCTACCAACCCCAAGATTGCAGGTTCGCTCCTGGCCGTGGTAAGTGGTTTTTTTTTTTTGAAAGGCGGCAAAAATACGATACGCATGTCATACGATGTTGGCATGTCAAAGAACCCATTTGAATTCAGTAGGCCGAGTTCATAATGGCAAAATTAATCTCGGGAGTTTCCGCCAACACAAAGGTCCTCATTCTCTACTAGAAAGCGCTATAGTGTTCAAGGAGCTTAGATATCTAACACCTAACCTCTTTGACTTACATAGTCAAGGAACAACGAAATACGACATGGAAACTACCCTCTGGGTGTCAAATAACAAAGCATGCACCCGGCACCCGAGGCCTACGATATTATTATTATCTAATAAATTGAGTTCCGTATTATAAACTACAATATCTGTAAAACATTCCCTTTTACAATAGATTAATATTTGTCCTCATAATAGTATAAAATACCAGTGTATCAACAATTTCACGTGAGGTTTCTTCTATGTCAGATGTTACACATCATATGCGACTACTGTAAGGCTCGTTAAGTTTTAGTTTTACATTTGTTGAATTTCATCACGAATTCTTTCCTCAAGACTGAGTCCATACCATTTGAAAACTTATAGCTTTCCATAGAACTAAATTATCTACACCAGGGGTGCCCAACCCTTTTTAACTAAGGGCCACATTGTAAAAAGTTGGGGGACCTTGCGGGCCAATGACACTCCGGGGGATTTGAGGGGTAAGGATTTTTAGCCTACTTTCGATTTTTGCAAAAAATGAAAGTAGACTTATGAGATCAACACAGGGCGAAAATTGTGTGTCTGTGTGTGTGTGTGTGTCTGTGTGAGTGTGTGTACTCTGAATGTATGTCACCCCCTATCAATTCGAACACGGTGAAACCGAATTGAACGAAAATTGGTACAGAGGTAGCACTAGCAAAGGGCACCTCGGTGTCATGTTTTATATCGCCACCATTTTGACAGAAACGGAATTGCGGCGACCCAAATGTTCAAAACTTAAATCAAATTACGACCAACCTAATCATTTGATCGCTACCAAATTTTTCAACAACATACCTTTTTGTGGGAAGCATCTTTTCACTGAACTACGAGGTCATCAGCCCGATAGTTTGCAGATAGCGGCCATGTATGTGTGCAAATCGATTCAGCATATCAATTCAAACACGGTGAAACCGAATTGAATGCCATTTTGTACAGAGGTAGCACTAGCAAAGGGCACCTCATATTCATGTTTAATATCCGTATAACACGTTGATTTTCAACAAGCTACTACAACCAACATTCAATTATACTCCTTGAAAAGGACAAAGTGTTATAACAATACCCATGCATTTAGGAACATCTTGTTTTAAATATATGTGCAATATGGTGAGTTTTGTGGCTGTCTCAGCTTAGTTTTCTTCGTATTGTTGCCATTTTCTATATTCATTTGTAGTGGATAAAAAAATAAAACACTATAAATAAATTTAAATACTTTTAATAAATCCCTTTTAAATAGAGGTACGATGATATTCAATACACTCAAAGGAAAGGAAGGAAGATTGTAGTTTTACGTGACCGTGAATCTTGTGATTATGAGCCACGGGACCTCCATTTTACGTGGAATCCGAACCACAGAACATGACATTTCACTTTGAAAATCTCACATGCACTAACCGGGAATCGAACCCGGACCGCCTTGGTGAGAGGCATACAGCTAGACCGCTGAGCCACCACGCCCCCTCAATACACTCATTCAGCATGAATGGCGTCCGGCTCCGTGGCTAAATAGTTAGCGCGCTAGGCTATCGCCCGAAGTGTCCAGGGTTCGGTTCCTGGCCGAGCCATCAGGAATTTTAATCTCCTAGGATTAATTCCCGTGGCTCGGGGCCTGGGTGGGTTATATGTTACGTCTTCATCATCACTTCATTATTATTAGCATGAATGACAAAGTTGATGTTGATAATTGTTGTTTTAAGGGGCCTAACATCTAGGTTATCGGCCCCTAATGGTCTGGGTGATACCGAAAATGACAATGAAATGGAAACCAGAACGAAATTTAAGTGAGACTGAAAATACTTACAAAAATGAAACAACTCACAAAATCTTCTTACAAAAGGGAAAAGATTCACAAAAGGAATAGATTAAAAAATACGCACAAAATGCAGTCTAGGTTCAAAATACTTACAAAATGCAATGCAGAGTTGAAATTCTTACAAAATGCATTGAAATTCAAAATACTTAAAAAATGCAAATGAGATCGAAAATACGTACAAAATGCAATTGAGGTTCAAAATACTTACAAAATGTAATTGAAATTGAAAGTGCTTACAAACTGCACGGTAGATTCAAACTACTCATTGGGATTGACAATACTTACAAAATGAAATTTAGATTGAAAATACTTGACAACATGTAATTTAGATTCAAAATGGAATTGAGAATCAAAATACTTGCAAAATGTCCCCCACACAAAATGCAATTTAGATTTAAAATTCTTGCGAAATGCGGTTTTGGATGAAAATACTTACAAAATGCAATTGAAATTCAAAAACCTCACCAAAATGCCCTGAACCTACATTGAAAGACTTACTAAAAAGCAATCTTTACAAAATGCAATTGAGCCCGAAAACAATCCGGAAGTGCAATTTAGATCGAAAAAACTCACAAAATGCAACGTAGGTTAAAAATACCTACAAATTGAAGTGTATATGCAAAAAAAATCGCTAAAGCGTACTTAGATAAACGGGGAGCCAATTAAAAAAAACAAAGCAGGAATCTTAAAGAGAAAAGGATATACAGTATAATGAAAAGAGAACAAGAGGTCTGACCCCTCGAAGAATGAGGGATCAGGAAAGATGTGACAAGGGCCAATTAAGGCGGGAAAGTGAAAGACTCCCTAGGCCTCGGATACGCAAATACCGTCGGGGTCGGAAAAGAACAAGAGTTGACCAAGTGAGGTCGTCGAGAAAGAAGACGGAGAGGAGCCCCGTACAAGTAAGTGGAAGCAATGCTGGACTCAGCTGGGGTCCCGTGATCGCCAAACCACGTCCCACAAGATGTGATCCCCTGGGGGAGAATGGCAAAGAGTGAGAATGTATATGTACATTTGAACCAAATAATAATCAAATTATGATTATTTTTTTAGCGTATGGCTTTTAGTGCCGAGAGTGTCCGAGGAGATGTTCGGCTCGCCAGTTTGTAGCTGCTTCTAGGTGGACACCCAATGGATGAGCTACAAGTACCGTCGCGTGTAGAGTGTTGTCTGGGGAGAAAAGTTTGAATGTAAGGACAAGGATTTGGAAGGTAGCGGCTGTGGCCTATAGTTAGGGACCAACCCCGGCATTTGCCTGGAAGGAAGATGGGAAACCACAGAAGACCATCTTCAAGGTTGCCGGCGGGGGGATTCGAACCTCCTCGCCTCCCGGATGTGAGCGACTGCCAGCAGCCATGCCGTAACGACAACGGCTAACTCACCCGGTATTATGAAATAAAGATCATGCTAATTTAGTTTAATGCGACGACAGGATCTTGTTTCAAACTTTTGGAAACACGGCGCGGGCCTGACAAAAATAGTCTCGCGGACCTTAGGTTGGGCAGTCCTGATCTACACAATGTAAGGCATGGAAGACGTGAGAAGCTTTTTTGGGGGGTGTATTCTCACGTTCTGGCGAGGTTATATTCGCACGTGACCATTGATATTGGTGGATATTAGCTTCATTGTGTAAATGGGCTTCCTGAAGCTTGGATGTCCGTGCAGAATGGAGAACTTGTGGGATGTCAATCGTCCAGGTAAACGAACTGGGCGTGGTGACTTTATAGCACGACCTCGCATGGCTACCGAGCACTCCGTTAAATTATTCCAATATCACACACTGCACTTCAGAGTGCACGGTCTATTGCTGCCCCGCATTATTCTCGTATCTACTGGCTCGAGATTCAGAAGGTAGATGGATTTTACATCTGAATGGCATCCTATCGCTATTTTCATCACGCGTTAAATAGGGTTAAATAAATGAAGACTCGTGGACCCGTGCGAGGAACCTCGTATGTTCATAAACCACACTTTCCCCAATAGTTTTATAATGAGAGACTTAGGAGAAAGGTTATTATGTTTTTATTTCGACCAAATGATTATAGAACACTATTTACATTACAGTTAGAATTCCAAGTTGTACGTTCCCAACTTAAGAAGGCAATCACTGTAAATTCGATCATCATAATTCTCACCGGTTATTCAATATTTATGAAATTCTACGATTTGAGTACGGTACTCATTCTTTTGATTTCCTGTTTCTGAAATCCATTCAAAATGATAAAGGAAAGACCTCAGGATGTTAAAATGACATAAAACAGGCGTCACAGCGGCCAAAATATGAAGTGGACAGCAATCATGGAGCGTAGTTTCCTACAGCAACAGTATCTGCAAATCTTTCATTTGAATGCTCATTTGTCACGATCGGTCGCTTTTGAGCGCCAAAGAAGGGATCGATACTACTGAAATAATATACGAGTAGCTATATGATGATTTTATGGGTTAGAATTAGGAAGAAAGTGGCCTTGGATTTTAGAATGTAATATCCCGACATTTGCCTGGAGTTGAGAATGGGAAACAATGAAAAACAACTTCAACAAGTAGTTCCGTGTAGAACTACACAGCCTATTTTCATATATCCTGCTTATATTAACTGCCACTACCAACATACAAAATTTAAGTTTGATTGCTGTAATAGATTCGTACATATTGAGTACCGACTAAATATTTCGGATGGTCGCCATGTTGGATTTTATATATGTAGGTCCTAGTGTTATGGAATGTTACATGAAGATTATTGTGTACATGTAGCATTCAAACTTCAATCGCACGATTAGGACACAAGAAGTAACAAGGACATTTTAAAATTTCGCACAGTTGCCATCTTGTGGTTATGGAAAAAATTGAAATCAATTAGATGGCAGTGGATTAACATTCGTAAAAGGATTTACTGTACCAAGTTTCACTGCACTCGGATGGTTAAATTGCGAGAAACGTCCATGTGAATATTTATAATTCGCGTCGCCGCCATGCTGGATTTGTGATCACTAGGTTATTTAAAGTCCTTTAGGTGAACTTAACTTCATAGCCCCTATGAACATAAAAAAAATCAGTTTGATTGCTATAATAGATTCGTAGATATTCAGAGTCGTCTGAATATTTCGGATGGTCGCCATGTTGGATTGTTAAATGTATAGCCCATAGAGTCATGAACTATTAAAGGAAAATAATTGCGTAGGTTCATTGTTCAAACTTTCACTTCGATCATTTGATTACGACACAAGAAATAAAAACTGAATTTTTAAATTCGCACAGACGCCATCTTGAGGTTAAGTAAACAATTGAACTAAATTACAATGTGTATAAACATTTCCTGTACCAGATTTCATTGTGTTTGTAATATTAATTCGCGAGAAAGGTCTATTTAAAATTTTCAAATTCGCTTGGCCGCCATGTTCGTTTTGTAGTTAACCACTTTTTGAAAGTCTTATAGATGAACTTCCAGTAGTGCCCTTTATATCCGTACAAAATATCAGGGTGATACAGCTAATAGTTTCAGAGATATAGAATGCTGGTGAAATATTTCGCACAGCCGCCATCTTGTGGTTATGTAAACAATTGAACCATGTTAGATGTCGGTGCATTACAATGTGTATAAACATATACTGTACCAAGTTTTATTGCGTTTGGTTGGTTAAATCGCGAGAAACGTCTATTTAAAAGTCGCAAATTCGCGTGGCCGCCAAGTTGGTTTTGTAGTTACCAGTTTCTCAAATGTCACATAGGTGAACGTCTAGTAGTTCCCTTTTTTACCGTAATAAATTCCAGGGTGATATCGGTATTGTTTCGGAGATATTGAATGCTGGTGAAATATTTTGCACAGTCACCATGTTGGATTGGTGAGACGTAACAAAATAAGGGCACGGTCGATGTCAACCGGAATAGTGCTATGAACTTACCGAGTTTCATTGAAATCGCTCCAGCCGTTTAGAAGTTATTAGGGGAGGACACACACACCCACCTCACACACACACACACACACACGCACACACACACGGGCAAAAGGTGATCTCATAAGCCTATTTTTTCAAAATTGAAAATAGGCTAAAATTGGTGAAAGGTTTGGTTCGAACTAGGGCTGGTACTAGTAATCGATTAATATCAGTTATAGAATAGCTTGCCACGGAGGGTGAGTGGTTAACGTGTCGGTCTACTAACCCCAAGTTGCAGGTTCGCTCCTGGCCGTGGTAAGTGATTTGTGAAAGGCGGCAAAAATTATGACTCGCATGTCTTACGATGTTGGCATGTCAAAGAACCCATTTGAATTCAGTAGGCCGTGTTAATAATGGTAAAATTAATCTCGGGAGTCTCCACCAACACAAAGTTCCTCATTACTCTACTAGAGAGCGCTATAATGTTCGAGGAGCTTGGATATGTAACCTTGTAACTTTCATAGTGCTTCAAGAAACAAAGAAATTCGACATGGAAGCTACCCTCTGGGTGTCAAATAACAAAACTTGCACCCGGCAACCGAGGCCATACGATATTATTATTATTAATAATATTATTATTATAGTTATAGAATAGTCGAAGCAGAAAACTGTATTAATAGCTAAAAATAATAATCAATCGATTGCTTGTGTCAATTAATAATACATTATGCAACGAGGCTATAATGGCAATAATTAAGACACGAGTATGTTTATAAAACGAGCGTATGCGAGTTTAATAATTTACATACGAGTGTCTTAATTACCAACATAGGCGAGTTGCATACGACTGTTTATGTTCGACGATAATTATTATAACTATTTTATGTCCGAACATAAATATTCATAAATATCTGTTCAGATTTCGCCAGTTTTATGTACTGAACAGAGCGCATGGGACGCAGAAAATAACTTGTATTGACCATGGCCTCCTCAATTATCCCCACTATGATCCTAGGCAACGCAGTGAAATTTAAATTAGAAGGCCTTGGAACTCAGCGCAGGTGAGATGCTATCCTTATCTAATTGGTCATGCAACTCTTTCTTGAGCTCTGATTGGTGAGAGAAACTGTCCCATAATGAAAACTTGTGCTATAATGAGCCTCATTATAGTACAGTATTATTTTTTATTTTTTTATTTAGTCAATTTACCCTCTAGGTTGGTGGTTCCCACGGACTCAGCGAGGGAACTCACCACTACCGCCTCTCTGGAGCTTGGAACATCTGGTAGGTATGGATACAACTGGGGAGGTGTGATCAGCACTTCGCCCAGGTGGCCTCACCTGCAAAGCGAACAGGGGCCTCATGAAGGATGGGAAGGGATGGAAGATTGGGATGGATAGGCTAGGTAGAGGGAAGGAGGCGGCCGTGGCCTTACAGTAGGTACTGAGCCAGTATTTTGCTGTATACTTGAACCCTGATACGACAGCGAGACGTATTTTGAAATTATTGTTTGGCATTAATTTGGCTGCAGGCTTGAGGAGCAATACACTCGTCATTCACTTAGGAGATAGATAGGCAATCCCGCCATGCTCTTGATCACGTGGACAGGACATGCTCACTAACTTATTTCTGCAACTGTCTGATGCATATATAAGATGATAATCGACAGAGTTCGATTGTCAACCTCGATACAAGGAGAGATGTATCATGGGTAGAGTGCCAGCTGTGGCGTGTCTGCGAGCAGTTCTGAAATCACAGACACTTGAGTTTTGTGACACACGGAGTGAACGTGCTATCGTCTCTGTAAGAAAAGTTTCGTTAAACACGCAGTCGTACGAGTGTTCTCTAATCACGGCGCGGAGCGAACAGGCGGATTGCTTCATAGCAACATGCGGTTGTTCGTATTTCTGGCGTGTTTGGCATAACCCAGAAAATAGATATATGCGAGTGAGCTTAGTTATTGCATGGACTTGTCAGTACAAACTCCACGATGAGGAAATCTACTACATATATGGTTGAAATTCAGGAAAGCATTAGTATTATCAAGAACAATACGACTGGACTTTATTGTGAGAATCTAGCTGCTGTAGCAATTTTGGGCTAAGCAGATAGTACAGGAATGCAATGCAGAGGCAGGATTGATCATTTGGAATGACAACCTTATAAATACTACAATGAAGAAAAAGAAACGATTGTAGGCGTTCGTTCTGATCCAGTGGTTTTGAGGTACATGAGAATGAAGAAACAAGTCAAAATGAACGAAACTACTTTACTGATAACGTCGAGGGAGCCTTGTACGAGTAATATGTAGGAACTCCGTTTCGTAGACAGTGGTTTTCGAGTTAGGAGGAAGTTGGTTCGACGACTTACAGCTCCAGCCATGGACTACTCAGGGATGAGGGTCCAGTTCCTGAAAGGAACGTATATTCCTTTACTTTCTTCAATCTCAACCAGAACATCGCCCAAGGTTGCTGGAAATCTTTCCTTTCTTATAGACAGTAGACTTTGTAACTTTTAGTTCGTCCCTTTTCACCAATATTTTATTAAATAGTATGAAATTCATTCGAAGACTAGATTTGGTTCCTTGTATCACTTATGTCGGAGAGTGTAATTTATTTTGTAGTTAACAGTAAACGTAATGCTATATAGAGCATTACTTGTGTTTGTTTTTTTTGTTGAAAATTTTGGAAATAAAACCAAGCATTGAATTTCGTTGGGAAGACATCTGCAGCATAATTAGGACCAAGACGACGATATTTTTGTATAAGAATAGTGATTAGGAAGAAGATGGCCACACACACGTGCACTTGAACTATTCCAAAAATATTTCAGTGATACTCTTCGTTTGGACTTATGACATTCTAGTAGACATTTCTTTCTTTTAGAAATGATAGTTCATTTTCATCATTATTTTCCATGGGTATGGGATCGTAGAAATCGTCCAGCGAGAACAATTGTGAATTGATTGTCGAGGCATTTGTAGCCTAATTTCATATTTCTTTTAGATTAGAGACTTTTTTTAACTGAAACTTTAGTTCGTTCAGTCTTCAGCTTGTGTTATTTTAATTCATTTTTGGTAGGCTCTTGGCTAGATCATCGTTTGATTTAATGGTTTGCGTGTATCTATTGATACGATAATATACTCCTTTCCATGGTGTAAATCTCACGTGTTTTCCTCTGAGTAGTTAGCCGTTTTTCGAGTTTGGATAGGCGAAACTGAACCGACAAATTTACTAGTGTCTATCTACGATTTTTTTAAATATATAAGTTATTATGGAAATAATTGTGCCGTTTCTTGGCACTAATCTCTGATCGAACGTATAATTTATACTTTGGCATGAACATTTGAATCGAGCGGCGGAGTTAGTTGTGGCTGGCCTCGATAGGTAGCATATCTTGCCGGTGCTGCCTTGGACAGAGATTGTAGTTTCTCCCTCTGTCCGATAGGAAGAGCTATGTTCTAGCGACAAGTATTTCACCTTCTCGACGTTGACTTTAATGTTTTTGGAAGGCTGGGATTTTTCGAGACATGTATGATTCTCGTACTGATGTTGTTAGGCCAGTCATCATGGATTTACGTGGTTTTATAAATACATAAGAAGTAAACTGAAGTTCTACGGTATGTGAAAATATTGAATGATATTATCCCTCTTCGTCAAGTTATTGACTGGTTACTAATTGTAATCTTACTGGAGATAAACGTCAGGATATGATTCGTATATTATGGAATTAAGGTAGGCTATTTTGTCATCGTAAGTACTTGTGACTGTATCGACTGGCAAGGTAAAAGTATTTATATTGTATTATCCTATGTTGCATGATAGGGCCCTTCAAGGTTATTCATTCAAACTTAACGTCATCCTCGTGTATTCTCACTGGTAGGCTAACTGACACTCATATTTGTTTTGCGTAATTAATGTTTTGTTTTCTGTTTTCTGTTAATTTGTAAATGCATTTTAATTACAAGTAGTATGCCTTATGGTCTGTGGAAAATTTATTAATGTAGGATTTATTTTGATGTTCGACAACGCTAGTACGGTGATCGTTTTTCTTCTGTTTTTCATGATGGCTACTGTCGTATTGTTTATAACTATGTGCGATCGTCTGTTGTTAATATTTGAGAGATTTTTGGTAGCCATTGAGGTGAAAAGACGTAAATTGAATTAGCTCCGTATATTTTGTGTTGGAAGACATTAATTCTTCAGTTTTAGGCAACGTATTATATTGGATATTGTAACATGCGTAGGCCTGGCTTTGTGACATGTATTGTCTCGGGAATTAATTAATTATTTATTTGTGTGGAAATGTATGAAATACGGTATGATGCATTATGCAGGGGCATAATGAAGCTATTGAATATTTAATTCGTCATCCTCTTGATATTTGGCTTGGATTCTCACTAATGACAACAGATGATTGGTTGAAAGCACCGCTTATTTACTTCATTGTAACAACTTTGGCTGGGTTACTAAAAATACGTATTACAGTCAACTGGAAGGAACAAATATTTGATGTCAGAATCCACATCTTGATTTGTAAGTGTTTTGTTTATTTGTATGCATGTTTATTGTGAATATATTATGATTTTACCCGATCACCTTAGTATTATTTCTGGGTTCCGGGGTTCGAAGATGGTCTCAGACAATTACCCTCTGAGTATGAACTTACTATGGTCCAGTGCCTTCCCTCCCAAAGGCCATTACTTTAGTAGTGGGTCAAAAGTGGTAGCAGAGCGTGGTTAGATTTGTACCACATTCAGTAATTGTTTGGGGCTAGGCTTTGGATCTTGGGACTTGGAAGTATGATGGGGCCTAAAGTGTGATATTTTTAATGTTTGTTGTTATTGTTTTATCTTTGTATAATTTTCTTGTTATTTATGTTTCATGTGATAATATACTGAATGGACGAGAGCATTTTAAAAGCTGCATCATATTTATCTAAAGAGGAACTGGCTTATGAAATTCAAATACGGAATGGCAACCCTAATTTTCATCGTGAACTGGATATTATTCTTCTCAAATCGTTAAAGTCAGCTCCTGTTGTTAGTCTGACTGATCAACATTCTTATGGGACAAAAGGTAGGTCTGATGTTGTGATATCTGTTTCAAACCTATTAGTGTCCTGTGATGAGTTAAAGCAAGTTGCCAAACCTTCGGCATATCGTGTGAACAATTTAAAATTTCGTTCTATACACTGGATTAATCGTTCAGTGAGCTTAATTGAATATTGGTCCAAGAGTGATATTGTTTTTTCAACCAAGTTAGTTGGGCTTCGCGACAAGCTGATAAATAGTTTTAATCGGTTGTCCTCGAGTGATATTCCTGAGAATATTAGTGAACCTGTTTTATGTTCTGAAAGCGTTTGTTTATATATTAGTGATTCTTGTGATGGCGTTGTGAATAATAGTAATTATATTGGTAATTTTGAATCAGTATCGATGGAGAATAATGAAAATATGTTAGGCACTTTGCAAACTAATAATACTACTGAGGTAAATAAACAAATAGGCTCTTCAAGAAATACACCTGAGGTCATGTCGGGCCCTAGTAATTTGAATGCTGTTGGCAATTCACGTTCTGATAAGAGATGTAACGATTTTTCCAGTTCAGTTTCTTGCCATGACGTTGGTAGTGCTGGGAATAGGTTAGGATCTCATCGTACTTGTACTGATAAGGAAGTACAAACTGTTGATAGCTTACATGGTGAATGTGATGTGATAGATAGAGTAAATAGGCTTAATCTTTCTGATAATCGAGCCTCGACTAACGTTGTTTCTCTAAATAAACTTATGACTGATGGTCAGGTTAATTTTGCTTGCCTTCCTAACCCATTAGCTCTAATTTTGAAAGATTTTCATGTGTGCTATGGCACTGATATTAATTTATTTGTGAATTTTTTGAAGAAATTAGTGGAATTAGGGGATAGTTCTGGTATAAATTATTTTCAGCCACGTGGAGAGATGCAGCTTGTGAATAATTATAGTAGTCTTGTTCCTTATAAGAATTTACAGGGAAGGCGTGAGTTCATGCCTACTAATGTTCAAGGCCATGTATTTCAGGGGCGTGCTGACCAGAGATTTAATGGGAGTAGAGCCAGCAAGGGCAAGAGGTGTGATTTTTGTGGCTCGTATGACCATATTAGTCGATGGTGCGATGCAGATTTTGATAATTTAAGTTGATATTCGTTGTGGTGTATGAAATTGTCAAAATTGTGTAGACGAATTCTGGTCATCAGGACATGTATGTGTTGTATGTGTGTGTGATGGTTGTATTTGTCTACACGTGTGGTGCACATTCTGCTTGATTGAGCAAATCTATAAAGGTTCTTCTTGTTTATTATTGTCTAAATTTTGTTAGGTCTGAAGTGACAAACTTGTGTAAATGTATTTGAGTGCATGAGTGTGGGTGATTGTTATTAGTTTTGTTTGTAATCGGGTGGGTCTCTTGGTTATTTCTTAAGGTGAATTAAGGTTAGGGTTTTTTTTTGCTTAATTTATAATTGAATTTAATTAAATACGCCGTACGTATAAAATGATACTATGTTGGGATATCATAGGTAAGTAATTACAAACCTCTTCTGTTCTCCGAGTGATGAATTAGTCATTTATCTGCTTGTTGATTTATGAAGGTAACTACTTGCCGAAATGTGTTTTGGTGATGGAAAATCATGCTATGCCAGGGTAAAATGCGGCTAGTATGACATGTTGATTTCAGTGTGTTTTATTTAAGGGTTATTATTTATTTTGTGTATGTCGATGTCCTAACGGTGTGTCAATTTATATTCTGGAAAATTATGGGGATTTTGTGGGTAGTAAATGGTTTTATTAATTTTGGGAGTTTGTAAGGTCGTATGATTTCAAAGAATGTTTGGGTACGTTTGTAGCTTGGTGGTCTGCACGAGTGGTCAGTTGATCTTCTTTCATTTAGGGTCTTCTGTTGGTCATTTATTGAGGGATTTCTGTCGAGTCTGTTCTTGTTTTGGTCTTGTTCGCTATATTGCTTACTTAGTTTGATATACTAAGCTATCTCAAGAGTGAATAATTGTATTGTTTATGTTACTGTTTAAATTGTGCATTTCCAAAGTCGGACATTCAGAAAGTATAAATGTGGTGTGATTTGTTTTGTTTTTGTAATTGGGTTGGTTTCCTTGTTGTTGTTTTGTGGGTGTCCAGATAAGTGTGGATGTATATTTATTTAAGGGGTAAAAGGTCATTGTATGTTACTTAGGATCGTGGATGTAAATTAGCATTTTGTTGACGCATCTGTCAACTTGAGTCTACCAAATGAATGTTATGGGGGTTCATTTGCTTAGATTTGAGTTGAATATGTTGGTAAGTATTTATAAACAATTCTCCTAAGTCTTCAGTTGATTGAGTGGGCTCAATTTTTTTTGCTGTCTGACTGAGAAATAAATACTTTAGGTTAAGTAATGTGATGTGATATGATGAATTGATTTGTGGTATTTGGTCAATATACGGCGACTCACTATAGGCCTCATGAAATGCGTGCTTCGTCTCGTTTTCCTAGTTTCTGTTTGGTCTGGGTCTGTATATGATAGGGTATTTATGTATTTGTGTTTTGTGTGGATGTGTTGACAAGTGCTAATTCATATTCTGGTTGTTGTTTATTAATCATTTGAGGGTTGTAATTGTAATATTTTTTCTGGGGATTTTAAGGTTATGTGTCATGGTGTAAGGTTGTGGTGTGATTCAGCTTTGGTATGCACGTGTGTCCTGTTATTTGCTTGATAATAGGGTCTTTCTATTGTTCTTCTTGGAATTTTCTTGTGTTTTCCTGGTTGGTTGTTTCTTTTGGCATTTTCTTTTACTGTATTTTAGACAAGTCGGTTGAACAGATATGCAATGTGAGACTTTGCCTTCGTCTTTTGGGAAAAAAATTTGTTTTTTTAATTGTGAATATGAGAGCTCAAGTGCCATTCAGCATTATTATTAGAACTTATTTTTGGAAAATACTGTTATTATTGTAATATTTTCGGGATATTGTAATTTTCTAAAACATGCATGCAATTTTCTGTGTTAATTGAGGGTCATTGTCTATATTTCACCTGTAAAGATGTGGATTCTTGATAGTACTGGGTTATTGTTATAAAATCTGATGCCATCATGTAATATTTTATTGTAATTTGTTCTTTGTAAATGAGTGTCAACGTTAGATATTAAGCTTTCCTTTACACATTACTGTCGCAGTCGAAAATTGTTTTCAGCTAATTTCTTCGAGGTCTTATTCTGCGTTTGGAGTGTTATGCAGTGCGAGAAGATGTCTCTGGCCAGGATTTTGGACCAATCTATGTAACCTTCGGATGAAACTGTTCCTGCCATCGTTTATTCAAGATGCCATTTGTATTAATGTTGTGGATATTGTACAAAGAAAACCTACTCGATGTATTCTACACTTAAGTATTTGTTTATGTTCTTGGCATGACATATTTTGGTGGTTATGGTGCTGATGAAAACAGAAATGAACTTTTAATTAAGTATTTCACATTCGGAAGCTACTGTGTTTGTGATAATTGGCAAAAACTTTTTTATACTTAAAGATTTGCTTGATTATGAATGTTGATACACTTGTACCATTTACGTCGTCTCTGTTCTGCGAACCATCGACAAGTTTGGGGCCCGGGAGTCTGTGCCGTTTCTTGGCACTAATTTCTGATCGAACGTACAATTTATACTTTGGCATGAACATTTGAATCGAGCGGCGGAGTTAGTTGTGGCTGGCCTCGATAGGTAGCATATCTTGCCGGTGCTGCCTTGGACAGAGATTGTAGTTTCTTCCTCTGTCCGATAGGAAGAGCTATGTTCTAGCGACAAGTATTTCACCTTCTCGACGTTGACTTTAATGTTTTTGGAAGGCTGGGATTTTTCGAGACATGTATGATTCTCGTACTGATGTTGTTAGGCCAGTCATCATGGATTTACGTGGTTTTATAAATACATAAGAAGTAAACTGAAGTTCTACGGTATGTGAAAATATTGAATGATATTATCCCTCTTCGTCAAGTTATTGACTGGTTACTAATTGTAATCTTACTGGAGATAAACGTCAGGATATGATTCGTATATTATGGAATTAAGGTAGGCTATTTTGTCATCGTAAGTACTTGTGACTGTATCGACTGGCAAGGTAAATGTATTTATATTGTATTATCCTATGTTGCATGATAGGGCCCTTCAAGGTTATACATTCAAACTTAATGTCATCCTCGTATATTCTCACTGGTAGGCTAACTGACACTCATATTTGTTTTGCGTAATTAATGTTTTGTTTTCTGTTTTCTGTTAATTTGTAAATGCATTTTAATTACAAGTAGTATGCCTTATGGTCTGTGGAAAATTTATTAATGTAGGATTTATTTTGATGTTCGACAACGCTAGTACGGTGATCGTTTTTCTTCTGTTTTTCATGATGGCTACTGTCGTATTGTTTTTAACTATGTGCGATCATCTGTTGTTAATATTTGAGAGATTTTTGGAAGCCATTGAGGTGAAAAGACATAAATTGAATTAGCTCTGTATATTTTGTGTTGGAAGACATTAATTCTTCAGTTTTAGGCAACGTATTATATTGGATATTGTAACATGCGTAGGCCTGGCTTTGTGACATGTATTGTCTCGGGAATGAATTAATTATTTATTTGTGTGGAAATGTATGAATTACGGTATGATGCATTATGCAGGGGCATAATGAAGCTATTGAATATTTAATTCGTCATCCTCTTGATATTTGGCTTGGATTCTCACTAATGACAACAGATGATTGGTTGAAAGCACCGCTTATTTACTTCATTGTAACAACTTTGGCTGGATTACTAAAAATACGTATTACAGTCAACTGGAAGGAACAAATATTTGATGTCAGAATCCAGATCTTGATTTGTAAGTGTTTTGTTTATTTGTATGCATGTTTATTGTGAATATATTATGATTTTACCCGATCACCTTAGTATTATTTCTGGGTTCCGGGGTTCGAAGCTGGTCTCAGACAATTACCCTCTGAGTATGAACTTACTATGGTCCAGTGCCTTCCCTCCCAAAGGCCATTACTTTAGTAGTGGGTCAATAATTATACATATATATATAGGAATAGTGAACTAAATTAACAGTTCAAACAAGTATAACAGAATTTGTCATAGACTTAAATGACGATAATTTATGGAAGTAGATAATACAACTTATCTAATAAATTGTTGCAACTTGTTGAGTGAAGTTGGGAAAGAGGTACTCTGTGACACTTCTATATTCGTCTACGATAAGGCGTGATATCTTCAGAGTAATTATTGAAAGGTTTTGAGTTTAATTACGTTAGGGAAAAATTCTTGACAGCTTTGGAAAGCTGAATTAATGTATTGCAATTTAATGAATACGAATTTGTTGTGCTAATGAAGCGAATATTTGACATCATTGGATGGTCAACATTAATATTGTATAATGTACTCGAAGTCTTATGTGAAGACATTAACGTAGTCATTTCGTTTTGTAAGAGAGAAATTAGCTTTTGACCTATCACTAATTTGAATAGGAAGTTGTTGTGAACGTGAATTGGAATCACGAATGTTTCTCTTAAATGCCAGTATTAATTCAAGTAACCCTACGTTTTTAGTCTTGCCTATTAAGATTTGCCGGAGATGGATTGCTTATATCGTGACACACATATTTAAGTGACACAGCCACTTTTCGAATAACTTTAATTAATTCATGCAATATAATACATTTGAAATTTCAGTGATTTTAACAAAAATATACTGCATTCATTGAAGCATCTGGATAGTTAATAAACTATTTTCTAACTTGTAACACTATTCGATTATCTTAATTGATTGTTGAATGCAACAAATTAAGAGAATTATAACCTTGAGATTTACTTGTCGAATTAAATGGAAATGGGCAGCGATAATAACAAAATCCTAACTAAGGATATAATCTGTATATAAAATGTAAGATATGTATAAATTTTTAATAAGGGTATAGCATCAGTGCATGATTTAATATTGTATTTTTCATGTAATGTGTTCAATGAATGTGATATTTAAATACTGCGATTTAGAGCAGTAAGATGGGGCCTTATTATAGGCGTTTATTGAAACTATTTTCGTCATTTGATTTAGAGAAGCTTTCTTCATTTTTGTCTAATTGACAGACATACACCATTTGCCAGTTAATAAACTGAATTTAATTTTAAAAATTCTTAGAACGACTGGTGTTTTCTATTAGAAAAGGGAGTGCGCTAGGAGGACCAGTGGGTGGTTTTTTCTTGAGTTTGCTTAAAATTAACGCCCGAGATACTTTCGTTCTCTTTTAGAGTCTCTTGTTCGAGTTCTTTTAAGAGCTTCGTTTCATTGTAATATATACACCACTGGCATCTTCGTATCGCGTTCTTTAATATTGACGTATCCTAATCCCTGGTTGATCCTAGTTGGTAGACTTTTAGGGGTTATTTCAGCCGGGAACTTCCAGAATCTACGATCCAGCTTTTCCATTGGATTTCAACAGGTAAGACCACGTGGATTACGAGTACATCTATATATGGCGCCCAACGTGAGGATTTCGAATTGGCATTCTCGAGTTCTACAATGCTAAACCCATGTGTGAGAATCCATTTTTTTGAGGTTATTGAGTTTAGCAGTTTTCGAACGATGTAGTCGTTAGCAAAATTTTCTTTGGCACTGCTACGATTTTACACGTCGAATTCGTTGGGAATTCACGTTTCTTCAAAACGTGAAGATGAGTTTTCTCAATCTACCTGACATACAGATAGAATTATCGCCATTGCTTAAATTTATTTGTTTTGTGTGTGCCTAGTAAAATGTAATTTGATTGATTACGACATGATCATAAAATACATTTCTAGGAAATTTTTATGGATCAGCGTGGTCAGACGGGACATGACATGGGGCCATTTTTCACTCCATGCTTGTCGGCCATTTCGTGTTAGTCACCGGCGATGTTTATTTGTAGATCATCTGTAATGATAGAATCAATTTCTTTAATAATAAAATAAATAATTCAGCATCTCAACTTTAATTTAAACCGTTTCTAATATAAATCACCGTCGTTGCATTCCTCCTCTTTTCTTATAGACTTAATTTATATAATAAGTTTAGAAGCAAAACGAAATACAATGCTTGTATTGGTGAAAAGGGTCATTCTAAATGTGTCAATTCTGCTATTTATGTATTGCATTCCTGTGTTTTCTATAATTGTATTTATCATGACAGCTGTGTCAAATGAGGACATTGCCAATATGTTGACGGCAATACAGGAGAAGATGGGAAGTCACACCAATGAATTAGCTGAGATCAGGAGTAATTGCCAAACTAGTTTTGACAATATCAACGCCATTGTCAATAAGAATACTGAATTAGTTCAGGAATCTGTAGGGGAGAATTTGAAGGCAGAGATTAGTCAAATGCACTTGTCCCTCAAATATCTTCAAGATAGTAATCGCACGATTTCAGCTAAAACTAAAGATATAAAAGAAAAGATAGATGATATAGAAACGGGCATCGACAGTGTGACGGCCGATGTCAGGCTTGTTCAACTTGATATTAGTAATATTAATGCACTGAAAATAAATTAGATTCAACTGAAGGCAAATTAGATGCAGCTGAAGTTGATATAACTGCAATGCAGGACAAAACAAATTCAACTGAAAATAAAATAGATTCGACTGAGAAAAAGATAGATGCCACTCAGGCTAAAATTAACCTAACAGAAAACATTGTAACTGGTATACGATCTAGTATTTCTACCATAAAGGAGGATGTTAGAAATATTAAATCGGAACTAGACAGTAACCAAAAATAAAATAAAAATAGCTTAGATGCATTGCAATTGCAGTTTTCAAACGAAGCAATTACAACGCAAGAAACTCTAGCCAAATTAGAGGGTGATATGGCCCAACTTAAGGAAAAAGTTGAAGAACACAACAAGGTCTTGAGAAAGGATATAGAGATCGATCTCAAGGCTATTGTTAACGATCAAGTGACCATCTTAAGGGGGGAAATCACAAAAATAAATGAAGACGTCATTAAAAGTATTAAGTCAGATTTTGAATTAAAGATTAACAGAACGGAAATAAGACTTAACCAAGATATGTCCCAGGCTAGAAAAGACACTGATAAACGAATCGATTCAGTACAGACTATGCAGGTCGAAAGCGTCACTGTTCTTAGGGAGGATTTAGAAACGCAGATTAAAGGCGTAATTCTGAAAATAAACCAAGTTAAGATAGATCTAAACTCAGAGCGTGAAAAGAAAACATCGGAATTAAACGAGATTAGACAAGAGTTGCAAACGTTCAGTTTAAAGGATCACATAGACATAAATAAATTAAGAGAGGAAATCAAGTCACAATTGGACGCGATGGGGAAACCTATAAATTCCGATGGGGAAGGAACGGTACACTATTTAAGGGACAGGATGGATACCACCACTCCAGCTAGAAACTAGTTAACGAGGTTGAATAAGGCACGTGAAACAGAACAGAGTCAGGCTAGATCAGAGATACCGAATGAGGCTACATCAGAAATAAATCCCAGAGATTTTAGGACATCAACGCCTAATGACAGATCTAATGTCATGATAGTGAGGAATTACGAGGAGAAAATTAAGAAATTTTCGAATACGGAGGGCTTAACTCCCATAGAATTCATTAGAAATCTACAGGATCATTTTGTGGAACATCATGTTACAAGGGACAGAGAACTGCGGATTGTTGAGAAGCATCTGGCAGATGCACCGCTAAATTGGTTTCGCGCTTTCCGATACACTTTCGATAACTTCGAACAGTTTTCGGAAGCATTTATTAAAAGATTCTGGTCGATAGAGATACAACACGCAGTGAGGGCGGAAGTATATTCAAGGAAGTATAGTAGTACTGGACCCACCTGTTACTCTGAATTCTTCACATCTTAGTTAGCCCGCCTTAGATATCTTCAACCCCCACTGAGACAGGAGGAAATTCTCGAGACAATTTCACGCCAGTTACCGGTGGAAGTTAGAAGGAATTTAATCTCATCAGGCGTAGAGGATTTAGCGGCAATGGACGACTTGCTGGGTAGGCTCGACCATACTTCTATGTCGCCTACCATAGTCAAAAGCGGAAGGACGGAAACTAAGACCGTGAAAGCGGTAGTCGTTGATAAAACTCAACAAACAGAAAGGTCAAATAGGACAGAATCTAGATGGGAAGGTCCGATGAGGAACAGTAGAACGTATAGTCGAAGGTTTGATGATAGAAACAACCAGCGACCATATGGAAACTACCAACAGAGATATGACCGAGACCGGGATAGTCCTAACCAAACAGATCGTAATCAAGAAAGATATAAACCTTACGAAGGTAGAAATAGGAATGACAGGTATGAATGGAAATCAGGAAAGGGAACAATACCAATCTAGGAACAACAGGTATCGAGGTTGTCAGAACAATAACCGATACTACGATAATAGGGATAGACAAGGCCAGTATCAGCAACAGAACAGAGGTCAACAAGGGTTTACCAGATACAAAAACTACCGAGACAAGAACTATCATAACCAGGAAGATAAAGAACAGTCTAGAAAGGACAGGGATAGGCGTGAAAAAAGGAAGGATCGAAGGGACACAGAAAGTGAGCCAGAACCTAACACTAGCCATCACACTAGTGACAATGACAGGGGTTCACAAGAAAAAAAAACGCCAATTACGAAATCCCGGAAGGATTAAACAGCCAGCCGTCTGCATTTGACATAATTATACAAGATGTTTATGAGGTCACGGACGAAGATTTGTTGTACGAAGAAAAGGAAGGAATTGTGAGCGAACGAGCTGAATTGCCTATTATTGAAATCTCTGTGGGTAAACAACATTGTAGGTCTCTCATAGACACGGGAGCGGTAATTTCAATCATGTCCGAAGATTGCTTTTTGAAATTAGAAGAGGAACAACAATTTACAACGTTGCCAGCTTCATCGATCAAAGTTAGAGGACTATTTCAGGATAAGTCGATGAAATGTAAATTACAAGTCCAGATGAAGTTCAATATAAATGAAAGATGTTTTGAACATATTTTTGTGGTGCTCAAAAATATCAACTTCGAAATAATCCTAGGGATTGATTTTATTACCCGTGCCAGAATCACCATTGACATGGAGAGGAGAATTATCAGGTTCCCAGAGAAAACTATTAGGAAGATAGTACCTGAAGATATTGATTCCAATGAGGATGTTGAAAATTTGATCAGGGAAGAAGTTTTAGAAAATATAATAAACCAGACCGAGCAAGAAAGAGAGCATTATGCACTTTACGTCGAGGGATTTACAGAAATAGAAAAAGAATTCAAAGACTTGATCGAGGAGTTTACTGATATCTTCGATGATAAGCCAGGCCTAATTAAAAACTTCAAGTATCAGATTAGATTAAACGATGACACTCCATACCAGGCCAAACTGTATCCCATTCCGGAAAAATATTATGAAGAGGTCAGGGAGATCATTAAGAGAATGGAAGCAGAGGGAATCATTAAGAAACAAGCCTCTTCCTACTTAAACCCTATTACGGTGGTAAAGAAAAGCAATGGTGAGCTTCGTCTATGTTTAGACGCTAGGAAAATAAATTCCCGGATATTTTTAGAAATGGACCAACCTCCCAAAATCAGAGATTTGTTACGGAAATTTAAAGACAAGGCATGTTTCAGCGTACTCGATTTAACAGCATCCTTCTATCAAGTAGAACTTGCCGAGGACAGCAGGCAGTACACAGGGTTTCTGTTTGACCAAACAACCGTCGTGTTCTGTCGTGTACCGTTCGGTATTATAAATAGCGGTCCAGCGCTCATTAGGGCTCTCGACAGTAAGCTTTCTGATGAAGTCAAACGCAGCGTCACGTGCTACATTGACGATCTCATCATCGCTTCAGTTAATGTTCAAGAACATCTGAAAGAACTTAGAAAGTTGTTCCTAGAGCTTCGAGAGGCCAATATTAAGGTCAACTACGATACATGTCACTTCATGAAGAAACGTATAAATTTCCTAGGCCACACTATAGATCAATACGGTTATCATTCCAATCTTAAGAAGATGAGGAAATTGCAAAATTCCCTAGACCAAAAAGAATCAAGCACCTACGCCAATTCCTTGGGATGTGCCAATTTTTGAGTGGTCACTGCCCAGGATACTCAGTGACCATGGCACCGTTATATGAACTGCTGAAGAAAAATAATCGGTGGAAGTGGACGGACTTAACTGAGCAGGCCTTCGAGAATGCGAAGACTATGCTGAAGGAATGCATTAAGTTAGAGTATCCGGAATTCAGCCGCACTTTTTATATTGAATCTGACGCTTCCAGAGTAGGTTTAAGTGCGGTCCTGTATCAAAAGGATGAACAGGGGAATAAGCACTACATTGATTTTTACAGCAGGAAATTAAAGCCTCATGAGGAGAATTATTTCACTACAGAGCTTGAGGCTCTGGCCTTTGTCTCAGCTTTGCAGAAGTGGAAAAAAATACTTCTAGGTCATCAGATTGTAATAATTACAGATCACAGAGCTCTGCAGTTCATGCTTCAGTCCGATTTGTCTTCTGATCGTCTGACGAGATGGACGTTGTTTATACAGCAGTTTAACGCCACCATCAGACATCAGCCAGGCAAGGACAACCTTCTTGCTGATGCTCTTTCTAGAAACCCCTCTAATAAATTAGCAGTAAACTTAGTACAATTGGAGGAGGGAGATGTGGCAACCCTGGAAAAGCTACGCAAATTAGCTGTATCACAGAAGAGACACACTCCAATAAGGAACATGTACAGATATTTAAAGGGCCACATGGATGACTCGGATGAGTATTTTCAGGCAACTAGGAGATGTTCTGACAGATTCGCTCTTTGTGGAGAAGTTGTTTGTAAATTTGTGGACAAGCACAAGAACAAACTTAGAATAGTGGTGCCTCCCAAATTGACTGTACCTTTGATCTGGTTAACACACAATAGTATCGGCCATGGTGGCCTGGATAAGACCATGAAAACGCTTCAGGAGACGTTTTATTGGTCTAACTTGCGTCAGTCCGTTGCGAGGGTTATTAGGTCATGTGACAGTTGCCAGAGGAGCAAATATCCTTCGGCATTATCTAAGGAGGAGCCGAGAGCAATTATCCCCTATAGACCACGTGAATTAATGGCTTGTGACCTGTTTGGCCCTTGTCCAAAAGGTGCCAGGGGTAACCAGTTTCTACTTGTTACCGTGGATGTGTTTTCGAAATTCGTCACCCTAGACCCCTTGCAGAACGCAACAGCAGCGCAAGTTATAAGTCGCTTAGTTAAGAGTGTATTCACAAAAGCTGGAAGACCAGAAACGATTCATTCAGATAATGGATCGCAATTTACTTCCCATGAATTCAAAGTCGCTATGGAGAGATTTGGAATACGTCACGTGTTCTCCAGCATCAGATATCCTGAGTCCAACAGTTCGGAACGTCTAATGTCAGAGGTTGCCAAGTTTGCACGTTTATACTGCCCTCAAGATCATCCTAGCTGGGTAAAATATGTACCTCTGATGGAGACATGCCTAAATACGACATATCATGAAAGTCTGAGAGATATTCCAATGTTAGTTCATCATAACAGAAAGCCAGAAAGAGCTTGGGATGAAATAACACAATTCTTAACTAAAGATGCTGAACCGTCAGAGCAGGAATGGGTGGATAATGCCCGAGAAAGCCTGATGGATGCGGTGGAAAAAAGGCAGAAAAGAAATGAAGGAAAGCGCTACAACCCGCCTCTAGAAACTAATGACTTAGTTCTCGTACGTAAATCCACTAAAACAGATGCAGCGAGGAAGATATACATGAAGTTCAGTAGCCTGTACATTGGCCCCTACAAGGTAGGCAGAGTGTACGGGAATAATAGTTACCAAGTCCTAGACATCCACACGAACGAGGAAATAGGAAAATTCAATGCGAAGAACCTGAGAAAGTATTTTAAGAGAGTGGAATAAAACACAAAATACTGTTCATTAGCGAATACCTAGAATGGTGTAATAAAAGTATTTGCACACTTTTATTAGCTAGGTTGGGAGGAGGATGAGCCAGTATTTTGCTGTATACTCGAACCCTGATACGACAGCGAGACGTATTTTGAAATTATTGTTTGGCATTAATTTGGCTGCAGGCTTGAGGAGCAATACACTCGTCATTCACTAAGGAGATAGATAGGCAATCCCGCCATGCTCTTGATCACGTGGACAGGACATGCTCACTAACTTATTTCTGCAACTGTCTGATGCATATATAAGATGATAATCGACAGAGTTCGATTGTCAACCTCGATACAAGGAGAGATGTATCATGGGTAGAGTGCCAGCTGTGGCGTGTCTGCGGGCAGTTCTGAAATCACAGACACCTGAGTTTTGTGACACACGGAGTGAACGTGCTATCGTCTCTGTAAGAAAAGTTTCGTTAAACACGCAGTCGTACGAGTGTTCTCTAATCACGGCGCGGAGCGAACAGGCGGATTGCTTCATAGCAACATGCAGTTGTTGGTATTTCTGGCGTGTTTGGCATAACCCAGAAAATGGATATATGCGAGTGAGCTTAGTTATTGCATGGACTTGTCAGTACAAACTCCACGATGAGGAAATCTACTACATATATGGTTGAAATGCAGGAAAGCATTAGTATTATCAAGAACAATACGACTGGACTTTATTGTGAGAATCTAGCTGCTGTAGCAATGTTGGGCTAAGCAGATAGTACAGGAATGCAATGCAGAGGCAGGATTGATCATTTGGAATGACAACCTTATAAATACTACAATGAAGAAAAAGAAACGATTGTAGGCGTTCGTTCTGATCCAGTGATTTTGAAGTACATGAGAATGAAGAAACAACTCAAAATGAACGAAACTACTTTACTGATAACGTCGAGGGAGCCTTGTACAAGTAATATGTAGGAACTCCGTTTCGTAGACAGTGGTTTTCGAGTTAGGAGGAAGTTGGTTCGACGACTTACAGCTCCAGCCATGGACTACTCAGGGATGAGGGTCCAGTTCCTGAAAGGAATGTATATTCCTTTACTTTCTTTTCAATCTCAACCAGAACATCGCCCAAGGTAGCTGGAAAACTTTTCTTTCTTGTAGACAGTAGACTTTGTCACTTTTAGTTCGTCCCTTTTCACCAATATTTTATTAAATAGTATGAAATTCATTCGAAGACTAGATTTGGTTCCTTGTATCATTTATGTCGGAGAGTGTAATTTATTTTGTAGTTAACAGTAAACGTAATGCTCTTTAGAGCATTACTTGTGTTTGTTTTTTTTGAAAATTTTGGAAATAAAACCAAGCATTGAATTTTGTTGGTAAGACATCTGCAGCATAATTAGGACCAAGACGACGATATTTTTGTATAAGAATAGCGATTAGGAAGAAGATGGCCACACACACGTGCACTTGAACTATTCCAAAAATATTTCAGTGATACTCTTCGTTTGGACTTATGACATTCTAGTAGACATTTCTTTCTTTTAGAAATGATAGTTCATTTTCATCATTATTTTCCATGGGTATGGAATCGTAGAAATCGTCCAGCGAGAACAATTGTGAATTGATTGTCCTGGCATTTGTAGCCTAATTTCATATTTCTTTTAGATTAGAGATTTTTTTTACTGAAACTTTAGTTCGTTCAGTCTTCAGCTTGTGTTATTTTAATTCATTTTTGGTAGGCTCTTGGCTAGATCATCGTTTGATTTAATGGTTTGCGTGTATCTATTGATACGATAATAGACTCCTTTCCATGGTGTAAATCTCACGTGTTTTCTTCTGAGTAGTTAGCCGTTTTTCGAGTTTGGATAGGCGAAACTGAACCGACTAATTTACTAGTGTCTATCTACGATTTTTTTAAATGTATAAGTTATTATGGAAATAATTATACATATATATAGGAATAGTGAACTAAATTAACAGTTCAAACAAGTATAACAGAATTTGTCATAGACTTAAATGACGATAATTTATGGAAGTAGATAATACAACTTATCTAATAAATTGTTGCAACTTGTTGAGTGAAGTTGGGAAAGAGGTACTCTGTGACACTTCTATATTCGTTTACGATAAGGCGTGATATTTTCAGAGTAATTATTGAAAGGTTTTGAGTTTAATTACGTTTGGGAAAAATTCTTGACAGCTTTGGAAAGCTGAATTAATGTATTGCAATTTAATGAATACGAATTTGTTGTGCTAATGAAGCGAATATTTGACATCATTGGATGGTCAACATTAATATTGTATAATGTACTCGAAGTCTTATGTGAAGACATTAACGTAGTCATTTCGTTTTGTAAGAGTGAAATTAGCTTTTGACCTATCACTATTTTGAATAGGAAGTTGTTGTGAACGTGAATTGGAATCACGAATGTTTCTCTTAAATGCCAGTATTAATTCAAGTAACCCTACGTTTTTAGTCTTGCCTATTAAGATTTGCCGGAGATGGATTGCTTATATCGTGACACACATATTTACGTGACACAGCCACTTTTCGAATAACTTTAATTAATTCATGCAATATAATACATTTGAAATTTCAGTGATTTTAACAAAAATATACTGCATTCATTGAAGCATCTGGATAGTTAATAAACTATTTTCTAACTTGTAACACTATTCGATTATCTTAATTGATTGTTGAATGCAACAAATTAAGAGAATTATAACCTTGAGATTTACTTGTCGAATTAAATGGAAATGGGCAGCGATAATAACAAAATCCTAACTAAGGATATAATCTGTATATAAAATGTAAGATATGTATAAATTTTTAATAAGGGTATAGCATCAGTGCATGATTTAATATTGTATTTTTCATGTAATGTGTTCAATGAATGTGATATTTCAATACTGCGATTTAGAGCAGTAAGATGGGGCCTTATTATAGGCGTTTATTGAAACTATTTTCGTCATTTGATTTAGAGAAGCTTTCTTCATTTTTGTCTAATTGACAGACATACACCATTTGCCAGTTAATAAACTGAATTTAATTTTAAAAATTCTTAGAACGACTGGTGTTTTCTATTAGAAAAGGGAGTGCGCTAGGAGGACCAGTGGGTGGTTTTTTCTTGAGTTTGCTTAAAATTAACGCCCGAGATACTTTCGTTTTCTTTTAGAGTCTCTTGTTCGAGTTCTTTTAAGAGCTTCGTTTCATTGTAATATATACACCACTGGCATCTTCGTATCGCATTCTTTAATATCGACGTATCCTAATCCCTGGTTGATCCTAGTTGGTAGACTTTTAGGGGTTATTTCAGCCGGGAACTTCCAGAATCTACGATCCAGCTTTTCCATCGGATTTCAACAGGTAAGACCACGTGGATTACGGGTACAGTACCATCCCGGCATTTGCCCGAAGACGAAGTGGGAAACCACGGAAAACCACTTCGAGGATGGCTGAGGTGGGAATCGAACCCCCTCTACTCTTTTGGACCACCCGTGGCTGAGTAGACCCCGGTCCAGTCCTCATACCACTTTTCAAATTTCGTGGCAGTGCCGGGAATCGAACCCAGGACCTCCGGGGCGGCAGCTAACCATGCTGATCGCTACGCTACGGAGGCGAGTACAGTATTCTGACATATAATATTTACATTTCGACATCGTCGAACATAAACAAACTAGCAGAATAGCAGTAAGAAAAAACTTGCGCCTGCTCTGATTGGAACCGCTACCAAATAACTCGTTTCAAGGAACACGCCGTGCCGGACACCACTGAGCTAGTTCGCCAGTCTGGAAGTGGTGGCAATCCTCCGCGGCTGGTACGGAACGGAAACATTAGAAAAAGTCGCATTTTCTCGGCGCGGTGTTGCCGATTTGCCTCGTTAGAAGTTTAACGTCGCACAGGTTTACAACGATTCGTTTCCGGCTCTAAGTGTCCTATCTCAAGTTGCTTCAAATAAGGGCCGAACCTCTGGTTTCAGTTTGTCGACGTTATTTTGTGACAGCCTGTATATTGTTAAGTGTTACCCCTAGTAGCACGTTCGTTAATTGGAATACAGTGGTTAAAAGCACTTAAGGGAAATATAGCTTTATTGCAGGTCAAGAAAGATACACGACACAATAAAACACACAGAAACCATTAGCAGTCTCACTGAGGCTTCCTCCTTATGGAGAACACTCACTCCTTTCTCTCACTCACAGATGTTAATCTCTCACTAATGAGGTAGACCCGTGTCCACTCACTGAAATACCTGCACACTTCCTTGAGTACACAAACTACAGTTACTCACGATTCTGCTACACACTGCTCTGCAGGCTCGGAAACAATCTCACTGGGTTTCGCAATCCACACGGCACTTCGCCTCGATATTGTCGCACAGGTAAAAGCACGCACTCGCTCTGAACACTGTCCCTCCTCACCGGCCAGGGTCGCTGTTATATATCGGAGCTGATGACTCAATGGATGCTTCGAGAGCGGACCAGGGTTCACGGTTTCTCGAGAGTTCCATTTCTGGGTGGGCTGCGTAGGTTCTAGACCGTGCCCTTTTGTTCTTACAGCCCTGTTGCGTAAGGCGCTGGCAACACACAGTCTGCCATAGCCTGGAGTGGGCTGAGTTACGCGCGGGCGTCGAAACTGTCTAGCATTCGTAACAATAACTTTATCACATGTAATTTATTTCAGGTTATTATTTTCCGCATATTCCAGTACTAGCCTATATATTCTAGCACATAACTGTTCTTTGTAATGGTGTTTGTGAAGACATACAGTAGGTTGTGAACCAAACGCTATAGGCCTATCACATGGAAAATCATTTTAATAGGCATGATAATTTTAATGGAAAGATCAGTGACACATATGAAAACAGGCTATTTAGTTCTTCACAGAACTACTTTTTAAAAATTTACAAATCATTTGGTACATGGATGTGATACGACATAAGTTCAACCTGAACAAACTTCTCAATACAGCACTTGTGACAATTAACATTTCTGGCACGTATTTCAGCCATGAAGAGTTCAGTGATACCAACGTAACTTTGCCGCAACAAACGTGTGTTTGGCAGATCGTTGAAACATAATCGTCACGCAACTCTCAGACAATACCGGCACTTACGTTGTTGTTTCACTGACAACTGGCTGATTTTGTAGTTACGATGTAAGGTGATCGTTTTTTCTAATGCTGTTTCAGTAATAGGAGCAGATATGTTCTTATTTCATTGGATGTACATGATGTTGGGCGGCAACATGACATCGTAACATCATTTTTCCCTAAAATGTTAGTTACGATAGTATTCCTTTAAGCCGTCGGTAAGCTTTCATGGCAATCTGAGGCGTAATCGTTGGAGGTACGACAAAATGTCATACAACCAAATTTGTAGAAAACGAACGGTTTTCGAGATATTGCCAGAAAACTATTCCCGATCAGCGAAATTGCAGTGGTTGTCATAGTAACGTTGATCTCTTTCTCAGAGGGAACACAGTTTTTTGGAAATATCTCCGAAACCGTTCTTCTTCTTTTCTTTCATTTCACCCTGTTTGGGGTACGTTGAATCGATCATTTCCCTGTACTCTGTTCTTTCCGTAGAACCCATTACTTCTTCAGTCTTTCCGATCTTCTTTTCCTCTCTTTTTCCGAGATAATGGGTTCATTTTAGGACCTTAAAAAGTGTGTGTTCGGGATGCAACATTTCAGCTTTCTAGGTCTAGTGGTTTGAGCACTGCGATGATGAGTCAGTTTTGGATTATATATAAGAGATTTTTTATTTTGTGTTATATATTGTTGTTTTAAGGGGAAGAACTACGAGGTCATCCGCCCTTTATTTTGTGTTGGCCGACTGAAAGTTATAATATCAACCATTTAAATGATGATATAAGACACATCACCACATCTGGTAAAGCGTGAACACTCTTCTGCACTGACCAGTTCAATTCAAATCAGGACCCGTAATCCTTTTATCTCCATCCTCGTGATGTATTCTATATTCACATCTTTCTGTGTGTGTTTGCCAAAGATATTTTTCATTCACCCTTTAAAAGATTATATAGCTTTCCCTCTCTCTCTCCCTTTATCTCTCTCTCTCTCTCTCTCTCTCTCACACTATGGATTATTGGCTATTAACATCGCTCCCTCACAAACTCATAAAAATGTATATATTCGGCAGTGGAAGAAATATTGGCTAATCCACGGCTTTGATCACCAATGGCCGTCAGGCTGGAGAGCGTCGATAAAAATTACCAATATCAATTAAATGTCATGGGGGAGGGCGTCATAAACAAAACTCTTCATTCCAGCAGTAATACCAACACACGAGAAAGACAGAGATGCGACGTGAAGTACGACGGCTTGTGTAATTCCCGTCAAGGCAGTGAACATTAATATCCCTGGATTTGATTTATAATCATGTATAACAGCTTAAGCTATTATTAAATGTTATTGTCACCAATTGATTTACTGTAGGTCACACCTGTCCATCTAAAGCGGTTTGTTACTTCACTACAGTAGGCTACATCGTACTGATAGCTACTCTTCAGTCTGTCAACTCAAAGTAATCCTAATTACTGGGGCATGTGGAAAAATAACCCGAAAATAATTTCATGTGATTGAATGTGTATTGGTACATTATGCAACGAGCCTATATTGTCAATAATTAAGACACAAGTATGTTTATAAAACGAGCGTAGGCGAGTTTTATAATTACCATACGAGTGTCTTAATTACCATTATTGGCGAGTTGCATACGACTGTTTATGTTCGACGATAATTATTAGAGCTACTGTATTTTATGTTCCAACATATATATTCATAAATATCTGTCGAGAGTTCGCCAGTTTTATGTACTGAACAGAGCGCCTGGGACGCAAAGAATACCTTGTATTTGACCATGGCCTTCTCGATTGCCCCACTATGACACTAGGCCACACAGTGAAATTTTAATTAGAAGGCCTTGGAACTCAGCGCAGGTGCGATGCTATCCTCACCTAATTGGTCAAACAACTGTTTCTTGAGCTCTGATTGGTGGGAGAAACTGTCCCATAATGAAAACTTGTACTATAATGAGCCTCATTATATAGTACAGTTTTCTGACATATAATATTCACATTTCGACATCGCCGAACAAAAATATATATTTGTTATGGTTGCTGAATTGCTATGCCGAAGATCACGGGTTCAAAACCAGCTGAAGTTGTTGGTTTTTTAAGAGCGTAAAAATCCTTCAATATGCTTTCCTTCGGAAGGGAAGTAAATTCGGCGGCCCCATGTCACATAATTATGATATATAAAAGAACCTACCACTACAATTGGTAGTGTGTAGCTAAATTTGTAGGTTGTTTGGCTAGAAACGCTCCATCAAAATGCAAGGATCACCGCTAGGGTTCAGTGATAGTGGTATCTCTGGTAGCGAAAGTTGGAACTACTTGAAATTGTACTTGATGGGGAGCCTACGGGCGTTCAATTAAAATACCCAGCTATGGCCATTGGCTGCGATTCCAATATAATAATATTTGTTATGGAGTACAGAAAATGGAGAAAACATAACAAATGTATCGACGTATAAAAATGAATGTTTCTTGTATGTCTATTTGTTTGTTTGTCTGTTTGTCCCGTAAACGTTCATATACCATTCATCCGATTGCGATGGTACTTTGGCTAGTTGTTGTGCACTCTCCCTGGAAGGATTATGTATTAGTAAATCCATTTTACAATAGGTGGCGCATGAGTAGTTACAACAAGTGAGTGAAGGTGCGTGAATTGTTTCAAAAGAGTCCCGTATGAGTTCATATACCATTTATGCGATTGCGATGGAATTTTGGGGAGTTCTTGTACACGCTTCTGCAAAGGTTACTGAATAATGAAATCAATTTCCAATAGGTGGCATAGGCCTACGAGTAGCTTCAACAAATGAGTGTTGGCACACGAATCGTCTCAACAAATGAACTATACGGAGTTGAGCGCACGGCCGTGAAGTATTCTGAAATAGAGAATCAGACGAAAAAAACAACAAAAAAATAAACGTATTTCCTAACACACGGAATTTTAGGGAAAAAATTACACAGCAAACTCCTTTCTTTCTTCTCTTTTCTTTTATTTTCTTTAATTGGCATTGCAATGCATGCTGGGTACTGCCATAATCATATTTGTAATCAAATGTAATTTTTGTCATCTTATTAGCTTAGTTTCGATTTTTGCAAAAAAATTAAAATAGACTTATGAGATCTACACCGGGCCAAAAATTGTGTGTGTGTGTACTCGGAATGTCTGTCCCCCCCCCCCCCCGTATGAATTCGAACAAAGTAAAACCGAATTGAACGAAATTTGGTACAGAGGTAGAACTAGCAAAGGGCACCTCAGTGTCATGTTTTATATCGCCGCCATCTTGACGGAAACGTAATGGCGGTCACCCAAATGTCCAAAGCTTAAATCAAATTACGACTAACCTGAACATCCGATCTCTACCAAATATTGTAACAACATATATTTATATGGCGAGCGTCTCCTGACTAACCTACAAGGTCATCAGCCCAATAGTTTGCAGATGACGGCCATGTATGTGTGCAAATCTATTCCCCCTATCAATACTAATACGGTGAAACCGAATTGAACAAAATTTCAAAACACGCATTGTGACAGAATTTCGGGTCCTCTAGCTTTTCAACTTTTGTCACAATTGTCAAAACAGCTTAACGTTACGTTTTTGCTAAACTGGGCCCCAATAGTCTGAGTGCTCTTAGATGCATTTAAAAATGTTTCCAACAATAACACAGAGCGGAGAAAATTGGATCATTTACATTCACATAAATTTCAACTTCAACTAAACTGGAATGTAGTATTTATCTATCCTAACGACTCTTCCTCAGCTGGTGCTTGTGAAAAATTACGCAAAGAACCGGCAAACTTTGTCTCTTTGAAACTATTTGGAATGCTAGGGAGGTATAATCAACAAGCAAGCTCAGCTAACAGAGTAACGCACATAAATTTGAAAATGGAACTTGGAAAGTTGAGAAATCTTATAATAGAAGCAGCATCTGCTCTAAGAAGTTTCGCAATAGACGATTAGAATACGGTGCTCGCCCGGAGATCGATTCAGCTCTCGACCTGGTACATTGGTGACGTCACTTCGACCCTCTTTAACTGCGGTCCAGTCCTCAGGTACATACTGGTATATCTCGAGGATCTGATCCATGTGTGTCATAGGAATGGCTACATACACATCACAGGCTCCGATCGCGATTACTTAACGTCGAATATTGAAGCTGAGCACATTACACATCTTCTAATCTAGATAACTAGAGGACCTGTGAGAGAATTTTGCTTGTTCATAAACCACCTGCCTGGCTTTACTGTTATGCGGGCTTGACGCGACACAGTTCTGGAAGGGGGTGTCATCTTGTTCATTTGTTTGAACGCACTTTTTAAACAAATTGCCGATATTCATGAAATCAACTTTGGGAGCAGCGAAGTGGCGCAACGGTCAGTGAAGTGTCTGGCTGCGTGGTTCAGGGGTAACGTTCTCGTCTGCTGTCCCCAATGTTGCAGGATTGAATCCTGGCACAGTCAACTGGCATTTGAGGGTGTGCAAATGCGAGGGCACCACATTTTAACACGCAGGTTCGTAAAATGATTCCATGGTATGAAATATCGGTGGCGACTATGTTAAAAATAGCGAAAGGCTAGCTCTTTCGTTATGACAAAGTATTTTCTCTCTTTGTAATACTGATTCCCAGTGAAATTAAATGTTGTTGCTGTTGCTATTGTTGTTTTTGTTGTTGTTGTTGTTGTTGTTGTTTGAGTCATATCTTTTGACTGGTTTGATGCAGGTCGCCATTCCTCTCTGTTCTGAGCTAATCGTTACGTCTCTACATACAGTAGCTACCACACCTTATATCCGAGACTATCTGCTTAACATATTCTATGGTCTAACCTTACAGTTCTTGTCCACAACCTTTTTTTCCATAACTAAATTTGCTATTCCTGGGTGTCTTAGAATGTGTCCTACCAATGTATCTCCACTATTCATTAGCAATCACCAGAAAGATCTCTCATCTCCCAATCGTTTTAATACTTCTTTATTTCTTTACGAAATCATCATTCTCCTGTAACACCACATTTCAAGCGCTTATGTTCTTCTCTTTTCTGCTGCACCAATAGGCCAAGTTTAACTTCCATAGAGTGCCACGCTCCAGACAAAGGCTTTCAAAAATGACTTCCTAGTACCTAAATCTCTATTCAATGTCAACAGAATCCTTTTCTGTAGAAATGTTTTCCTTTCCTGCGCCAACCTACGTTTTATATCTTATTTATTTCGTCCATCACTGGTCATTTCACCTCCCAAAACAGAGAAGTCATCTACTTCATTTACCATATCACCTGCCAATTTGACACCCATAGAGCTTTCTGATTTAGTTCGTCTTCATTCCATTAGTTTTGTTTTACATTAATATATTTCCATCATAAATTCCATCTTCAAGACGGAGTCCATGCCATTTAAAAACGCATTCAAATACTCTGGTGAATCATATAAGAAGACAATGTCATCAGGAACCCTCAGAGTTGAAGGTATCATTACTTTAATGTCTTCAGACCCAAGAAAAAATGTGTAACTGGCTCTGTCTTTCTTTCTTATTAAAACAAGATGTTCAGTAAAGAACATATAGCCTACTTTCTCCTAAATGCATGGGTATTGTTATAACTCTTTGTCCTTTTCAAGGAGTATAATTGAATATTGGTTGTAGTAGCTTGCTGAAATACAACGTGCTGTACGGATATTAAACATGAATATGAGGTGCCCTTTGCTAGTGCTACCTCTGTAAAAATTTCATTCAATTCGGTTTCACCGTGTTTGAATTGATAGGGGGAATCGGTTTGCACACATATATGTCCGCCAACTGCCAACTATTGGGTTGATGACCTTGTAGTTTAGTCAAAAGACGCTCTGCATATAAATACATGTTGTAGCAAAATATGGTAGAGATCAGATGATTAGTTTGGTCGTAATTTGATTTAAGCTTTAAACATTTGGGTGGACGTCATTACGTTTTCGTCAAGATGGCGGCAATATAAAACGTGACACTGAGGTGTTCTTTGCTAGTGCTACCTCTGTACTAAATTTTGTTCAATTCGGTTTCACCGTGTTTGAATAGATAGGGTGGATCAATTTTCACACATACATGGCCGCCATCCATAACGCATTGGGCTGATGACCGTGTAGGTTGGTGAAAAGATTCTTCATACGTAACGGTATATTGTTGCAAAATTTGGTAGAGATCAGATGATAAGGTTGGTCGTAATTTGATTTAAGCTTTTAACATTTGCGTTGCCGCCATTACGTTTTTGTCAAGATGGCGGCGATATAAAACATGACACTGAGGTGTTCTTTGCTAATGCTACCTCTGTACCAAATTTCGTTCAATTCGGTTTCACCGTGTTTGAATTGATAGGGGGAATCGGTTTGCACACATATATGTCCGCCATCTGCCAACTATTGGGTTGATGACCTTGTAGTTTAGTCAAAAGACGCTCGGCATATAAATATATGTTGTAGCAAGATATGGTAGAGATCAGATGATTAGATTAGTCGTAATTTGATTTAAGCTTTGAAAATTGTTTGATTTTGATAGGGGAGGAGGGGCAGACACTCAGAGTACTCACACTCACACACTCACACACACACACACACAGACAGAAACACATTTTTTGGCCCTGTATAGATCTCATAAGTATATTATCATGTTTTGCAAAAATCGAATGTAGGCTAAAAATGCAAAAAACACATCTTTCGACACAGAACAAATCTCTCTCTATATAAATAAATATTACGTGATAGCCTGTATATGTGTGTGTGTGTATGTCTTTCATGTGTTCATATACGAGTACCATTCATCTCATTGCGATGAAACTTTGGTGAGTTATTGTGTATACTCCTGTAAAGATTTCTAATTGAGTAAATCCATTTCACATTAGGTAGCGCAAGAGTCGATTCAACAAATGAGTGAAGGCGCGCAAATCGTTTCAAAATAGTCCCATATGCGTTCATATACCATTCATCCGATTGCGATGAAACGTTGGTGAGTTATTGTGTATACTCCCGTAAAGATTTCTAATTGAGTAAATCCATTTCACATTAGGTAGCGCACGAATGGATTCAACAAATGAGTGAAGGCGCGCAAATCGTTTCAAAACAGTCCCATATGCGTTCACATACCATACATCCGATTGCGTTGGATTTTGGCGAGTTGCTGTACACGCTCCCACAAATGTTTCTGAATTAGTAAATACATTTTACAATACCTTAGAGGCAGTTAACGGAACGAGAAAACAAATATTGTGCATCCAAAAGCACTTCAACAAACAAAATTGCAACGCCAACACCTTCTTGATTGGCATTGCAACGCATGCCGAGTACAGTTTGTTTTTAATAAAAATATTAAATTTAGAGACCACAGTTGCCGATCGGGATAGTTACGAGTGCCAAGGCGCGGCCATAGGGCCTGCCTATCTATGGGCTCGAAACACGAATGGGCTCGAATTCCTTTGTCAGACATTCTTCAAATGGCTTCGACGGCTTGTCGTTTTCAAATCCAGGCGAAACTGCGACAGTACCTTCTTCCAGGCCACGACCGCTTCCTTCCAACTTCTTGCCCAATTTAATTCAATTCCTCTCCATTTTATCTCTCAACTAGCAGTAGTGCCCGGCTTCGCCCGGTGGATTTATTTGTTTTACAGAACTGGAGCGCTCAAGGATAAGGATCGGAATAAATGAAAGAAAATTTTAAAGCACCAAGTTTATTGCAGCTGATAACCTCAGTATACTGCACCAACACCATCGCCCTTATACAGAGGCATACTATTGTCATGATGATAACTATTTTAAGGGGCCTAAGAAATCATTTTACACTAATTACTCCCCGTGACTGCAATTTATAAGCAGCTCGCAATTCTGCACCAGAACATTGGTAGGGGCGACGTGATGTGGCCCGCATTACATGGCAACAATAGACTTCGGTATTATTGAAGCCGTTCTGGAGCGCTTGTTCTTCCGACTTACTGAACAAAATCAATCTTTAAGGTTACCTGAGAGGTGTTGCCTAATGCTACATAGCCTAAACTATTCCTCTTGAATCTGGCTAGCATATACAAAAGAATTTTTCGAATCCGACTGGTAGTTCCAGAGATTAGCGCCTTTAAACACACAAACACACAAACTCTTCAGCTTTATTATATTAGTATAGATAACACCCTGAGAAGCCAAGTGTTGGGAGGGCATCCAGCCGTAAAAATCATCCACCAACATAAAATTCATCTCTCGTCTCCCACTTATCCCATAGAAATGGGAATATTAAGGGAGAAAATGACAGTTCAGAATTCACATAATACCAACTACTGCCAACAAAAATAATATTAAAAAGTGAAGCTCTACATATGTGTACCCTGGGTCTGATGAGGTTTGAATCTTTACCCTATTTTAACATTTTCTCTAATTTCCTTCATTGCTTACAATGTGTAGATTCAAAAGTACGGGTGATAGCGACTGAACGCCCTTCGTGTAAATTAAATAGCACAAGTTTTACAATTTATTCTACACAGATCCAAGTAGTCAAGGATATCAACACGATTCCCAAGCCCCTAAATGACGTAATAACAACAAAATATGCATATATTGTGGGACTATGAAGAGAAATGAACCTAGATTTCGAAAATCTATCGAAACATCCCTTTGAGTGGGAGGGAGAGCGTTGGCTTCCACAAGGAAACTCTTTATGCAACCCACAAAGCGATCGTACATTGGAGCCTCGCCTCGTTTCGTTTCGCCTGGAAACAAAGGCTTTACCTGGAAACATGTGTTTAAAGAATCCTTTGGAATTATTCACGATCCACGCTTTTGCATTATTCGTGCTTGTAAATGTTTGATATGGTTGTGCTGAGCGCACTGGCTGCTGGAAGGGAAGCATCCCTCCCCTGACATTTAAACTGGAGTACATGTGCATCGGTACGTTCTTATTGACATATCGTTTCTCTAATTATCCAAGTAGTAACGTTCTGAACTGTACTGTGTTGCTCTGTGGCGTTGAACTTAACAGAACTAGTTACATCATTTGGGAGCTACTCACAGCACGTCCCTCAGCACCGTGAACTTGTATGTTGATGATGATAATTGTCATTTTAAGGGGCCTAACATCTAGGTTATCAGCCCCTAATGGTTTGGGTGATAGTGAAAGATGAGATGAGAATGAAAACTATAACTAATACTAACTACAGACTTACATACTAGCAGAAGAAATGGTTAACAAATAAAGGACATGAAGAAAAGAAATGCCCTCAACCGTCGAAGAATGAGGATTGATGGACTTGGAAGGAAGGAGAGCCATGTGAGGAAAATTAGAAATTGAAAGAGGTAAGGGCCTGCCCCAAAGTCAGTATAAAAAGGGAAAAATACTTATCCAGCTAAGGAATCCCCCGGGATCGCGAACTCCAAAAATCACCAGCCGTGAGCCCCTGAGGGTGTAGTAATATCCAGGGCGCACCAGAAATGGTGGGGCTACATATACCTTGCCTCCTTGAGGACCTTGAGCAGAAGGCAGGAGATAACATGAAAAGAAAAGGAATGCTGAGGAGGGTATCAGGAAATATGATGCAAGGGCCAATTAAAGCGGGAAACGAAGAGACTCCATAGGCCACGGATACCCTAATACCGTCGGTCGAAAGAGAACAAGAGTTGAAAAAGAGAGGTCGACAGGAAAGAAGACTGAGAGGAGCCTGGCACAAGTATGTGGAAGCAATGCCGGACTCACCTGGGGTCCCGTGGTCGCCAACAAACTTGTATGTGTGTGAAATTGCATACATAAAACGATAAGGTGTATGATTCACAAAACTTAGCCCTTAAACCAGAGGGAGTTAGAAGGTGCAGTTTGTACCAAAATACACTGCTGTGCAAAACTCAATGATGAACTGTCGCACGTTGTGCCACTGCCAGTAACAAAGCTTGTTGAACCTCAAACCATACATGGGAAGACCTGCTACAGTATGGTGCTGAAGGCATTGAGAGGAATATTCGATGTGAAAAACAGAAATGCCACTTTTATACAGAGACAATACATTACACGTAAGTCCCTGCTGCGACCCATGATGGTCCCCTGGACATCACAAAAGAAGGGACATGGTTCTTAAAATGGTGTGTCATCACTAGGGCTCGGATTTTTAGGTGCTAAAAATTGGGAAAATATTTATTTTTTATGTATTAAAAATACCTGAAATATGTGACAAAAAGTAAAAATATTTAATTATAATTTAGTTTATTAATGTGCAGTACTCGCGAATTCAATTTACTCTATGTCTCACTGACTGCTGAAGCATTACAATACACAACGAGATACATCTTCAGGTTGTCCATCACAAATGACCGACGATTATCGCGAAACATATATTCTGAAGGCGAGAAAACGGCGGCAATATGTTTCTTGCCCTTGAGGTGTTGTGTAACTTGAGATCGCTGTTCAGCCTTGATTGCTTTCCCACATGGTTGGCAGAACAGAACGCCCCCATCAGAAGTAAAATAATGTTAAAATTCTGCAACAGACGATAATTTGTTGTTTTTACTTTGGAGATCGTCGAACTGCCTTACACTTCACAGTGCTAGAAATGAACTGCATGTGAGTGACGATTAGTTCCAGGTATCTGGGAGAGGGCGAGGTCTAGCACGTGGTGTAATATGGCTATGGACAAGGAAATCCCCCTATGCACAGTGAGAGGGACGGGGCGACAAGTTAAGAATAATACAGTTGCAAGCTGACATCGCTCTGCATGAAGATTAGATAGCTCACATGTTCTTCCCCGTTGAAGTAACACAGAACAAAAGTTCAATAAACTGAAAGATATATCATACCGATTTTTTTAAATGTAAATATTATGTCTTTTTATGTGCTAATAAGTGAAAAGCAGGAATTTATGTATTTATAGAAAAATTGCTTAAATATGTATTTACATTTAAAAATATTTATTTACCTAAAAATCCGAGCCCTAGTCATCACCATGGACGGCGATGCATGTTCTGAAACATGTATCCATGCTGGCCACAAGATTGGTAAGGAGATCTCGATATGTTATGTGGCTTCATCTATCCCGTCCTCAAGTGAGGCACACCAGTGTATTTCAAATCGTCTCAATAGTACAGCAAAAAATCTTACATTTCTTGAAAAGTCAATGGAAATTAGGGTTTTAACAAACAAGACGATAGCCCCTGCCAAAACTGAGTCACCGCGTGTCCGCATAATAGTAAAGCCAGGTGGGTGGTATATACACCTGGAGCGCCCTCAAGTAACCGATCGAACTAAATGAGCGTTCAAAAAAGAGAAAATTACCCACAGGAGTGATGACTTGCACTCTGATTCGCATAAATATCAACAATTTGTTTAAGAATTGCGTTTAAAAAAATTAACAAAGCCCCTGACGTGTCGTGTCGTGTCGAGTCCGCACAACAGTAACGTCGAGAGGATGGTCTATTCACATCCGAGAGTTCTCGCATAGTTTCTTATAAGCTGTGAGTGTAAGTGAAAAGCCCTTATCTACAGGAGGTTGTTCATGTGATAATAATAGTCGTAATAATAATAATCTTCAGGACACCAATTCGGGTTGTCAGACTGTATTGAACGGTTCTTGGTGTCTGACGTTTCCCCAGTAAGTCCAGCTGGCATTCTAAAGTATTTGTTTTGAATAGCTTGAAATAGCGCTTGTCTCGGGTTTATATAGGCTGTTGAAATATCCTCGAATTAACACAAAGCAGGAATGGATTTTGGCTTTTCTGATTGACAGTTCTTTGGCTTTGCTCGCACATGGCTAGGATAATATTAATACTTACGTGATTGTTTAGCTTCTGTGGGACATAATGTCTTGTGGTTCGATTCCATGTAAAAGTAGAGGGGGGGTGGGGGTAGGGGTCCTATAGTTTATGATCATTAGATTAAAGGTCACGTAAAACAAAAAAAACTTCTTCTTTTGCAGGAGGCTCCGTCTCAGTTTATTCGAATGAGGGGAGCCTAACGTGACATAGGCGCTTTCCAGTGTTAACCCTTGGGACGTCACGCGAGGCAGTGTAACGTCAGTCGTAGCGCGCGGTGGAAAATAACGCAGGCATTCAATATCGTGTGATTATTTCCGTTTGCAATATATTATTTTTAGGTTGCTTTCTTTATGTGCTTACTCTCTATTTTCATCGTTCTAAGTACACATTTTATTTATTTACATCCAAATAGTTCCTGAAAAGAATACAATAACTAATGTTACGGTGTAGGGCCTACTTTAAAACACACATACAAATACAGTGGAAAGGGAAGAACATTCACAAAGGCAAACTTATAAAATAGTACAGAACAATGTACCAGTAATTTACACATACCAGTAAAAAATAAATAGAACAATGTTACAGTCTAATAATGTATTGTTACGGCTGTGAGTTTGTGTCATCACTCGCTGCATGAGTCACAACTGCCCCAGGGCTGGGCTGTGGCCTGCCTCCTGTATTGCGTGTGCCTTATGCAACAGGACTACTAGGACAAAGGGGTAGTCCAGAATATTCGTGACTGGACCAGCGATGGAAACCTCGAGAAGCCGTGAACCCTGGATGGATCTAGAAGCATTTTTTGAGTCACCGGCCTGCTATATAAGTGCGACCTGTCTAGCAGTTGTTGTTGTTGTGTTTTACGAGCTAGTGCGAGCGATTATATTGTGCGACAGAAGTGTGGTGACGAAGTGCTGTGCGAGTTACGAAATCCAGTGACATTGTTTCTCCAGCTTGTGGACAGCGAAATAGCCTGCAGCAAGTGATCGTAAGTAATTGTGGTCGGTGAACATAAAGGAGAGGAGCAGGTAGTTTCTGTCAAGGCCAGCGTACTCATTAGGACGGATTAACTTCTGTGATCTGTTGACAAGTGGAAGGGCCAAGAGCGCTCAAGGAAGAGACTTGAGGAAACTGGAGTAAGGCTCCTAATTGCTTGTATTTGCTGATTAGTGTAATTTTCTGGCCACAATAAAGTTAATTATTTCTTTAAGCAGTAATTGGTGTTGTGCTTTGTACCCCCACCGGAATCCAGTTAACAAAAGTGCCACTAGGGGGTGGCACGTAACAGTATTTTTTTTATTACTGGGAATGGTCGTGCGCGGAGCACAGAATTAACATAAAACTGGCTGATTACCGCTAATGAGTAGCGCTACCTAGCGTCAAACCGTAGAGGAGGGGTGGGGTGGAAGAGGGGCCTGTCCTACAACACGGCTAGATAGAGTAACAAAAGAAGTATGCGTGCGATCGGAAAGACCACGGCTAGAAATTTAGCACAATGGCCTGTCAGAATATCGCCAGTAGAAAGAAAATATTACGCATTTGAAGTCGGATGAACAAATAACACCATGCACGAATAGGCGGGCCGCCTGAAGCCCCTCTCCCCACCACAGCGTGTCGAACTGACTGCTCTGGTTGCACTGACAATAATTTGAGTCAGAAATTTGTAGCCGAACACGGTTCAGTGAATGGTATTTAAGTGCGCTTGCACCTGTAGACCTGGTAACTAAGACGGACATAATCAACGCTAAATTATCCACGCACATTCCAGATAGACTTCCAGGACAAAAACATATCCATATTATAATATCTTTCAATTCAGTCTAGTGCTTACATCTCCAATCTCTACATCTGTCTGTCTGTTAGGTAGTCAGCTCGAAGGCTGGTTGGATCCTCAAAAAGCACCGCCGTTAGATTATGTGGGTAGATACCCACAAAAACCCAAGGCAGCGCTATATTGAGGCGTACTAGGAGAGAAGAGGAGTGAGGTAGTTTGCCATTGCCTTCCTCGCTGAGTCAGAACAGCAGTACTTACCCTATAAGTAGAAACTTTCACAGCATCCACAGGCACTGATTGTGCCCTGAAAGTCATTACTAAGCACCACCCATACCTCAGTGGCTTCCATATAAACACAGCCATTAGTGAGACTGAGACATCAGTGAAAAGCCACATTTTACTCTAGCCAGTGCCAACGGACAAATGCAAATGTACTGCATTCATCAAGAGTTGAAATAATGTTAAGTGTAAATTTGTAGGTTAGTTTGTGTGTATGGTATGCATTCATACACTATTCATCCGATTACGATGAAATTTTGGTGAATTGTTGTACACACTCCCAAAGGGTTTACTGAATTAGCAAATTTATTTTACAATATGTGGCGCACGAGTAGTTTTATCAAATGAATGTTGGAATGCGATTCGATTCAACAAAGAACCATATGCGTTCATATACCATTCGTACAACTGCGATGAAACTTGGGTGAGTTGTTGTGCACACTCCTGCGAAAGGTTCTGAATTGGTACTGCCCCCCGAAAAATGATTTCTGATGGATTTTTAGCTGGAGCCTTTTTAGAAATAAGCAATCTAGCTTTGCTATGGATTTCCGACAGGCAACTTCCCGAATTTACGGGTACAGTAGATCCATTCCACAAAAGGTGGTGCGCGAGTTGTTTCATCAAATTAAGTGTGGTCAACTGTTCTGCAAGGTCGCAAATGTTTCAGAAATAGTAAATCCATTTTACAATAGTTGGATCATAAGTCGTTACAAACATGTGATTATTTTATAGAATTTAGTGGCAGTTTGCGTGTTACCAAACGTTTGCAGTTTCCGGCGTGACTCGCATTTGTGGTGACTATCAACAGAGTACAAGTGCAATCCCTAAAAGTGTGTAGTCTAACTTTGGAAACTCCATGCTTTCCACATTACAGCTGTTTGTGGTCTGCTCACGCGTCGGGAAATCTTCGGATTTATTCATGTACGCATCAGGCGGAAATACAAAATAAACATTGTGTACCCAAAAGCACTTCTATAAACTAAATTACAAACACTTTATTAGACTATTTTCAATTTTGAAAAACAGGCTTATGAGATCACCTTTTGTCCGTGTGTGTGTGTGTAAGGTGTGTGTGTGTCCCCCTAATAACTTCTAAACGGCTGGAGATATTTCAATGAAACTCGCAAGTTCTTAACACTAATCAGGACGACCCCGACCGTGCCCTTCAAATTTTGTTCCGTTTCACCAATCCAACATGGCGGCTGTGCGAAATATTTCACCAGCATTCAATATCTCTGAAACTATTCCCGATATCACCCTGGAATGTTTTACGGTGATAAAGGGAACTACTAAAAGTTCACCTATGTAACTTTGGAAAACTGGTAACTACTTTTAAATAGACGTTTCTCGTGATTTTACCAACCAAACGCAATAAAACGTGGTACAGTACATGTTTATACACATTGTAACGCACCGACATCTTTCAATTGTTTACATAACCACAAGATGGCAGATGAGCGAAATATTTCACCGGCATTCTATATCTCTGAAACTATTAGCGGTATCACCCTGACATTCTGTTCGGAGATACAGGGCACTTCTGGAAGTTCATCTATGGGACTTTCAAAAACCGGTTAACTACAACACGAACATGGCGGCCAAGCGAATTTGAAAATTTTAAATAGACCTTTGTCGTGATTTAATGTTCCAAACGCAATGAAATCTGGTACATGAAATGTTTATACACATTGTAATGCACTGGTATCTAATTTAGTTCAATTGTTTACATAACCTCAAGATGGCGGCGTGAGAATTTTAAAAGTAAGTTTTTATTTATTGTGTCGTAATCATGCGATCGAAGTAAAGTTTGAATAATGAACCTACGCAATAATTTTCCTTTGATGGTACATGACTCTATGGCCTATACATTTAACAATCCAACATGGCGACCATCCGAAATATTTAGACGGCTCTGAAAATCTACGAATCTATTATAGCAATCAAACTGAATTTTTTAATGTTCATTGGGGCTATGTGCTTAAGTTCACCTATAGGACTTTAAATAACCTGGTGATCACAAATCCAACATGGCGGCGACGAGAACTATTAATATTCACATGGACGTTTCTCGCAATTTAACCATCCGAGTGCAGTGAAACTTGGTACAGTAAATCCTTATACGAATGTTAATCCACTGGCATCTAATTTATTTCAATTGTTTCCATAACCACAAGATGGCAGCCGTGCGAAATTTTAGGATCTCCTTGTAACTTCTTGTGTCCTAATCATGCTATTGAAGTTTGAATGCTACACGTACACTATAATCTTCATGTAACAGTACATAACTCTAGGACCTACATATATAAAATCCAACATGGCGACCATCCGAAATATTTAGTCGGTTCTCTATATCTACGAATCTACTACAGCAATCAAACTGAAATTGTGTATGTTGATAGTGGCAATTAACATAAGTAGGATATATGAAAATAGGCTGTATAGTTCTTCACGGAACTACTTGTTTCTTTGATTGATATTGCAACGCGTGCCAAGTACAGCTACTACACCTATACATTTCTTGTTCCCATGCTAATAGTTCAAGTGGTATCATAAAATTAATAGATACAGAATTACGGAACTTTCTTCACCTCTCAGGAAATCCACGCTCAAATTTGGCGAAGCGCCACCCACATACTTTGATGGAGAGGCGTCTTATTTGTAGCAAGTGAAGAGGCAAAGGGATAATCAACCTTAGGCGATATGCTACTCCCGTCTATGAAGTTACGACTAGTTTGAACAGATCAGACCTCCACTTACTTGTACAAAGCGAGCTTCAGGCAAGTTGCAAATTAACTCACTTCAACTACATAGAAATCAAAGCTTCATAGGCATGGAGATGTTCTACTTCAAACGTGCATCTCAAACTCGTGATCTTGTGGCGAGGGCAGCCGTGTGAGCTTAATCCCCACCACCTGACTGTTCTGATCACCTGATAGGTCCACGCTTTCATAGCTCCTCTCACCTTCCACCAAAATCCTAATAGTGGTTTAATTTAGAAGCATAGAAATGGTGTTCACCATCTCCATGTACTTGGGTAGAATTTTCTCTGATAAACTGTTTTAATGTGGTGATTGTAGTGGTGTTCATTCATTCATTTATTTATTTATTTACTTACTTAGCCTTCTTATTTGCAAGTGGGGCAAACCTCCGGCAGCAAATTTTACACTTACAAAAAATTACCAACATCATTATTGTATGGGTTTTTGTGTGTGCCCTATACAATGTTGTGTTTCAGGGGGTGTGTATTGGGGGATGTTTGGATTAAGCCAAAAGACCAGTGCTAGAGATTAGTGATGTTAAGGGGCACTTCTAGGAAGAAGTGTTAATAGTTCTCAGAACAGCTTTCAGTGCAAGAGATGCGTCACAATACAAGTCAAGGGGTTGGAAGTGTGGAGAGTGTGTGAGGTTTGATACTCGCTAATACACTCACCAGGATGGCAGCACGACGTGAAGTCTCTCCTACAGAGCTTTGGCACTACAAGAATCCCGAGGTGTGTGCGCCCGCCGGTCTTATATTTTCGTGAGCTGCTGCGTTTGTATAATTGCAAATTCCAGTCCGGTCGGTTCACTTAGAGGGGTCGATTGAGTTCAACAGGAAGCTCACCGAGGTTAAAGTTGTTCAGAGACTGTATGAAATGTGTTAGGAAATATTTGAGTACTTGGGTACAAAAGTATGAGGTATACCTAGGTAGGATGGTGGTCGTTTCCACCCCTGGGGTTGTAGTGTATAGGGGATGTAACCCTACGGATACAACAATATCCAACACACTTAAAGTACGCAAGTCACGATTTGAAAACTATAGTTTTTGCATCGCAATATTTACACAATTTACCGAATTGGAAAAGCCGGGACAATATTCAATAAGATGCGTAATTTGTTCAAACATCATGGGATAACAATGCCTACGATAATCAGGCTTTTGCGTAGTTATGTGTTCTCCCCACTGGGGGTTCACATCTAGTGGGACGTGGATTGGCGACCACAGGACCCCAGCTGAGTCCGGCATTGCTTACACTAGTGCCGGGCTCCTCTCCGTCTTCTTTCCTGTCGACCTCTCTTGTTTTCTTCCGACCCCGACGGTATTAGGGTGTCCGAGGCCAAGGGAGTCTCTTCCTTTCCTGCCTTAATTGAACCTTGTCTCATCTCTCCTGACACCCTCCTTCTGCGAGGGGTCAGCCTTCATTTTCTTTTCATGTTATCTCCTGCCTTCGGCTCAAGGCCCTCAAGGAGGCAGGATGTATGTAGCCCCACCACTTCTGGTGCACCCTGGATATTGCTACACTCTCAGGAGCTCACGGCTGGCGAGTTCGGGAGTTGGCGATAACGAGGGATTCCTGAGCTGGGTTAGTTTTTCCGCTGACTTTGGGACGGGCCCTCTCATCTTTCCCTTTCCTATCTGCCTTTTATTGCTCTCCTTCCTTCCAAGTCCCTCAATCCTCATTCTTTGAGGGTTTAGGGCATTTAATTCCTTCCTGTCCTTTATTTGCCTTATCTTTTATTGGTTTACCAATTCTTCTTGTAGTATGTTAGTCTGTAGTTAGTATTAGTTATAGTTTTCATTCACATCTCATCTTTCACTCTCACCCAAACCATTAGCGGCCGATAACCTAAATGTTAGGCTTCTTAAAACAACAATCATCATCATCATGTTAAGGGGGGAGGTCCAGCTTACCAGGTCAAAAATAACCATTTTTTATTAGGCTATATAGATTTTTAAGCAGAGTTTTAGGTTTCTTTGCAAAAAGAATTTTTGGAATATCTAGCCTGGTTCCAGAGATATGCAAAATATTGTGACCGGATGACATGTGCTGCCACGTCTTCTTCCTCGTACACTTTCGTTCTGCTTTCCTTATGCAAATGTATCACCCTTTTTGTTTTGTTTCCTAGGAGTCCTATACACCTGTGTTATAGAATATCAATGGAAACAAGTTCCATCATGGAAAAATTCTGTGTTATTCTTCCTTGGTTCCATGTGCAAATATTGTTTTGTAAACAACATCGGTGTGGCCTATCAGTTGTGTGATTCGGTGTAAAACGTGAGGTATACTGCAGTATTGGTGCTCGAAAGGTACATTATAAAAGTAAAATAACGTGTTTCAAAGGGAATCAGCATAAGAAGTCTGGAAAACAACAGTGAGTGATGCTGATAATAATTCGACACCTAACCTCAGTGCAGCAGGCAGGAAGCTTATTCCAAATGTTGGAGTTGAATTTGATGGTGATGGTGATATGGGTTGCTACATTTTTGATGTAGATATTATGTTTCGAGGGTTACAGAAATGTCTTAGGTGTGTGTGTGGTGAACCTGTGGTACTTAACCTAACCAATTTAGGAGGTTTGGGCTGTAAAGTGACAGTTAACTGTGAATCATGTTCTGAAGTAGGTACTTTTGACAACAGTGCAGTATTGGGGAAAACAAAGAATGTGCTATCTGTAAATAGGAGAGCAGTTTATGCCATGAGGTGTATTGGGCAAGGACTACAAGGCCTAAGTGTGTTTTGTGCTACAATGAACATGCCACCACCTGTATCCGTATTGTGGATCATATTCTTGATGCCACATCTCAAGTTTCAGAAGAATGTATGACGCAGGCTGCAAAAGAAGAATCTGAACTTAGCAATTCTTCTGAGGTATCAGTGTCTTGTGATGGAACTTGGCTGACTAGGGGCCAAACTTCACACCATGGTGTAGCTGTTGCTATTGAAGCTAAAACTGGTAAAGTTGTGGACTTAGAAGTACTTTCATCAGTATGTAAGGAATGTGAACACTGGAATGGGAAGGGAAATACCATAGAATATGCTGAATTCATGGAAATACACTCAGAAGTATGTGGAAAAAATCACTGAGGTACAGCTGGCAGCATGGAGGTGGAGGGAATGAAACGAATATTCAGTCGGTCAGAAGAGAGGCGGGGGCTGAAATATTTCAACTATATTGGGGATGTTGACACAAAAAGCTACAGACCAGTCAATTAAATGCAACCTTATGGGCTGTAACGGCTACCTTTGTCGTTGGATATCGCTCTACAAGTTGGGCGATCATTTATAACGTTTCTACAGATATTACACTCAAGACTCCTTAAAACCACCTCATCGTTCTTATTTAGCATTGGCCTGTCTAGACAGACGACATACACTTTATTAATTTAGATTTACTGGGCGCCAGTTATCGTAAAGATAACACATTAAAATTTTATTTAGCCACGGCCGCTCCCTTCCTTGAGCCAAGATCTATCATAGGAGCGTAGGGCAATAAACTTGCTCTATGAGATACTCTTTGCATTCCAACTATCCTATATATTCAACTCCCAATGAACAAGACATTTTAACTAATACTGGTTTATTTACAACAAAATTATTAACATTTGATCTGAGGTTTCGAGCTGTGTACAATATGTGCATTAATATTCCCTAATTGCGGGGCAATATTGACTGTCTTCTCGCTAGCGCTGATCTTCTGTGTTGATAATAACTCGGTCCACATACCTGGTGCCTTGTGGTTCAAAGTCCATCTCGTTGGTCTGCTTGCAGTCTAATTTGAGATCTTACGCCAACACACGTTTATTGACCTTTGAAAACATATGTTTTCTTCTTCTCGTTGTTGTTGTTGTTGTTGTTGTTGTTGTTGTTGCTGCTGCTGCTGCTGCTGCTGCTTGTTTCTGAGTTTGATCACCATGGTAAGCAAATTTGAACAAACCAGGCTAATTGAATTCACTAAGTCCCATCTTACTGAGGGACTGACAGAGTCTACGACTCACAAAGTCAGTGAGTGAGTGCGTGATCGAATATATGAATGACAGAATAGAATCTATAGAATAGCCAGTGCTGAAGTCACGCTGGGCTTTTATACACTCTGAATGGTCCCGATGTTTCGCGGCATAAATTTGCCCGCGACCCATCAGACCAATTATAGCAAAGCATTTCTCAGTCCTCAAGCGACGCTAAAACTTCTCCGAGCGGGAATACAGGCCCGCGTACTTCAAATATTCCACTCAGAACCCGCTATTCCTCTCGTTGCGCATATATATATTCCGCCGAAATCTTTCTCCAAGCCCTTGTCTCCAGTCAGCGTGGCTTCGTTCCAGAAATACATTTTCTTGCAATATGTTGCTTCACCGTCCGTAACTTCTTCCAACCATGCCCGTCCTGTCTTTACAATTTAACTAATAAAACAGCCCTAGACCTCTATAAAAACCCTGTTTCTTAATCTAAGCACTTGACAATATTATATATGATTATGGTAATGACGTGAATATGGTATAGCCCCTCCCTTGATATTAATGGGTGAATAAAACGATATAACTTTGATATTTCAATAATAATAATAATAATAATAATTACACAATGATATTAAAAATAATAATAATAATAATTTGTACCGTAATCAAGATTACGTTACAGGGCCTCACATAAAGGTCAATAAAATAGAGTGTGTTGGCCATGTTCAAAAACGCATGGGGACTCGGCTTAGAAATCTAAAGGCTAATTATAAAGGGAGATAATTAGAAGTTGGCAAACCGCTGTCAGGTAAAAATAGGCTCAATGATGCTGTTATTAACACCTTGACAGTGTACTATGGCGATGCCATTAGAAGTAATAGCACTTCAGCTTCATAAATGAAAACAGCCATTAGGGCTATCTGACATCACAAAGCCTCAAATGATGAAACACCTATGCATGATTTCTGTCCCAAAGGATTTGTTTCTTGGTGTAGTTACCAAAGGGCTGTCTCTGGTGGCAAGGAGAAAGAATACCATCACAAGAATAACATACCTATGGCAATAATGAAAGAAATTAGACTCATTTTTGAAGATTTGTCTTCCAGTGGTCTTTTGAAGCGGTGTGTGGGTAGTCACATACAGAATAGTAACGAATCTCTGAATGCCAAAATATGGAAAATATGCCCTAAAACAGGATTTTATGGCCAAAAAACTGTGTTGATAGCAGCAAAGGATGCTGCCATCACATTCAATGTTGGGATGAACGGAAGACTGAAGATTGTAAAAGAAATGGGACTGGACCCAGGAGCTCACTGCATTCAAGGACTGAATCAGAAGGATGTCAGAAGAATTCATTCAGCTGAGAAGAGGGCACTTGAATCCACAAAAGAAGTCAGGAGATGCAGAAAGAGGCTCCAATTGCAGGAAGATGGAAAGAAACATGATATTGAAGGAGTGAATTATGGACCACGACAGTTTTGAATGGTGAAGGGTCCGAAAATTGTATTATTTTTATGCCAACATTTTTAAAGTTGTTTTCCTGAAAACTATAATTTTTAATACCATTTTCACCATAATTCTGTTATTATTCCATGGATTATGATGATTGTTTCAGGGTTTCCTCCCATAAGGCTGTACTACAATATGTACCTCATTCAGGTCATTAGGATTTATATTTGTTTTTATACTGTATTTTTTCTTAAAAAAAGAACTATTTTCAGCTGCTCTGAATAAAAATCAAATAAAAGTACTTATAAAGTTTATGTTAGTGATTGAGGTACATTTTGAAGGTGCAGATGTAATACATACCTTAAAAAAAGAAAAATAGAAAATTTCTCATGAACTTGGGTTATAAGGGAAACGATGATGCATGGTAAAAAATTTTGCAAATTTTGCAAATTTTCTAAAAAATTCTTATGATAAGAATTTTGACACTTTAAAAGTTGCTTTTGGTTGCCACAAGCATGGCGTTACTGTGATATACATTATCATATGTCAACAATATTTGTAGCATGTTCAACAATCGAATGAATATTGACTTCTTTTCCCTCTCTTAGGCTGGACCTCCCCCTTTAAGTGTTCTCAACTCTCTTTTATGGTGCTGAGACATGGACTCCGACAGAGTCTTTATGTAAACGGTTAGAGGCCTTTGAAATGTGGTTGTACAGAAGGATATTGCGGATACCACGGACAGACCATGTCACAAATGCTGAGGTTCTCCTAAAACGAGAAAAACCAAGGAAGTATTAACCACCGATAATATTAGCAAAATCCAATACTTAGAATATATCATGAGGAATACCGACAAGTATCATCTCCTGCAGTCTATTCTTCGAGATAAAATACCACGGAAGAGAAGTGTTGGACGGAGAAGAAGATTCTGGGTAAAGAATCTCACAGCCTGGACCTCCAAAACATCCACGGAATTATGTAAAAATTCAGACTTTCACGACCGGCGTTGAAATAGGAATGTCTGGTTCGCGGGCTTATAGGCCGTGTTCTAAGGACATTTTGTTGTCCTGACGTTTCGCTGAAAACTGCGTTCAGCATGTTCACAGGTTACATTAAGCGAGGTAAAACAAGTAAACAGAAGATATATAAATAGTCAACAATCCACACATAGAGGCTACCATAGCAACGGCATACCACATAACAGTAATGCATCAAGGACAGGGCTGCTCTTCTGTTGCATCTTATCGTCTACGACGGTCAATGAGGGCAGGCTTGAGGGGATTAAGGACTGGAAGCCAAGCTCTGTTCGCACGTTCTGCTTCCTCCTTAAGATATCCAGCGAGCACTCCATCCAAGACGGCCAACTACAAGGGTAATTGGAGACAAGCAGCCCCTGGCTAGAGCTTTCCTTCCACATATAAAAAAGGTCACGTACAGAATAGGGAGGCTACTCGAGTCCCATGATATAAAGACCATGTACAGGCCTACGAGAAAAATTAAGGACATGTTTAGGTCCGCTAAAGATAAGTGACATCCTCATACCGTGGCAGGAGTTTATAAAATCCCGTGTGATTGTGGCCAAGTATATATTGGAACAACGGAAAGAAGTATTGCCACTCGCCTCAACGAACACGAACGACACAGCCGGCTGGGACAAACATATAAATCCACTGTTGCAGCACACTCCCTACTCGCAGGTCACGACAATAGATATGGAGACACCGAAGTTCTGTCCACCACGGTGTCTTATCATGCCAGGCTACAAAGGGAGGCCATTGAAATCCTGAAGCATACTAACAGCTTCAATCTTAAGGAGGAAACAGAACGTGTGAACAGAGCTTGGCTTCCAGTCCTTAATCCCCTCAAGCCTGCCCTTATTGACCGTCGTAGACGGGAAGATGCAACAGAAGAGCAGCCCTGTCCTTGATGCATTACTTTTATGTGATACGCCGTTGCTATGGTAGCCTCTATGTGTGGGTTGTTGAGTATTTATATATCTTCTGTTTACATGTTTTACCTCGCTTAATGTAACCTGTGAACATGCTAAACGCACTCTTCAGCGAAACATCAGGACAACAAAATGTCCTTAGAACACGGCCTATAAGCCCGCGAAACAGACATTCCTATCCACGAAATTATTCCGAGCTGCAAGTGATAAGAACTGCATAGTCAAGATGGTTGCCAACATCCAGAACGGATAGGAACCAGAAGCAGAAGAAGAAAGACTTACACAAAACATCAGTCTTCTCTTGAACACGCCAACATGTTTGGGGAAAGGCTCTAAGGCTGTGGCAGGTAATGCGTTCCAATTATCAATACCACGATTAATGAGAGAATTTTTCCCATATTTGTACGCTGCGGTCAACCCTTGACTTTATGTGGATGATCTGCCCTGCTCAGGTGGGTGGGATTTCTCAGACGCTTGCTTAGTTCTCCGATGTTAAACATGGCGTGCAGTATAGATTTCGTCCTTCTCTCTGCCAGTGATTACCACCCAAGTTTCCCTGTCATTCGAGCTACACTACTCCTAGGGTTAAAATTGTTGATCACAAACCTATCAGCCTTACTTTGTTCCCTCTCCAGCTCATTGATGAACCCTACTCTCATTTAATACATTCTTAGCAAAATTAATTGATTTGTACGCCTTTGAGACGGCAAAACTCACATGAGAATTCCATTGCAGATCATTAATGCAGTGTGTGTAGCCAAGGATTGTGAATGAGACGACTGTGCTCGGAAGGTTTGACCATCATGGAATATGGGAAATCAAGGCTTTAATCTATTAGGTCGTGTAATGCATAGATAAAGTAAGCTATGTGTGATAATGGATTGAAGATGGAAATGGTCTGATCTCAGCAGAATTTGAACCCATGACGTCCGAGTTGTAAGCTTGTGCTTTGACCACTGACCTATTTGTGCATTTCCCCCAGGGGCTCACGACTAATGGGACGTGGGTTGGCGACCACGGGACCCCATCTGAGTCCGGCATTGCTTCCACTTACTTGTGCTCCTCACTGTCACCTTTTCTTTCAGTCTCTCTTGGCCAACTGTTATCCTCTTCCGACCCCGACGGTAGTAGGATATTCGAGGCTTAGGGAGTCTTTCACTTTTCCGCCTTAATTTGCCCTTATCTCATGTTTCCTGATCCGTCATTCTTCGAAGGGTCAGCCTTCTTTTTCTTTTAATGATATCTTCTGCCTTCTGCTCAAGGCTCTCAATGAGGCAGAGTGTGTGTAGCCCCACCACTTCTGGTTCACCCTGGATAGTGCAACACCCTCAAGGGCTCACGGCTGGTGAGTTCGGGATTTGGGTACTCCGAAGTATTCCAGAGCTGGGTCAATTTTTTCCCCTTTTTCCATTGCCTTTGGGGCGGTCCCTCTCCTCTTTCCCTTTCCTCGCTGCCTTTCTTGGCTCTCCTTTCTTCCTAGTCCCTCAATTCTCATTCATCGAGGGTTGAGGGCATTTCCTTTCCTCCTGTCTTTTATTTACATTCTTCTCCTCTTTGTTCCCCATGTTCTCTTCTAGTTTGTAAGTCAGGAGTTAGTTTTAGTTGTGAGTTTCATTTCATCATCTTTCATTTTCACTATCATCCAAACCATTAGGGGCTGATAACCTAGATGTTAGACCCCTTTTAACAACAATTATCATCATCATCATAATATTTGTGCATAGATTGACCTAATAGCTTAAAGCCTTATCTCTATCAGTGTAATCGTGATAATCCAAATCTTGGAATTGCGGAATGTCTTAGAGTAGAAGTGAGAATTGTCATTTGTAGCTCTTCAGTCGATCAATGAAAGGGCGGGGTACACGATATAAATTGAAAATTTATATTACAAATTCTCTGTCGGTCAACACGAATTGATTCCAATTAACGGGACATGAAAGAAAAACATCCTGAAAAATATACGTGTGTTAAATATACAGTGTGCTTCTAAATTCCCATTACAGACTTTGAGGGCTTGTAGTGGGGACCAGAACGGTTAGGTTTAGCATAGGAACTTGTGTCCGGATACTATCGTATTCCCGCTACCCGCAATAACCACCACAGAACACGTTCAAGTCTCCCGCCACTGACTAGAGTACGTACGTCACGTGGTGTCCCATATCCCCTACCTTCTTCTTCCACGAAATCTCACGGGTGTCGCGTACTTGGTATTCCTTGAAGACGGTGCTGCATGAGTTCTTAAATAATGTGCCACTGCAAGTGGGTCAAAAAAATGTCGTTACGGCACAATGGTGCACCGCCTCATTTTTCACTTGTGGTCCGAGCTCATTTGTGGTGTTGTGGTGGCCCGATTGCTTGGTCTGCACATTCACCCGACTTGATACCGCTGGACTACTACCTTGGGGTTACATGAAACCCTTGATTTATGAGACCACTGGGGAAACTGAGAAAAACCTACAGACGCACGTTATGTTGGAGGACAAAGGATTGGTGATCGTGTGTACCAGAACAACGTGTCTGTGTTGACATCAGTGGTCGTCACATCGAGCCCCACCTGTAATTGGACCCAGGCGACAAGTAGCAGGAGTCGGACAGAGCGCCGAAAATGCGGGAGTTGTGAACGGGTGCTGTACTGTTTCTTTTAGGGTAGCGGGAAGACAGTACGTTTCCGGAAACACGTTCCTATGCTAAAGTTTGTAATGGGAATTTAGAAACACCCTGTATATATTTGTTTTGATTCACAGAAAAGCTAATAAGGAAGACATGTTTCGCTCGTCAAACAAACATCTTTAGATCCAAATATACTGGACAGAATATCTCAACAAAACACTAACAAACCCACAATGACACCCGTAAACGGTTGCTGCCCTCCAAAAGCTTGGAAAGTGTGGAAACTATGCTATTACTGATAAATACTATAGCATTGGGAGAGTTACGGCGTGACTGCTGGCAGTCGCTCACATCCGGGAGGCGAGGAGGATCGAATCCCCCCGCCGGCAACCTTGAATATGGTCTTCTGTGGTTTTTCCATCTTCCCTCCAGGCAAATGCCGGGGTTGGTCCCTAACTATAGGTCACAGCCGCTACCTTCCAACTCCTCGTCCTTATATTCCAACTTCCCTCCCCAACGGTATTTGTAGCTCACCCGTTGGGTGTCCGTCCCGAAGCAGCTACAAAACTGGTGAGCCGAACATGTCCTCGGACACTCCCGACATAAAAGGCAAACGCTAAAAAAAAAAAAAATATAGCATTAAGCAACCAAAAAAGAACATCTTGTTTTTATATCTACAGTAATTGGGAGAATATTGTGTTGACCAACTGAAAAGTTACTAAAACAAACTGTTGATTATTTTCAATCGGTCAACACCATTGCACCCAAATGAGATCGGTTATTCCCTAATCCTGAAAAGTAAAAAAAGGAAGGAAGGAAGCTTGTAGTTTAACATGACCGTTAATCTGTAGATCATGAGCCACGGGACCTCCTTTTTACGTGGAATCCGAACCACAGGACATGGCATTTCACTTCGAAAATCTCACATGCATTGACCGGGAATCGAACCCGGACAATCCTGAAAAGTAATAAATAATCTCATGTTAAGGTAATAGCCCATCTCATTTGGGTGCAATCGTGTTGACCGACTGAAGAGCATCAAACATTTGTTTGCTAAGGCAACACTGAAACATGGCTTCAAACACTATAATGAAAAGTTGCTGTATCGAATGTTTGAATAATGTAAATAAATCAATTTTCTCGCCTAATCATGAACCTTTTATGAATTGGTTACCACGTCATACAGTGCTTACTCACCTGGAGAATCATACTGTATCTACCTGGTTATAAAGCCCCCTACACACTATCAGACCAGACCAGACCAAACCAGCAGACGTGGACGGGCAAGTTGCTAGGTCTGGGGACTACTTTGTATACACACCAACATACAGACCTCCAGACCTCAGTTGTATTGAGTCGTTCGCTCAGTAATAAGTAAGAAGGCTATTGCTATTATATTGAGTATTTGACAGTGTTTTACCGAATTACTCTGTATGTTCCAGCATGATAGTATCTCCCTCATGATCGCCTACTTCATTATCATCGGCTCTTCCGATGTTTATATGCTCAGAATATTGAAAAATGGCGACAGAATCTTGTAATGAGACGTAGTGCCTCTCTGTTCAACACTAGAATAGGTACTGAACTTTTGCAGATCGCGACGGAGTCTGCCAGTCGGCCAGACAGCGCTACACACATCACAGACAAGACCAGACAGGCGAGGGGCAGTCTGGTGGTCTGAAGGTTTTCCAGCCAGACCACCAGACAGTCTGCGCAGACTGAATTGGGCGCAGACAGGCCTACACACTGCCGAACTGCCCGTCCATCAGATACTTTTTCCGACCGTCTGCTGGTCTGGTCTGGTCTGATAGTGTGTAGGGGTTTTAAAACACTCACCTTGTAAACTATTTAAGTTTCTTATTATTGTACTGTGTCATTTACTACAAGTCAAATGACCTGTCACAATTGTGTGTAAGCATTCTTTTGAAGTATGCGTCAGAAATATGTCTACCTCTAGCCTCCTATTTAATTCACTCTCAGTGCTAACCATTCAGTGATAAATTGGTGACATTGCGATGGGTAGAAGTGCAACAAGTTTTTGAAATTAAAAGATTGAGGATCATTCCTCTAGCTTTATAGAAAATTTCTCTTCACTTGTACCCTCAACTGAGCGAATTTAAATTCACAGAGCACAGTAGATCGATTATTCCCTTTGCGGTCACAATCGTATCGACGCGAGAGTCAGATTCCTTGGGGGTGGGGGTGCAAACGAACCATTACCTGAATACTAACGAGTGATACGTGTGTTTACACACTGCACTGCAATGTACTCATACCGCCTTAACAATACAACGTACTTCCAGAATAATCGTCAACAGTGGCATTAGTATTATTAGGGTCCGAATGTTGATGCCGTAAAAAGGTTTAAAAAATGCACTTAAAATTGTCAAAAAGTCTGTAATAAATGACCTAAAAATTCGAAAAATGCACTATAAAATGGAGAAAATGGTATTCTTCTTCTACTCGAATGGGTCTCCTAGGACCACGTGGAATCAACACTTCCTGGCCTTGATGTTTGCCCAATAACTCTTCATGCGCAAAGATTGAGCGAGTCTTCGTTGCTGCGACCATATTTCTTAAATTCGAAAAAATGCATTATAAAATGAAGAAAATGATCGTATAATAATAAACTCACCAATATTTCAAAAATGAAATCTTAAGCTCAAACTGAATAGTCAATCAAAATAGATTTCTAGCACTTAACAAACGGGTTATGTTCACATTAATCTGAGTTGCACTGCACTACGAATGTTATTCTGATGTTGTCAAATGTAAATGATCTGCGGTTATCAGCCAACAAGTTTGTATATCTAGAAAAGCTGCGTTCAACATCAACTGATGTGATCGGAGTGTACTTGAAGTGAGGAAGGTCGTTTGCTGCTAAATCCTCCTCAATCCCATCCATGCAGTAGTTGTCACCAGAAAGAAGAGATTTTGCATAATTATTTATACCCAGTGTTTTTGTCCAGTTTTGATGCAATACCCGTGGAAATTTCGCCACGATTGTTGCTAAGACTAGTTTCCACCCGGTTGATTAAGGAAATGGAATCAATATTTCAATGTTTTAAATTATCTTGTATCAGTTACTAGCTTCTTCTTAACTCTGAGAGACGTAATTCCCTCATATAAAGCTGCGACATGACTAAATTGGAACAAAAAAAAATACTTTAAAATGCCAATTTCTCTAAAATAAGACCCACAGAATCTACCAAACTTAAAGAATGCTCTTAAAATGAAAAAATAGCAAAAAAATGCAAAAAGATGCAAAATAAAAATGACATATTTGAAGAAGGGGTGGCCCGTCTGGAGTTTCTTTGTACTTCAGCATTATTTCAGACAGCTCAGTAAAACGATGACATGTTATCAACATCCGGGCCCTAATTATCTATATATTTAAAACAGTAAGGTGATTTTTGTTATCACGAGATTGAGAAAACGACAGAACCGATTTACTTCGTAGAGCACTCTAACGAAATCTCTTGGCCTCTAGATTTGCAGAGTGTCTCTAAAATAAACAAATATATTACGGTATATTTTTAAATTAATATAGAAAATAGCAGAATTCTAGCCTCTCACGCATGCGCACAATCCGCCTGGGGTCATGACAAAATGGCGGTGAGAAGTCCATTAAAATGTAAGTTATTTAATAAGCTTCCATGTAATTGAAAACATACATTAACCAAGTTCTGACAATAAAATATAATAACAGTATGAACGTATACGAATGTGCAACATTGATTTATTTGGTTAATGAAATTGATTATTTCCATCAAACAGCGGCTTTTGAATATAATGAATGGCGGCGTCTGCTCCTAAATATGAGTGCCGGAGTAGCCATGTGGTTAAGGCGACCGACTGTGGTTCCAAGAAGCGCCGGTTCGATCCTAGCCCTCGCCAGTATTTTTTTTTTTACCACTGAAATATTGTTTTATCAAGGAGTATTAGTAAGGTTTTATGTCTGTTAAAGATACTTATTTCTACATTCCCTCTAAATACGTTTTATTTTCGTTTTACCATTGCATTGCAGCATGTGATCAAAGAGCAAACTATTGTCCGCAGTACACCGTTTAAATATCTGCAATCAGTTCCTATAACTGACAACAGATGGCAGTACATCGCCCATATAGTTCCATTAACTGACAGCAGATGGCAACACCATTGCGTCGATATATTTAAAACACAAGACATGGCATGTTTTCACGTGATGGAAAATTATAAAGGAGGGGAATATTTAAGAAGGGAAATGTTGAGGAACATTAACCGACAGTTGAATGTGTAGGCTAGGTTGTTTATGTACCTTAATATTGCAATTTCTTCCCAATGCTTCGGTGGTCAAGTTATTAGCGTCCTAGACTAAAAGTTATAATTATGCATCGTCGATATACTCTTAAATTATTAAAGAAAAAAGTAGTTTTCCAGGCACTCGCGTGTGTCCACAATTGCTTTCGCCATGAGAGACACTTGGCAAATATAATTCGTTTGAAGGGCTCCGACATCTTGGTCACTCAGCCTCGTGTACTTGGGTGTGTATGTGTGAAATTTTCTCTGATAACCTGTGTTATTGTGATGGCTGCATTACTGTGTGTATTTGTAATTAAGGTGGTAAATGGCAAGGAGACGGCCAAGGCCTTAAGTTAGGAACCATCCCGGTATTTGCCTTAAGTGGAAGTGGGAAACCACGGAAAACCACATCCAAGATTGTCGAGGAGGGAATTAAACCTTCCTCTTCTTAGTTATACCTCAAGAGACTGAATGTACCCCGATTTTGCCCTGAGACCAGAATTAAATTTCTTGGCAGAGCAGGAACTGTAACCCGGGTCTCCAGGGCGATAGACAAGAATAAGTGGGCCTCCATGTGTTAATACGATTTTTGACATGCACGGGACATAGAATTCAAAAACTGCCTCCATTAGGGTGACTGTCGAAGTGAGTATTGAGTATAGGCCTATGGTCATTCCAGTAGTTGGCGAAGTGATTCTATGTTCCCCTGCAAAATGTACTGCCATAACCTATAACAGGTGATGGAAATTGCTTATTTAGAGCAGTTTCATACTGTTTATAACAAAATGAAGAACGTCATTCTGAGCTGCGTTTTCAAGCTATTGCAAAAAAATTCGCTGGCAGGAACAATTATAAGGAATTTATTTTAAGCGATCAGTCTCATCGCATTCTCCTCACCAACCAACTTGAGTATGAAAGTCTCTGGACGGTCATGTTGAACTTCTTTGTATAAGACAATTGTTTAATGATTATTTGTTTAGAGTACTGAGTCTAACTACGGAGTTGATTTCGGCAATGGAAGTATTATTTGCCATTTAATATTTAGCGGCTCCGTTATTGCAGGACACTATAGTGTTATCGAATAATACGAAGCCACATTTAAAATCCAATATAAATAGGCCATTTCAGAAACAATTCCAGATATTATGCAGTACAGTGTACTGTAAGGTCCTTGACGATCAAATGTAAACATTGTTCTATATTGTATTTCTCTTGCGTAAAATCTATGCGTGGTTACTTTGGTCTTTACTGTTGAGAGGGTAAAATTGATCTGCTGGAATATAAAATATTTGCCAAGCTGCAACAATGTAATGATATTAATTTAAAAGTCATTGAACTTATATCCAGTAGTTCAAACACATACATCAGCGTTAACAGATTGGATACTGAAGATGAAAGCCAGCTACTTCATTTCCATATTATTGAATTTTTCAATTCCTTGGAATTAAGAGATTCGCCTCCACATACTTCGAACGTTTGAGCCGAAGATATGCTTCTTAGAAATCTGAACGTTTCCCAAGGACTCATATATGGTAATATATTAATTGTAAGAAATCGCTTGGATTCGGATATAATAGGTGCAGTTATATTAGGCAGAGAGCTCAAATTCTACGACTTGATTAAACACCTTCCGATAAAACACTTACAGGTACAATACATTTTATTTTAATAGACAACAATGTCCTATTCGCTCGGCCTACTTTATCAAAATCAATCAAGTTCAAGGAGAAACTCTTGAACGTATTGGGCTATTTACCTCATCACGTTTTCAGTCATGACCAGCAGGATAGTGAAGGTGCAAAAAAGGTCCTGTTTGGGATGGTAAATAATAAGGGGCGGAAGGATCCTACGGCTTATGTTAGAATGGTGAACAAAAGGGGACAAGATATAGAAAATAGGGAAGAACTGAAGAAAATGTGGAAAGAATATTTTGAAGAACTCCTGAACCCAAATGGAAACCACGGCGAGGAGGAAGAAATCGGGGAAGAAGTACAGTAGATGAACTGCAAACAGAAAAGGACTTAACATGGAAAGAAGTGGAAGATGCAGTGAGGAAGATGAAAGGAGGGAAGGCACCGGGTGAGGATGAGTTGAGTGTGGAGATGGTGAGAGCAGCAGGAGAGGTGGTGATACAATGGTTGTACCGAGTGATGAAGACAGCATGGAAGGAAAGGAAGACCTCAGAGGACTGGAAAAAGGGAATAATTGTCCCGATCTTCAAGAAAGGTAGTAGAACAGAATGCAGAAACTATCGGGGAATAACACTGATGAGTCATTGTGCAAAGTTGTTTGAGAAAGTTTTGGAAAGGAGAATTAGGACAAGGATGGAAGGAGGGATGAGGGAAGAACAACATGGCTTCAGATCAGGAAGGTCCACAGTGGATTTGATTTTTGCTGTAAGGCAGTTACAAGAACAGCACTATGAGTATGGAACAGATCTACTGATGGCCTTCCTGGACATTGAGAAAGCATATGACAGTGTATGCAGAAACAAAGTATGGAAGTCCCTGGAGGATAGAGGAATATAAAAATGGACTATAAGGAAGATAAAGGAGATGTACAAGGGAAGCGTGAGCTGTGTGAAAGTGGGAGGAGAGAGATCGGACTGGTTGGAACAGAGAAAAGGCCTGAAACAAGGAAGTGCACTGTCACCGTTACTTTTCATTGTGGTGATGGATGACATAATGACCCGAGTGGCACAAGTAATTGGGGAAGGAAAGATGAAAGCAATGGTGCTTGCAGATGATTTGATGATTTGGGGAAACAAGGAGGAGGAGGTACAGGAACAGTTGGACGTGTGGGAAGGAATAATACAAGGTTATGGGATGAAATTTAGCATAAATAAGAGTGAGATGGTGATCACAACAAGGAAGAAGGAAAGAACCACAACAGGAATAACAATTGGTGGGGAACAGCTGAAGGAAGTGGAGAGTTTCAAGTATCTGGGAAGCCTGATACAAGAGAATGGAAGAAACGATAGAGAAATAAATGAGCGGGGGAGACAGGCAGAAGCATTCCGGAGGAGTGTGAGAAGCATGTTATGGAGCAAGAATGTCCCGCAGAACAGCAAAAAGATCATATATCGGACGTACTATGTCCCTATCCTGACGTATGCCTCGGAGACCTGGGTTATGAAAGGAAGGGAGAAGAGCAAAATACAGGCCAGTGAGATGAGGTTCTTGAGAAGCAGTATTGGAGCTACAAAGATGGACAGAATAAGAAATGAGAGGACCGGAGAATTAATGAAGGATGAACCATTACAGACTGGTATAGAGAAATCTAGACTTAGATGGTATGGACATGTAAAACGAATGGAGGAGAAGAGGATACCCAGGAGGATACACGAGACGAAGTGGGAAGGAAAGAGACCAAGAGGGAGACCGAGAGACAGGTGGCTGAAGGGGGAGGAAGAAATCGTGAAGAAGAGAGGAGAAGACTGGACAAGGGTGGAGGCTGAGAGATGGTGGGAAGACAGAAGACGTTGGAGAGACTTGTGTTCCAAACAGACCCGGCCAGTGGCTGGAAACTGTGCAAGATGATGATGACCTCATCACGTTTTCAGTCATGACCAGCAATATATTGCAATGCTGAGAGTGCTATCTTTTGACGCCCTAAAAGTTGCAATAGTGCTAAAAAGTAATCGTACAAAGAATGTAACTTATATAAGAAGCTTCTTCAGTAATTTTGTTTTCCATTGTCCGTCAAGTTTTGACGGGTTTCATCTAGTTATATTATTATTGTCTTGTTTCGTCATTTCCAACTAAGGAGCGTGTTAGAAGTTATTCAGCACAATGATTCCTCTCTTCTTCCCAATATCTCTTCATCATTCACTGTGCTCTCTTTCGCGTTATTCTGTCCACCATGAAATGGTCCTCATACGTCCTGCCAATAAATGACCAAGGGAAGTTGTTGTTGGTGGTTTATTTAGGGTCATTTTAACAGAGAACATTAAAGGGAGGAGTGAGAGCTTAAGTAAGAGGACACTCGGCAGGTGTCCTATGATCAGGCTGCGGGGTTTTAGTACGTGTGCAATTAAGTTAAACGCACCGTACTATATGACACGTGGAAGCTCTTCCTGTGACCTTCGGGTGTACCGATGAACACATGTGACGTACAGCGGATAAATGGACTGATGGCATAGTTCGTCGTCTGTTGTGGACGGGCTGTGTCATCTAAACTCCATGCGATACTAATCTGATAGTACTGTTTACGTACTAAGATAATGATAATTGTTGTTTTAAGGGGCCTAACATCTAGGTTATCGGCCCCTAATGGTTTGAATTATCGTTAAGATGAAAATGAAATGTAAACCATAACTAAACTAACTACTAACTTATGTACTAGAAGAAGAAATGGGAAACAGAAGGAGAATAAGGCAAATAACGGACAAGAGGAAAATAAATGCCCTCAACCCTCGATGAATGCGGATTGAGGGACTTGGAAGGAGGGAGAGCCATGAAAGGCAGATAGGAAAATGAAAGAGGAGAGGATCTGCCCCAGAGGTAATGGATAAAAGGGGGAAAACCGGACCCAACTCAGGTATCCCTCGGGGCCGCCAACTCCCGAACTCACCAGACGTGAGCCACTGAGGGTGTAGCAATATCCAAGGTGCACCAGAAGTGGTGGGGCTACATACATCCTGCCTCCGTGAGGGCCTTGAGCACAAGGTAAGAGATAACATGAAAAGAACAAGTAGTTCCGTGAAGAACTATACAGCCTATTTTCATATATCCTACTTATGTTAATTGCCACTATCAACATACAAAATTTCAGTTTGATTGCTGTAATAGATTCGTAAATATTGAGAACCGGCTAAATATTTCGGATGGTCGCCATGTAGGATTTTATATATGAAGGTCCTAGAGTTATGTACTGTTACATGAAGATTATTGTGTACGAGTGGCATTCAAACTTCAATCGCATGATTAGGACACAAGAAGTAACAAGGAGATTTTAAAATTTTGCACAGCTACCATCTTGTGGTTATGGAAACAATTGAAATAAATTAGATGCCAGTGGATTAACATTCGTATAAGGATTTACTGTACCATGTTTCACTGCAATCGGATGGTTAAATTGCGAGAAACGTCCATGTGAATATTTATACTTCGCGTCACCGCCATGTTGGATTTGTGATCACCAGGTTATTTAAAGTCCTATAGGTGAACTTAAGTTCATAGCCCCTATGAACGTTAAATAATCAGATTGATTGCTATAATAGATTCGTAGATATTCAGAGCCGTCTAAATATTCCGGATGGTCACCATGTTGGATTGTTAAATTAAAGGAATTAAAGGAAAATTATTGCATAGGTTCATTATTCAAACTTTCAGTTCGATCGTATGATTACGAAACAAGAAATAAAAACTTAATTTTAAAATTCGCAAAGGCGTCATCTTGAGGTTATGTAAACAATTGAACTAAATTAGATACCAGTGCATTACAATGTGTATAAACATTTCCTGTACCAGATTTCATTGCGTTTGGAACATAAAATCGCGAGAAACGTCTATTTAAAAGTCGCAAATTCGCTTGGCCGCCCTGTTCGTTTTGTAGTTAACCGGTTTTTGAAAGTCTTATAGATGAACTTCCAGTAGTGCCCTTTATCTCCGTACAAAATTGCAGGGTGATACCGCTAATAGTTTCCGAGATATAGAATGCTGGTGAATTATTTCACACAGCCGCCATGTTTGATTGGTGAGACGTAACAAAATTTGAAGGGTGCGGTCGGGGTCGTCCGGAATAGTGCTCTGAACTTACCGAGTTTCATTGAAATCGCTCCAGCCGTTTAGAATAAATCGATAGATAGATAGATAGATTTATTTACCATCAGCAGGATAGGGGGACACACACACACCTCTCACACACACACGGACAAAAAGTGATCTCATAAGCCTATTTTTTCAAAATTGAAAATAGGCTAAAAAGAAGGCTGACCCTTCATAGAAGGAGGGTATTAGAAAAGATGAGACAAGGGCCAATTAAGGGAAAGCAAGAGACTCCCTAGGCCTTAATACCGTCGGGGTCGGAAAAGAAAAAGAGTTGACCAAGTGGGGTCGATAGGAAAGAAGACGGAGAGGAGTCGGGCACAAGTAAGTGAAAGCAATGCCGGACTCAGCTGGGGCCCCGTGGTCGCCAACCCACTTCCCACTAGATGTGATTCCCTGGGGGTTATGTACTAAGACCCCGTAGCCTGCTCATGATAGTTCACTCACGGCCCTCAAGTTCAGAGTCAGGCTCTGGAGTTTGTCTTCATCATCCCACACGCCAGCTGTCACACGGTAACATGTCACTTCAAGTTGCACGAAACAGCTCTGGTTACAAATCTGCTGTCGCCAACTCATTTTACTTGTCAGAATTTGGACTCAATTTGCTTGTCATATTTAACCTTCTCGTCTACGACTTGCTTCCAGTGAATAGTCTATTCTTTAAATTTGACAGATGCATCTAAAAGCATTGATTTTACTTTATGACTAGCTGCCCGTATCCGACGTTAACGGCTGACATTCCGTGAGTTATTACATTTATTTAGACTTGAGGCGAGAAATAAGTATTCCACCTCAGCTTGATTTGGGTTCGTAAAATATTTTGGTCATGTTAATTGGCAGATAACATGAAACTCCTTCCGTATGAAAATATATTCCCCGAAAATATGAAGATGCCACACAAAATTTTCCTCATTCTTCGGGATGGGCATTTCAACACAGTAGCCTAAACCAATCAGAGTAATAATAAATTCACCACTTGATCGAGACAGTCAACCAAAATCTATTAAATTCTTCTCAGTTGGTCATCATGGGTGTTCCTAATTTCATTGGCCAGATGGTACCAAATATTTTACCACCCTATTACCCTGAATATCACCTCGTGGTGTAGCGGCTGGCGTTCTTGGCTGTCGCCCCGGAGGTCTGGCATCGATTTCCGGCTCTGCGATGACATTTTAATTCTGGTGTGAGGGCTGGAATGGGGTGCACTCAGTGCAGAGTGGAGTAAGGTTCGATACCTACCTGAGCCATTCTGGAAGTGGTTATCCGGAGAAGGAGTGGGAAACTACGGAAAACCACTTCCAGGAAGGCCGAGGTGAAACTCGAACCCTTCTCCGTTTTGCCTCACGATGCTGAGTGCACCCCCATTACAACCCTAAAAACAGAATCACATTTCTTGAAGGAAAATATCAGTGAATCAGTGAAGGCTTTCAATCTTCAAATTCACTTGGAACATCTACTGAGAGGATCAAATTTGTAGGTACTGTAATATACACGTGACTGTTTTGGCGCCCAAAATAGAAGTGCTCGCCAAGTCATCAGTACTCGCTAATGCTGGTACGTCACGGCGCACAGAGCACTCATAGTTTTGTGTGCAACTTATATTTTGCAAATCCTGAGCTTCGATTTGGCACTGGGATTTACGAAACGATAACCTAGGCCTGACTGCACTGTATAAACTATAAGAATGATTGCTGTTTCGAGGAGCAGAACATCGACATTTTTCCCCTTGAAGCATACCATTACTTTGAATAAAGGATAATGAACAATTTAAAAAGTATCTTGAAATAAATGAAAAGAGCGATAAAATATGGAAAAAGAATTGAAGTCTCCCTAGGTCTTGTTACGCAATAGAGCCTGACACTCCAGTCTCTCCCGCGACGCAGTAACGCATTTTTGTTCCTTCACGCCTTCTCTGAAACACCTGATAAGTCCTGCCTCCCCGAGTCGCGATGTAGCAACATCATTCATTCTCTGCTTGGACATGAACGTGGAAACATAATGCTACCGCAATGGAGGGAGACTTTCGCTCATGCGCCTCATCGTTGTGAAACAACTTGACAACATTGCATTGCCACGAGCACTCTGCAGCAGCTAGGAGTGAGTGATTAATGGATTGACGAGTAGTGTCTTATTTCAAATAATTTTAATAGTACATTATGCAACGAGCCTATAATGGCTATAATTAAGACACGAGTATATTTATAAAACGAGCGTATGCGAGTTTTATAATTTCCATACGAGTGTCTTAATTACCATTATAGGCGAGTTGCTTACGACTGTTTATGTTCGACGATAATTATAACTTTATTATATGTTTTAACATAAATATTCATAAATATCTGTTGAGATTGTCACTAGAATTTTGTGATTGGGTGCTGCGCTGAGTATAGGATATCTCTGATTTCCACGCTCTCTGATCGACCGACGCATGCGCTCTGTGTGCTTCAATGCCATATGTGCAAATTGAGCACCAGTATTCAGTAAAAATGTCACCGAATGCGTTTGAAAACAACGCGCTCTGTAGAAATTGGATTTGGAGATATTAAGGTACAGTGCTATTTCTTGTCGCATATTCACCAGTTTATTTACGCGAACATATGGACGGTGCACTTTCGGTAATTTATACTGACATGTTGGATTTTGAGCGCATGCGCGAAGGTATCCTTATCTAATTGGCCAAACAACTGTTTCTTGAGCTGTGATTGGTGGGAGAAACTGTTTCATAATGAACAAGTAGTTCCGTGAAGAACTATACAGCCTATTTTCATATATTCTACTTATGTTAATTGCCTCTATCAACATACAAAATTTCTGTTTGATTGCTGTAATAGATTCTTAGATATTGAGAACCGACTAAATATTTCGGATGGTCGCCATGTTGGATTTTATATATGTAGGTCCTAGAGTTATGTACTGTTACATGAAATAAATTAGATGCCAGTGGATTAACATTCGTATAAGGATTTACTGTACCAAGTTCCACTGAACGCGGATGGTTAAATTGCGAGAAACGTCCATGTGAATATTTATAATTCGCGTCACCGCCATGTTGGATTTGTGATCACCAGGTTATTTAAAGTCCTATAGGTGAACTTAAGTTCATAGCCCCTATGAACATTAAAAAATGCAGTTTGATTGCTAAAATAGATTCGTAGATATTCAGTATCGTCTAAATAATTCGGAAGGTTGCCATGTTGGATTGTTAAATGTATAGGCCATAGAGTCATGTACCATTAAAGGAAAATTATTGCGTAGGTTCATTATTCAAACTTTCACTTCGATCGCATGACTATATCACAAGAAATAAAAACTTAATTTTAAAATTCGCACTGCCGCCATCTTGAGGTTATGTAAACAATTGAACTAAATTAGATACCAGTGGATTACAATGTGTATAAATATTTCCTGTGCCAGGTTTCAGTGCGCTTGGAACATTAAATCGCGAGAAAGGTCTATTTAAAATTTTCAAATTCGCTTGGCCGCCATGTTCGTTTTGTAGTTAACCGGTTTTTGAAAGTCTTATAGATGGACTTTCAGTAGTGCCCTTTATCTCCGTACAAAATTTTAGGGAGATACCGCTAATAGTTTCAGAGATATAGAATGCCGGTGAAATATTTCGCACATCCGCCATCTTGTGATTATGTAAACAATTGAACGAAGTTAGATGTCGGTGCATTACAATGTATATAAACATATACTGTACCAAGTTTCATTGCGTTTGGTTGGTCAAATCGCGAGAAACGTCTATTTAAAGGTCGCAATTTCGCTTGGGCTCCACGTTGGTTTTGTAATTACCAGGTTTTCAAAAGTCACATAAGTGAACTTATAGTAGTTCCCTCTATCACATTAGAAAATATCAGGGTAATATCGGTAATAGTTTCGGAGATATTGAATGCTGGTGAAATATTTCCCACAGCCGCCATGTTGGATTGGTGAGTCGTAACAAAATTTGAAGGGCACGGTCGAGGTCGCCGGAAATAGTGCTATGAACTTTCCGAGTTTCATTGAAATCGCTCCTGCCGTTTAGATTTTATTAGAGGGGGACACACACACGAATCACACACACACACGCACACACACACGGACAAAAGGTGATCTCATAAGCCTATTTTTTCAAAATTGAAAATAGGCTAAATATAGTGTTATAATGACGATCATTATGATACAGTTTTCAGACATATAACAGTCAGGGTCGAACATAAAATAATATAAAAAGTAAACTACGGGTGGTCCGGAAGTGGGTGTACCCCCTCCCTTTATTTTCAACATTATGATAATTATGGTTGAATGTTTGTTCTCCACAGTAATCTTGAAGTCTTAAGAGTGTTAAACATCGGTATGAGCACCACCCTTGTCGTAACACAGCTGAATTCTGCGCCATGTTCTCGCAGATGTTTTGCGGAGATACTTCAGAGTCACGAAGGTGAAGGTGTGTTCCAGAAGTGCTCGGAATTCCTGGGTTGTGTGATATTGAGTGTTTCTTACTTGTTGCTTTATGAAACCTCAGAGAGCATTTCCTGGTGTCGTCAGATCGGGACTTCTTGGAGGCGAGGCAAAGAGAGCTGGTAAAGATGCAAAACTTTTTCCAATCCACCGGCCAGGAAGGGTGTGATTCAGGTAATTGCGCACGTGATTCGCAGAGTGTTCTGGTGCTCCATCCTGTTGTAAGACAACAGTGTCTTCGATAGAATTTTTCTTGCAATTGTGGCACCAACCACTCATTAGCAACTCCTGGTAAAAAAATCCATTAACATTGTCTTCGAAGAAGAAAGACCGGCCGGTGGATTGGAAGAAGTTCATCTTTACCAGCTTCCTTTGCCTGGCCTCCAAGAAGTCCCGATCTGACGACACCAGACAATGCTCTCTGGGTTATCATAAATCAACAAGTAAGAAACACTCGATATCACACAACCCAGGAATTACGAGCTAGTGTGGACCACACTTTCATGCTCGTGACTCCGGAGTATCTCCGCAAAACATCTGCGAGAACATGGCGCAGAATTCAACTGAATCAGTCATTTGAGAAACACCTCATCTCCATTTTTTTACCGAAATTGAGTTAGACATACAAAATTGTAGGCGAAGGCAAGGCACATCCAATACATATAAAACACCACATCTCCGATAAGAAAGCACAGTGATACGAGACGTTCAAATATTCGTTCATTTGAGAAACACCACATCTCCTGGAAATGTATTGTTTCTCAAATGACTTAAAATGTGTACTTGGTGGCAACACTGCACCTCCTTCACAGTAGAACTGGTGGAAAGTGAAAAGGTAAAGGATTTTAAATCATGGTGGCCTCAGTTTTATAAAAAGAATGTAATATCAACTGAAACTCAAGCTAGGAACATTCCTAGAGAAAACAAAATGAAATTCAACATTTCACACTTTATGGAGTTTCAATACTCTTAACAGACATTTGGGTCAATATAAGCAAAAAAAATCATTGATGGCCTCATCGAGCATACTTTTGACTTAAAAAAAAAAAACAGGGAGTCTGTTCATCAGAACTTCCAACAATTAGTGCCTACCCACAAAAATGTGTTCCTAAAAGCATTAACAAAATCAATGATCTCAAGAAGCTCAAAGACTATATTCCTACAGACATTGTTGATGCATTTTATTCAAAAATTTATGACTGGCCAACTATTGATAGGGATGAAGTTGACGTGATGTAAAAAAAAACAATGCCTTGAAAATGTATAATATACAGTGCTAGATTGATCTTAAAATACAAAAGTGGCTTTCATTCATAATATATATATTTAACAGTTATTTCATGCCTGATGACTCCACATTATGTCAGTCATTTGAGTAAAAAATCATCTCCAACAACTTTGAGAATTTTTATACACATCAAAATGTACAAAAAATATGGTTCTTATCATATAATTTGCTTACCAAACCCCTGAACATACACATAAAAAATCTAACATTGATACAATGAGAAATATGGTCACGGCGAGTTTTTTTTATTTTAGTTTTCCTAAAGTTTACTTTTGTGGATATGAGGTGTTCCTCAAATGAGTGATTCAGCTGTGTTACGACAAGGATGGTGCTCATACCGATGTGTATGACTCTTATGACTTCAAGGTAACTGTGTAAAACAAACATTCAACCATAACTATCATAATGTTGAAGATAAAGTGGGGTACGTCCACTTCCGGACCACCCTGTACTTGGCGTAGACTCGTGATTCATGTTTCTAAATAATTAAAATTTAAACGAAATTAATTAAATTAATTTTAACATTAAGACTGATATGTTATCATAGTATGGAAGTTACGGTCATAAATAGGTTGACGGACCACCATTTAGCAACGCTTCTAAGAATCAGCTCATCACAGTTTCTACCAGATTATGAAAAACTTTCGGAAGCACAGTTACAGTTACATTTATGTTCGACCCTGACTATTATATGTCAGAAAACTGTACTAAAATGAGGCTCATTATAACACTATTTTTCATTATGAAACAGTTTCTCCCACCAATGAGAGCTCATGAAACAGTTGTTTGACCAATTGGATAAGGATAGAATCGCACCTGCGCTTAGTTTCACGGCCTTCTAATTTAAATTTCACTGCGTGGCCTAGTGTCATAGTAGGGTAATCGAGGAGGTCATGGTCAAATACAAGGCATTCTCTGCATCTCATACGCTCTGTTCTGTACATAAAACTGGTGAAATCTCGACAGATATTTATGAATATTTAGCCTATGTTAGAACATAAAATAGTTATAATAATTATCGTCGAACATAAACAGTCGTATGCAACTCTCCTATAATGGTAATTAAGACACTCGTATGGAAATTATAAACTCGCATATGCTCGTTTTATAAACATACTCGTGTCTTAATTATTGCCATTATAGGCTCGTTGCATAATGTACTATTGTCACATACTCCTTCCTCCGCTAACAAAAATGAAGGTGTGTTCTATTTTCCTAAGCCTATAAGTTTAGTTTGATTAAAAATTCAAAAATAAAAAGTTTATAATCTACCTAAACAAGTGTTGGTCTCTTTTTTCGTCCCGCCTAGAATATTTGGTATTGCATCTGCCCCTCCCCTGAAAAGTATGCCCATGTCTGATTTATGGTCTTACAACATCGTGCTCAACTATCCTAGTGTACTGGTGTGTGTATGTATAAGGTGCGCTCAAAATGTAACGAGCCGGAGGCTGGAATGCGCAAACCGGTGACTACATTGGCTAATCGTGGCGTGTGTAACGAGGTGTGATTCGGACCAGAGCGTGGAAGGTCACAGCCTGTCAGTAGAGGGCACGCGTGCACGTCACGTGACGATACAAATCGAGCAGCAGCATCCAGCAATCGTCCAACGCTGCCAGTCGCATTGCAAACAGTGACATGGAGGCGTCAAACGAAGAGCAAAGAGGTGTTGTTCGGTTTCTGACAGCGGAAGGAGTATAGGGAACGGACATTCATCGCCGAATGTCACAAGTGTACGGCGAACACTGCATGTCCCTTGCAAGGTCCAAGGCGTGGCACAAGCGCTTCAGAGAAAGACGGGTGTCGTTAGCCGATGACGCCCGGTCTGGGGCACGCCCGTGCATTATCGATGACAACGTCCAGCTGGTTGATGCACTTATTACCCAGGACCGCCGAGTGACAATGAACGCTATAGCCGCCGTGGTCGCTCCACGACAATGCACGACCTCATACGGCTAACATAGTTGCGGCACTCCTGCAGAAATTTAAATGGGAATTTCTCGGTCACCCTCCATACAGTCAAGACCTCTCTCCCTGTGATTACGCCATGTTTGGTCGCCTGAAGAGGGCTCTGCGGGGCCAACGATTCACCTAGGACGCCGACGTCCAGCTGTACGTGCAACTGGTTCACATCGCAGCCCAGGGAAATTTATGAGACAGCCATTCACCGCCTCGTGTCACAGTGGGACAAGTGCCTCAACAGCCAGGGCCAATACTTCTAACATACAGGTACTGGTTTCTGTAATTATGCCTCCGGCTGGTTAGTTTTTAACGCACCTTATATGTATGATCTGTCTAATAGCCTCTGTTATTGCCATGTCCGTAGTACAGTGCGCATTTGTAACAGACTAGGATTGGGAAAGAGACAGGGAAAACCACGGGAAGCCACTTCTCAGATGACTGAGGTGGTAATCGAATCCGGAACTCGGAGGTGGCAGCCAATAGTGTTAGTCACTAAACAACGAGGTGGTTTGGTCTGTTAGCATGTGCTCAAAAGTCAATCACCGCCTCCCACACTGTCATGTAACGGAGATGCCAATTACATTCTGTTAATTGTGTTGTATTTTGTCATTTGTTTCGAGTTTAAAGTATATTTGTGTGGAGGGTATGTACTAGACCAATATACAAAGCACATACACACATACACAACTGATGCAGCCAGATTCAATCACGAATTCACAGTAGATCGTATCGGAAATGGAAAAATAGACGAAGACGGTTGGCTGGCCGAGATTCCCGGTGTGGACCAATCAATAGTGTGATTAGCGCCGTGTCGAGTCTATTTTCAATCTGGGAGGAGGGGGTCTTTGTGTCAAAGTGCAGCCACATCGCTCCTGGATATAGTGACACTTGTAAAAGGGAATCGACTTAATTGAATTCGAATGATTACAATGCACGCTACACAGTCTTTCAATCCAACCAAGTGTGGTCTCGGATCAGAGCCTCTATCCTCAATTAACTACTGAATCAGACTATGCAGCACAATACAGGCCTATTTACTGCATAGAATGCTCGCCTCTAAGTGAAATAAACGCAGTGACCTGTCAGTACCCAATCGAATCGGTGAGTTAAAACCCTGTAGCCTATCTGCTGAAAACCTTCTTTCAAATGTACTAATGAAAAACTGCCTAGAGTGAAAAATGGGACTTTTACTGTAAGTGTAGCCTAATACCCCAATTAGACAGCATGGTCGTAATGTGGATTTTCTATGATCTGGATAATATCTAATCCGGATAGACTTCATTTGTTTCTACATGTTTAGACGTCCCATCATGAAACAACAGGATAATCGAGTAAAACATCACGACGTCGCTAAGTTCTGCCAAATTTTGAATTCCATGTGTTATAACCGAAATTTATAGCAGTTTGCTTCCTCCAGTTTTGAAGTATTTTAGTTATTCTTGTTACAAAATTGCTAATGTATATTCTTATGTTAATACAAATCCTGAGGAGATATGTTGGCGAGGCCTAATCTTGGTGTCTACGTTATTTATTGCATAAATACTTTTTTTTCTTTCAGAGTCATTTGGTGCTATCGGAATTCCTTCTATGTCTATGACATAAATATACAGGGTGTCACAACAAATAGCGCACAAAATGCAGGACATATTCCTCACATTTAGGCGAAGAAATTATGTTATAAGTACTTGGAGCTATAAGACCACGATGTCGCAAAGCCCCTATAGGAAACAACAACAACAACAACATGGGTAATGCCATAGGGAACAATGACAGACAGCTGAGAACACTGAAACGATAAACCTCTCAGGTATGCCCATCCGTCATCGACCTGGACTGTTGTGTAAACCTCAACCACGTTACGGTGTAAACCTCGACTGCGAGGAGCGATGTATCTATGGCATGTTCATATCCTTATACCCCGTTTAGACGTCACGGTCACGATCCCGATTAGGCCCCGCTCCAGATTTAGTCTAAACTCAACAAGATTTCACTATCTCCAAACAAGATCAACAGATCCTGTTCCCACAGCTAGATAATCTTGTTCCTGGCCATTGCGATTGTCGGTGTGTTCTATCCTCCTACATTGTGTGAGTGAATTAGGCAGTACAATTAATGATTGCCAATTTGAATTGTTTTGTGTTATGAAAGCGAGAAATATCTAATGTTGGTCATGATGGTTGTATTTATGCTGGTTGATACCAGATATATGAAGATTGAGAGACACGAAATGATGGAAGGAGGACAAATATACCAGTACTTAAACCCGGATAAATTCTTAGTGTCGTGGATAGTAGTTGAAGACGAATAATACAGGGTGTCACAAAAATGTACGGCACAAATTGCAGAGGGTATTCTTTCTAAAATTCCAGAGAATCATACTTCTTGGCGACTTCAATGCTCAATTGGGAAGGGAGAAAAAAATACAAAATTATTGTGGGCAATTATCCAGCACACATGCAAGCTAATCGCAATAGTGAACGATTGGTGGAATTATGCAGGACTTTTGGTTTGATTATGAAATCTAGAGCCTTAAAACATCTGTCAATAAAGCAGAACACTTGGATCTACCCTAACTCGATGTTGGCTGAATTCCAGATAGATCATGTGGCAATATCAAGAAAATCTCATCAGGAAATGCTTAACGTTAAGGTCCTCAGAAGCGCCAAATTAGGCTCTGATCACTACCTCTCAAATATCAAATTGAGACTTCAGCCTAGGAACACAAGATTGCACAGAACGTCTAAGGTGATCAAATTTGACCTAGAGCGACTTTAGGAGAATCAACAAGTAAGTTAAAAACTGAATAATATGCAGTTTAACAACTGGATTGAAGATTGTGATCACGCAATAACTCAAAAGACAGGTGGTATGGTTGAAATGGAATTCTAATAAAAACAAGGCAAATTGGGAGAACTTTATAGAACAACAACAGCTAGTTAATTCCAAGTTAATTCACAGAATTAAACGGACCTACACTAACAATCAATTAACCCAAATTAAAGAGAACTTTGTGAAAAATAAAACCAGGCATTTTTATAAGACCTTCAAACAGTCAGTCCAAAAATACATTTCACCAAGTCGTCATTTCATTGATTCACAGGGTGAAATGGTTTTCAATGACATGGACAACTCTCGCCTTTTAGCCCAGTACTAAACCCTCTCAGTGCCACGCGCCGATCAGATCGGCTCTCGCTGCTCGCGCCAAAAGTGCCAAAGCCGATTCAATCGGCGCGCAGTTTATCTTATATTTGTAGATTTCTCTAGGCATATGTCCGTGATTATTTAATACTGTTGGAAAGGTGAGGTTTCAAGCTTGCCTGTGTGGTGTTTACTATTTTCCTTCGAAGTCCGTTACGCGATAGGTTTGAGTTTGTATTCACGCCCTCCCTTTGCGCTCCCCCAATCACGCGCGTTCCCGCCAAAATCGCGATGCAGTTTTTTTCTTCTTGTTGAAATTTTGTGCCTACAGATGTATCTAAGAACTTTCTACGGCTGTAAACGTAGTGTTTCTTCGAATATGACTCTTAGGTGTCCTTAATTTGGGCTCAAAACTGATTTTTACACCAAAAAAATGACAAATTGAACAATTATCAGAATAATCTCAATTAAAATGTTTAGATGCCGTATTTACTATTATGAACATAATGTATGAAAGAATGAGGTATTGGTTATAATGCAAAGCCAAAAAAATGATTCTATACTTGAA